>CM062818.1:1602714654-1603385932 GCA_031772625.1 Pinus tabuliformis
TGCAAGAATACCAAGAAGAATAATTAGCAGAAGCTCATGGTTTATGGGATTTCATCCTAACCACTTCAAAAAATGAAGAAGAAGAAGAGGCCCTACCAGTGAGCACTAGAAGTAAGGGACTCGTTGATCCATCTTAAGAAAATCAAAAATAGGATTCCCCTTCTCCTTATAAAAATGACAAAGGTGTAATTAAGAAGTATTCTACTCCTTCTTCATGTTCTCCTCAAACTACTTCCAAATCTCCTTCTTCATCCAAGACTTTTATAATCTCTGATACTCTGTAATATAATATTGTGGAAGACATGAAAAAGGTTAAAGCTAACATTTCCCTTTATGAGGTTAGCATATTAAAACAACATCATAAGCATTTACTTAAAGAATTGAATGTAGTTCTTGCATATCAATTAACTACTACTATCACTGCAAAGTGTTCAAAAGGGAAAGGAAAGCCTCCTAATGTATCTTCATATAAGATTGACCCATTAGATGCCATTTTGATTGGAGATAGATCAAATTCCCATACTCCTCCCTTTTTATTGACTTTTGATATTTTTAACAAGAATGTTCATAACTATCTAGTGGATTCTAGTGCATCATCAAATGTCATGCCTTATGCGGTGTGTCTTAAATTAAATATTTCACCATAGAAATCTGTTGTTCAGATTGTTCAATTAGATCGCACAAAAGTCAAAGTTTTGGGAGAAATGAATTTTGTTTTAATAATATTAGCTTCCAATTCAAAGGTTTGTCAAATAATATATTTATTAGTTGTATACAATCCCAAATTCTATGGTCTTATTCTAAGTAGAGTCTAGCCTGAAAAACTACATGGTTACTTTGCAACTGATTGGTCACACATGTGGCTTCCATACAATGGAAACCCAATCAATTTTTTGTTGATAGGGAAACACACATGAAATATTCAATGACTGATTTTGATGAAGAAAATGAACCAGTAGTATTTACCAACAATATTCCTGGAAATTAATGTTTTGAGTCTTTCTTTAGAAATTTTCAAGCACAAGAATCTCCTTTTTTAGTTGACTATGTTTCATCTCAAATTTAAAACTCCTCCCAAACCGATTCTTCTAAGTGTATTAATATTGTAGAAAACCTTTTAAATAAGCATGATAGTTTATTTTGGACTCTTTATTTTGATGGATCGAAATCTAATGAAGGTGTAGGAGCTAGTTTCATCTTGGTTAATCCTTATGGAGACAAAACTATGCTAGCTTGCAAATTGGAATTTTATTGTACCAATAAAATTGTCAAATATGAAGCATTGTTACATGGCTTACAAAAAGCCATTAGTCTTGGCATCAAATACCTTAAAGTTCTTGGTGACTCAAAGATTGTTATCAAACAAGTTAGAAACAACATACATTGTGTTTCTAGTCACCTTAATCATTATCAATCTTTAATGCAAGAAATCAATTTCATTTCACTGAATTCAACATAGATCCTATCCCAAGAATACAAAATGATAGTGTTGACCTCCTAGAAAGCGTCGCTTCCAAACTCATTCTACCTGAAGATTTCAGTCTCGATAGATTTTCTATTGAATTTGTTTTTCACACCTCCATTCCAGATAACATTACTAATCACTGTGTGCTTAATGATGAAAATGATGTCTTGAGTTTTCTGACATCTGAAGGGTCATACTCTAATCAGATTATTGATGAAGATGAGCATGACAAGAATTTGGATAAATCTTCTGTGGAAAATTCTTTATCTAAACCCATAGTGAAATTGGAAGATTTATATTATCTAAAATATAGGTTCAAAAAGGTAACTAATTGCAATCTTCAAATTTTCACTCTGAGATTTGAATTGGCTAACTTAGGATATGATCATAAGCCTCATAACATCAATTTATGCCTTGGAATTTCACCATATCAAAGATCTACTTTCATTCATTTGTTAGAAAGATACAAGGATATATTTGTATGGAATTATGATGATCTGAAAACCTATGACACATCCATCATTCGACACACCATTCCTATGTTTCTAGATGTCAAACCAATTCAACAAAAGCTCAGGAAGATTCACCCTAACTTGGAGGCTCAAATTGAAATTGAACTGGATAAGCTTCTCGAAGATAAAACCATTTTTCCAGTTATACATTCCAAGTGGGTCTCAAACCTTGTGCCAGTTAGAAAGAAAAATGGAGGTATTCGTATTTGTATAGATTTTAGAAATTTAAACAAACCCTGTGGAAAAAACAATTTTCCTTTACCTCCAATTCAACAAATTTTACAATCTATTGCTGGTTCTAAACTAATGTCTTTCTTTAATGGTTTTTCAGGTTATAATAAAGTTCTTTTACATCCATATGACAAACTGAAAACCAAATTCAGGACTAAGTGGGGGGCCTATGCTTATCAAAAAATGCCTTTCAGACTGATTAATGTTGGAGCTACTTTCCAAAGAGATATGGATATTTATTTTAGAGTTTTGATCAATAAGACATTTGTAGTGTATCTAGATGACATTACAACTTATTATAAACAAAGGGGTAACCATTTACATGATTTAAAACAAATCTTTGAAAGATGTAGAAAATTTGGAATCTCCTTAAATCCTAAAAAGACATTTTTTGCTCTTAATGAAGGAAAAATTCTAGGCTTTATTGTGTCTAAAGAAGGAATTTGCATTGATCCATATAAAATCAAGGTGATATCTGAAATGTCCTTACCACACAACAAAAAATCCAAGCAATCTTTCCTTGGGCAAATTAATTTTGTTAAAAGATTTGTCCTAGACTTCTCTCAAATTGTACTACCCTTACAAGCTATGATCAAGGAGAAGTCAATTTTAAAATGGGGCTTATTCGAAAGAAAAGAATTTGAGTCAATAAAATAGCAAATCATTGATGCCCCTTCGTTATCAACCCCTAATTTTTCCAAACAATTTGTTCTTTATACTTTTTCTTCCAAACAATCCTATGCAACAATTTTGACTCAACCTAATGAAGGAAAAATTGAACCTCCAATTTCCTTCTTTAGTTCCAATTTACAGGGAGCTGAGCTAACTTATTCAGAGGTTGAGAAGAAAAATTTTGCATTATTTAATACCATAAATAATTTCAGGCCTTTCCTCTCGAAAACACATACAAAAGTAATTGTTCCTTTCCCTGCAGTTATATATTTGCTTATTCGGAATGAATTAGGAGAGAAAACAGAAAATTGGGTTACTGCCCAGAAGGAATATGACCTAGATACCAAACTAGCTAAAATAGTAAGGGGTCAATGTTTTCGTAAATTGATTATTGGAGCTTATGATAGTTCAACTGATGAAGATTCAGGTGATAATGCTCAAATCATAGAGGTATGCCCCATCGACACTGAAACTCAATATGCTGATTTAATTTTTTACTTAGAAAATGGTTATGCTCCATTGAAACTCAATTAAAAAAAGAAAAGAGCTCTCAGACTTAAACTTTTTCAATATCAATTGGTCGATGATGTCTTATTTAATAAGAATTATGATTCTTCTTTGCTGATATGTCTAGAAAAAAGTGAATCAGAAAAGGTCTTGCAAGAGCTACATAATGAACTAGTTGGCGAACACTATGGTGGAGACACCACTACTCATAAGATTCTACATGTTGGATATTATTGGCCTACTTTATTTAGGGACACTAATTCCGATGTCATAAATTGTAAATTTTTCCAAACTGATTCAGGAAGGAAGAAGAAACTAGCCTTACCTTTGCATGCAGTTAACATTGAGCAACCTTTCGAATAATGGGGACTTGACATAATAGGTGAGATTGTTGCTAACGCTTCCAAGCAGCAGAAATACATCTTGACTACTATGGACTATTTCACCAAATGGGTGGAAGAAATACCCCTGAAGGTGGCCAATTCTAAAAACATTATTGAATTTATCGATTAATTTATTGTTACCAGGTTTGGTCTTCCTTATTCCCTTATGTTTAATAATGCTCTTATTTTTCAGGAAATACTATTATTGAATTTTCTCTTAAAATATATTTTAAACTCAAGTATTCTACAAATTATTACCCTCAAGGAAATGGCTTAGCAGAGTCTACTAATAAAACCCTCATTAGAATAATCAAAATAAAATTTGACTAAAGTAAAAGAAATTGGCACAAAGCTCTAGTTTTTTTTTTATGGGCTGAAAGAATCACTCAAAAGGTCTTTATAGGCACTTCTCCTTTTCAATTAGTGTATGGAAAATAAGTTATTATAACTCCTAATCTAGCTATTCCATCACTAGCCCTAGTTCAATCCATTGAAGAAAAACCTTATTCTGCTTTACAATTAAGAATCTCCCAAATTCTTAAGCTAGAGGAAGAAAGGGATAAAGCTAAACAAGTTCATGCCCATCATCAACAACTGGTTAAATCTTCATTTGACGCAATTTTAGTTAATAACAAATTTTTTGAAATTGGTGACCTAGTTCTAAAATGGGACAAAGCTCACAAAGAAAAGGGCAAACACACAAAGTTCCAGAAATTATGGCTAGGCCCATTTGATATCGTTGAAAAACTAGGACCATCAACCTTTATCCTCCAATATTTATAGGGAAAGAGGGATGTTCTTCTTGTTAATGGGCTAGTTTTGAAAAAATATTTTTCTTAAGAATACCTATCCTCCTATAAAAACGTAATTAATCACATGTATATACCGGTTTTTGTAACTTTGGTAATGTTGGGTAATACACCTTTGTCTTCACATTGGGGTCTCTCATCATTTACATGAAATTTGAATGATTAAAGAAGAGATCTTATAAATATAATTATAAAATTGAATTTTAGTAATGCATCTATTACAAAGCTCTGAAATATTTATATCCATTAAATGCTAAATATTTCATAACTTGAAAACCTCATAAAATCTGATTATCCTATGCTTGGTCATGAAACGTTTTCTTTAAAAAGTAAAGGCTATTATGAATTTTTAGCATCTCTTGGCTTCAATTGTCATGCATTACTCTTAAGGAGATAATATACCTCCCCATCCACTAATTTTAAGATTTTTTAGAGTGCAATTCAAAAATATATAAAACTTGAAAGATAAGAGGTCTCAACATGAGGCGACTTACCAAGATAGTGGGAAACCAATGATATTGTCATTATCAACAATGGTCACCAAACTAGGATAATGGATTATGTTTATATAACCATAAGACAAGAGGTCTCATCATGATTTGGATTGTTCAATATCATTATAACCTGTGAATGGCGTTGTCATAATCTGGTTACCAAGCAAGGACAATGGCTTTCAAGTAAATGTTACAATGAAATTCTAAAAGAAAAGATTAAATACCCCTAAGAATATTGCTACAAGTGGATGGGATACTTGTATATCTTTGGTTAAATGGTAACCTTATCGAGGCTATGGACACCTTCTAGCAGCAGTTGCTCTACCAATGACAAAAAGGTCTATCTTAGAAGCTAAGATTCTATAGTTCGTAACTTTATCATTATAACTGATTAAATGAGCAACAAAGGTAATAAAGATTTTCATCAAAAAATAGGTTATGAGATAATTCAAAAAATTATGAGTTATTTTATTCAAAGTAATCTTTATCAATCAAAACTTCAAGTATTTTTACCTTTCTAAGTCTTTTTCTTTAATAGTTTAAAACTTCATTTATTTTTAACAGAGATAATTGTTTCACCCAGTATGTCGCCAATTGTTGTACTACTCAATAACCCCCCCATTAAGGTTAATAGTAGAACTAATAAATAATGGGGACCCTTTTGAAAATAGTATAAAATCCTTTGGTTTTAATAAAATAAGTTAATATTAATTTTATTTTTCCAAAAAACTTGACTAAATGAGAAATCTCCCTTATTAGATCTTAGGCCCATGAGACATATTCACAAATATTGGCTTTTGTTTAAAATATATTATCGACAGAACTTTATCGAGATATTTTAAATATTGTAACATGTCCCAATAAGATAAGTTGCAATAAAACTTTCCCCGATTAAAGTTTTCAAGTATTTTATATTCTAAAAGTGATAAAGTGATCCCTTGTGAATATAATAATAAATCTCTGACCCCACAGGATTTCCACATAGCTTTATCAGAGCTTATCAATATGAGAGTTTTCAATATGAGCATTTCTAGATACCCTAATATCCCAATCCTATGATATACTTTTTCTCCCATCCTCTGATAGATGACATCGCCGATACTGTGCTATCCTCACATCTTCGATATTTTGATATCCTCATATCGTTGATCTCCGATATTCATAAAACTTTGATCTCTGATAAACTACCCCTATTCATATCGAAATTTTCATATCAAGACTTCCAATCAGCTCTTACTCTTTCACACCACCAATATCAAATATCTTATACAGGATCTATGATATCCCTTCCCACTTATATTTTTAGCCATTTCATTTTAATAATAAAAATCGTATCAGAGAATGAGAATATCACATGTTTCCATGATACAACAGTAAAAATTTCTCTTAAAAAATCCTTCGACATGATGGCATGTACCAATGCCCATGTGAATCCATTTTTTATGATTTAATGGTCGAATGTAACAAATTTATGATTTTGAAGTTCTAAATTATTTCATTATTGTGAATCGATATCATAAGATTTTTCTCATAAAAGACATATATTGATATGAAATTTGTTCTTTGCTAAAAGGAATTCTTCAGTTGAGAAATTTTATGCTTATTCTCATGTTTCTCTTTGTAAGCCAGTCGTAATAAGCAAAGTTGAGTGGAAATGTATAGGAGAACTAAACCCCTGGAAAAAACTCACTGTTGAGCAATAGCTAGTCGCTCCTCCACCTGAGCCTACTAAAATGCCTGTGTTATTCTTAGATACAACTTGCACCCTCGATGCTAGAATTTATTCTCGGGAAGCCATTTATAAGCTCTTTGAAGATGAGGAACCGAGGGTGACATGGAAAACAATTACAGCCAAGGATTCTACCCATGTTTCTGGAACTACTTATAGTGACATCGCCAATTCGTTCCTGAATAGGATTGTATCCCAATCCAACATTCTTCCCTATACAAATATGGTCATATGGGTTATCAACCATTTTAACATTACATAAAGGAATTGCATGACTAAGAGGAACTCAATTATTGGGTCATTCACCAGTAGTGATTTGAGCAAGATGAATCAGCTATCGTCGCCCAAGAAAAAATACAAGTCGTTTTTAGAGAAATTCATGAAATAAAATGAGGATCAGTCAGAGGTCATCAAACGATGGAGATGTGATCCCAAAAAACACAAGTGTGAGGATAAGGGTATGTATTTTATTGCTTCCATTGTCAGACCATACTATCATATAGTTTCTTTGATGTGTAGAATGTTTGGTTACTCTAATACCTAGAAATTCTCAGACCAATGGGTACCCTTAACTGATGGTGGTTCAGATGGATATGTTCAGGATTGAGGAACCATATTTTCTAATACTCTAAGTACCCAAATCCTGAATTATAGGAAAAAGAACACTTTTGCTAAGAACATTGTTCCCCTTTTCTATATGACTGCCTACATAATGGATGATGTCTATTTCAGTTCTGATTTTAGATCTATGGGGTGGAAATGGACCATAGAAGACCCTATGCCTATCCATATCTATCATAACATACTCTGGGAATCCAAATACCAGCCTCATCTCTATAAAATTTTCCATGGAGTTATGTTTCCCATTCACCAAAGTGTCTTTAATGAGAGAGCTCCTAGACTTTCACCTAAAGCCAACAATGATTTATTATCAATTGGAAGATGGTTTGGAGAAGAATCCTTCACTTATATATATATCTTTGGTAATCTAGAAAACCCTCATGTGTTTCCCCTTTATTTTCCTAATAAATTCCTAGCCCAAGAGATAGCCTATCAAACTGTAGGGAATGGCCTTTCAAAAGTTATGAAAGATAATAAAAAGAAAATGTGGCCTACCTTTCCTATTCAATGTGGTGTCTATGCTCTTGAAAATTTCAGGCATGCTACTCTTGAGATTGAAGAAATTTAGCATTTAAATTTCCCAACCATTCCCGATAAATAGCATGATCCTAATGATATGGCCAAGAATGTTACTATACAAGCTAAGCTGATGCAATTCAAAAATGAGCCCGAGATATTTGATGACCTATTTCAATCAGTTTTTGTCTATTCATATGTTGAGAAACATCCAGCGGCACAGTTTTGTCCTCAAGAGTTGATTCAGTTTAAATAGTACAATGATAAAAGGATATCTCACTTACCTATGGATTTATTGAGGCTTAATCAAAAAAATATAGAGCAGGATAGAGTTTCATACAGTACATCATAGGTCCCTAATGTATCTCAGACAAAAGAGACAGGTACTTCTTCTTCCTCATAGGTAGAAGAAACTCTAACAAACAAAAATCTAGATTCCATTTGGGAGTAGTCACTCAAGAAATAGATCTTGAAAATCTGAAGACTCCATTCCAGATGAAGATCACACAGACCCATGAAGTCACAGGGAATACCTAGCTTATTGTTGAGGCTTCTGATAAAGATCTGGACACTAATGATTTAGAAGTCATCTTGGTATTACCGACCTCTGAGGTCATTCTGAATATTGAATACATTCCTCCTCTTGTTGTGTTTTATAGTCCTAAACATAAAGTTGTGGTTAGCAGATAGAGAAAAAGAAAGATAATTGAACAAAACTAGGCCTTAGTCCTTGGTAATGCTTACTTTGAAGTAATTTGGAAAGATTCTCAAGCTACTCCTCTTGAGGATCTTAGAAGAATTTCACAATTTCTAGGAGCATATGCCAGTGCTACTATTGATAAAGCCTTTGAAGTGAAGGAACTCCAAAGCGAGAAAGATGAAAGGATTAGACAACTAGTGTCACACGGAATAAGTCGATCTTGTGGACAAGATAGACCTTCCTAGAATCTAAAGAAGACCTAATGACAAGCAAACCAACTAGACACTATCTTTCTCTAAATATGCTTTGATAAACAATGGCAAACAAGTGTTTTTAGGGCCTACCTTAGGTCCAACGCAAGCTTGTGGATGCCCTCGCTCCTTTGATCCAAATGAGCTCCTTTGTCACGAATCTGCAAACACAAACAAGGCAAACAAATTAAATAGCACCTGAAAAGCCAATTGCATAAAACATATTTAACATGAAAGTCAAGGAGTCCATGAAACAAATAACATGAGATACTTGTTGAGAAAAATGAGTTTGATTGTATTAATTCAAAAGAATAAGAACTTTACAACCTTTGCTTTGATGGTGTACAAGCTCCTCCTAGGGTCCAACAAGAAGTCTCCTCTACTTTGACAAGTTTCACTCACTCCCCAATGAAGCCGAAAAGGTATGTGATCTCTCCTCTTAAGCTCAACTAGGAAGTCTTGATTTCACCAGCATTTACCCTCAAAAATGTTCAGCTTCTAACCTCCCTAGCAACCAGCCCAATGCCTATATTTATAGTGCAATGGAGGGAGGTTACTAGGTCCTCCTTCAAAGGGATAAAGCCCTCCTTCAAAGGGATAGCTCCTCTCATCAAGGGATTAGCTCCTTCTCTTTCGGGATGCATGAACCACCTCAGATCAAACAATCCACGTCAAAATTCCTTCTAGAACCCTCTAGAATTAACCCAAAGTGAGTTTTTAAAGATAAAACTTGTGCCTTTTGACTTTCACAAGGGTCCGCACCTACACCGTTAGGGACAGAGCGGGCAGGTCCGTAGTTTTTGTACACAGAAGGTGCGGGACCGTAGGTGACAGTGAGAGAAAGCGCAGAACTAGAGTTACATTGATTTTTAATGTCTTTCTCTCATTTCCAAAGCTTGACTTGAAGAGCTGAGGTCTGAGACTTGCTTAGGAGGACAGTTAAGTGATGATAGACCATACTGACTGCAAATAATCATGGTGACGATATTTTTGTGTAACAAATTTCCCCCTAAAGTGCGAAGTCTGTAGTAGATGAGGATTTCATTGTTCATTTAGGAAGAGTGAAGTACTTTATCATTTCGAGGATCATCTTGTGGAGAGCCCCGTTGGAACCTGTAAAAACATTCAATGCAAGATATATATATGAGATCATATCATTGCTGAGGTAGGCATTCTCATACTCAGATCAAAACTGACTAGAAAAACTAACCACTGCTCTGATATAGGAATGATCTTGTAAAACATCACAAGTAAAGACTCAGGTGGACACAGTATGGATGCATCCATCTGTTTATGAATAGTCCATTACATAATGAATACAAAATTCCTCGCAGCCTAGATTGTGGAAACTAGATCCAGGGTCTTCATTTCTACTTCCCGAAACAGTACGATTCTATCCATGTGAATTAATGTGTTGATGTCGAACATGGTAGAAACCACTTGATTACCAGTCAATGATGTAAACTGTTAACAAGTGTGAGAGAAACCACCAGTGATCTCAATGGCTCTCAAAGTACCCAGCACAATCCATGAGATGCAAATAAATGTGTTGATGTCGAACATGTCACGGAATCCTTTGATTGAAAGTCAATGATGTAAACTGTCGTCAAAGGTGAGAAACCTGCCACTGAGGCATGCAGATCTCAAGGTACTGACGATTTCTAGATCATCTTTCTAGATAATGAACTGATGTCGATAGAAAGCGATCCATCGTAGGCAAGCCCACAACATGAAATCATAGATCAAGTTGAAGAAATTTAGTTGCAAGGACTGACTCAGGGATGGTCAAGATGGATGACAGATATTTTGCAGATGAATGGCTTATTGGCAGTGACCTATTGAACACATAACGACACGACAGATGGCTTGGTGACGATTGACCCAAAGTTAATACCCAGAAACTGGCTGAAGGCTTTCAATGTGGTTTGATCAACTGTTAGGCAAAGGATTTCCCAACCTAGGTGAATAAAAGTGTCGTGTTCAAGAGTGGTTACAAAGTATGACAAACAGATTCATTTTTCTCTCTTTTCCCCCACCATTTCTAGCAAGTACCTCTTTATTTTTGACAAGCTTGAGGAGGATAACATTTGCTTGATTATAAGTTCATCCTTCGGATGAGTCCAACTTAGTTTAAATTCGAACCCTAAGAAGGAGTGGTTCGTTCCTATTTGTAATTGAACAGGTCCTTTACTGTGAAATTTTAACGAGTCCAGTATAGGAGAGACTCGGCGTTTTTCAATTTTAGGAAGTCTGAAAAAACTTAAGAAGACTCCAGGGTTGACCTTTTTTGTAAATTTGTGTCTCCCAAGCTCGAACAAGTATAAAATAATACCTGAGATAACCGCTTGATCTTTTACGACCAAGGAGTACTTTTCGTCATTAGTGCCCTTGATCCGAAAAAGTAAAAAAGCGATCAATGACACGTCGTTTTATAACCGATATCGAATTTGAAACGACAAAAATCCGGCAATATTTTCATGTTTTTACGGTTGGAAAAGAGCTGTAAGTGGACCATCTTTTAATTCTGTTTTAACGAGTTTAAAAGAAACACTCGGCAATCTTTTCATGTTTCAGGAGTCAGAAAAGAGCTTAAAGGTGACTCTAAATGTTTTTTCGTCGAAAATGATAGATTTCTCCTGAATAATCCTTTATCCTGCACAAAAACACAAACATTACTCATACCTATTTGAAATAGATAAAAATGTCGCAAAAATACCTTTTCAAAGTGAAACATAAACAAATTTCCAATTTATTTACTCAAAAAACTTATAAAAAGGGCCTTTGTTAATTCATTTTTAACTTTGAGTTTGGGTGAGAAAATAGTGTTTTTGCTTAGAAAATTTCCCATGAAGATTGTGGAAAATCCAACCGTCGGAATCGAACACCGTCTTCTCCAGGTAATCCACATCATCCCACTCTTCATTTTTAACCGTTTGATTTTTTGTTTTAGTCATTTATTTCATTTTTGGGAGGGTTTTTAGGCATAAAACCCGCGTGTGGGGGCCTGCAGGTTTACCACTGCTGGCCTGCAGACCCCGACTTTTTCTCCATTGGGAAAAAGCTCAGGGTTCGCACCTTCCATGTAGACAAAGTGCGATCCCACGCACTGTGTCTAACCTGGAGGGTGTGGTCCCCATCGTAGGGGTTTTTAACCCAAAAATTCTCAAAAATGGACCAATCAAAATAATTTCTAGCAATTTAATTTATCCTTATACTTGATGCAAAGAGTAAATCATGCTAGATTGGCATGAACGAGAGCATGAAGACGTGGATATTACCGCATGGAACCATCAGCCTTCACTTGATGCTTTGAGGGCGTGTGGCTTGTACAAATTCTGGGCCATTCCTGGCATGAGGGCTCAGGTGGATTTCTTACAGTGGATGGTTGACACTTGGAGCATACAGGACTAGTGCTTCTTCATTGGCGGCCACCAACCCGAAATCGAGTTGGCAGACATATATTTCTTGACTAGTTTGCCTAAGAGAGGCAAAGACTTGACTCTGTTTGGGTCTAGGGCAGGTGGCCAGTCTGTCGATAGCCTCAGGCTAGAGTACTGCAACAACTAGGCTAGAGACAAAGGGATAGACATAAAGACCATATCTCGTCCTGAGCTCATGGTGATTGCGTTCACTATCACCAGACTTTGCGGAGCTGCCGCATTACGTATTGCCGCCGGATCCCAGATGCATATGGCAGTTGATTGCTTCCGAGGCACCATCTTCAACTGGTGTGATGCTGTGTTGGCCAATGTGAAAGGCCAACTGACCAGGGCCAAGAACGAACGACTAAAGACCTTTGGTTATGGGGCTTTGGTCATGAGTTTTGGCCTGGAGAGGGTTCCTATGCTGATCCCACAACACCTTACTGTTGGAGGTGGGCTTCCTCGAGAGCCCAAACTGATGCGATGGGTCGCATTTATGGCCCGTTACCCGGATGATAGGACAGAGGTTGCTCGATTCAAACCTAAGTATTTCCAATGGCTGGAAAACCAGGTCTTTTATATTCAGGACTTCCCTTACGCTGGGATAGATTTTCGTGGTGACCCAGACATGGTTCTTCCACTAGGAGAGCAGTGGGATGAGTCAGGTAAAATCCTTTTCAACATTTTTTTATTTTTTCCACTGTCTCAAAACTGATAGTAAAAAATTTCAAATGCAGATGTGGGTCCACAGCGACCAGCCGCTCTTCGGCCTTACGAGAGGAAGCAACCAGTTACACCCGCGCCAGCCCCACAGGATGAATCAGAGAGGTTTTGGCCGAGTTGGAGGGTCATCTCGAGCGCTTGACAGGAGATATTCTTGAGACCACTATAGATGACATTCCTCGTCGACTTCAGTGCTATGTGATTGGGGTCCCAGGACCTTTTAGGAGGTTCCTTTGCAAGGTGGCCCGTGCAGTGGTTTCTTATAGAGATCATCACCAGTGATAGGATGATCGCCTATTGTGGACACATGTGACATTTTTGTTTTTTGTAGTTATCATTTTTGCTGATCATAAGGTGTTTTTCAACCTATGATCGAGGACGATGTATTTTTTGACACACTCCTCTATATATATATATCACTATTACCGGCTTATCTTGTAAATCATGTTATGGAATGGTTTTAAATTTACATGTATGATTATTGCAAATGTCTATTTAACATTTGAGAAGCAATTGCATCTGCTAATGTATTTAAAGATCTTGGAATATGCTGATATTCAATATAATCAAATTCACGTTACAAGAGACGCACTCTCATAAATAATGTTAATAACACTGGATTTCTAATGGCATACACTCTATTAAGTTGTAATACAACGAGTTCAGAATTTAACCTCACTATCAAACTCTGAATCCCAAATGAAATAGATTCAGCTAATAACTCAATCACTGCACTACACTCGGCAATGTTGTTTGTTGTTTGACCGAGGCTTACCCCATGCATAGATACTAGCTCGTCAGAGGGCGAATAGATAACCCAAGCTGCGGAAGAGATGTTCCATTTATTACGACAAGCACCATCAGCGAAACCAATGTATGTTTGGAGAGGCATCGACATCTGCAATATCAAGAGTAAAACCAAGATAAGCAGGAATAATGACAAAAAACACTCTCTAAGCTAAGCACATTGTTTAAACTAAAACACACCATCTAGAAAGAAAAACTATCCTAACTAAAAATCTCCATACCCATTCTTTTAAGCATAATACCTCTTCAAGTAAAGGCCATTTCTGGGTTTACCCAAAGAGTCCCCGTCAAAGTCTACCAATTCGTAGGCCCCTTTGGCTAGATTTCGCTTGACAACATAGGGACCATGCCACATAGGAACAAATTTTCCAGCGCCTAATTTATCATTAGCTTGATCATAAACTAAGACTAGATCTCCTTCCGAAAAATTTCGAGGGGTCACATTTCGATCATACTGAGATTTAATTCGTTTTGCGTGAGTCTCGATCGTCAATGCAGCATCACGTCGATTCTCATCTAATTGAGCCAAGTATAACAAAAGCTTTTCTTCTTCGAAAGTGGCTGGAAGTAACTCGATGGCCATTTGCAGTGACAGGATTTCGCATTCAATGGGTAACACGGCTTCCAAACCATAGACTAGTTGGAAAGGAGTGAACCCTCTTGATGTTTTTACTGAAGTTCGGTATGCCCAAAGCGCTGAAAATAGCATGTTGTTCCAATTTGACCGATGAATCCCATTGATTTGTTGGATCATGATAACTAAAACTTTGTTGATGGATTCAACCAGACCATTTGCTTGTGGATAATAAGGGGTTGAACTATCGTGACGTAAACCAAGCTGGCCTGTAAGTTCGGTCATCATAAAGTTTCGAAAATGACGCCCATGATCAGTGATTATCACTTGCAGGACACCAAACCTAGCGATTATATGATTGAACACGAAAATTGCAGCTGTCTTGCTGTCTGCCTCAAATGTAGGCATCGCCTCGGCCCACTTGGTAAAATAATCTACCGCAAGGATGATATACGCATGCTCCCCGGCCGAGTGAGGGTTACATGTAATAAAATCGATACCCCATTTGGAAAAAGGACCAATGGCAATTATAGGGTGGAGAGGAGCAGGTGGAGCACGCATCTTTCGATCAAAAATTTGGCAGTTGTGGCATTTTCGGACCGCTGTAATACAATCTTTAAATAAAGATGGCCAGAAGTAGCAAGCATGCAATATCTTTTGGGCTGTGCCAAACCCAGACATATGACCGCCACACGCTCCAGAGTGACAGTCATTTAGAACCTTTTCAGCTTCCTTGTGAGTTAAGAAACATCGAAAAATGGAGTCCGCCCCACGGCGATAAAGAGTATCTCCAATAATCCTGAATTGTTCGGACTGGAATCGAATTTTTCGATGTTCTGACCTTGAAATTTCTGGCCGAAAGGATTGGGTCTGGAGATAAACGATGATATCCCCATACCATGGATCTAAAGTCCTGATTAGAAACAAGGATTCGTCCGCAATGGGCTCCTCTGCCACAGTTTCCGTGTCAGCACGCGGGAAGTCACACATTAACTCCGCAAAAACTAAAGATTTCTTAGACTTAGATTTCTCAAATTCCAAGTCGAACTCCTGCAGGATAACGATCCATTTAGAGTACTTTCCCCCTAGCAATTGCTTGGTCAAAATGTAGATAATAGGGTTGCAATCCGAAATTACCATAGTTTTATGTAGTAAAATGTAGTGACGAAAACGTTGGACAGCTTGAACAGCTGCCAATGCCAATTTCTCCACATGTGAATATTTTAGCTCAGTTGGATTTAAAGTTCGACTAAGGTAATATATCACATGTTCAATTCCAAATTCATCTTCCTGAACTAAGACCATTCCAATGGTGGAATGAGAGGCGGTGAGATACAAGAAGTAATCCTGGTTGTAGTTGGGAGGATGCAACAACGGTGCATGGGTCAACGCGTGTTTGAGTGCATCAAAAGATTTCTGAGCTATTTCATCCCAATAGAATGGAGCATTTTGCTTCAACAACTGGATAAAACCCTTTGTAACCTCGGCATAGTTAGGAATGAATCGTCGTAAAAAGTTTGCTTTCCCCTGCAAACTTTGGAGTTGGCGAAGACTCGAAGGAGGAGGCAATTTGATGATAGCTTCGACCTTCGAGGGATCAACGTGAATGCCAGATTTCGAAACTACAAATCCCAGCAATCGACTCATTTCTATACAGAAGACACATTTGTGTGGGTTCAACCAAATACGATAATGCCTACACCTTATAAAGAATGCTCGCAAATGGACGAGGTGATCAGCTCAATGTAATGAATGAGCAGGCAAGTCATCGAGATAGGGTTGCACAATGTGCTTGATGTCATGAAACGCATAAGGCATCGCCCTTTGAAAATTTTCTCCAGAATTCTTAAGCCCAAAAGGTAACTTGCAATAAGAAAATGTCCCCCATGGACAAATGAAAGCCGATTTTGGTTGATCGGCAGGTAGAATATTGATTTGATTGTATTCGAAAAAACCATCCACGAAGGAGAATATTTTGCTGCCGGCACAATCATCAATGATTTGATCGATATAGGGAGTTGGGTAATTGTCCTTTGGACAGGCTCGATTAATGTCCCTATAGTCGATGCATATTCTTATTGTTCCTTGTCTTTTGTTAACTGGAACAATATTCGATACCCAATTCGTTAACGGGATCAGACAAATGAAACCTGCTTTCAACAATTTTTCAACTTTTGCTTTAATTGTAGCAGCTTTTTGTGGGTGAATCTGACGCAAACGTTGCCGGACGGGTTTAGCATCCGGGTAAGTATTGATCTCATGAACAACAATCGCGGGATCAATTCCTGGCATTTCCTCATAGGACCAAGCAAACACGTCGCGGAATTCTTGAAATAGGGCCTTATATATTTAAATTTCGTCATCTGTACACGAGGCACCTATATGAATGTTCTCAACAATTCCGGGCTTAACCGAAATGTCAATAGGAATAGTTCGAGAGATGTTTCCCAAATTTAACTCTGAATCAGGATGTTTCATTGGATTCTGAGGTTCCTTGACATATTCAGTTGTAAAAATTGATGAGAAATCATTTTCAAAACGATCATCCTCAGGTAAAAACGAAGATCTGTGATGGAGATCTTCCCATGGTAAATCATCTACACATGGGATTTCATGAATTTGCTCATCAGAGTGAACAAGTTCAGAAAATGTGGTTAAATCCGAGGTTGATGTGAAAAGTGATTCCTCATGGACCACATTCATTAAGTCATTTTCGGTTGAACATGGGTTGGAAAACGATTGCACGGCTTCATAGGCAATTTCATATGGACTCAAAGGCATGGCATTACCAAATGAGTCTATCTCAGATTCAGAAGGAACAATCCAAGGATCATCATAAACAATGGTGTCTGATGTAATCATATGAATGGTTGCAAATGAAGATGATGCGTTGATTGGAGGAAAAGGAAAAGTTCCCAGTAAACCGGCATCTTTAACTAGCCCTACTCCAACATCCTTATGCGGGATAGCCGTTTTACCGACATGCTGAATACTCTCCGAAGAGGCTGGGTCGGATGAAAAGTAAGCCAACTGGTCTATTGTTATGATCTTTCCATTATGTGGAAACTTTATTACTTGAAAGACCGATGAAACGACCGCTGTCATAGCGTAAGACCAACTTTGACCCAAGAGAAGGTTGTAATCTAGAGGGGCATCAACCACCTCCACATCTAGACTAACGGTTTTTCCTTCAACCCCTATAGGCAAATCCTGTAGAATGCCAAAAGGATGAAACCCACGGCCATCAAAGGCCTTTAGAATTGTCGGGGATTGATTTAGCGAAGGAGAACCAAGCGATCTCCAACACTGTATCGACATAATACACGTTGAGGCTCCCTCATCAATTACAGTTTGGTGAATAGGCCTGTTTTTAACTATCACTGGAATCTGGAAAGCCATTTGATGAGCCAAATGTGGTGTACTATTTTCTAGATCGAAAATCATTAGGTTCGAGTCCTGAACATCAACAGCTCCTATAGCCGACAAAAGTAATTTACGTTGTGCTAGACATGATTGCAGCACTTCCAAAGCCGACATTGCTGAGGGTGAAATAGCTAAATCCTCAACAATGTTATAATTCTGAGCTGCTCTCGCATGTGGATTGAAAGCTGACTTTCGAAGTATACCCTTGGCAGGCGGTTTGATTACCAAGCCTAGATTAGGTTTCTCGATCTGTAGTGGATCGGAACCGGGAGCTGAGGTTGATGGATTAGAATGAGAAGATTCTGCTTCTTTACCATCAACAGGACTTTTACTACCATAATCTTGTGATCGAGTCACAATCCTAACATGGGACATCATCAGTATGGGTTCTTCATTGGCATTCGAGGATGAACCTATCATCTTACTGTCTCGAGCCAGAAAAGGATCCCTCAAAACAGCAGGAGTTTGGGAACCCTTGACAATCTTCGCAACCTCTGCCCGATGAGGGAAGTCTCCTGTAAAATGTTCATCATCACAAATGAGACAAGGATAACAAGGTTTGCGCTTTTCATCATTGGATTCCACATTTTCAAGTTTCTCCTTTGAACTTTTGTCCGTTTTATTCTTCTTCTTTCCTTTCTTCTTCCCACCAGATTTTGATTTGGCTGTAGATAAATCTACAACGTGAATATCGGCGGAGATCTCTGCAGAAGAGTCTCATGTTGGGGAATCAGGCAAGGTTATGATAGGGGAAGAATTCTTGGAAGACTTCTTCTTACTTTTAGTGTTAACCGTGCCAATCATACCATCGGCGGCATGAGATCCCGAAGGAGCTGCAGCGATTTGATTTTGCTTGGGAAGATCGGGGATTTTCTCGTGTAACGTACCTGACTGAGTATAGACCAAGTCAAGGTACTGTGCTTGAGCAATCACTTTCTCCTCAGTAACAACTCCAACTTTAGCAACATCTTCAGTGATCTTTGGCAACAAAGATTTTACAAACCACTCGGCCAAGATCTAATCCAGAATAAATACCTTCACTAAACGCCGTTGACGTCTCCACTCATGAATATGATCTGAAATGTAAGTGGATGTCGATTGTTTTAGCGAAGTTAACAATTCCGTGCCATTTTCATATCAGACTGGCAACTGAAAATGAGTTAAAAACGAGATAGCTAACTGACTAAAATTATAAAAAGTGCCTCACGGTAACTCAATGTACCACTTGGTCGCGAGACCAATTAAAGTGCGCTGGAAAAGTCTAAGATGGATTGAATCATCTGTAATGGAGTTAGACGCACACCAGAGGTGGTAAGTCATCACATGGTTTGACGGGTCCTCTCTTGATTTACCTTCGAACTTGGGAATGTCACTGGGCAACTTATTCGGCATTGGCAACCAAAACGGAAGATAATTAATGGGATCGTTCGTTAGGCGCGACAAGTCAGGTAAGTCCAAAGTTTCGATAAATGGTAACTGTCGATTAGGATCCCTAAAACTTTGGGTCATGAGACCAGCCCAGGAGGAGGATATCCAGGATAACTAGGAATAGGAATCGCGTTTGGGATATTGTATCCTCCTGGAAAACCATGATTAACTAGACCATACTGGGGTTGTTGAGGTTGTTGATAAGTGTACCCAGGGTACGGTTGATACTGAGAGACTGGATGTTGCACAGCAGGACCGAATTGGTACTGTCCCTGGTACGATTGGTAAGTGAATTGCGGTTGACTTGTGACAACCGTACTTAAACTAGGTTGTCCTATAGGCATCTGAACCGAAGTTTGAATCGTAGATCCAGACGGTGGTAAATATGTCTGAGGAGTAGATACAGGAACAATAGAAACTGGAGCTGTCGATACTCCAGAAGTAGGTGGGGTAGATTGAACAGATGTTGCGGCAGTTGTAGCAGTCATTTGAGGCGGAGTACGAGGTGTACTAGGCCCAGGCTGAGAAACTACCGAAGGTACAGAAGTTTGAATGTTAGACTGGACTGGTTGCTGGGGTGAACCAGAAACTAAGGGTTGTCTAGTTTGAGATGACAACTATACACTTGGCTGCAACACCTGTTGAGCTTGCGATGGATCCCACACTATATTCATTCCGGGGTACTGACCCATAACTGGTTGAGAATACTGAGGACCATAACCAAGTTGAGGGTAGGATTGATAATTGAAAGGTACATTTCCCGTTCCTTGAACATACGTTTGACCGGAGGGTGGTTGGAAACCTTGGTTCGAGTATTGACCTTGGGGTTGATACCCTTGAGGCACATACTGATACTGGGGTTGACCTTGAGGTATAAATTGATACTGGGGTTGACCTTGGGGTACATATCGAGTCTGGGGTTGACCTTAAGGAACGTACTGTCCCATAGGTATGTACTGTCCTCGAGGTTTCCCCCCAGATGCAAACTGTGTACATTGAGGTTGCCCCCAAGGCGTTAATTGAGGCTGCCCCCCAAGCGGTAATTGGCCACCTTGAGGTTGAGGATTGGGAATAGAACTTGACATCATGAGAATGTCTTCTACGCTCAATGGCTTAGTACCATTGTTTCCAGTTAATAACCCTTGCTCAATGGGTTGAGGAGATGCTCCCGAAAAAGTACCAGAAAGTGACTGATACCCGGAGGCAACAGAAGGACCGCCGTACAAAAAGGATTCAAGGGATTGAGTAAACATGGATGACTATCCTGACATATTTACAGGAGTATAAAAACCTCTAGGTGTTGGGTGATAAGGAGCGCGAGGTGGTGAAAAACTTAACCCTGAGTTTTCTAAGAAATTAGTCAAAGAAAGATACCAGGAACTGCTCCTAGGTGGACTGTAAAAAATTGATTCACGCTTCCTTAGGTGGACTGTAAGTGTACCCAGGGTACGGTTGATACTGATAGACTGGATGTTGCACAGCAGGACCGAATTGGTACTGTCCCTGGTATCTTTCTCGGAAGATCGGGGATTTTCTCGTGTAACGTACCTGACTGAGTATAGACCAAGTCAAGGTACTGTGCTTGAGCAATCACTTTCTCCTCAGTAACAACTCCAACTTTAGCAACATCTTCAGTGATCTTTGGCAACAAAGATTTTACAAACCACTCGGCCAAGATCTGATCCAGAATAAATACCTTCACTAAACGCCGTTGACGTCTCCACTCATGAATATGATCTGAAATGTAAGTGGATGTCGATTGTTTTAGCGAAGTTAACAATTCCGTGCCATTTTCATATCGGACTGGCAACTGAAAATGAGTTAAAAACGAGATAGCTAACTGACTAAAATTATAAAAAGTTCCTCACGGTAACTCAATGTACCACTTGGTCGCGAGACCAATTAAAGTGTGCTGGAAAAGTCTAAGATGGATTGAATCATCTGTAATGGAGTTAGACGCACACCAGAGGTGGTAAGTCATCACATGGTTCGACGGGTCCTCTCTTGATTTACCTTCGAACTTGGGAATGTCACTGGGCAACTTATTCAGCATTGGCAACCAAAACGGAAGATAATTAATGGGATCGTTCGTTAGGTGCGACAAGTCAGGTAAGTCCAAAGTTGTGATAAATGGTAACTGTCGATTAGGATCCCTAAAACTCTGGGTCATGAGACCAGCCCCAGGAGGAGGATATCCAGGATAACTAGGAATAGGAATCGCGTTCGGGATATTGTATCCTCCTGGAAAACCATGATTAACCAGACCATACTGGGGTTGTTGATAAGTGTACCCAGGGTACGGTTGATACTGATAGACTGGATGTTGCACAGCAGGACCGAATTGGTACTGTCCCTGGTACGATTGGTAAGTGAATTGCGGTTGACTTGTGACAACCGTACTTAAACTAGGTTGTCCTATAGGCATCTGAACCGAAGTTTGAATCGTAGATCCAGACGGTGGTAAATATGTCTGAGGAGTAGATACAGGAACAATAGAAACCGGAGCTGTCGATACTCCAGAAGTAGGTGGGGTAGATTGAACAGATGTTGCGGCAGTTGTAGTAGTCATTTGAGGTGGAGTACGAGGTGTACTAGGCCCAGGCTGAGAAACTACCGAAGGTACAAAAGTTTGAATGTTAGACTGGACTGGTTGCTGGGGTGAACCAGAAACTAAGGGTTGTCTAGTTTGAGATGACAACTATACACTTGGCTGCAACACTTGTTCAGCTTGCGATGGATCCCACACTATATTCATTCCGGGGTACTGACCCATAACTGGTTGAGAATACTGAGGACCATAACCAGGTTGAGGGTAGGATTGATAATTGAAAGGTACATTTCCCGTTCCTTGAACATACGTTTGACCGGAGGGTGGTTGGAAACCTTGGTTCGAGTATTGACCTTGGGGTTGATACCCTTGAGGCACATACTGATACTGGGGTTGACCTTGAGGTATAAATTGATACTGGGGTTGACCTTGGGGTACATATTGAGTTTGGGGTTGACCTTGAGGAACGTACTGTCCCATACGTATGTACTGTCCTCGAGGTTGCCCCCCAGATGCAAACTGTGTACGTTGAGGTTGCCCCCAAGGCGTTAATTGAGGCTGCCCCCCAAGCGGTAATTGGCCACCTTGAGGTTGAGGATTGGGAATAGAACTTGACATCATGAGAATGTCTTCTACGCTCAATGGCTTAGTACCATTGTTTCCAGTTAATAACCCTTGCTCAATGGGTTGAGGAGATGCTCCCGAAAAAGTACCAGAAAGTGACTGATACCCGGAGGCAACAGAAGGACCGCCGTACAAAAAGGATTCAAGGGATTGAGTAAACATGGATGACTATCCTGACATATTTACAGGAGTATAAAAACCTCTAGGTGTTGGGTGATAAGGAGCGCGAGGTGGTGAAAAACTTAACCCTGAGTTTTCTAAGAAATTAGTCAAAGAAAGATACCAGGAACTGCTCCTAGGTGGACTATAAAAAATTGATTCACGCTCCCTTAGTTCAATAACAGGTTGATTTTTAGGGATAGGTATGCCTACTTCTTCTTCTGGAGCAAGTTCTTCAATAGCAATAAGTCTAGAAGGAAGATCTTGGGTGATTACTCTTTCTACCCTAGGTGAACCAGGACCACTAGAAGTTGGAGAAACAAACCCCGATGTCGGAGTAATAGCAAATTCACTTTTAGGCTCGGATATTTCAGGTTCCTCACCTATATCACTAGTAGATGAAAATCTACCAGTAACTTCAGAAACAGACACTGACTGTGGATTATAATCTGTCACTAACGGTTGAAAATCAGGATGTACTATCAAAAAAGATTCTCCTTCCTAAGGTGACCCAACTCTACTATCTCTAGGAGTTACGAGGACTTTCAAGCCTTCAAGCTGGCTCGGTACTTCCTCAAGAGGTTGGCCACGAAGTCTACGAGACTTCCTCAGTAACTCAGCCACATTTACAAACTCAGGAGACTGGCCCCGAAGTCTACGGGATTGCCTTGGTAATTCAGCCACAGTTAAAGACTTTTAACTACTTCACAAGAAAACAAAGTAAAATCTCAATGAAAAGCACCTAAAGTCTCTAAAGAACCAAACAAATTTGAATCACATGCCTAAAGAATCTAGGAGATCAAACACACACAAACAGTAACTTTCCATACTGAAAACACTAGTTGGTGATGAAATCCAACGTCGCAGAGTTCAATACAGAAATGGCAGTTGGAACAGTTACCCCAGCAACCTGCTTAATGAATAGACTAGCACAAGTTCCTCCACTTAACCATCTCGAGTGAAGAGAACCCCCAGAAAATCCAAGTGAGTCTAGCCGACGTCTGCTCCAGGTACAGTGGGATCTTCCCACCACTGTCACCTCAGGAAGAGTCCTAAAGAATATGGCCACTAAGGTTACCAACTGAGAAAAATATACCTGGTGGAACAGTCTACGATCCGATACGCACGCAAGGGCAGAGTAGCAAGCTCAATCCCCTTGAACGCTCCTTGACATAATCCATGGTTTACCAACAAGTGACCCCAGGCTCCTCGACAATGGTTAATCCGAGGTTTACCATTTTTAATACGTGAATATCTGGCGTCGTTCCCATTGAGGAAGGATTGATTCCCACACTGGTTCAGACACGATCTTGTGCTTCTCCTTTAAGAGGATCTTTCCCAAAGCGTAAATGCAACAATTGGATTTCTTCCCTACCACAAGATATAGCTACTTGTTTGTTTTTACTGTCTTGGAGAGTTAATTACTCTCCTACTCCAAGACACTAGCCTAAGCTAAGTTGGTGTATCAGAGCCCTAGAAATAAAAATGTTACTAGGTGAATTTTACTTTAAGCGTTATTTTTTATTGGTTTTTGTTTAAGTCAAAAGGTGCAGAGATGAAACTCGTGGTATGAAGACTCAACTCAAAATCACTAAAAATCCACCTAAGATGATTTAAACAATCTTTTTCTCTTCGATGAACTTCTAACTAAGAAAGAGTTTGAGAATGCAAATACTTTGTAAACACAAATCTTTCTCAATCAACAAATTAAAAGAAGAGTTTTTTTTCCTTTCCAAAGCACTCAAAACGAGACAACTAGTTATTTCACAAAAATTTCCCTTTTTCGTTTCGAAGCACTCAATCACTACAAAACAAACTTTTTCCAAAAGAGATTTTTATATTTTTAAATAAAACACTCAAAACTATGAAAATGACTAACTTTGAGATAAATTATAAAAACCTATTTGAAGTCAAAGCCTACTAAAAGTCTTTTTAAGGATGTTTTACTTAGCTAGATGTAAGCTAAGGACTAATTTATGTAGAATCACAAATCAGTCAAGAACAACCAATTTTGTTTTCTTTTTGAAAATGAAAATCCAAACTTTCAAACACAAGCTTTTCGAAGTTTTGTAAAGAGAAAACTCAAAGCGGATTCCTCAACAAGGGGAGATTTCATAAATGGTCAAACTCATAAGAAGGCTGGTAGATACTAAGGTGATCTGAAGTCCCTACAGCTTCTAAGCTCAGAGCCACTACACAACCAAAATGAAAAACAAGCCCAACAAGCAAAACTCCTAGGAATTTCACCTAAAACCCTAACACTAACGAAATCAATCTAAGGAAATCTTCTGACAAGTTATATGCAGGTCTGGGCAGTGGATAACAATTTCTAAACAAACACTAAGCTAACTAACAGAGGAAATCTTAGGTTTTTCAAAATTTTGACAAGGTCCACAAGCCCACAGTTGACACAGGTGCAGTCCCGCTCTGTGCTAAAAGCCAAGTTGCGGGTAGGTACGCACTGTGTCAAACGGCTATGGTGCGGTCCTCTCCCAAAGCTATGAAAAACAAAAAATAACCTTGGATCTACAAACTCTACCCAATTTTACACACAACAAGCCAAAAACAGAAACAAAACACAGTTTCTCAGGTCAAAGTAAAAACAAGGAAAACAATCAAGTCCCTAGTATGGTCACCATTTTGTCACACGGAATAAGTCGATCTTGCGGACAATATAGACCTTCCTAGAATCTAAAGAAGACCTAATGACAAGCAAACCAACCAAACACTATCTTTCTCTAAATATGTTTTGATAAACAATGGCAAACAAGTGTTTTTAGGGCCTACCTTAGGTCCAATGCAAGCTTGTGGATGCCCTCGCTCCTTCAATCCAAATGAGCTCCTTTGTTGTGAATCTGCAAACATAAACAAGGCAAACAAATTAAATAGCACCTCAAAAGCCAATTGCATAAAACATATTTAACATGAAAGTCAAGGAGTCCATGAAACAAATAACATGAGATACTTGTTGAGAAAAATGAGTTTGATTGTATTAATTCAAAAGAAGAAGAACTTTACAACCTTTGCCTTGACGCTGTACAAGCTCCTCCCAGGGTCTAGCAAGAAGTATCCTCTACTTTGACAAGTTTCACTCACTCCCCAATGAAGCCAAAAAGGTATGTGATCTCTCCTCTTAAGCTCAACTAGGAAGTCTTGATTTCACCAGCATTTACCCTAAAAAATGTTCAGCTTCTAACCTCCCTAGCAACCAGCCCAATGCCTGTATTTATAGTGCAATGGAGGGAGCTTACTAGGTCCTCCTTCAAAGGGATAAAGCCCTCCTTCAAAGGGATAGCTCCTCTCATCAAGGGATTAGCTCCTTCTCTTTTGGGATGCATGAACCACCTCAGAGCGAACAATCCACGTCAAAATTCCAACCCAAAGTGAGTTTTTAAAGATAAAACTTGCGCCTTTTGACTTTCACAGGGGTCCGCACCTACACCGTTAGGGACAGAGCGGGCAGGTCCGCAGTTTTTGTACACAGAAGGTGCGAGACCGCAGGTGACAGTGAGAGAAAGTGTGGAACCAGAGTTACATTGATTTTTAATGTCTTTCTCTCATTTCCAAAGCTTGACTTGAAGAGCTGAGGTCTGAGACTTGCTTAGGAGGACAGTACAAGTGATGATAGACCCATACTGACTGCAAATAATCATGGTGACGATATTTTTGTGTAATAGCTAGAACAGGGTTTTGAGAATGAAAAACATGTAATTTGTCAATAGTTCCAAGCATATCTTGCAGAATTGTGAAAGAAATTTAATGACTTAAAGATTAAACATGAATCTAATCTAAAGAGTAGGGATATTCAAATCCAGGAACTTCAACAAAAGATTGATAAATTAAAGGTCAATCCTGAGATAGCTGAATTCAAGAAAGAATTAGAAGAACTAAACAATATCATTTCTCAACAAAATGTTGTTTTATGTCATAAATTAGCCACTATTTGTGACTTATGTCAATCAAGTGACTCATTAGTGAATCAATTGTCTCATTTGAGGACATACTACATGGAAGTCGAGGAGAATATTTCTGATTATATAGACTGGTAGAATAGTACTGAGGGAAGGTCATCTGATCTCCCTAAAATTGAAGAGTCGCAGAAGGAGATTGTTTTTCAATAATGGGAAATAAAACTCAAGCATGCAGAAATGGAAATATTCAGTTCCAGGGATATTTCAAACAATCTCATTGAATCAATCAGTGACAGTTTATTACAGGCCAACCTGATTTTGGACTGCCCTGAGGATACCTTGCTTGATTAGGAATCATCAAAGAATAAGGCTAAGAAAATCAAGAATCTGTCAAGGGTTGAATTGGAATTCCATTGGCCTTTCTTAGTGAAACCGCATAGTCAGTGGTTAATTTTGAGATGTCTCTCCAACACTACCACTCATCTACTTCCAACACTAAGAAATGCATTATTCACTACACAAATGTGCATACAACCTCATCATCCACCTGAATTAAAGCCAATGATAGATATATGAGAACTTCGACAGCGTATGGAAGAGAAGCCTTCATCTCAGTCATAGTCAAGTTGTTACAACTACAATATGTTACTGTCTTTTACTTTATTTTAAGTTTGGTTTGTTGAAACCACTTCAGTATTTTATGGTACTTTTCTATATTTCTATTTTCATTAGAACCTATAAATCCCCTGCATTGATATGAAGAAAATGGTTTTGAATTTTGGCAAGAAATCTTTTGGTTTGCACTATTGTAACTCTAAGTGATCTTAATAGAAAGTGGAACCATTGTTCTTTCACTTATGAGGAGAGTCAACATATATCTGGTACTATTATCTGTGTATTAGTACTATGTTTATGAGATTGAATGGTTATTTTAATTTTGTTTATCATATATGTTTTTTGCAAGAAATTGAGTATTTATCACTATTGATGTGTTTTATTGAAATCTTCTAAGTAAATGCATGAACACCTGTATCTTATATGTGCAATGATTTTAATTAGCTAATTTAATTAACTATTTAATTAAATTAGTTATCTTCATTTGTTTTAACCTCATAAATACTTGATGATCTATATTGTCATGTTAAATGTGACATATTTCTAAAAGCACATATATACAGAAAGCTTTCCTAAGAAAAGATATTTTAAGTCTATTTATTCTTGTTTCTTAGTTTCATTTAAATCATTAGCTCCAAACTTGTATATCTCATCCATTTTTATATCTTTTATTAATGGAAATTGGTCCCATAATCCTAGTTGGAGCCATCATTCCAAACGGAAAAAGAGCTGCCTTAAGTTCCCGACCGGGTAGTTTTCCATGTTGTTGAGGTAGAGAATTTCGAGCTTTCTACCTTTTTTGCACTAGAAGGAGGGCCTGCAGGCTATGAATGGCAAGAAGATCCACTCTTAAACTAAAATTTGATTCTAAGATTTAGTCTCCCTCAAAATCACCACCAACTTCCAGATCACATTCTAAATCTCCTAAAACAAGCTTTGAAGTTGTTCAAATAGCCACCAAAACTCCTAGCACACTTCCAAAGTCAGTTGGCCAAAATTCTTCTCAAATACCTACTGAGCCTCCTGAAGTTTAGTCTTTGATCCAAAAATTGGAAGAAATATCTATTTTTGGAGAAAATTTTGTCTAAATTGATATATCTAAAGGAAGTGTTTCCTCATCTTGAGGTGTTTCACTGAAGCCTTAAATATTTCAATCCCTGTGTACTTTCATCATAACTTGTCATGATTTAAAATTGATGGTGAGGGTACAACAACCATTCTTGATTATGTTTTTGAAATTGTCTAATTTTGCTTCTTGAATTGTGTTTATTCAAAATAAATCCATGTGTAGTTGTTTACCCTTATATTGGATGTTCATGCGAAGAAATGGTGCTACTATTTACCCACTGCTTATATCACATCTTTAAAACATTTCGTTAATGAAATTAATCTATTTTTTGACAAGTATGAATATATATATGTTTTTAATGAAATTGATCAACTTAGAATGGAACTGAATGAATCCCTTCAACATTTTGTTGATCGATTCCTTCATCTTTTTTATGAGTTCCTAAATGAGGATGTGGACTGGCAATTCGTGGATGAGAAATTTCATTTTTCAGTTTGGATGTCACGGAAATATTTTGTATTTGAATCCTCATTTCCTCCCGATCCAAAATAATTTCAGCATCCCAAGGAAGAACCATACATGCGTTTTGTTCCATGTCCTCCTCCTTTTCATGTTTCGTGTTTTGAACTTCAACCGATCATTAAAGTAGATGATCAATTCATTGATGAAGAAATGGTTTTCCTTTTACATATTTCCCCAGATATTGATTCGTCTGATGTTATAAATCGACCATCTTCTAATCTTGATATTTGTCCACTCAATCTTCCACCCATTAACCAAGATGAACCCTTGGATGATCATGACCCCAATGATTTTTGTCTTTCTTAACTATATGGTGATGATTGACTAAGTAATATGGATGAATATTTGTTTGTACATGAATATTTTGATTTGAAACAATTTCAAATGGAGTCTGAGGTAGTTATCAAAGAATTATTATTAGCATATCTCCATTTGATCTAGAAAACGATATGCTTATCAATCAAAGATTTTTGAAGTAATCTTGGAAATATATCTTCTTCTGAATCTCATGATTTGATTGATGAATCTTGTTTTGATAAGCAACTATGCATGTTTTCTCCAATTAGTTATCAATATTTTCAGGAATCAAAGTTATGTCAGGTGATTAGGACACTTCAACATATACTGATTGTTATTCCAAGTTCCTGTCACCTTGAAGATATCTGTGATTTTCGTCAATTTATGATTCACTTAAAAAATTTCATCATTTAGGTCACCACATGGGATGTTGACTCTCTCCTGAGGGATGCTCATTTTATCTAGGTAAAAGAATTTAACCCCTGGGGGGGGATTATTTAATTTGAGTATTGATCATCCACCACTGCATCCCATATCAAGCAAATATCTAATCTGTAATGTAGGAACAAAGGATGATATTAACGAATCTTCTCCATCATCGATTGAAGAATCCCATGTGCAAGATGGCTTGGATTATGGTCAACATGATGTAATCTCTTAGGACATGGATTTATCTTTTTTTAGTCTTTCTCATGTATTTTTCCCTAAAGGTCGTTTCCATGAACCCTTTGTGGGCTCACTAGAATATTCTTACTAGTCCGGACCTATGTCACATGGCTTGTACTTGCATATCTTTCAAAAAAAATTGTATGGTCACAAGCCTAACGATTTTTGTTGTTGTGAAGTCTATTGTGTGGTAGAGCAGTCGAGTGCAATACACCATTTTGGTTGCACTTCTTGTGCCTCAGAGTTAGTGTAGATGTTTTCATGGTTTTTTTTGTTCACTGCATTGCCTTTTGTTTTGTTCCATCATGATCACACATTATAGTCTCAGGGTCGGGAGTAACTTATGTGGCTGCATTGGAAATTTCACTTTACATGACCCGACCCTCTATTGTGTAGGTTAGGTTAGGATAGGTTGCATGTAGTTAGATATGTTGCATTCTTGTTCTGTATTTCCATCTCTCATGTTTTAATTTTATTCTTTTGATTTTCTTTGTCTTTGAATAAATTTAATCAGAGCTTTAAGATGATGTGGCTTAACTTTTGTGAATTGAAAATTGAAGTAAACTTAACCCTTGGCTTATATGTTACCCTCTTCCTTGATTTAGTTTATCCCTTTCAATCGACGATTTTTTTTATGGATATGATCCTTTAGTCAAGAAGCTCTAAGAAAACCATGAAGCCCACATCTATTTAGAATCAACATTCTTACATGTAGCCTTGTTATGAATATGTGTGTTCTTTCCTATCTATCTGTGTAGAGTAAGATAAGGGGGAAAATTTTAGCGATCAAAACATCAGAGGTCTAAACCCTATCTCTATAAAAACAACCTCCTCTACTCTCAATAAATTGGGATCCCTCTTCCACGCATAAAAATAATAAGTGCCTATGCACAGGTCTATTAAATGAAAAAAATATATAAGGGTGAAAGAAGAAAAACGATTTTTGCACAGTGAGGTGAAGCAAGCGACTTTGTCAGGGTATTTTCCAAGCTCACTAGCAGCAAAGAAACACTTTTGTTCCTAAAGCGACTCCGTCAGGGTACACTCTAAACCTGTTGGTAGTGGAGGAACATGAGAGATGTAAAACTCATACTCTAATTGTTTCATTCGCCATACTATATTAGCCTTACTTACATTGATACGATAATGATACATCTTGTTATATTGTTGCGTTATGTCGAGTAATGGTGATGAGTGCTAGTATTACAGCAAGGATGTTGCAACTTCTGGGCTACCAACCTTACTTATCAACCCGGGGTTCGTACAAACTTGGAGGTGATAGCACTATATGCACAAGTAGAAGTGAAAGTCCTGCCTATTGTCACTGTTCATCTGGCAAGAGACCCCAGGGTTTCCAAGCCAGACTTCTATAGAGTCAGAAGAAGCTTGATTCTTTGATGGAAGAAGAGAAAATATATTCTAAGAGAGAGCTACTCTATTGCAGTAATGAAGAAAACAACATGTAATTCCAAACACACCATATCCTAATTAACCATTTAAACATCTATGCTAAGCAGAATTTATAAATCAGCACTAACCTAATGCTGCTATCTAAGTTATAGAAGTAAGTAGCATCAAACCAAACTAATGTTTAAGCAAGGAAACTAAACTAAATCTGTATTCGCGTTTTTAGGTTTTTTGGTAAAATCAAGCATGCAAGGAGTCAAGTGGAAGAGCAAGTGAAGATCCAAATCAGTGAAAGGAGGACGTAATGAAGAAGTAGTGCATGGGAATTGTTGGATTGATCAGTGAATAGTAAAAATAGAAGATGAGCAGCGAAGATCTTATCACAGTAGATTACGTGAATAGATGGAAAAACAAGACTAACAAAAGATGAGCGGCAGAGATATTATCGTAGAAGTTAAGTGAATAGATGGATGAAAAGGGTTAACAGGAGATGAATCGTGGAGATCTTATCACAGAGATTAATGGAATAGATGGACAAACAGGATTAACATAAGATGAGTGGTGGAGATCTTATCGCAGGAAAAACATGTGGAATGATGGAGCGTGTTTTCGTAGGTGGTAAGAAGTTTCTTACGTGCCCTCAAAGTTGTAATCAGAATTATAAAATTTTACACAATTAGCTGAACTGGGTGACATGTAGCACGGGAAAACCACTTTTCTGGTGTGTTGTCAGTCGGATATCAGTCGTTCAAGAATCCGCGCGATATTGCACGATAGTTGTCAAATCATGCACGTTTAATCAATAGTGGAGATCGGCCAAGCTAGTTGACGATCAAGTGACGCGATAGCCGTTGGATCGAGGGCACAACAAATCGATGGTGGAGATTTAGAGTGAATAAAGTAGGTGGAAGAATTCATGATAGCCCTTGGATCAAGCTAGATAGATTGACGGTGGAGATTTGGAGTGCATAAGGTCAAGCGTTGAAATGAATCAGATGGTGATTGGTCAGGTTTGTTGTGGATCAGATGGTAAGGAAATCTATGGGTATAATCTGATCAAGACGTGTTTTATTGGCTCCTGCTTAAGCATTTCGTGCTGAAGGAAATGACAATATGAGTGAGATCTATTACAAAAAGAGAGTGATTGAAGACGTTAAGGATGAAATGAACCAAGTATTGAATCATGACAACAAACTCCAAAGCTCATGCGATAACTAGAAATCTCAAAGACAACCAATCTATGCTACACTGTTGTAATGGAAATGCAACTACTTAAGAAAATGAATGATTAAACCATGAATCTATGCTAGCATACATGTACGATAAAGAGGAACCTTAGCTGCTAGGTTTGGGCGCTAACCCAAGAGTTTTGGGTATGATTTTGTTATTTCCCTATTATGTGTCATTATGTTTCTTCCTTTCTTTAAATATGTTAATGAAGTTGCAGGTATTGGTTTACTAATGTGAATAAAGTTAAAATTCCTTAAAAGAGCACTCCCATATTTAAAGCTCCTACCTCTGTACTTCTTCTAAGCTATATAATAGTTGTTGTCAAATACAACATATTATATTTAATTCCTCAAGACATTCTTCACACAACATTTATATCCAGCATCACATGGCATTTTGAGATTTTCATATCAGCGAAATATTAAGGATTCAAAGTCAGGTCATTCAGGTCCTTCACATGAAGATACATTATACAAATAAGTGACATGCATAATAGAATTTAATGTCTTAAGCATAATTTCTCCACAAACAAGAAATTGGTTTCCTAAGGGACAACATTAATTGGCATCGTTGTCGGGGACGAAAGAAATAATATTTTTCCCTCGGTTTTTAATATTCTGCTTTGGTTGTTTAGTGAGGAGGAAATACTTAGATATATTAAACAGAAAATAACAACTTTGGCTTCGAAAAGGGCTCATACGAGGTCAGATACCTCACAGCACAGAGCTCAATCCCTTTCAGACCCTGAGAGATTAGTTTCCAAGAGTGTTGGAAAGCCAAAAACTCTATTTACACCAAGTCCTACACTTTCTACACTTGGTAGTAGCTCAACACATCTTTCATACAAGCATTCACCTTGTATTGATTAAGAACTACCTTTCACATCGATTTCATTTCAAGAACCCAACTGTCAAGAATAGTCTTTAGAGTCTGTTTCATTTTCAGTATTCAAAAATATATCTGCTATAGTTGTTCAATGTGAACCTATATCTACATTGCCACCTTTTCATACTCCATCTACCCCTCAGAGAGGTTCTACATCTGCTGGTACTCAAGGTTCAGTAAGTTTAGGTGCAAACATGGCAGCACCTGCATTCTTATTGAATAGGTATGCACCTATTCAGTTTCCATAACAATTGAATCAAATGCCTCAAGATTACCTAAAAATTCTTCCTCGCTTCTCAGGGGAAGATGAACAAACAACAGAGAAGCATATAGCAGTGTTTTGTAATTTTGCGGAAAAGCTCAATGATGAACACCTGGATGTTATTTCAAGGCTTTAATCTTTAGATGGTGAAGCAAGAAAGTGGTTTAAAGGGCTTCCTAATAACTCTATTCCTACATGGGAATAAATGGAGCGCCAGTTCACCCAGAGATGTGGGTATTCACTTACAGAGTTCAATTCTATTAAAAAGGAATCTGATGAAAGTGTTGTTGAGTTCATCAGAAAATTTAATAAAATTTACAATAGTCTTCCAGTAGAGATCACGCCCCCTCCTACTGGTGCAAAAATAACTTTTCCAAGGGCATTTGAATGAGATTTTGGGTTTACATTAAGGGAAAAAAGATCCAAAACCCTTGATCAAATACAAACAGATTCTTTAGAAATAGAAGCAAATCTAGTGGTTACAGGTAAAGCAAGAGAGGCACAACCTACCCAAGATAAGGGAAAGACCAAAGTGGGATCCTCTCGAAGTCAAACATTAGAGGATATGAATAATGTGATTAAAAATTTGTCTAGAAAGTTGATCAAATTGGAGTTGGAGAGTAAGAATTCTCAAAAGAAAGCACAACAAAATAGAAACTTTAATCCTCAATATAGAAGACAAACTCTGCAGATTTTGCAGAAGGAAAGAAAAGACCAAGATCAGGTTCAGGCACCACTTTACTTAGAGGCAAATCCTGACAAAGTACCAGAAGAGCATTCCAAGGATCATGATGATCATATTTCCACATTGTATGCAGGAGATGAAGATGAAATATGCGTAGAGGGAGAAGAATATACTAAAACAGATGCCATTTATGATGAAAATGAAATTGATGAATATTGGAAGAAATTCACTGATTTTATATAGGAATAATTACATAAGAAATATGACTTGAGATCAAGGAAAAGATATAGACTTAAAGAAAATGAAGGTGAGCAGCAAGTTCCTACTCCCCTACAAAAGATGACTCCACAAGGACCATAGTCTGCAAAACAATTAAATAAAGGAAAGCAACAATAGAATACAAATAGAAAAACTCAAATACTTCAAGGTGAGACTTCCGAGGATAAAACTGATAAAATTCCTTTAGAAAAAATTGTTTACATTCCACAAGAGATTTCAGTGATGAAGAAAAGTGAATAAGAGATAGAAAAGAATACCAAATAGGTACATGCATTTAGTCTCACTAAAAATTTGGAAAAAATCAAAATTCAGGTGCCTCTCACAGAGTTTGTCAAAACACTAGTTTATAAAAGAGAGATTGTTGAGTTTATCAACTTGTCTCAGAATGTGAATATAAATGACACTATGAATCTACAAGAAGATAAACCAGTAGTTTTTTTTGGTCCACATGTGGAGGAGGTAGATTCTTCAACACCTCCTTTCTACATTTCTTTATTGATTCATGATTTCCTCTTGCATAATTGTATGTTTGATTCAGGAGCTTCACACAACCTTATGCCACTATTAGTAATGAAATAGTTAAACCTACAAGTTACTAAACCTTACAGAGACCTGTATTCTTTTGATTCAAATAAAGTCAAGTGTCTCGGGGTCAGTAAGGATATGGTGGTGTCATTAGCCCAGATCCCTGCTAGAAGCTTGGTAATGAACGTGGTGGTAGCAGATATCCCTGCTAGGTTTGGAATGTTGCTATATAGGTCATGGGGGGCTAAATTGGGGGAAGTTCTGAAGTTGGATTTTACTTATGCCATCATACCAATTTTTGTTGGAGAGGGGAGAAGGCTATATAGAGAAACAAGATTTTTTAAAACAATCACAAATAATGGAGTGAGTAGTTCCCCTATGTACAACCAAGAAAAATATGACTTTTCTTGTTTCATGTTGCACGACAATGTAGAGTTGGCTGAAGATAATCAGAGGCAACTTACTTCAACCTGTGTAAATACAAAGCTACAAACAGAAGGGGTGTGGAAGTGCTTCTTTGATGGAGCCTATTCTAAAGAAGGAACAGGTGTTGGTTTCCTATTAATTACACCTGGAGGTAACATGATCCCATTTTATTTTAAATTAGAGTTTGAAGCAACTAACAATGCGGTAGAATATGAATCCTTAAGCATTGCTCTTCAAACAGAAAAACAAATGGGAGTTCAATCTATTTCTATTTTTGGAGATTTAGAGTTGATTATAAAGCAAATTTAAAATCATTATAAAAAAACACCCTAAGCTTAGGGCATATAGAAATGAAGTGTGGGATTTAGTTGAAAATTTCTTTGAGGCTTTCAACATACAGTTCATTCCAAGAGATGGAAACAAGCTAGCAGATTCCTTGGTTGTGACTGTTAGTACCTTTAGGCCTCCTATAAATCCAAGGCTGAGACATGAGGTTGAAATGAGGCAGAGACCATCTGTTCTAGATAACATAAAATACTGGAAATTTTTTGAGGATGATAAACATATTAAGGAATTCTTGACTATGATTGAAGATTTTCAAGTCACCGAAATTAATCAAGATGGAGATGAAACAATAGAAGGTGCAGAAGTAAGTGGTTTTAAAAATTCTATAGTTAATTAGAAAAATATTCAATTGAAAGATAATATTCTGCCAAGAGGACTTGTCCCTCTTGAAAGAATTTTTAACTCTAATGATGTAGTTGTTACTTCAGAGAAAGTTTCACACGATGAGTAGATTCAATATCACAATATTGGAACCCAGAAGGAGCCCAAGTTGGTCAAATTGTTCAAGGGAGTTCCATTTAATTATAAAGAAAGATATATTCAGCTTTTCAAGAAGTACACTAATGTTTTTGCTTGGTTTTATGAGGATCTCAAGGCATATGATGTGAGCATCATTCAGCACAAGATTCCCTTGAAAGAAGGGATTAAACCATTTAAGCAGAAACTCAGGAAGATCAATCCTTTGCTTTTACCATTGGTTGAGAAAGAAGTTAGGAAGCTTCTTGATGCCAAGATAATAGTTCGACTCTGATACTTTGACTGGGTGGCCAATTTAGTACCTGTAAGGAAGAAAAATGGAGAAATAAGGTTATGTGTGGATTTTAGAAATTTGAACAAAGCTTCCTTAAAAGATAACTATCCATTACCTAAGATGGATCATGTGCTACAGAAGGTATGGGTTCTCCGGATATAACTAGATGGTTGTTGATAAAGAAGATCAGAAAAAAATTCCATTCACAACTCCTTGGGGAACCTTCATCTATGCTCGAATGCCCTTTGGGTTGATGAATGCAAGTGAAACATTTCAGAGAGCTATGGACATTGCATTTGTGGGTGATAAGTTTGTCATGATATACTTGGATGATATCACTGTTTTCTCTACATCAGAGGAGGAGCATTTGGACCATCTTAAAAATACTTTTGAGAAATGTAGAAAATTTGGGCTTTCTTTGAATCCTAAGAAGTCTATTTTTTCTATAGAAGAAGGAAAATTGTTGGGGCACATTGTTTCTAGAGATGCAGTAAAGATAAATATAGCAAGGGTGCAAGATGTACAAAAAATACCCTTGCCCAGGGGTAAGAAAGACATTCAAAAATTTCTGGGAAAAATAAACTTTTTAAGGAGGTTTGTGTCCAATTATACTGAAATTGTAAAGGAGATTACCAATATGTTGAAGAAGGGAAATGAAATACATTGGACCATGGAAGCCAGAGAGTCATTTTCCAGGATCAAAGAAGCATTACAAGCAGCTCGAGTTTTGATTATCCCTAATTATCAAAATCCATTACAAATATTTTCATTCGCATCACTCAATTCAATAGCTTTTGTTTTGTTACAGAAAAATGATGAAGGAAAAGGGAAACCAGTTGCTTTCTTTAGCAAGATTCTCAGATATGTTGAACTCAAATACAATATTCTTGAAAAATAGGTATATTTCTTGGTAAAGGCCCTAAAGGCCTTCAGGACTTATGTCTTATAGTCATAGATCATTGCTTATGTGCCAAATGCTACAATGAAGGATGCCCTAGTCTAGATTGATGTGGAAGATAAAAGAGGAAAATGGATAGCTAAGATCCAAGAATATGACTTGGACATAAAGCCCACTAAGCTGGTGAAAGGGTAGGGATTAGAAAAGTGTTGACAGAATCAAATGTTCAGGCATTAGGAATCAACTTGCTAGCACCTGTAAATGAGGAAATAATTGAAGAGGGTGAAGAAAAATCAAGTCTAGCTATGAAGATATGGTATAAATTTTTATGTTCAGAATGGTACAAGTACATAGTTCATTATTTATGTTTTATTTCTTGTCCCCAATCATTGGATAGAACAAGATAGAGAACAATAAAAATCAAGGCACAACCATATGTGATTGTAGAGGGCGGATTGTATTGGAAGGATCCTGTGGGAATTTTATTGTTATGTTTGATAGAAGATGAATCTATAGAAACAATTAAATATTATCATGAGAAGTTATGTGGTGGACATTACAGTTTGAAGGCTACTACACACAAAATTCTCTAGGCAGGCTTTTATTGGCCCACCTTATTTGGTGATATATATATATATATATATATATATATATATATATATATATATATATATATATATATATATATATATATATATATATATATAAGTTTGTCAGAAGCTGTCAGAAGTGTCAGCTTTTTGCTGAGAAAAAGAGGTTAGCTCCCTTTCCATTGATCCTAGACTTCATAGAAGAACCATTCAGACAATGGGGGCTAGACTTCATTGGAGAAATTAACCCACCTTCAAGTGGACAACATAAGTGGGTTCTTATAGCTACTGATTATTTCACCAAGTGGGTAGAAGCTATACCTACTAAAAAGGCAAATGGCCAGGTGGTGATGAAGTTTCTAGAGGAAATCATTTTCAGCAGATTTGGGTGCCCTGTCAAAATCATAACTGACAATGCTCAAATGTTTAGTTCAATTAAGTTTTTTGCTTTTTGTCAGAAGTATAATTTCATTTTATCTCATTCAACAACTTATCATCCTCAGGGAAATGGATTGGCTGAATCCACTAACAAAACATTGATGAAAATTATTAAGAAAACTATTGCAGAGAATCAGAAAGGCTAGGATTCAAAATTAAAACTCACTCTTTGGGCTATCCAAGTGACTACGAAAAGTTCTATAGGCAAATCACCTTTTGAGTTAGTGTATGGAACTCAAGCTCTGTTTCATAGTTAGCTTGTGAAGCATGTGATTGCAATGATTCAGGAGGCAAAAGAAGAACCCAATTCTCTAATAAGAAGGATGCATAAGGTAGTGGAGTTGAGGGAAAGAAGAGATAAGGTAAGGGATAATTTGATTATGTATCAATAAAAAATGAAGGGTATTTTTGACAGAAAAGCCAAATAAATTGATTTTAAATCTGGAGACCGGGTGTTAAGGTGGGATACTAGAAGAGAATATAAGGGAAAACATGGAAAGTTTTATCCTCTTTGGTATGGCCCATTCAGGATTATATAAGTAAGGGAAAATAATACATTCTTCCTCGAGAATCTTGATGGTGAAACTTTACAGCTGCTTGTCAATGGGTAGTACCTCAAACATTATTTCCAATTCTGAAGCACAAGCATCCTATCATTGTAGATACTGGAGTGAATTCATTGTACAATTTCCATATAATTAAATTTGGCAAAGCAATATATGACTCCATGCCCGAGGTGAAGGCACTAATCTACGGTTCTTAGTGCTTCTATGGAAAAAGCATTATCCCCAGGTGGAGCCAGATGTTGTAGCATCCATCATCATTTGAATTTCATTTTCAATATTATCACAAAAAATAAAAATAAAAAACAAATATTATGTTTAAAAATCAAAAGAGAGTTTGAAAGTCTGAATTTTGAAGAACCTAAAGACTATGCTATTGTATACTTGATAAATTGATGATTAATGAAAGAATTAGGAGTTTTCCACATAGTGTTGGGTATGATTTTGTTATTTCTCTATTATGTGTCGTTATGTTTCTTCCTTTCTTTAAATATGGTAATGAAGTTGCAGGTCTTTGTTTACTAATGTGAATAAAGTTAAAATTCCTTAAAAGAGCGCACCCATATTTAAAGCTCCTACCTCTGTATTTCTTCTAAGTTACAGATAATAGTTCCTATGAAGTACTGCATATTATCTTTAATTCCTCAAGACATTCTTCACATAACATTTATATCTAGCATCACATGCCATTTTGAGATTTTCATATCAGCTAAATATCAAGGATTAAAAGTCAGGTCATTCAAGTCCTTCACATGAGGATACATTATAAAAATAAATGACATGCATAATAGAATTTAATGTCTTAAGCACAATTTCTCCACAGCCATGAAATTGGTTTCTTAAGGGACAACACCCTATTTGATCAAGTTTTCTACATGAGAAAATCACAAACGCACAAAGTATTTCCCTTTAAGCTTTCAAAGTGCTACAATGTGCCCTCTTTGCTTTAGAGCATATGAGCACATCATGAATAAATGAAGCCTCATCATTCAATCATTTGAAATGCGATAGTGCGCCCTCCTTTTCCTTTGGCACATGGGTGCATTGCGAAATCCTGAAGCCTTGTTAACATTATCCTTCGTCCCTTCGGAATGTGACTATGTTGCCTCCTTGTCTCCCTAAATGCATGGGCGCATAGGGAAGACATAAAGGCCCATTTTCCCATCCCTTTTAGAGTGCAACAGTGTTCCCTAGTTGATTTTTTCCCCTTCTTGAGGGCATGAGAACACTACGAAGCCCCGAATGACCATGCATGTCCCCTTCATGCTATAAAAGTCCTCCCTCCTAGTCTGCATGCCTATTTTCACTTGAATGAAAGTTATTCTAGGTTGTCATTCACAATTTTTCATGATATATCATCTACTATGGCTCTTTGAACATGATTTACAAGTATTGTTGCATAGTTAGGTTGTTTTAAGATAATGCTATCTCTATGAGTATGTTTCCCCAAACATGTGCTCATGCTAGAAGTGTTACCACTTTGTCATCATCTATTGAAGACATGTTGCATCGCAAAGTGACCTCCAATGACCTTTCAGAAGCTAGAATTGATGAACCTATGAATGTTACAAGGCCCAACATTCCCATATATACAAATACTTAGTGCTTCATTGATAAAGGTACACAGGTCACTTGGAGCAAAATATACAACACATTCATGTAGGAAAATTTTCTAGGAGACGTAAAAGATTTTCATGTGCATATCAATATCAAGAAGTCTAGGATGCATAGGATCGCAAGTAGATTCTTGGTCATGCCATGTACAGAAGTAATTGAATGGATCATTACACATATGGATGATTCTCACATTGTGCTACATAGTGGGAGTAGCAGTAATCTCACCACCTATTCTAGTGAAGACATGCAAACATATTACAAGATTCTCAAATCCACTAAATATGAAAATGAAAAATTTACGCAAAATGGGCAACCCTTGACACTACTGATGTTATCAAAACATGGTTTCGAGATCCTACCAACTTCTTCCATCACCCATCTGTAGTTTATCTTATGAATATTATCGGAGATGTCTATCAGTACCAGATATTTATGTATTGTCAATTATATGGGCTTAATAACATTCAGTTATTCCAAGAGAATTGAATATACACATTCAATATAGTAGTTACGCATGGAAGAGTTTTAATTTGGGTGGATATCCTATCATTTGAGTTGCAGCATTAGGTAGGGCAACAAAAGGCATCTTTACAAGCGAACCAGGCACCTGAATTCTACATGTTTGCATTTATCTTAGATGGAATCTTTGTACAGTATGCAATCCCAAGAATGAATTGGAACTAGACTCCTAAGGAAAAGTTCTCGGTCTACTTCCACTACAAAGTTTTGTCATATATGAGCTTTAGAGGCATATATGACAAATTATCTTAACACTTCTTTGCATTAATCTTTCACATGATTTTTGAGATCAATCATCCTTGCATGACTAGTCAAGTGAAGGAGTCACTTCAAGATATCACAGACGGGTTTGTAGCTCAAGAGGGCATATACATCAAGTGCTTCGATTTTCAGATATCCCCTTATTTTATGTCACGATATGTGATTAACAAAGTGGTCATGCAAGAAGTCACAAATCAAATGGACAAAGGATTATCATGAATTCTTCATAAGAGGAATAAATCCCCTTGGCCTATATTTCTATTGAGGATCAGATTGTATGAATTAAAGAGTCACATGGCTAAGGAATCAGAGATATAGGAGTTGGACCACCTACACTTCGCTACTAAATATTTCCATGGATATGATCCCAGGTGAATTTCTAGGAAACATTGTCAAAGGATCGGTCACAATATGGGGTACTCATCTATGTCCACAATAGAAGATGATAAGATAAAGAACTGGTACAATGCCAACATGAAGAGACATCAACTAATGGAGGCTATTTCACCCCATTAATGGAGTCTCAATATTTTCAAGAGCAGGAGGAGGAGGAGATAACACCTCAAGTAAGAAAACTAGCTCCCAAGAAAAGGATCAGATATTCCTCAACGGACAAGAGTAGCAAGAAATGGAAAGTTGATCCCCTAAACTCAGGAGCTATTCAAGCAGAGTAGGAGAGAGGAGAAACAAAATAGGAGGATAGGAAGAGTCAAGATAATGAGTTGCTCGAGAAGAAAAAATCAAAAGAAGGGGAGAAGAGGAGGATAGAATAAGAGAAACAAAGGCAGTACCAGGAGGAGGAAGCAATGCAAAGGTTGGAAGTGGAACATTTGATTCAAGAGCTGGAAGAGGAGAAGTTCAAAGAAGAAGATACCATCTAGACGATAAAGGAATAACTAGGTACTCTATGAGAGAATCGTCTCATATGCAATCATCTTCCATTTTGAGATATTGGGATCACACCTCCACCGACAGATTGAGTCATGGATATACGCAACCTAATATTCGATCACCTGAAGAAGAGGATCGTACAACAAAGGCACAGGTACTTCCCAAAGGATCCTCAAAGTCTAGTCTTAGTGTCTATAGAGATGGTGATCACTGGAAACACTAGAATAAATCCAAGGGAAATCATGGTGGAAAATGTTGCATTCACTACAGAAGCACAGGTTAACTTAGAGTACTTGTTGAATGAGAATGCCAAGTTGAGAAGACAACTTATTGCAGTGAAGAAATAGGTAGAACTTCTTGTAGCATAGAACCAACAATTGTCATCATAGAACTTCAATGTCGTGGAATGGAAGTCATCCATGCAAGAATATTTGGGGCCAATGGAGGATACTATGGCACACCTATATGGCAAGATGATATGTATACAACAGTTCATGGCTCCTCTCATTGGCATTCATAGGAATCTAGAGGAAGTGGTTAAACTCCTAAAGATATAAAACTGAGAAGTTGATCAGATGCAGGTCTGGGATGCCAAATATTTGGATGCCCCATAGCATTTGGAAAGGAAGGATAAGGTCTTCGCATAAATAGACGGAGTTCAATTGAGACTCCACCTACAAAATTACTTACATCTGGGACCACAGTCAATTAGCACTATGGATGCCTACAACTAGTTGCATAATGGGTTTGAGTCTCTAACACATAAGCACGAGATGCCTGTCATAAGATGTCTTAAATAAATCAGAGGCAGGGAGTTCATCTTCTAGGAGATCAGAGAATATATTGAACAAATCAAGCAGGCAATGGAATGGGAAGGCTTGGAGGTAACCAAAGATATTATTTAGTAGTATGCCTTTGCACCAGTCAAAGTGCACATGAAGCTCTCATGGCTATGGAATAATGTAAAATGAAGCTCCAAGAACATACTAATGGAGGTGCTGGAGGTGAATATGCACTACAAAGAGGAGTTTCCAATCTAGGTCGAAGCCATCTCGAAGGAGTTCAAAGAATGGCACACTTGCATTACAAGTGAACTCCATGAAGAAGCAAATGATTTATCTATTTGGTGAGTTTTGTCCCATGGTCATTTCTAGATTATTAGGCCACCGTCTCATTTGTAAAATGTCTTATGTAATAAATTTTATGAAATGAAGTCCAAGGGACACATGTGGAATATGTAAAGCCATATATTGGAATGTAAAGAGTCATGTAGTGAATATGAACAGTCATAGGAATTTAAGAGTCATGAGGAAACTCAAAGGTCATTGTAAATTATTATAAATAGCTCCTCATAACTCAATAAAAAGGATTTTATGTCATTTCTTTTGGAAGGCTTTAGATTCTACAGGTATTGCCTTGGCTTCTCTGGTAAGACATAGGAGATAGATCATTCTTTAGAGAAGCAAGTTGTGGCTTCATGTTCCACTATTGGATAGTGTTTCATCCATGTAATAGTATACCTGGGATCTTACACTTTTAATAAAAAGCTCAATTAGTAGGAATTCCTTCATACATGTATCATAGATGTAGTTGGACTATTTTGGTTATGTTTATGGTATACATTTCTTTATTCACATACTAAGTTAATGAACTAATTTGTTGCTTAGTTATGACTATTATTGAATGAATGTTTTTATGCTTTAATGATTGTTGTTTACTATGTGGACTAATCTGTAGGTACTCAATAAGCCTTTCTCTCTATTCCTGGGTCCCCCTTTAGGATACTACTATTAATTTTCTAATAGGTGGCCCATTTCCCTCACTAGTCATGGAAGCCCCCCCTCATATACCTTACATTGGATGTCTCACAAATCTCACATTCTTGCTACCCCAAAGCAGTGTGTGTTCTCTTGTGTTGGTTGGTGCCCAAGGCATATCTTTAAATCATTCCAACAATGTCCAGGCTATATGACCGAATGGGAATCCTACACCAAATGATGTGAGCTCTAATGAGGACTTCACATTGGGAAGATCCCCTTACAATGTTGGTGGAATCCATCACTATCAATAGGACTATAACCTTCTTGCAAACATGTAAGAGCACTTGTAAGGGTGGGACTCTTGGGGGACATATGGTAGAGAAGTGATACATGCCCAATGCTATATTGTGTTAGGAGTATGGTGTCGAGAGGGTTGATCAAGCATAAGGGAGGTCACTGGATGGTGCTTTTAGGTGTTGGCTTAACCTTTGAAAGTCCTCATGGTGGAGTGCATGACATGGTATGAAGCATTCTAAAAACCAATGCATGGATGCATTGTTTAATTGAGGCTATGGGCAATGACACAATGTTTCTAAACTTAAAACTTGTTATTTATTATGTAATGATGAGTGTTGGTAATGAACATGTGACTAAATGATGGCTTTACTTTTGTCATTGTGAATGATCGTATAAAGTGATGGATTAATGTGTGTGAAAATTCAGTGTTTGTGTAAGTTGCTAGTTATGTGGTAGTAAAGAAATTTGTGCTTGAATAAAAATGACTATTTGGTTTATATCATAGTCAAACTTTATTGTAGGTGAATTGTTGTTGGGTATGGTGGACATGTATTACCATACATAAGATTGATATCTATTGTAGCTAGAGAAAACATGTTGAAAAAGTGGAACCTTGTGATGAGAAATCTAGGCCCGTCAATAAAATAAATTGAAAAATAGAATCTATATAATGAAAGTTGAAAGAATTTATGATTGATATTATTAAGACAAAGTCTCATGGTAATTATATGTACATGATATAAATGAGATGATGAAACTTTCTAGGAAGGACAATTAATGGTTGTTGAACTAGAAAACATAGAAAAGAGGTTATCATTAGGACACAAGAACTCAATTATATGGTATGATAACTATTGTGATGAGCACTATGGGATATGGATCAATCAAGGGAAATTTTGGATATAAGACTTCACAAATATTCATACTCTTCTTGTGTGAGGAAGCCTTGGAAAATGATGCCTCACTCGAGGGATATTTTGGTAGAGAAGAGGATGCGTGAGCTTGGAGGGTGAGTGAATGTAAGGAAGATGAAGCTTGAGTAAATAAGAAGTTAGTTGGGATCATGATAACATTGGATATGTCCACGAAAAATAGTGATTTGAATCTAGTTATGGCAGTTGTATGGATGTGACTCCATAATCATATAGATAAGTATTATCTTTGATAAAATGTCTTATCCTAAGTTGTCAAATTCAGGGAAATGATTATGCATGAAAAAATGTTTCAATATGCTTTCCAAATAAATGTTCTAGGCATTTAATGGAATTCCAAGGGTTTGGAGGTGGCTAGACAACAAAGTGAAAATGACAAAGAAAGAACAATCAAAGAGGACCATGTTATTGGTGTAATAGAAAAATCATCGAGGAATGTGGTTGTAGTAAAACATAGCACCTAAGATGGTGTTGGTGTTGTTATCACTCAGTTTTTCCTTTAGAAGTTATCAAAATAAAGGACACTCCAAGGTAACCACAAACGAATCTTTTAAGTACAAAATCTAATCAATTTGTACTCAAAGAGAGCTATTTTTTTATGATTTAGCTTTGTTTTGTGAGATATTAGGCTAGTTATGAAAGCTTGGGGGGTTTTTATTTTGTTTGGTGGTCGAATTCGAGATCAGATAGATAGAACAAGGTATTTCAGGCCATTAGGGTATGGATTCAACTGAAGGATGGCTTAATTGGATCAGATTGATTTAACAAAGGAGAGTTTCATAGGGCAAGATAGCCAAACAAAAGACAAATGAATAGTTTCAAATGGGTGGAATGGTCTTGAACAGGGAGGAAGGGCAACTAAGAATCCTTCAACATGGTCCAAGATGAGGGAAAGTGGGTGCTCATTAACAAAAAGAAATTAAGTATTCTTTGTTAAATTATCACAGTGATAAACTATGAAAGCAGGGAGCAATTAAGAATTCCCTACCTATAATAGCATGGAAGAAAACATTAAGAATATAAACGATTTTAAAGATAGAATGCAGTAAAGCTCTTTCTAAAATATAACTTTTCATTTATCATTCAAATATGAAACACATGTGGATATTTATCAAACTAGAAAAACTGTAAAAACACAAGATATAGAATACTTATTTGTTTCTCGTTTGACACAGGTATCCTGTGAAAGTCCTTTGCTTTATTACTTTGTTCTAGCTAGCCATACAAAAGTTGTTCAACAAAACTTCAACTCCAAAAGTAAATTGTCTACAGAAATGCTTAAGAATCCACCCCAAATAATTTTAATGAAGAAGTATTTATACTAATTCTAAACTGAAATATCTTGAAAAAATATCAAGATTGGTTTACAAATATCTCACACTGTTTTACCATAATAGAACTTAAATAAAGGACATTCAAAACTAATGAATCTATTTGGCACTAATTTTATGGATTTATGGTGACAAAGAAGAGAAATTTAAATTTGATAGCAACTCTTAGTTGATGATGAGGCATCCCAGTCACTAACTGCATCCTTCCTTCGTGCATTCTGCCCCAAAAATTATGCAAACTTAACGTCCAATGATACGCTTGTATATCTCAGTCTGTGATAGATATGTAAAAAATGAAAGAGGTTTTTGTAGATAAGAATGTTTTTGAGATAAGCCTTTCTCCGTTTCCCAAAATTCAACTCCCGCTGTTCACAATATTCTCTACAGAAAGATGTCAAAAATAGTACTTTGCACAAACTGAAAAATAGGTTGTGAAGACATGCACTTATCTCCCTTTTGGTAATACCTATGTAAAACATGAGATAGGTTTTTGTAAATTAGCCTGTTAGGAACAAAATCCACCTCCATTTTTTCGAAATAAGTTTTGGATTGGCCACAATAGTTTCTAAAAAGCTATGGCTTAAACAAGAAATTTTTGAAGAATGTACTATTTCTTCTCTGATTTCCTCTTTTAACCTTAAATTCCTTTCAAATGTTTTTCACTTTTACTTTGGATAAACTTCATTGTAGCTGGTGAAAGCATTTTCATCTTTGTTTAACTCTTAATTTCTTCATGTTTACTTTTATTGTTTACTGTTTACTTTTTACTTTTAGCACTCTGTTTTTCATCTGTCTTCACTTTGACATGAATTTGTATGCTCTGTTTAGTAATTGTTTTCCCTACTATTTATCTTCATGCTAGCTGATTTATTTGACATGGTCTTCAATCTGATACTACACTTTGACTATTCTTGACTGTTTCATTTTACCTTCAATTTATATTTTAGGTTTTTACTATCTATTTCAACAGTAAATCCTTTTAATTCCATGTTTCCTCTACTTGTCTTTTAGCTGTGTGTCTTATTTTCCATCTCTATTCGAATAGATTTGATAACAGTCTTGGAGTAAATAGGTCTTATGACTAGTATTAAGACTGTTTATTCAAGGCTATGGTCTTCTGATCACCTGTAAAACAAAACAAGCTATTAAGAAAGCATTAGTTTGCAAGGGAGGTCGAAAAGGTTTCATTTGAGATTGAAAGGTCTGTGGAGTGAGTCCATAATGCGTTTCAGGAGGTAAACCATGCTCGAATCAGTTAACAGGGGCTTCAAGTGGTGCAAATGGGTTACATAGGGTTTTACTGTACAATCAGGTGAAAATGAGGAAAACTGGGGGTTTTGTGTTTAAATGGGTAAATGGTTGATATTGTCGGGTACACTTTGAATGAACAGTGGAAAATTTGCCATATGCGGAGAGTGGGAAGTGGGGGCGGTAAGTAGATTTCATCGCACCGCTTTTGGTAGGCAAGTGGTTTTGGAGGAGGGTCGCACGATTCCATTGATCGATTGACACATTGCATCGACGAGTTTCGGAAAACCGCCCATATCAAATGCTAAAGGTCGACCAAAAGACCCACGCGATATGAGCAAGGGCTATCGGATCCAAAAGATCTGATCAGATGGTAGTCGGGACAATAACATGACTAATGTATAACAGGGGCGGGCCTGATATTAAATAAAAGACTTAATCATATCGGGGGCGATTTGATTGGTTGTTGAGTTATTAATTAGTCCCGGTGACTTAATTAATTCTCAATAGCATGGCGAGGAGGTCGGGTTCTTAGTTAACTACGGATTAGATAATTAATCCCATTTATTGTTTGATTTGGGGAGTTAAATAATAATACAAGTTAAAAGTTAATATGACTTTGTGGAAATTTAACATGCGCTAAGATAAAACATTTCCGAAAGTGTATTTCATCATATAACATTTATAACTTAGGCTAAACGAATATGAGGGTTTTGAGATATGGAAATGTTTTTAATTTCCCTAAGTAAAATAGGGATTTTACTTAGGAAAATCTTTTAAAGGGGATGAATGAATTTATGAAGGGGTAAATATTGATGAAAGGGACTTAAGTACTTTAGGCATTCCAAATTATTGGGCCGAGGGTCCGGTCCCTCCAAAAGTCAGAGAAATGCTCTGAGCCCCTCTAACTCTGGTAATTACCTTTAGCACTTTGGGAATTAGTGAATATTTTAGGGGAATGAGTAGGGAAGTTAATTATTTTGACTTTGAATGTTGATGTGCATTTCCATGTGATACATGCCTTTTCCTAGTGATGAAAGTAAAAGTTTTAAACATTTAAACTTATCATTCACCACACATTTATTCTACAACCATCATCTACTAACCCTACCTACTTTATATTAGCATTTTCACTTCATTATTAGGGTGCACTTAGACTGGCAAACCCTTATCAAAATTTATTTTCGTTTACATGGTGATGCCTATCTATGTCTAGACTTGTTACATCCAAGGGCTTAGATTAAACTGTTGAGCTCCTTTTTCACTCTACCTATCTACTTATCTGCCAAGTTTACACTGTTTGGTCAGATCTTTATTCTCTATTTCTAAAACATGAAATAACCAAGTTTAAACTATTTGGTTACCATGGATTGTGGCATAGGTAACAAGTTGCACACAATCATTATTGTACAAAGTAAAATAGTAGTGGCATTTGGTCTTGCACACTTTCCTGGTCTTTTTTTTTTGTTGGGGTTCATTTTCTTTCATTTTTTGACCTCTTTTTTATTCTTTTCACCCTTTTATTCTTTTTCTAGGGTATACCCTCTTTACATTTTTTAATTTTTTATTCTTCACAAATATGAAAAACATTTGCAACAAGCAAATGTTGGGTCCCTATAATACTAGTGATTACCACCTTACTATTTTAGTTATACCCCTTATTTATATTGTTGTGCCCCATTTACCCCCATATTGTTATTTTTGTGCCCCATAGAATCCCTCTTTTTTTATTTTTGTGGCTTTATATTATTATTGTTAGGTTGGCTGGGTTATATTGTGACTCCTTAGACTCCTATATATTGAAAGGAGGTTTTGTCATTTGTATCATCCAAGAATTGTTCATTCATGTAATGAGAAGGAGGTTGCCTTCTCGATGATGCTGAATTCTAAGGCGTTGATCTATCTTTTCTATCTTTTCTTGAGCTGGTTTCATAACATTTGGTATCAGAGCTTTGGATTCTAGGGTTTCGCTGCTCCAAACAGGTCATCATGGCATTTTCACTATAACTTTTTTTCTGTGACGTTTCAGAAGTCGTAAAAAAAACCCATTTGAGAAGAAATCGCGCTGAACCTTGGGTCTGAATTTCAGATCTGTTCGCACGATATTTGCGGAGATATGATCTGAGGAAGTTGGTCTTTTTGCAGACTCCTGAATTACATTCAAAACAGGTGACTTGGGGAAAATTGTCATAAATTTCTCTCTAGGGATCGGATTGAAATTTCATAAGAAGGTACAGAAAGAGGATGGACTGTAGTTTTGTGTATGTGTGTTTCAGATTCTAAGGTTGAAACAGTGACTCGTGGTACATCGTACAAGTTCGCTCTACTGAACCAGTCTAAAAGCAAGTCACTGTGGGATATTTCACATAACGCTTCCTTGGAGAATCCAATTTAGCTCAAACTTGTGGCATTGGAAAGAGGATGTAGAAGGATACTACAGGTAGCAATTTTAGAACTGGATGATCCGAAATCATAGAGATACATCAGATTCAATAGCAGGCTTCTATAAAGTGAAGAAAGGTGTGTAGTTTTTTTTTAAATTTTTGTGTAAGCTTGGTTTAACGGAATTCAAAGGGCATAGTAAAGCATTATTATCGGTAGTTGATGCCCCGAGGAAAGAAAATGCAAACACCTAGTAAGGAACCTGAAAGCTCTAGCATGACTCATGAAGAAGAGGAAAAAATGCTACATGATATATCAAAATTACAAGAACAAGTGCAACAAATGTCACGCTCACAAAAGCTAAGAGAAGCTAAGATAAGTGGCATGGAATCTAAGATAAAGGGAATGGAAGCTAAGATGGATGATTCAAAGACAGATTTGAAGAGAGACATGGCAGATTTGAAGATAGATTTGAAGACAGACATGGAAGAATTGAAGAATTTGCTACAAGAAAGGGTCACTAATGGTGAAAAGGTAGTAAAGGAAACTCGTGATGAGAACAAAAGAAATGTTAATCATGATTCCATAGACGCTAATGTTGGATCGAAGAATCACCATATTCCAAAAATCGATATGAGGAAGTTTGATGGCAAGGATCCCGCCACATGGATATTACAGATGGAGCAATTCTTCGATCTCAATAATGTGCAAAACGCACAAAAGGTACGTATGGCAACTGTATATTTGGAACCAAATCAGTTTGTATGGTATCAATGGCTTTACTCTCGTAAACAATTTATCACTTGGGCAATTTTTACGGAAGAATTGATAGCACATTATGAAGATACAAAAAGCAACACCTCTTTTAGCCAATTGATAAGTCTCAAACAAAAGGGTTCAGTAATGGAGCACATTGAGGAGTTCCAAAAATTGAACATAAGGGTAAAAGATATTCCAGAGGAGCATAGGATTGATGTGTTCATAGGGTCTTTAAAGGATAATATCCAACATGATGTTCGCCTTTGGGAACCTGATTCATTAGAGAAGGCATTCAGGTTAGTAAGAAAAATGGAAAGCAAAATTATGGCAACCAGGAAGCATACCACTCACAACTATAAAGACGGAAGTGTTGTTGCCCCTAGTCTTCCACAACCTATAAGGTTGACACCAAAACAATTGGAAGAAGAAAGAGCAAAAGGGCTTTGTTACAGTTGTGATAGCAAATACACTAAAGGTCATAAGTGTGCTGAGAAGAAATTATTCTACATAGATTGTGAAGAGGAAGAAGAAAAGTAGCAAGAAAGGTAAAAAGAAGAAGATATACTCTAGGAACAAAGCCTAGATGAAGAAAAAATAAATCCGACCATATCTTCTAATGCATTGGAGGGAATTACCACTCCTCAAACCATCAAGATAGAAGGACAAATCAAGAGGAAACAAGTAATAGTGTTGATTGATTCAGGAAGCACCCACAATTTTATTCATTGTAGGGTAGCAAAAGAATTGAATTGCTTCCTATATCCAGCACCAGAGTGTCAAGTGATGATTGCAAATGGAGGAACAATAAATTGCTCTGGAAAGTGCCATAATATCAAGCTATCCATGGGAGAATATGTATTGACTAGCCCAATGCTTTCCATTCCAATGGGAGGTGCTGATGTTGCACTAGGAGTCCAATGGCTACAATCCTTGGGTACAATAGCTTTTAATTTTCAAGAACTTTTCATCAAATTTTCTACGGAAGGAAAGGAAGTTGAATTAAGGGGTATTGTAGGGAAACCAGGAAAGATAATCAGCTCTAATGGCATGACAAAGCTTCTAAAAAAGGAGCAAAGAGGTGTAATTGCACAATTATGTTCGCTAGATGTTTCCACATTGGAATCATCTATTTCTCCAGATCTCCAAAAAGTCCTGGACAATCATTCCAAGGTATTTGAGACTCCAAAAGGTCTCCCACCTATGCGTGATCATGATCATTCTATTCATCTGATTCCAGGAAGTGTTCCTCCAAACATCAGGCCGTACAGATATCCCTATGTCCAAAAAAGTGAAATTGAACGTATGGTTGCAGAAATGCTAGAGGCTGGTATAATTCAACCGAGTCAAAGTTCTTTCTCAGCTCCAGTAGTATTGGTGCACAAGAAGGATGGATCATGGCGCATGTGTCCGGATTATAAGGAGATCAACAAGCTCACTATTAAATATAAGTTCCCCATTCCTGTTATTGATGAATTACTGGATGAATTGCATGGATCAATTTACTTCACCAAGTTGAATCTTCGTTCGGTATATCATCAAATCATAATTAATATTGAAGACATTCCGAAAACGGCATTTAGAACTCATGAGGGTCATTATGAATTTTTGTTCATGCCTTTTGGCCTTACCAATGCACCTTCAACATTTCAAGGTTTGATGAATTCAATTTTCAAACCATTCCTTAGAAAATTTGTGTTAGTATTTTTTGATGATATACTAATCTACAGCAAGTCTTGGAAGGATCATGTTGAACATGTTGACAGGGTGCTACAACTATTGGAGGAGAAACAATTATATGCAAAAAGATCCAAATGTTTCTTTGGAGTCCAGGAGGTGGAATATTTGGGTCATATTGTATCTCATGAAGGAGTTAAGGTAGACCCTAGCAAAATTATAGCCATTAAGGAATGGAAAATCCCCACATCCATAAAGCATCTGCGAGGATTTCTTGGGTTGACAGGGTATTATCGCAAGTTTGTTAAGAATTATGGGAGAATAGGAGCACCTCTAACAACATTATTGAAGAAAGATTCATTTTCATGGACTCCGGAAGCAACAAAGGCCTTTGAACATCTTAAAGAGGCAATGTGCCAAGCACCGGTCTTAGCTACACTGGACTTCACAAAAACCTTTATTGTGGAATGTGATGCTTCAGGAAATGGAATTGGTGCTATTCTAATGCAAGATGAAAGACCCATTGCTTTTGAAAGTCATCCAATCAAGGGAAAGTTTTTAAGCAAAGCTATTTATGAGAAGGAAATGTTGGCAATACTCCATGCACTTAAGAAATGGCGACCCTACCTAATGGGAAGACACTTCAAGGTAAAAATGGATCATGATAGCCTTAAATACTTTTTAGAACAAAGATTATCCTCTGAAGAGCAACAAAAGTGGGCCACAAAGATGTTGGGTTATGACTTTGAAATCATCTACAAAAAAGGGAAGCAAAATGTGGTGGCAGATGCACTCTCAAGAAAGGATGAGGATGTGGAAGCATTGTTGTGTGCCATTTCTATTATCCAACCAAATTGGATAAACGAAGCAAGGGAGGAATGGAAGAATGACGAAGAAGTGTGGGCACTTATTCAAAAGCTACAACAAGATTCAAGTACTTCTGATACATTTAGCTCGCAAAATGATTCATTATGGTACAAAGATCGCTTATACCTCTGTAAGAATTCCCAGCTAAAACAAAAGATTCTTATGGAATTGCACACTTCTCCCTTAAGAGGGCACTCAGGATTTTTAAAAACTTACCACAGGGTTAAGAAGGAATTTTTTTGGGATGGACTTAAATCAGATATTCAAAAGTTTGTGGCGGAATGTTTGGTTTGCCAGCAAAATAAAGTTGAAACAATTAAGACACCGGGTCTATTACAACCTTTATCCATTCCAAGCCAACGTTGGGAGGAGGTTTCAATGGATTTTATCACAGGTTTACCCAAGTCTGAGGGAAAGAGTGTCATCATGGTGGTAGTTGACAGACTTACCAAGTATGCACACTTTTGTGCATTATCGCATCCATTTAAAGCCAGTACAATTTCTACTGCATTTATGGAAATAATTCAAAAGCTACATGGAAACCCAAAGATTATTGTAAGTGACAGAGATCCCATTTTCACTGGAAATTTTTGGACAGGATTATTTTCTTGTCTTGGTACTCAGTTAGCTCATAGCTCATCTTATCATCCTCAATCTGATGGGCAAACTGAGATAGTAAAAAAATGTTTGGAAGGATATCTTCGTTGCTTTGTATATGATAAACAGACACAATGGGTCAAATGGTTGCCTCTAGCTGAATGGTGGTATAACACTTCCTTCCATACAGCAACAAAAATGACCCCATTTATGGCACTTTATGGGTATCAACCACCATCCATCACATCATATTTAAGAGAAAATTCTAAGGTTTAGGCAGTGGAACATCACATCGAACATCAACAACAAGTCCTCCAACTCTTAAAGGATAACCTCGTGTTGGCACAAAATAGAATGAAACAACAGGCAGATCAACATTACAGTGAAAGAAGTTTTGATGTAGGTGATTGGGTATTCCTACGGCTACAACCATATAAGCAAATGTCACTAAAGAAAGCTAAGAAGGATAATAAATTATCACCAAAGTATTATGGTCCGTACAAGGTGTTGCAAAAGATTGGTACTATGGCATACAAATTGGAGCTTCCTGCAGCTTCTCGATTGCACCTAGTTTTCCATATTTAAAGAAGGTTATAGGTGACAAGCTCCCAATTCAAACAATATTTCCAAAACTTGAAAAGGAAGGAAAAATTATATTGGAACCGGAAGCAGTCACAGAAACAAGAACTCGACAGCTACGAAATCGATCAATTTCAGAGTATCTTATCAAGTGGAAGAACTTATCCGCTGAAGATTCCACATGGGAGGATGAGAATTTTATGCAGAAGTATCCAGAACTACTCAAGCGTTGAGAACAACACTTTTTTGAAGGAGAGGGGCATGTTGGGTCCCTATAATACTAGTGATTACCCCATTACTATTGTAGTTATACCCCTTATTTATATTGTTGTACCCCTATTACCCCCATATTGTTATTTCTGTGCCCCATAGAATCCCTCTTTTGTTATTTTTGTGGCTTTATATTATTATTGTTAAGTCGGCTGGGTTATATTGTGACTCCTTAGACTCCTTTATATAGAAAGGAGGTTTTGTCATTTGTATCATCCAAGAATTGTTCATTCATGTAATGTAAAGGAGGTTGCCCCCTCGAAGAGGCTGAATTCTAAGGCGCTGATCTATCTTTTCTATCTTTTCTTGAGCTGGTTTCATAACAGCAAAGGTATGAACATATTTCAGAGTTAAACCAAGTCAATCATGATATATGACACCTATTGGTATAGGGGCATAACAGGTGCAATCAAAATAACACCATGAGTCAATGGAAACCAATGATATATTTCCTTAAGGGGATGGAATTTTAACATCACCATCTTGACCCCTGGGTTAAATTGTAATTAATTATAATTAATTATGTTAAGGGTAATATATTGCATAAATTAGCATTGAAATGTCATATTTTTTAAAAACCAAACTAAATGATTAAAAATGATGTGTATGTAAATAGTCTTCTGATAATTTAGAAGGTTGAGCAGTTGAGCTAGGATGCTAGCACCAATACAAACTATGATACCATGAGTGGCAAAGTGATGAGGATATTGTGGGGAATTTTCTTGCCAAAGTTACCATGGAATTCAAATTTAAATATGAATATTTCCCCTCTTGCCCAAGAACCAAGTAATTTTGAAATATTGGGTAATTGGAATAGTCTCCCTCCTGAATGTGGAAGTTTGCGAGGTAGTTGTAATAGTTCCTTAGAATTTAATAGAAGGAATTCACTGCGTGTATTTCTTGGATTTTAAAGCTAACCCACGAATTGTTTGGGAGGCTAAGGTACATGTAGGAATATACAACAACAAACTACATTGAAGATGGAAAATTTTGGAAGGGAGAAAAGACTCACAAATTGAAAAGGATGTGGAACAACTCATAGAGAGATACCACACACACATAGAGGGGAGGCATACTAGTTGTTGACGTAGTAAATTCATGACGAGAATGTTGTTGTTCTTAAGTGGAAAGTTTGTTTGGATGTTTTGAATGATTATATTGAGTTTTTGGTGCCCAAATATGCCCCAAAAGTGCCAATCATGGGTTGGAGAAATGTTGGCGTGTTTTGGAATATTTAAATATGAATTTTTCTTATTAAAAACTTGAATAAGACTTTTAGACTCTAGATAGTAAGAGCAAGTTTTGACTTTATGTATACTAGTTGAGAATGACAAGTACGAGGTGGGGGGATCACAAAAGGACTATAGATAAATGAAAGGATTATGTTATTTTCTTTTCCAATCAACTAAGAAACATCTAGATATTACAAAGGCCTACGACCTTGATGCATATCAATTCGAAATCTACAAAAAAATTGATGTGTAGTTGAGCCTATGGTTGGGTGGAAAAGGCTCCTTCTCAAATCATTTTCTAGCTTGAAACTTCATATAGTATTCTCCTATATTCATTTTATTTTGTTCATTTTCTTCTTAAATGATGTTGGTAAACTAGAAATGAAAATAAATCTAAGCCTTTTGTGTTGGCATTATGACTAATGTTTTGTCCTTGATGGCAACCTATTTGATGAGTTGTCCTTTGATGGAAACCTACTTTATGTATATGTCAATAGGATATGTCTACATGTGACAAAAAATAATTATCAGTTCAGAGACAGAATAATGATAAAGATGAATTTTGAAGAGGTATACATAGATTTGGTGAAGCAAAGTAGAGTATACACGGGTTCTGTAAATAAAATCCGCGTACACATGCGGGTATAAAGAAGAAAATGCACATACATATTCTGCACCATGGTATTCCAAATACCAAGGGTATTTACCAAGGTATTGACCTATGGTATTGAGCCCAAAAATAGATATTTGATCCCTTCCAAGAATAAAGTTGGCACTAGTATGGTTTTGACATGTGGTATTGTCCAAGGGCTAAGCTATATAAGCAGATGAAGATCAAAATGTTTGAGGGGTGTAAGTGATGAATATTTCATGAATAGTTAGATATGAAGTAAGTGTGCATGTGATGGGCTACTATTGATTTGTTTGATCTAAAACTAATTATGCACCTAGGAACTTGATGATGGATCAGATCCAATAGATCTGAGATGATAATTTTGATTATGGGTTGATTTGATGAAAGATGATTTTCTCTGTGTATGCTAAGGTTTGGGTATGTATGAAGTTTTGTGATGCAACCAAGGTTTGTGCCAGTAATTGTAGATCTCTACGTGGGTTTGATAACCTAAAAGGTGCGTAAACACATGGTTTAATAATGGTAAGTCGCGTATATATTTATATCTATGCGGGTTTATTTCCTGAAAAGTGCATATACATGCAGAAATGTTTTGAGGAAAGAGTGCATATAAGTCAGGGTTTTGCTAGAAAAGATGTATGATTAGTCTAATCAATCTTGTTGTGTTTCTGATGTTTGTCAATGAAGTCTTACTTGATAATCTTGGCTTAACAGTGATGTCTTGATTGAAGATTGATATGTTGATGAATGATAACATTACTCATTCTTTTTTATTGAATATTAGTGATGGTTTTGTGATGATGTAGTGGATCTTTGTATGATTCAGTATATATTTCAAAGTGATAGCAGTTTAGTTTTAGGGTTCAATGTTTTGAGATCTGTACATGAGTATGCTTCAAGGAAGTCGTGTATATATGTGGGTTTGCTACAAAAAGTAGCGTATATATTATGATAGTTTATTGATTTGTGCTTTTAGTTTATTTAGTAAGTTGATACGATGTTTTGGTTCATATTCTAGTTGTTTGAGAATAAGTTGATTGATTTGGGTTTCTGTTGATTCAGTGACTGGTTGATTCAGTTGATTTAGTGATTGGTTGATTCAGTTGGTTCATTATTTGATATTTTGCTTAAATGATGTTTTGTATGAGGTGGATCCAATATGAAAAATTATGAAACATGGTTCACGGAAGGGTTGGGGGTTGGATCTCCCTTCCAGTGTGTGTTGGATAATGAGAGAAGGTTGTAGACTTCAGCAGATGGGTGATTGTGTTCTGGTATGAGTTTGCGCCAATACAAGATTGCAAGAAGTTTTCATTATAATAAAATATGAAGACAGATATGACAACAACAATGATCTTTTCCCACATTGGGTTTCCACCTAAAAATCCTAGTGTTCATGTGTGTTGATGTGTTGCTTATGTCTGATGTTTTATTTTTTTCTTACTGCACATGATTACTATTTATTTAACATTTAATAAAGTAATGATGCACTGGCTCAATATAAACAGATGATGAATTAACTGAAAAGTAAGTTTACTATAGACTAATTGTCTTAATAACAATCACATACATACGCGGGTTCCCTTCAGTAAATTCGCCTACATAAATTTGGATATGAAATTGAAAATTTTAATGATTTGAAAATACTAATTCACCCCCCTCCCCCTCTCAGTATTTTTCCCAAAAATTGGTATTAGAGAAAGTACTTCAAAAGAAGCTTGATTGCTTGAAGAAGATCTGTCAAGATGATGGGAAAGAAGAATATTGCTCGAATAATGGATTCAAAAAATTCTGACAGTGATATATCAGATGTAGCGACAGTTATAGATGTTAGAAAATATTCAAGTTTGGGAGCAACCCACTTTCTATTGATCAAGAATGAAGAAAATGACAATAAATAATTATCAGGTATGGCATTTTGTTCTAACTGTGATCCATTTCCTTGTCTATGCAATAATGATGGATATGATGACAATGAAACAACTGAACTTGCACTTATGGGTAAAATTCAAGGTAAGCACTTTAAAGAGAAAACGAATTCAAAAATCATTCCTCTAGAAGTAGAAGATCAAGACAAGTCATAAACAATGGACAATCTAGATGTGCCTATGTTGAGAAAAGATAAGTATCAACAATCGAAAGGAAAGATGAAGTATAATCTAATGGATCTTGATTTTTGGTATCTAGTATACAATGGCTACACCAAGACTCCTCCATCAAATGAGGAAGTGAAAAGGAACTATAAGACTTTGAGTGACATCTTTTGTAGCATACTTGATTCAACATTAGATAAGGTTATGCATTATACAACTACAAAGAAAGTGTGGGATAAGATACAAACAATCCATGAATAAATCCCAAAGAGGGAACTACTAGGTAATCTTATTCTGAACAATGTATCAACCTTTGTTATGTCAAATGGGGTTGTTGATTCAGAAGAAGATAGGTTAGAAGAAATTTTCGATCTTAGAACAATACTTGAGTTTACTTTGAAAAATATTGTTAATATTAAAGATAAGTTGCAGGAATATGATAATCCTGGTATGGTATCTAAACAATATTGTGAAGGTCTTGAAGCTGAGATCGTCTCTCTAAGAGAAGATCTTGAAAAATCAGATAAGCGAAGTGAAGAACTATTGCAAGCATTTGAAGAACAAGAAAATGGGTTGAAAGATGAGATTCTCAAATTAAAGGAGCGAGTGGAAGAAGGAATAAGGGTTGAAGAAGTTATGAAGAAGCAGTATCTAGAAAAGGAAAAGAAATATCAGGTTGAGGTAAACATCCTAAAAGGTAAATTAGAAGAAAAAGATAAACATTTATGCTTTCAAGATAGTACTAATATTTTGGATAATATTATTAGTAGTCAAAGGTCTCCCGCCATCAAATATGGTCTTGGTTTTCATGAAACTATTGAAGGAGAATCTAGTTCACAAGTTGAGGCAAGGAATTTAAAGAGTAACAATGCAAAACCTAAGATAAGAAGTCAACCTGATCAACAACCAAGGAAAGTGAACCTTCAAAGAAAATACTTTACTCCTAATTATAGAAATGTTAATCGATTCTCTCCTTTGATCAATAATGTTGAATGTTTTATATGTCATAATTATGGACACGTTGCAGCCAATTGCAGAAGTAGATTGTTTCAAGCTAATAACTGCCTCACAAAAAGATCATCAGCTTTCAGGTACTTTAAGGGATATTGTTTTGCTTGCAATATATTTGGTCACAAAGCCATTGATTGCAATAGAAGGAATATGAAATAGAAATATTATGATTCCTATACTCATATAAGATGTTATGCTTGTAACAAGTTTGGGCATGTAGCAAAAGAATGCAGGAACAAGTCTATGGATTGCCATAGACAAAATGGTAAGAAACCAGATAAGAATATTGATGTCAAAACACCTGAAAAACATGGATCCATCAACATTTCTCATAATAAGAAGGAATAAGAAGAACAAATAAGGTGTGGTCTTGCTCTCTACTCATTTGAAGATGAAGATGAATGGTACATATATAGCGGATTCTCTCATCACATGACTAGATATAAGAGTAAGATTGAGTCTCTCAAGAAAAACTAATATGGTAATGTTATTCTTGGAACTAATGTTCCAGCAAAAGTTTTGGGAAATGGTAAAGCCAAAATTAATACACATAGAGGAGTAGTTGATGATTTATTAGTTCAAGTGCTAAAGCAAGATATTTTAAGTGTAGGTGAAATGGAAGATAAAGGAAACATAATTGTGTTTACATCAACCAAGTGCAAGGTTATGGATGAAGAAACTGGAAAAGTCATAGCAAGAGGATATAGAAACCCAAACAAATTATATGTGCTTGAAAAACAGAATTCTCATAGATATGAGGAGGATTTAGATTCAAAGTAAAAGAAGATGGTGCCCATTGCAGTCCATTATTCTTAAAAGAATACTTCTAACAGTGACTGTAGAAGTGATGTGAGGTACATGACCTCATGAGAATAGAAGATGATTATCAGGTCCTCAGGATCAGTGATGTGTAATCTCAGGGGGAGTAATACATGTTTTGTCTTGATGATGATTCCCATGATTGTTTTGATTGCATCTGGTGTAGTAATATTAAACAGGAACATTCATTACAAGCACAAGGGAAGATGAACTTGTGAAGTTTCAATATTTCACTTTCTATACGTGGATCCTATGAAGATAATTCATGTATATATGTGAGTTCTGAGCTAAACAGTCATGTATGTTTTTCTTTGATGAGGAAACTGTGGGGCAGACTCAAGAAAAGGCTCTGATATACTTCAGAAAGTTATTATTTTGCTTTCATGTTCTGATGGTTGATGGTTATAGTCTATTGATGCTATTTAGAAGTGGTTTTGGATTTTATAATTTGTTGATGCCTTGATGGATGACTGATTGATGAAGATACTTTGATGTTCTTACCAATATATGAGATGATATGGTTAGATTTAACAGTGAATAGTTGGCACAAGTTCAAGGGGAGCATTTTCTATGCTTCTAATAATGCATTGTTAGCATTATGATTTCTTGAGAATTTCTTGTTACATAATAATACTTATAATAATGATGCTCACGTTGCTGAAGTTTTTGCTATGTTGTAGTCATGGGTTTCCTATGATGAAATCATGGATGATACTTATATATTGCTTGAGCCACATAATTGTTATGATGCTACTGATCAGATTTATGATGATGGAAGATTCTTTTGATGATGCATATGGTACATATGTTATGTTGCTTACATGAGTTCAAGGAGATAAACAGAGCTTGAGTTTACAACCTCATTATTTAATGATGATAAGTGTCACTCATTACTTTTATGTTGTTGTCATTATGCCTTCAAAGATGCATAAGTTGAATATCATCCAGTTATGGATGATGATTCCTATAGTGCTTGGGTCTCACATGTACATGATATTATACACATGGTATATTGTTTGAGGATTGTTTCTCTTGATGGTATTAAGGAGATGGGTTACTAACAAAATTTGATAAATAATGGTGACCTCATGGTTTGCTATTGATTAATTTTCTCATTGATGAAAAGATATATACATATTTCTATCTCTATGTCATGGGATATCATTAATGGGTGAATTACAGATAAGGAACTTATGGATGATTATTTAAATTTCATGTTGATGAAGTGATGTTGGTTTGATAACTCTCCTTGCATGAATAAAATGGGCCAAGAGAATGATGCTACTGCAGGTTTCATGAAGACATCTGCTAAAGGTTACTACAAGAGACATGGCATACTTAGTCACATATTGATGATGATAAGGAATGATGCTACTTTATGATGATATGATTGGTTCTCACATATGTTGATTATGTCCTTGATGAACATGGATTGAGGATCTTCCTACTAAGGGAAAAAATAATTTAGCCTTGATGAGGTTAAGAGGATGAGTTGATAGCAAATCTCTATGAAAATTTTATGCTACATATTTGGTCACAGGTTGATGATATCAAAACTACATTGCCTTATCTTGCAAATTGATGATGGAAATGTACATGTTGTTGTTCCTGGTGTTGTTGATATATGCTTATTGTGTAGATTGTATATGGTGTATGATAGTTTTTGATGACTATCATGGTCTTATTAAGGTATTTGGTCTTTATTATAAATGTCATATATGTCATTTGATGTAAAGTTCATGTAAAGACCTATGATATAATCATTGTAAAATTCAATCATGTATGGACTATTTTGGTTGTCTTTTTGGGCATATGATGTAATTTGTAACCCCAATGTGATTGGATGGTTGATGTCATAATGAATTCAAATATGTAAACCCACTGTGATTGTGTGATTGATGTAAGTTTGAGTCCTTAATGATAGGAAAATTCATATTTAGTTGAGTCATAGATTCATGTACTTCATTATACATCCTTCAGAAATTTCAGCATGTGCTCAGGGGAGCATGGTCAATGTTCAGTGTTCATATTCAGCAGTTCAACAACGCTCAAGAGAATAGCATTCATTTAGTATTGGTTAGTCCTTTTCCCTTGATGTTAAATGGATTTCAAAAATATTGGTGCTTAGCTTGATGTGTTTTATGGGCATTTACAGGTTGTGGTCACCAAACACCAAAGTGGTTTCCATCAAGTCTAAATGGGGAGATTGTTGGCATTATGACTAATGTTTTGTCCTTGATGGAAACATATTTGATGAGTTGTCCTTTGATGGAAACCTACTTGATGCAGATGTCAACAAGATATGTCTACATGTGACAGAAAATTATTATCAATTTAGAGACAAAAGAATGACAAATATGAAGTTTGAATAAGTATATGCAGGTTTGGTGAAGCAAAGTAGAGTATACATGGTTTCTGTAAATAAAATCCACGTGCACACGTGGGTATAAAGAAGAAAATGCACGTTCATATTCCACACCATGGTATTCCAACTACCAAGGGTATTTACCATGGTATTGACTTATGGTATTAAGCCCAACAATGGATATTTGATCCCATCCACGAATACCATTGGAACTAGTATGGTTTTGACCTATTGTATTGTCTAAGTGCTAATCTATATAAGTAGATGAAGATCAAAGTGTTTGGGGGGTGCAAGTGATGAATATTTCATGAGTAGTTAGATCTAAATAAAGTGCGCATGTAATTGGCTATTATTGATTTGTTTGATCTAAAACTAAGTATTCACCCAGGAACTTGATGATGGATCAGATCCAATAGATCTGAGATGATAGTTTTGATTATGGGTTGATTTGATCAATGATGATAGATTATTGATGTGTGATTTTTTTTGTGTATGTTGAGATCTAGTTATGTATGAAGTTATCTGATGTAGCGAAGGTTTGTGCCAGTAATTGTAGATCTTTACATGGGTTTGATAACCTAAAAGGTGTGTACACACATGGGTTTAATACTATTAAGTAGCGTTATATTCAAATCTATATGCAGGTTTGCCTCCTAAAAAGCACGTGTACACGCAAAAATGTTTTGAGGGAAGTGCGTATATAAGCTAGGGTTTTGCTAGAAAATATGTCTAAATGTTTAATTAGTCTTGTTTTGTTTTTGTTTTCTATCAATGAAGTCTTACTTGATAATTTTGGCTTAACAATGATGTCTTGATTGAAGATTGATATGTTGAAGAATGATAATGTTACTAGTTGTTTGTGATTGAAGATTAGTGATGGTACACACATGGGTTTAATACTATTAAGTAGCGTTATATTCAAATCTATATGCAGGTTTGCCTCCTAAAAAGCACGTGTACATGCAAAAATGTTTTGAGGGAAGTGCGTATATAAGCTAGGGTTTTGCTAGAAAATATGTCTAAATGTTTAATTAGTCTTGTTTTGTTTTTGTTTTCTATCAATGAAGTCTTACTTGATAATTTTGGCTTAACAGTGATGTCTTGATTGAAGATTGATATGTTGAAGAATGATAATGTTACTAGTTGTTTGTGATTGAAGATTAGTGATGGTTCTTTGTTGATGCAGTGGATCTATCTATGATTTAGTATTTATTTTAGAGTGACAATGGTTTAGTTTCAGGGTTCAATGTTTTAGGATATGTACATGATTATGCTTAGAGGAATTCACGTATACACGCGGGTTTTCTACAGTAAAGTAGCATATATATTCTGATAGTTTATTGATCTATGCTTTCAGTTAATTTCTTAAGTTGATGCAGTGTTTGGATTTAGTATTATAGTTACAATGATCTAGCTATTATGGTTGTTTGAGAATAAGTTGATTGATTTGGGTATCAGTTGATTGATTTTGATTTCAATTGATTTAGTGATTGGTTGATTCAGTTGGTTCAGTATTCAGTATTGGGCTTAAATGATCCAGTATGAAAATTTATGAAACATGGTCCATGGAAAGGTTAGGGGTTGGAGCTCCCTTCCAGTGAGTGCTGGAGAATGAGAGAAGGTTGTAGCCATCATCAAATCGGTGCCTACATATTGGTATGAGTTTGCACCAATATAATATTGTAAGAAGTTTTCACTATAAGGAAAGATGAAGACAAAGACGATAACAACGGTGGTTTTTTCCCACATTGGGTTTCCACCTAAAAATCCTGGTGTTCATGTGTGTTGGTTTTTATATTATGTGTGATGGTTTATTTTTTTCTTACTGCACATGGTTACAGTTTATTTAAGGATTAATGAATTACTGATGCACTCGCCCAAGATAAACAAATGTTAAATTAACTGAAAAGTATGTCTACTAGATATACGCTAGTTTTCTGAATAACAGTTGCGTACATACATGGGTTCCCTTCAGTAAAGTCACGTATAGAAATATGGATATGAAATTGAAAAGTTTAGTGATTTTAAAATACTAATTCACACCCCCCCTAATATTTTTCCCAACATTTTGTTGTATGGGATTTGGAATATGGTACATGTAGTAAACTACCATATATCTCTAGTTATGGGATTGGTTTTTAGTGATCAAGAATATTATTATGTTAAATATTGTTGCATACACACACACACACACACACTAAGGTCCATTTTTTAATGTTTGCTAAAAGGATTTTCTTGTGGTTATGATGTTGCATAATTAATGAATTTGATAAGTGTCATGTAATTTCAAGATCATTTTGATTGCATGATATTCTCTTTAGGGGAGTTGAGCTTAAGGCTCATTTTCTCTTAACCATATATCTTACCCTAAATGAATCCTCAATCTTATGAAAAAACTCAATATTCTAAGTTATCACAAAGCATCAAAAGACAATAGACTATAATCTTCATTAATGAATGGTTGTTCTTGAAATGTTAATCGGCGTAGGTACACTTTGGACCCTTATAAAATCTAACTATTAGGAAATATTTTGAGACCTTCCTAGCTATAAATAAAGTGTTATTACACACTGTTATAATCAAACCTAATCGGTCTCATAATATTATTTTAGTTTGAAGGCCTTGCAAATCTATCTCCTGAAATGGATTTGGGCCAAGACTTCGCATTTGAGGTCTCATTTGCAATGGGCTTCCAAGAATCTTTAACTTATCCAATTTGAGGTAGAGAAACAAATCTCACTTATATGGTGTCAACTAAGGATAAAATTGATGTTATTCCTTAACTAAGTTCACTCGCTACAAGTATGATATGGTGATCTAAAGGTGTACAAATCCACCTCCTAATGCCTTTGTTTCCATAGTGATAGGGGTAAGATATAGGTGTAATATAGTCTAAACCATTGATCTTAATGCTTCCATGAGGAGTAAGCATCACTTCTCATATATCTTAATAAAACCCATATAAGTGTAAGTAGATAGCTAAATATATTAGTACACGCCACAAATATCTATGTATGTACCAAGGGTTAGTATAACTAATGGAGGCTTGGTAAGGCTGATAAAAATGGTTATTACTAGGGAAGAGTGAAAATTTGTGGTGTTTAATTTCTTGATAATGACAATTTCTTTATATGATTATGGCATATGTACATAATCATGATAAGATATAAAGTTATTTTTGAGTTTAATATATCTCTACAAAAATGTATATTAATCATGATTTACAAAATATCTTTGGGAGTAATTTGTTGTGTGAAGTGGAGAAATTAATTACATGGTCCTCTTGCTTACTCATATGAAAAGACTTGGATAAATTTAGCCATTTTTAATCTCTTAACCATCAGCACTTTTGAATTTTGCATGTGAATTATTTGTGCACAAACATAAATACATTAAGTTATTGTTATGAAACCAGCTCACAAAAAGATAGAAAAGATAGATCGACACCTTAGAAATAAGCCTCTTCAAGGGGGAAACCAACTTTACATTACACAAATGAACAGTTTTTAGATGATACAAATGACAAGACCTCCTTTCTATATATAAGAGTCTAAGGGGTCATAATATAATCAGAGCCAACATAACAATAATAATGTAAGGGCACAATAATAACAATAGTGGGCTTCTATGGGGCACAAAAATAACCATATGGGGACTAGATGGGAACAACAATACAATAAGGGGGTTGTACTAATAACAATAAGGGGTTATACTAGTAGTATAGTGACCTAACATGCCCCTCTCCTTAGGGACCTAACATGCCCCTCTCCTTCAAAAAGTGTTGTCCTCAACGTTTGAGTAGTTCTTGATGCTTATGCATAAAATTCTTGTCCTCTCATGTGGAACCTTCAGCGGGTAAGTTCTTCCACTTGATGAGATACTCTGAAATTGATCGATTTCGTAGCTGTCGTGTTCTTGTTTCTGCGAGTACTCCAGGTTCCAATATGTTTTTTTCCTTCCTCGTCAAGTTACGACAATATTGTTTGAACTGGGATATTCTGCAACTTTTGAATGAGTGACCACACTTCTTTGTCCTTCTTCCATTCATCCCTTGCCTCATTTATCCAATCTGGTTGGATAATAGAAATAGCACAAAACATTGCTTCCACATCCTTATCCTTTCTTGAGAGTGCATCTGCAACAAAAATTTTCTTCCCTTTTCTGTAGATGATGTCAAAGTCATAACCCAACATAGTTGTGACCCATTTTTCTATTCTTCTAAAGATAATATTTTTTCTAAAAAGTATTTAATACTATCATGATCCATATTTACCTTGAAGTGTCTTCCCATTGGGTAAGGTCGCCATTTATTAAGTGCATGTATTCCTTCTCATAAATAGCTTGCTTGAGATGTAGTAGTAAAAATACCCAATCGCCTACATCAAAACTTCTTTCACTCCGTTGTTGATCTTCATGTTGTTTCATTTGATTCTACACCAAAGTGGCGTTATCCTTTAAAAGTTGGAGAACTTGTTGTTGATGTTCGATGTGATCTTTCAATGCTTGAATATTTTTCTTCTTGATATGTGCTTCTATCTTCAGAGTTTGAGGAGTGGTAATTTCTTCCAATGCATTCCAAGATATGGTCAGATTCATTTCTTGATGCTCAATATGATCTTTCATTTCTTGAACATTTTTCTTCTTGATATGTCCTTTTATCTTGATAGTTTAAGGAGTGGTAATTCCGGCTAATGCATTACAAGATATGGTTGGATTCATTTCTTCTTTCTTGATGTGGTCATTCACTTCTTGAACCTTTTTCTTCTTGATATGTCTTTCTACCTTAAGAGATTGAGGAGTAGTAATTCTTTCCAATGCTTTACAAGATATGGTCAGACTCATTTCTTGTTTCTCTGGTGTTGGTTCCTGGTGTATATACTCTTCTTTTGACATTTCTTGATCCTTTTCCTCCTCCTCTCCACAATCAATGTAAAATAATTTCTTCTCAGCACACTTAATGTATTTGTTATCATAATTGTAACAAAGCCCTTTTTCTCTTTTTTCTTCCAATTTTTGTGGTGTAACCCTTGTAGGTTGTGGAAGGCTAGGAGAAACAACGCTTGCATATTTATAGTTATGAGGGGTGGACTTCCTTATTTCCATAATTTTGCTTTCCATGTTGTAACAAAACCCCTTTTCTCTTTTTTCTTCCAATTGTTGTGGTGTTGCTCTAAAGAAGGTGTTGCTCTTTGTATCCTCATAATGTGCTATCATTTCCTCCATGAAAATTAACCATGTAATAAGTTGTTTATGAGAACAAAGCCCTTTATACCATAAAAATTGATCCGGTTCTAAATATGAAGATGCAATACATACCTTTTGTAACAGTGGTACACCATGTAGATCAAAATATTTCTCCATCTGAAGTATCCAATTTACTGGATCCTCACCATCAAACTTCCTCATATCGCCTTTTCTTGATTTTAGGAGCTCAATCTTGAAACGAATGTAACTTTTTAATTTTAGATCGCTAAGTTTTGAAATTTATTTTTGTGGTATCTCTATGTGTTCTATTTCCAATTCTGCAATTCTGACCAAGATTGGATTTTGCAAGGAAGTGTTCTATCAAATCTCCCACGATGACCTAATTATAGATTGGTTCAGTAGAGTGAACTTGTACGAAGTTCCATGTGTCAATGTTTCAACCTTAGCACCTGAAACGGATATACAGAAAACTACAGGAAGTACTCTTTCTGAAACTTCTTACGAAATCTCAATCTAATTCTCAAAACAGATGTTATGACGATTTTCCCCAGGTCACCTATTTGGAATGTAATTCAGGAGTCTGCAAAATCTCTAACTTCTGCAAATCATATCTCTGAACATATAGCAAGACAAGGTCTGAAATTTGGATCCGTGGTTCCGCATGATTTTGTCTCAAATGGGTTTTCGTTTTTTCTTCTGAAACGTCGCAGAAACAAGTTATAGCAAAAATCCCACGATGACCTGTTTGGAGCAGCAAAACCCCAGAATCCAAAGCTTTGATACCAAATGTTATGAAACAGCTCATAAAAAGATAGAAAAGATAGATCAATGCCTTAGAAATAAGCCTCTTCGAGGGGGAAACCTCCTTTACATTACACAAATGAATAATTCTTAGATGATACAAATGACAAGACCTCCTTTCTATATATAGGAGTCTAAGGGGTCATAATATAATCAGAGTGGACATAAGAATAATAGTGTAAGAGCACAATAATAACAATAGTGGGCTTATATGGGGAACAATAATAACAATATGGGGACTACATGGGAACAATAATATAATAAGGGGTTACACTAATAGTATAGGGACCTAACAGTTATTAATTGAAAATTAGTTTAATTAAGCATGAGGTAATTAACCTTGGGCTAGTGGATGAGATTTTAGGACCATGTGGCCTTAGTTCTAGCATAGAAACACTCATAGGGTAACACATGGACCTGGGAAGCCACATCATTTGCATAGTAACTTTGACATGGCACATAGCATGAAAATATTCAAATGACCCTATATCAACAATTCAAATTTGGATTTTAATAAATTTCATACCACTAGGAATCTCTTGGTGAAAAAAACGTGATGGTTATATAATAAAATATTTTTCATTTGAATAAGAAAATGAAAAAATTGGTACCCCATATTCTTAATTAGGCATTAAGAAACTGGGTATTGTTATAGTCTCATCAACTTTATCCCATGATGGAGAAAATCACTATCCAAATGGATCATTGTTTTTCCACTATTAGAGGAGATCATTAACAACCTCTCCCACCATTGCTTTGCGAAAATTCCATGAAAGTGGGAATAATATTGGAACCACCCTTCACATTGACATTTTGAGAGCATGCATAGGCACCCCATCGAGGAGATTATATATTTAGTTACCAATTAGAAGTAGGGATAGTTATTATTGGATATGATTTGTAAATGTGCATTCATTCACTATCATTATTTAAGGAAAATCACTTCAAAAATGATTTTTTGGTGGTTCATTAGGGGCATACTTTTTCTCTTACCAATGATTTTGAGGTTATTATATTTCCTTATATTCAAGTAAAAAAAATTATTAACTTATTAAAAAACAATTTTAAATATTGCCCTAAAATCAAAATATTGATATCATTATATCATATTTAAAAAGTTTAATCTTTTTTTTTTTTATATTTAAATATTTACAACATATTATTATAACGATATAAAAATTACCTTAACTAACTAGTGCAATCATATAAATTAAATTATAGGTAATAGTTACACATCAAAAGAATAATTAACATAATAATAATAATAATAATCATTAGGGACGAGTTACGTCAGGTCAAAGGACAAAGATTCTATATTGAAAAAAATCTTACTATATGCTAATTTGTAGGAATGTGTTGAAGAGTCAAGTTTTTGTGGTTTCTCCATGGTTTCATTCTGTATTTTATTGGTATTTTTAGGCCTAAAAAAGGTTGAGACCTACAGCGATATGTTTTCTCTTTAGGATCGAATCCGCTATCCAGATTCTCATCCTACGGCACTCTCTATGGCATAATAGTCCTTACACCATTATGTATGCCTTTATTTCTCTATTATGTCAGTACTACCCTATGCCACTACCAAGGGATTAAGGTAAATGCGGTGTCATATAACACATGTCGCTAGATATGATAGTATGATGGAGATCATAGTAGAGGAGGTGGTGCACTTATGTTTGAGTTTGACTCGTGGATATATATTTCACCAACAATTCAATTACCCATCATCCTTGGGCTCACCATCAACCACACATGGAGATCCTCCTCCCACTTATTTTGAGGGTCTAGTTAATGTGATAGGTGGTTGTTTGCATGAATATCCCTTGCAAAGTGTTGACCATTTCTAGCTAGCCTCTCATTCCATTATCCCTCCCCTTTCTCATGTGCCTATATCTTCTTTGGACATCCTTGCTAGTAATCTTATATACCATTCAATATCAAGCAACTATGTTCATCCAAGGAAAATGGGATAGTGCATAGACAAGTGTAGTACCTCCACTTTCCTAATTGTGGAAAAGGATGTAGGTATCAAAAACATTATGGAATTCATACGTAAGTCTCTAGTAGGCCACTTATGAACCTTCGTTATTTCTACTTATTCCCTTAGATCCTAGATTTCAAAGAGTTGGCAACCCTTCTTGGGTTTTACCGCAATTTTCCACATTTTGGTTATGGGACGGTTATCCTTTATTTTTCAAATAGAGGAGGACGACTCATTCATTATCTTTCAAAATTGGAATTGGGGGTTTTGGGAATCATGATTTTCATTAGACTAAAAGCCACAGGTGTTAGTCAATGATTGCATCGCCAGAGATAAGGATCCACGAGAGGGAGTTAGTCCATGTTATGAAACACATGGGGAGCGTTGACTTATCCAAAGTCCAAAAATATCCCCCCCAACACAAGCCAGGTGTGTATCGAACTCGTTACCTACCCTATGATAACACTTGTTTGGAATCACAATTTCCATTAGACCAAAATTCGCAGGTGTCAGTCAACAATCGCATTTCTAGAGATAAGGATCCATGAGAGGTGGTCAGTTCATGTCATGAAACACATGGGAATCATTGATTTATACAATGTCCAATGGGGGGAAGAGTGTCTTATACTAAAACATTGGTTGGTAGATTTCAACCCTGCCCATGAGTCAATTGACATTCCTATAGTATGGGCCCTGCTATGAAGATTTCTCTTTCACTTTTGGAACCAAGATTTTTTTTCTATTATCAACAGCAAGATTGGCACTTTTGTTGGAGTGGACGATGGGTGGTAACAGAAAGAGGACCATAGGATTGCATGGGTATAGGTAGATGTATTCCTTAAGGATGGTTCAAAATCAAGTGTGGAAATATATTTGGATTGATGGGTATGGGTGTAAAGGGTGGAATATTGGAAAATCCCTTTTTGGTTCCTTCGTTGTCATTAAGTGGGTCATATATAGAAGGAATGTGCTAGTTGGGGTCCCTTTAAGGCTTACCAAGGCCCTTATCTAGAGCTAAATTCATTGTCAAAGGATGGACTAAGAGATGTGGATGATGATATTTCGAAGGGGCCTCCTCAAGGTCTCGACAAACATAGAAACTTCTAGCATCAAATCTCCTCAGGTTGTCCTATGGCCAGTAAGTCTTCTCCTCCCCTCACCATTCACAATTCAAATGTTGATTTTTCCCCTCTATTGATTCCATCCATCCCCTCTAATCGCCGTATCCTCTCCCCAATTTCATCCTCTTGTTGGAGTAATTTTCACACTCAACTAATTGGTAATCAGTTATGTGCACTAATTGCCACCCTGAGAACATGGGACTAATTTTTTACCCAAGGTAATGGGAAGGGTTTGGAAGTTTACTAAAGCATATGGGTTTTGGTGTAAAGGAAAACATCAACATGGTATCATAGTCTTAACCTAAGTTCAATTCCCCAAGTTTTTTAAGGGGCTCGTTAGATTGATTATCACACCCCTTCATTGAGAGATAAAGTTACCAATTTAATGAGAATTGTAACTTCAAAAAAAGAACTCTCACCGAAAAAGTCTTATTTTTGCTCAAAAAACATTAAAAAACACACTAAAAAGTGTTGATGTTGCATCAACATTTTTTTTTTTTTTTGGTTAAAATTCCAAATATTTTCAAGCAATTGCATTAAAAACAAAACTTTGTGTGCAATAAAGATGAAAAACACATTGAAAATGAAAATTTTTGATGTTGCATCAACACCTTTTTTCACCCGAGTTAAAATTTCAAAAAAAAATGGCATTAAAAACTAATTTTTTTGTGCAATGAACATTAAAAAACACCCCAAAATCAAAAAGTGTTGATGTTGTATCAACATTTGTTTTGGTTGAAATTTCAAAAAATTTTAACAATTTCATTAAAAATAAAATATCAGGACTCCAAAAAACATTAAAATTCCAATAGTTTTCAATGGTAGTATTAAAGATTAAATATTACAACTCCAAAAAAATATTAAATTCCCAACAATTTTCAACCATGGCGTTAAAGATAAATACCATGACTCCAAAAAACCTTAAATATTTTACATTTTTTAACACGACTTCAAAAAACCATAAAATTTCGATATTTTTTAACCATGGAAGTAAAACTAAATATCATGACTAAAAAAATCCTTAAAAATGAACACCTCAATCAAGATGTCATTATACCAAGATTAATTTTTTTTAATGCTAAAAGTATGCCTCTTTTAAAATATTAGCCTAAAACAAGTTGACACGTTGCAATGAAAACTAAAAATCAACCATTAAATTGACATGTATTGGGAACGGACTTTACCCATTGCAATGAAAACTTAAAAATCAACCATGAAATTGACACATTTTGGGGGCAGACTTGATCAATTGTAACAAAAACTTAAAAATCAACTATAAAATTGACACATAGTGGGGTTAGGTTGCTAATCAATCATTAACAACCTTGCAACGAAAAATAATAAATAAATAAAAATTAAAGAACAAAATAAACAAACAAACAAAAAGTTCAAAAATTAATAATAATAAAAATTATATCTATATATATATATATATAAATGAGTTTAGAAAAATTAAAAAGGATAACAACAAAAATAAAAACTCAAACATTATATATAAAGAAAGAGGAACCTATAAAAGAAAAAATTCAAACCAAAAAAAAAAAATTAAGAACAAAAAACAAAAACAAAAAAAAATTAAATAAAAAAAATTGTCTTTATGAAAAACATAACTAAAAACAAGTGTAATATGCAATGTTGTTGCTTAGTACCTTCCTCTTCTGCATAAAGTAATTGATAGCAATTATTGAATGCTTTGTGATGAAGCATTTATGCTTTTATTGTTTTTCACTTTCATTAAACTATATTTAAACTAAGAGACATGTACTAGCTACTATGTAGCCCTTGTTTATTGTAGTGTTGACATAGATTTTATCTTTTATATTGCATCATGATTTAGAATTGAATTGTGAAAATATATAATATAGGTAAGGTTTATTAAGGGAAATGATTGAACCAAGTCCATTCAATAATAAAAATCAGCAAGGGAAAAGCATGAAGAATTCAGCGAGGTAATATGTAGTGTTGTTGCTTTTGTTTTTTGAATCAACCTGTTTAAAGTCTGAAATTGAATAATTGTTTTTTGGAAAGAAAATATTAATTATGGAAAAATCCATAAATTTAAAAAAAAAAAATTGATAATCAATTTATGATAACACTTCGCGAGGATTTTTTTCATTTTTATTTTTTTATAAATAATTTTCAATTCTAAAAATTGATTTGAAACCACATAAAATTAGTCATCCAAAAATCAAAATTGGAAATTCAAATTGTAAAAATCCAAAAAAATAATTTTCAATTTCTAAAAAATTAGTTTACTATTTAAGTTTACCAAAACTTTAATAAACTTTGAAAATAGTTTCTAAAACCAGAGGGCCTAATGGTAAGAGCATGTGTTTCCTCCTAAGAGGTCACAGGTTCAAAACTAGAGGGGGGTAGAGTATGTATGCCTTCATAGAATTAGCAGTCAAATCGCTGCATGGAGGTGGGTCCCTTGTCCCACAAACAAGGGGGTCTCATATACCAATTTGGTGTCTGGCTTTGTTGTGACCTTAAAATTGGATATTGTTATTGTTATTATTATTATTATTATTATTAAATATTTACAAATTAATTAAGAGTCACAGAATTTTGACCCAAGAGGAGGTATAAAAATAATTTTTTAACAAATAAAATTAAAAAATAAATAAATAATTATATATATATATATATATAAGTTAAAAAAGGACAAATAAAAAATAAGAAAATATTAAAAATAATTTCTTTTAAATACCATAGTTAAGTGTAGGTAAATCTTCATGGTTGAAAATTTTGTGAATTATGGAGATGGATAGAGCTTTGCAAATGCTCGCGATGGCTAGGGTTTCGCACTAGCTAGCCATTCTATGCTTAGTTTGAAAGTATACTTTTCAAATCTCTTCTGTAATGGTGAATTCAAATGATTCAATGAAAAACGATAGTTTCTTTTCCAGGTATTGTTGTCATTCTAGGAAGCTCTTCCTTGGATTCATACAGTTCCATTTGAAAATTCATTTTGGTCTTCTGATGGTTCAAGGAATTCCTTCCCTCAATGTTCCTATGGATGAGGAAGCTATCAATGTGAAAAAATAAAATTCGAAGCAAGGTTTGGTTTGCAGGTTTAATGGTTCTCATCACTATTGGTTGATCTGCACAAATGGATCTCTGAGGCATGGAAGCCCCTTTTGATGAATGAATTAAATATTTACCCTTATGCAGTTTTTGTTAATATAGAAGACAAGATGGCCATTTGCAAAGTTGGGTTGTGGTTTTGGGGTAGTGTCAATATCTTCATGTAGCCCTGGATTCCCACTTTTGTTCTAGCAATGGCATCAAACTCTACAACTCCATTTTGGGTAAGGCTTTCAAACCTTCCCTTGCAATTTTGGAATCTTCTATCACTTTCCTTTATTGGAATGCATTGGGAAATTTTTATTGTCATTGTCCTAAAATTGCAAAAAAATTCAAGGTTACTTTTTCCTGAATGTGTGTCGAGATGGACTTTAACAATTATTTTCCCACGCATATTTGGACAATTCCACACTATGTCTGGGTCCAAAAGCTCGATTATGAGAATACTTATTTCCAGTGTAGAGCATGCTATGAAACAAGGCATGTAATTAAAAACAACCCCAAGCATTTATAAAATAGCAAAGACCTAAAGAATAAATAACTCGAAGGCCCAAATAGTGGGAAGGATATCAAGGTATTCATTATATGGTATTTAAAGAGGAAGTGCTTCAAGATAAGAAATAACCAGAAGAAAAGAAGGAATCAGATACGACCAAATAAATTGTATCAGCAGCAATAAAAACCAAGTTGAATGCTAATGAGGATTCTCTGGACTCAAAAAAAGTAGAAAACAAGCAAACCCTTGTAGAAAATGGATCCCCACTTGAATCCACAAGGGTTCTTGCTTGAAAATCATATTCTTGTGAAGATCATGCAGATAAGAAAGAATCGAAATTTCACTTATTGAATAATGATACATCGTGAAATAGAAGAGAACATGGGTTGGAATCAAGTTGGGAAGAAAAGGAAAGACATTTTTCCAAGGAAAACAAGAAGTCTTACTAAGTCAAAAAAGAAGTAGTGAATAATGGAATGTAAATGTATCTAGATATTGGGGGTTTTTTGGATAATTTTTAGTTTGAAAGGGTCTGAAAATTTTGTGCCTTGGGAAACCCATTTGAAGGTATGGATTGAGCCCCAGTGCTCAATTTCAAACCTCCAAGGAATATTGGAACACGTAACCACTCCATCCTAGTAACCATATTTTTTTAATACAATATCTATATATATATATATATATATATATATATATATATATATATATATATATATATATATATATATATATATATATATATATATATATATATATATATATATATATATATATATATATATATATATATATTATTTTTCCTACCCCTCCCTGCCACCAAAGGGTTGCAAGAAAGGGTGGCAAGAGCGACATGTCAGTCCTATTTCCCTTGCCTATGACAATTTGTTGGCTAGGTAGTGCGGCCCATCGATTCCCGTAATTGAAGACCCACCCATAATTGTTGGTGGGTGGATTTTCGATTCTTGGAATCAATGGACCACCCCACCCCATCACCAAACGGCCATAGGTAGGGCTTCCCTTTGGTGTCTGGTGGGGTGCCCTGTCGATTCCCAGACCACCCATATATATATATATATATATATATATATATATATATATATATATATATATATTATATATATAGATAGATAGATAGATAGATAGATAGATAGATAGATAGATAGATAGATATATATATATATATATATATATATATATATATATATATATATATATATATATATATATATATATATATATATATATATATATATATTATATATTATTGATGACGATGATTATTAAAGTTAGGGAAAATTTTAAGGATGGAAATTTACCTTAAAGATTAGAAACCTTGGCGAACCTTACAAGTCTCCAACATGCAAACTATTAAATGTTTAGTGATATGTCATTAAAAATATTCAAATTTCTATTGGTTTTATATAGTCTTTGTAAAAACTTGGCGATTTTTTAGGTAAAATCATTTTATGGAATAAAATTTGCACGAATCATTTTTACGAAAAATGGAAATTGGCGAACCTTTTTTTTGGAAAAAACTTAGAAAATTAGCCCATTTGGGAATTTTAGCCCCTAAAATTTTCCCTAATTAACATTCACTAAGACCATTATGGTATATCATACCTTAAGAAAGTAATATATTAATTGAGACTCTTTAACATTTTATTTCTATCATCAAAAAGAAGGGAGAGAAGAGTTCCTACATCACTATAGTTTTGTTCACTTAACAAGTCAAGAAGGTTGGTAGTATGTCAAATGTTTTGGAAATGAGAATGGATGTGAGTAAGAGCCAATCAATCCAAGAGAAATACTTTTTCGTCTTCAACCCTCTTATTATTGCAAAGGTGATAGGCTTTTTCATCCGAAGGTGTTTTGGGAATAGACCAGTGCCCATTTTCATTTCGAAGCTCATGCGAATTAGTTATTATCTTCACAATGTTCATTTTTCTCTTAGTTGGGTCAAGATAGAAAGATAATTCTGGTTAGCAAAAATGGGGTTCGTCACCTCCTTATAATATCTTAGCTTCCTTTTTTCCTCTAGCTCCTTATCATCCCACAACTTATCCTTAAATTTGGATGTAACAATATTTTTAATATTATACTTGTTCTCCAATATGATCTCCTCCTTTATCTGTGAATGGTCATGCCAAGACTGGGCATCCTTATGCCAGCCTTGCTTGAGCTGGAGGTGGGGGTTTTGGCTAGAGTTAGAAGCAATTTTAGGGAACCTCTTGGCTTCCATGTTGTAAATCTTATCCTTATACATCATATACGTAAACATAGCCATGATATCAATAGGGGAAACATTAGATTCAATCAATAGGATAGGGTAGGGAGTATTTCCTTTAATCTTGAGGTTGTAGGTTATAAATTGCTTTTGGATCAACTTGATATTCCTCCATGATTCTCTAGATATAATGCAACCCAAAACCTTACGTCCATATAAAATAATAGGGGTGATAATAGTCTCAAAGAGGAATGTATTTTTACTCCATACCCAAGGATCTATCGACTTACAATTATTTTCAAGCTCATAATAAGATTTCCAACCTCCTATTTTCTCAATGTTATAATTCCAATTGAGTTAATGATGAATGTCAATACCTAAATATTTGTATTAAGAAACCTTATCCAAGTAATTTTTATCATAAATGAAATTATAATAACTTATCTTTTTGGAATTAATTATCATGACTTTAGTCTTGTGGGTATTAACAGCTATACCCATCTTGGACTAGTAATCATGGAGGATTCTAAGCTACTTGTTGATACCACCATGGATTTTGGATATAAGAATGATATTATTAGCATAAAGGAGAAGATTAATGACCATAGTAGCGATCTTGGGACCATCACATCCTACAGCTTCCAAACACTCTTCTAGCTTATCAATGGAAATGCCAATAGGGGTAGGGGATAGGGGACACCCTTGATTAACTTTGATATTGCATTTAATTTCTTCAGAAACACCCTCGGTGGTCATAATATTGGGAACAACATTATCGTATAACCTAGTCACAACCACCCTCAAATTGGGAGGAACCATTATCTCTTCAAGTCTTTGTCATAGCTTATCCCAAGGAACTATATCGAAAGCTTTTCTAAAGTCAACAAAACAATAGAAGAGATCATTTTTGCTATTGCGACATTCCTCAGAAATGGTCCTAAGAGTAACAATATGGTCAATAATTGAGTGATGTCTCCTAAAACCAACTTTCCCATTATATTTTTTGCCATGGATTTCAAGCCAAATCCTAATCTTCTTTGTCAAAATGAGCCCATATAGTTTAGATAAAATGTGGCTAATCATAACGGTCTTATAGCTAGACGGGACGTTTTTATCCCCACTTTCAAAGATAGGCATAATAATTCCTTGTGTCTAAGGTTGAGGGAAGTCATGTTTCATTGCCAAATTAATAAGTTTGTGAATATGAGGGATGAGGGTAGACCCACCCATTTTTGAAAATTTCAGCTTGGTAGCCTTCAATATCCCTAGCTTTCCCATTAGTGAGTTTCTTAATCCCGAAATCCACGTCTTCCAAAGAAAATATATCCTCCTTTATATGAGTGTTTAAGATGTTTCCCATGGTGACTGGGGAGTCATAAATATTCTTAATATAGATATCCCGTTTATTTAAGGGGATCAAATTATTTTAATTTGTTTTATGAACAAGTATATTCCTGCAAAACTTTTAAGGCTCAACTTTAGAAAGGTGAAAAAGACGATCTTACCTCATATTTATATAGGACCTTTTCTTACATTTGATAAGATATTTGTACACACTTATTTTTCCAATCTTTACAATTTTGTTAGGAGCATCTCTAATTACTTTTATGGAAATTTTATAATCATTATCATACCAAAGGTTGGAAGTTCGATTATTCCTTTTATGTGACACCTTGGTAGAAAATTTTATAATGGTAGTGGAAAGGGTTGTAGTAAAATTGTGGTATATGTGATTAATGTTATCATTATACATTATTAAACTTAAATCCCTCTTTAAATCCTTTAAGAAGATATCCATTTTACTTATGTTAAAATGAATATGCCTTTGAATCTCACAATTCTTTTGCATGTGGTTGGTGTGCATGTCAAGATTAAGAGTGACAGATAGTGGTTTGTGGTCATAATTAGGCTCATGGTAGTTTAGGAGGTCCAAAATTACAACACGGTTGAGAGCATGGGTATCAGATATCGCATAATCCACAACATTACTTCCAAGCCCATGAATACAAGTCATCTAGCCATAGGTTGGCCATTTATTAATTCCATTACAAATTATCAGGTTTTGGCAACTACAAAACTTTATAAGCTTGATACCAAATAAATAATCTGTTATGTCTTTAGAATTTAATTTGGATCTACTAGCTAAGTCAGTCCTCATCTATCCATACGGTGTAGGGTTACAATTATTACTTAAGAGAGTAGCTTGGTTAGTAGAATTTCTACCATTGAAGTCCCCAAGAAAAATGATATTACCTTCATTCCTTAGATTATGGATATCATGTTCTAAGGTATTGAAGGGGAGGTTCTTATCTAGGTTGTTTTTCTTATAGGAGTGATGTTGATTCTACAGCACCCTCCAAAATTTTGCTATACTCAAATTTTGGAGCCTGCCTCTTATAATGTGAAGTGTCACTTTTGATCGGCAAGTATCATTATATGTTTCTACACATCTTACAAGTGACCATGTTCCTTCCTAAGTGTCTTTGGATAATCAAGAAGGCCTATAGCGCACTTTGAAGTCATAATACACTTTCTAGTCACAAAAATGACACCTTTGGTCGCAACTACACATACTTTGTCAGTTAAACTTGGAGATTGTTTGTGAAATGGAATTTTGATGTATTCTTCTTATTCTAGGGTTCTGATTAAGTTTTACTAATGAGTTAAGATGTGTCACACTTTATTTTTCTCCTAATTCAGTGTGTTTTTAAGGTTTCACCATTCCCAAAATTAGAAATTTTATGATTTTCCAAAGCCTCCCCTCTATGCCAAGAAGAGCGAACTGTGCACTCCTAAGGCCTAGTGGAGACCCTTCTTGTTGGTTGAAACTATGCCCTACACCAAGCCCAACCCTTCCTCCCTCTTTGGTGCACAACGCACTCCCTTATTTCCTCTTTTTGCACCCAAAGCAAATCAAGCCTTCAGTCTCCCAATTGAGTGCACTACACACTCTTAGTGGGTAGTGAGCCCTTCCCTTATTCCTTTTTTCTACACCCTGCACCCTCCTTGTGGCCCTATCTCTCCTTTCCTATTGCACAATGCATCTTCATCCAACAATCAAGTTGTCTTATCACTTGAAGTTGTGCCTTGCACCCATCAGGCCTTCTCCTCTCCTAGAGCAGCACACAGTGCACTCTCAATGATTAGTGAAGCCCGTCCTTGGCTCTTACAAGTGTGGTCTCCACCCATAAATATTATCTCTCTCCCCTCAGTATATTATCGTTCCACAGAAAAAATATTTGCATGAAGCATAATACAGTAGGATAATTATAACCTAATGTTTGCTTGCCATGAGTGATCTATACTTGTAGGAGATCAATGAAGCATGGAAAATATTTGTGAGGAGATCTGACAATAAATATTTCCCAAGGAAGCATCCTAAACATAAAGGCACCATGTTATGATAGTTGAAAGAACAATGGATCCCAATGATCATAGTGACTCATGAAGACTCCAAGATCTCTCAAGACCCTTTGGAGGATAGATGGAAACAACAATTCAAGCTCTATTAAGAGTATTGATGACATAGTGGTAGTGTCGTCACTTCTTGAATAACTCTATGCACAAGTCACCATGTGTCCAAGTCATAAATGTCTATGACTTATCATGTTGTCATCACATGATGATGTAATTTTGGAAAAAAAATATAAATACAAATATGTGGAAGTCCAAGAGTCCCATATGGACAAAAGAGTCACATGGAGAAGTCCAAAATACATACATACACACACACACACACACACACACACACACACATATACATATACACATAGACATATACATATACATATACATATACATATACATATACATATGTATATATATATATATATATATGTGTGTGTGTGTGTGTATATATATATATATATATATATATATATATATTATATATATATATATATATATATATATATATCTATATATATATATATATATATATATATATATATATATATATATATATATATATATATATATATATATATATATATTCAAAAGTCATGTAGAAGTCCAAAGGTCACAATAGAATTCTAAGAGTCATCGGGAAGTTCAAGAGTCATAAGGATATGAAAGGCCATCCTTTTTATTATAAATGAAGCCTCATTACTAAAAGAGATGACTTTTCACCTTGGCTTCTCTAACCAAGCATTAGAGAGGAATATAGTTCTTTTGGAGAACGAGTAGTGGCTTAACGCTCCACTTTTGGAGCTAATGTTCTTTCATTTTATCAACGTATCTTGGAACTTTTACTTAATATTTGAAGCTCATTGATCCAACACATCTTCATGCATATATCACGAATCTTTTAAGACTAATATTTGGATGTTCACGGTATAAGTTTGTATTCATATTTACTAAAGAAATTAAGCTATTTCATTATCTTTGGTGCTCATCTCATTGAATATGTGTTTTACTTGCTTTAATCATTGTTATGTCCAAGTGAAATATTTTGCTTAACAGTTAACGATTCTTTCATATATATGTGTGTGTGTATTTATTAGAATAGTATTATTACTTTTCTCCTAAAGACTCACTTCTGTTTCTTTCGAGTGAAATAACCTTAATACATTTTGCAATTGAACACTTCACAAGGCATACTTGCTCATTCAACAGTACATGTGTGTTTCTCTCTTATGTTAACAGCTACAACCAAGGCAAATCTTTAAGTACATGGGAGTCAAGCCATATTTTTGGATGGGGATCCTATACCAAACAATGTGAGGTATAATTGGGACTTCATATCAGGGATACCCCCTCTATGTTGGTGGGATCCAATAATGTTAACATTCTGGAACTAGAAGGAGGGCAACCTTTATATGGTTGACAGTTCACCACATCCTAAAAAAAAGCTTCCATGCAAGGAAGTAACAGTCTTATTTAACTCCAATTGATATTCCTGAGATAAAGGAATCCTCTCAACAAATTTTGGAACAATATTTTGAAGTTACTTACAATCAACTTCAAAAAATTTGACCTATAACTAGTTAGTTTGCAAGAGCTCTTGGTTCAATTCCTATCACTATTATTATTCCTCATAAGCCTATAAAGAAAGAAACAACTTTCCGTAGTGAATTGGTTTCTTTAGTGGAATATTTTTTTATTGCAACCCTTGACGAGTTAGTTGGTTCTTCTAAAATAACAAATAAGGAAGGGAACTTCTACCTATTGAGGAATATTTGGATGGTGAAGGGGAGGATTTTCATTTTTTGATGAAGAAGAGTCTAGACAAGGAGAACAACCTGATTATAATGAGGATTTGAATGGTAAGGAGAAGACTCTTTATATTCATAAGGACAAGAGGAGGAGGAATAATACATGGTTGATGAATAATTAGATTGGATGGCCCAAGGACCACTTTCTCTTTTGGGAAATTTACATTGTATGCATAAACATCCCTAAAAGTTTCTTTCAGAGTTTAATCTCGATAAGAAGAAAAAGTATAAGGACCATATTGATGAATTCTACATGCATTTGTGAATTCCTAAGGTATGTTTTGATGAAATTACTTGTATACTTTTTCCATACACTCTAGAAGGTAGAGCATAGATCTAGTATCATAGTCTTCCTCCTAATTCAATCCATAATTGGAGGAAGTTTAAGAAGTTCTTCTTAGATAAATTTGTCAACAATAAAACTCTTTCCATGTTGCTCAAAGAACTTGGGAATATTAAGATGGGGGAAAAGGAAAAAGTGGAGGATTTTAATCAAAGTTTTACATGCTTGTTGAATAAGTTCTACATAGATGTTCAACCACATTATTCAATCACCAAATATTATTACACAATTGCCTTTCCTAAAATTATTTATCTATTTGTTAAAATATCTGCAAAGAATACATTGTATTTGAACTTTGCAGAAACGATTATTGTTGAAAGGGACTTACGTTCTATTGGATCCATTGAAGATCACGAAGATGCTAAAGACTCCAAATATATTGGGATGAAAACTCAAGCCAATTCTACTAAATAAAAAGATAAAGATCCTTACGATATGGAAAGATTGGCCAAATATTTGAAGCTGCTCACTAAAAAAGTTTTTAAACTTAGGATAAATTCAAGTGAGGCAACCACCAACAACAATTATTTCAATCCATAATTATTTAAGAATAATAATGATAATCAACCTGCTAAATCTACTTAGATCTCCGATGTTGTGTTCAATGTTGAAAATTGGGGCATGGAAAATTATTGTAATTTCCACTAGGAGAAGCATTCAAACAAGAAAAGTCCCAAATGGAATCAAAACATGAATGCTATGATGACTAATTTTGTAGGTATGTTATTAGTAGATGATCATCCTAAGTAAACTAAATAAGCGAATGAATCTACCGTGACTGATGAAATTTCATGTGTTTGACATGCAGTTAATACATTTGATGTCATATTTAACATTTCTAAACAAAGTGTTCATGAACTACCAATGAGTGAAGCTCCTTCTCAACAAACAACTAATCGATATAATTTGAGAAGCAAATGACCTATTTCTGAGCAAGAGTTTGAAAGGTAATTATTGAGAAGGATTTTACCACCTCCTAACCCTGCTCATAGTTTGCAAAATAAGTCTAGAAGTGATCCTCCTTCTAAGAACACTTCCACAAACAACAAGAATAAGTCCACCACTCTTGATGCTTCTAACAAATCTACACCACCTTATAATTCAACACAGTTTGTGAAGCTTGAAAGTATTGATTACAACATTATTGAGGATATGAAGATATTTCATGCTAACATTTCAATATTTGAGTTCACTAAGATAATAGAAAATGTGAACTATTAATCCAAGCACTCTCATCACGCCCTTCGTTAGGTAATCAAGTTTTTTCTTTTATCAAGTTTTGTTTAGTAAATTTTGTGATATTGTCGAGTATGTAGTCAATGTTGTTAATTTAAATTCTAATACTCTTTGCCCCCATTCCTTGTAATGTTTGAAATATTTAATTATAATGTTCACAATTATCTCATTGATTTGGGTGCATCTATGAATGTTATGCCTTTGTATATTGCCAAGAATATCAATGCTAAATGGGAAAATATTGTTGGACGAATCATACAGCTGGACAAATCACTGGTCCAGGAAATTGGTGAACTTAATAATGTTATTATCCATTTTTCATTAGACCATAGAGTTCACCAATGCATTAATATTGTAATTGTGGACATACTAGAAGCCTATGGTTTTCTTCTGAGTAGAATTTGGTCCAACAAACTACAAGGGTGCTTCTCAATGGACTAGACACATTTATGGCTTACATATAAGGGAAAAAACAATCAAATTCAAGTAGAAAGTGAGTCTTACATGAAGTACATTGTGACACCAACTGAGGGACACAATGAGCAAGTTGGATTTGTAAAAAAAAAATTGGAAAATTTTTTCTGGAAGCTGATCATGGGTGTTATAAAGAACAACCTTCACTCATACCATCAGATACATAGTTGGATCTCCTTCCTTGCAATCGAACTGGTGCAAATGAAACTTGTAATATAAATGTACATACTACTATTGTAGGAACTAATTCAGAAGCTAGTGATATTTGGACCTTATATTTTGATGGTTATAAGATGAAATATTATTGTGGAGTAGGTTGTGTTCTCATTGACCCTTGGAAGAAAAGGTATATCTTGTCATGTCGCTTGGAGTTCAAGTGCACAAATAACACTGTTGAATATGAAGCACTTGTTTTGGGGTTAAATAAATCTATAGACATCAAGGTAGATGTACTTAAGGTAATTGGTGATTCACATATCCTAACCCATTAGGTATGGAAAACCATGGACTGTGTTTCACCTAGTTTGAAAAACTACCAACAAGAGGTATGGCTACTCATTTCATTTTTCAAATAATTTAATATTATTTTTGTTCCTAGGAGATGTAATGTTCCCGCATACATATTAGCCAATACAACTGCTAGGATGTCACCATTAAAATATGGTTTTTCTATTGAAATTGTTTATATGCCATCTATGCTCAACAATGTTACTAATTTTCACATATAAAATGATGAACATTAGACACTGCACTTCATGGTCAATCTTTATTTGTTCGAAGATGTGTTTATTGAAAAAGATGAGCACGATAAGGCTTTGCAGGATGCAGTTCAAGCATCTAAGGGGAACACTATGCCGAAAGGTGTGGTATCTCTTGAGAAACTTTATGACCTACAAAACCATTTCATAGGACTAGTGAACACAAAGACTTAGAGCTCAATGTTATCACATGAACAGGTCAATTTGGGAACTAAAGAAGATCTAAAGTATGTCAATCTTGGTACATGTTGTTCTCCTCAAGAATGACAAGATTTTATTCGTCTCTTCAAATAGTACCGAGATGTATTTGCATGGATGTCCGACGATCTGAAGACTTATGATACACACATCATTGAGCATGTTATTCTTATCATAAAAGGGGTCAAGCCTTTTTAACAGAAACTAAGAAAATTTCATCTGACACTTAAAGCCCTAATCGAAAAGGAACTAAGGATATTATTGGATGCTCGGATCATATTTAAAGGTTTACATTCTACATGGGTTTCCAACTTGGTTCCTATTAGAAAAAATTCCGATAAGATACACCTATGCGTTGACTTTCACAGCCTCAATTGGGCTTCATATAAGGACAATTACCCCTTGCCATCTATGGAGTAGATAATCTAGATAGTATCTGGGTTAGAAATGTTATCATCACTAATTGGATTCCCAGCATATAATCATGTTCTAGTAGCATAACCATATCATTTAAATACCATGTTAAGGACGAACTGAGGAACTGTTTCTTTTAAGTGTATGCCATTTGGGCTTATTAATGTTGGCACTACTTTCCAATGATCCATGGACATCACGTTCCATGGATTTATTGGTCATATTTTAGCTATCTAATTCGATGACATAATAGTTTTTTATAAGAGGAGATCATATCATATTCGTCATCTTAAGAAAATTTTCAAGTGATGTAGCAAATGTGGGATTTCATTGAATCTGAAAAAGATCATCTTTAGTATGTCTAAAGGTAACCTCTTAGGACATATCATTGCAAAGATTGGAATCAAAGTTGATCCAGAAGGGGTGAAAGCTATTTCTGAAATCAATTTTCCTATAAACAGTAAGGAAACTCAATATTTCTTGCAAAAGATCAATTTCCTACATAAGCTCATCTCTAACTATGCATAAGTTGTTAAATCGTTACAAGAGATGGTAAACAAATATGCAAAATATAAATGGGATAAGAAAGAAAAGTATGGCTTTTCCCAGATCAAGCAAGTTACTAATGATGCTCCAACCTTATATAGTCTAGATTTTAGCAAAGGATTTCATGTTGTATACTTTCGCTTCTAACTCATTTATTGTAGTTGTATTAACACAGAAAGACAATCAAGGGAATGATAGTCCTATATCTTTCATGAATGTTGGCTTACAGGGATCAGAATTGAATTACCCTGCCATTGATAAGAAAGCATATGTAGTGTACAAGGTGGTTAAAAACTTTAGGCCTTACCTCCAGAAAGCTCACATGATTATCTATGTGCCTCATCTAGCAATCAAAACACTCTTTGTACAACAATTACTAGGTGAAAGGAGGGCGAACTGGATGATGTGCTTACAATAATATGATCTTGAGCTCAAGCCATTTCACACCATAAAAGGACATGTTCTTTTTCGGCTTGCAACCGAATAAATGGATTCACTAGAAGAAGACCCATCTAGGTGGGAACATGAAATAGAGATGTATAATTTTGAGCAAGTTCCTCTTACAATCACAACCATGTCTTGGTATTCTACCATGTCGAATTCCTTAGAGCATGGTGTATTTCCTTTGTATTTATTGACAAAATGGAAGAGGGAAATCTGCCTTAAGGCTTTATCTTACCAGATTTCACATGGTGTGTTTTTCCGAAAGCACCACAATAGTGTCCTGCTTAGATACCTAGAGTCTCTAGATTCAGAAATGGTGTTGAAGGATCTATACGATGGAATATAAAGTGGACACTTCAGGGTGATACTACTATGCATAAGGTGATGAGGGTTAGTTACTATCGACCCACATTATTTAAGGATGCTCATGCCTATGTCCGAAAGTGCCTCGTGTGTCAAAGGTATGCTAGTCATGATCAAAATTCGGCCACCCCATTGTTACCTATAGTAGTTAAAGAACCATTCCAACAATGGGGATTATATGTTATCAGTGAAATATTTCCTCATTCGTCAAAGAAATATCAATACATTTTAACTGCAACTAATTATTTTACTCGATAGACCGAAGAAGTTCCATTAAGGAAATTCAATAACCAGGAAGTCATCTAATTCCTCAAACATAACATCATAACCAAGTTTTATGTTCCTACATCACTTGTCTTTGATAATGCAACTTAATTTTCTTTCTTAATGGCCTATGAGTTTTCACCAGAAAATGGTATTGTTTTAAAGTATGCATCTAACTATTATACACAAGGAGATGGCTTGGCTAAGTCCAAAAAAAAAATTGATCTGTATTATTAAGAAAACCCTCTTATTTGAACAAAATAACTTGCTTAACGCTTTGGTGAATGCATTATGGGTTGGCCATGTCACTCTCAAACCTTCTCTGAAAACATATCCATACTTCCTTGTATATGGAAAATAGGTTATCCTTCCACCGAACGTATACCTTCCCTCCTTGCATATTTCTCAAGAATCTCAAGAGAAACCATATCTTCTTGTTCAAATTTAGATAGACACTCTTCTTAAGCTTGAGGAAGAAAGGATCAAAGAAAAATAAAATTTCAACGTACGTCATAACCGAATCAAGCGATTGTTTGTTAAGAAGTCTACAGGGAACAAAAAGTTTAGTATCGGTGATCTAGACTTATGGAGGAACGTAACATAAACATAAACATAGATATGTAGCAAAACTAAATATTCATTTCATTAATATCAAAGAACTAAAATATTATTATAAGTAGAATGGAAATAAAGTAGCTTGGGAGATGGTAGGTTATCTCTGAGAAGAGATGTGCTAGCTACATGCCTTTGAACTATGTAAAAATGAGGCTCAAGGTCCTTTTTATTATTAAAAATAACGGGAAACCCTAAAAAACCAAAACCCTAACCCCACAATATGGACCACCAAGAGTTTGTGGGCCTCATTGGGGTTACTTGGGCAACCAACTTCCAGGGGTCATAACTTGGTCATATGATCTTCATTTGGAACATACAATACCTTGTTGGAAATATCTCTCCGAGTACTATAGGATTTGTGGAAGACCCTTACCAATGGATGTGAGCCTATTTTGGACCTCAAAAAATTCCATTTAGGGGGTCAAAATAGCTTTGGAAGTTCAAAACTCGAAAAACTACTAAAATTAGTAAATGTTGTTATAATGAAGGAAACTAGTGAAATCAACTAGAGGTCTGGGTGGAATAGGAGGGTGGCCACCAATATCCACGTGGATCATTACTCCCCCCATAGGAAGAAATGGTCCCCATTGCATGTAAATCCTCCATGAGGTGAGGAAACTTATGTTGAACCTAATCCCTGGTCAACCACTTTCCCTAGTGAAGGAGTTGGCCCACTTTGACAACTTGTATAGTTGGATCCTTTGTTGGTGAGTGTTCTTGATCTGTGTCTCCATGATCCTATCAATTATGGCCTTTTTGAATCAACTTGGGTTGAGACCTATTGGTGTCATCTACTCAGCAATGTTGGATGTGTCCAACAATGGTGGAAAGTATGGTCGCAGTTGGTCCACATTGAATACTGGGTGCAGGCCAAGGAACAGTGGAATGTTGAGTTTGGAGCCATTGTCCCCTATAGCCTTGGTAATTGTGTATGACCTATATCAGAGCAGGTGAATCTTGTGGTGGGGCCCAGCAAGACACTCATTTTATAAATGTAACCAAACTTTGTCACCCACCTGGAACTTATGTGGCACCCGATCTTGATCATGACGCTACTTGTACTTAGCATTGGATTTATCCAATATGTCATGGATCTGTTGGTAGATGTCTTGAATCCATTCAATGAATTTGTTAGCTCTATCAACTTCGTATTGAACATGAGCTAAATCTACCTTAGTAGCTGGAAATGGTATTGCCGCATGAATGGGACATAGTGGCTAGAATCCCAACCCCACCTAAAATGGGATGTGGCTAGTTGAGCTATTGAGAGATTTGTTGTAGTTGTGTTGGACATTGGGGAGAATTTCATCCCATGTGCATGGATTCTTTGAGTTGTACATGTGGATAATGTGCACGATCATCTAGTTGACGACCTTTGTTGGGCCATCAATTTCGAGGTCGAAGGTCGTGAACTTAGTGAGCTTGATATCCAGCATCGACTATAGGCTTGACCAAAATGTACTCAGAAACCTATTGTACCAATATGAGATAATGGAGTATGGGATCCCAAAGTGTACCCACTTTTTATGCAACCAACTCACAAAATAGAAGAAAACATAGATCAACAACTTCAAAATCATCCTCTTCGAGGGGGAAACCTCATTTACATTACACAAATGAACAATTCTTGGATGATACAAATGAAAAGACCTCCTTTCTATCTATAGGAGTATAGGGGGTCCCAATACAATAAAATCCTACATAATAATAATATTGTAGGGGCAGAACAATAATAATAGTGGGCTTCTATGGGGCACAATAATAACAACATGGGGACTATATGGGCATAACAATACAATAAGGGGGTTACACTAATAACAATTAAGGGTTACATTAGTAGTATAGGAACCTAACATGACCCTCTCCTTCAAAAAGTGTTGTCCTTAATGCTTGAGTAGTTTTGGATGCTTTTGTATAAAACTCTCATCCTTCCATGTGGAGTCTTTAGTGGGTAAGTTCTTCCACTTGATGAGATAGTATAAAATTCATCAATTTTGTAGCTCTCGATTTCTTATTTTTGTGGCTGCTTCAAGTTCCATTATGATTTTTCCTTCCTCGTCAAGTTTTGGAAATACTATTTGAACTGGGATCTTCTCACCTATATCCTTCTTTAAGCATGAAACATGGAAAACTAGCTGCACTCCGGAAGATGCAGGAAGCTCCAATTTGTATGTCTTATTACCAATCTTTTGTAACACCTTGTACAGACCATAATAATTTGGTGATAATTTATTATCATTTATAGCTTGCTTAAGGGAAATTTGTTTGTAGTGTTATAGTCATAGAAATACCCAGTCACCTACATCAAAACTTCTTTCACCGCGATGTTGATCTTCTTGTTGTTTCATTCTATTCTATGCCAAAGTGAGGTTATCCTTTAAGAGTTTTAGAACTTGTTATTGATTCTCGATGTGATATTCCATTGCTTGAACTTTAGAATTTTCTTTTAAAGATGATGTGTAGGACGGTGGATGATATCCATTAAGTTCCATAAATGGGCTCATTTTTGTTGTAGTATGGAAGGAAGTGTTATAACACCATTCAGACAGAAGCAACCACTTGACCTATTGTGTCTATTTATCATATACAAATCAACGAAGATATCCTTCCAAACATTTGTTCACTATCTCAATTTTCCCATCAGATTGACAATGATAGACTGAGCTATGAGCTAACTAAGTACCTAGACAAGAAAATAATTTTTTCTAAAAATTTCCAGTGAAAATGGGAACTTTGTCACTTACAATAATCTTTGGGTTTCCATGTAGCTTTTGAATTCTTTCCATAAATGTAGTAGAAACTGTACTAGATTTAAATGGATGATATAATGCACAAAATTGTGGATACTGGGTAAGTCTATCAACTACCACCATGATGACACTCTTTCCTTCAGACTTGGGTAAAACTGTGATAAAATCCATTGAAACCTCCTCCCAATGTTGACTTGGAATGGATAAAGGTTGTAACAAACCTGGGGTCTTAACTGTCTCAACTTTATTTTGTTGGCCGACCAAACATTCTTCCACAAACTTTTGAATATTAGATTTAAGGCCATCCCAAAGAAAATATTTCTTAACCTTGTGGTATGTTTTTAAAAATCCCAAGTGCCCTCCTGAGGGAGAGGTGTGCAATTCCAGAAGAATCTTTTATCTAAGTTGGGAATTCTTACAAAGGTACAAGCGATCTTTGTACCATAACAACTCATTTTTCTAGCTAAATATATCATATTTATTGGGATCTTGTTGCAACTTTTGAATGAGTTCACACACTTCTTTGTCATTTTTTCATTCATCCCTTGCTTCATTTATCCAATCTGGTTGGATAATAGAAATGGCACAAAACAATGCTTCCACATCCTCATCCTTTCTTGAGAGTGCATCTACAACAACATTTTGTTTCCCTTTTTTGTACAGGATTAAAAAGTTATAACCCAACATCTTTTGACCCACATCTTTGTTCTAAAAAGTATTTAAGACTATCATGATCCCTATTTACCTTGAAGTGTATTCCCATTAGGTAAGGTCATCATTTCTTAAGTGCATGTAGTATTTCCTATTTCCTTCTGATAAGTAGCTTTGTGTAAATACTTTCCTTTGATTGGATGACTTTCGAAAGCAATGGATCTTTCTTCTTGCATTAAAATAGCACCAATTCCATTTCCTAAGGCATCACATTCCACAATAAAGGTTTTTGTGAAGTCTAGTGTAGCTAAGATTGGTGCTTGGCACATTGCCTCTTTAAGATGTTCAAAGGCCTTCGTTGCTTTTGGATTCCAAGAAAATGCATCTTTCTTTAGTAATGTTGTTAGAGGTGCTTCTATTCTCCCATAATTCTTAACAAACTTGCGATAATACCCTGTCAACCCGAGAAATCCTCGCGGATGCTTTATGGATGTGGGAATTTTCCATTCCTTAATGGCTTTAATTTTTCTAGGGTCTATGTTAACACCTTCATGAGATACAATATGACCCAAATATTCCACCTCTTATACTCCAAAGAAACATTTTGATCTTTTTGCATATAATTGTTTCTCCTCCAATAGTTTTAGCACCATGTCAACATGTTGAACATGATCCTTCCAAGGCTTGTTGTAGATTAGTATATCATCAAAAAATACTAACACAAAATTTCTAAGGGAGGTTTGAAAATGGAATTCATCAAACCTTGAAAAGTAGAAGGTGCATTGGTAAGGCCAAAATGCATGACCAAAAATTCATAAAGATCCTCATGAGCTCTAAATGTTGTTTTTGGAATGTCTTCAGTCTTCTTTCTAATTTTATAATATCTTGAACTAAGATCCAACTTGGTGAAGTAAATTGCTCCATGTAATTCATCCAATAATTCATTAATAACAGGAATGGGAAATTTATCTTTAATAGTAAGCTTGTTGATCTCCCTATAATCCAGAAACATGCACCATGATCCATCCTTCTTGTGTACAAATTCCATTGAAACAAAGAAAGAACTTTGACTAGGTTCAATTATACAAACCTATAGCATTTCTGCAACCATATGTTCAATTTCACTCTTTTGGGCATATGGATATTTGTAAGGCCTGATGTTTGTGGGAACACTTCCTGGAATCAAGTGAATAGCATGATCATGATCATGAATAGGTGGGAGGCCTTTGGGAGTCTCAAATACCTTGGAATGATTGTCAAAATTTTTTTGGAGATCTAGAGAAATAGATGATTTTGATGTGGGAACCTCTAGTGAACATAATTTTGCAATTACGCCCCATTTTTCTTTCTTTAGAAGCTTTGTCATGCTTTTAGAGTTGATTATAATTCTCAGTTTCCCTGCAATACCCCTTAATTCAACTTCCTTTTCTTCCCAAAAAAAATTCAAGAAACGTTCTTGAAAATTAAAAGCTATCATACCCAAATATTGTATTCATTGGACTTGTAGCACAACATAAGCACCACCCATTGGAATGGAAAGCATTGAACTATTCATTACATATTCTCCCATGGATATCTTGATATTATGGAACTTTCCAGAGATATTTATGGTTCCTCCATTTGCAACCATCACTTGACACTCTGGTGCTGGATATAGCAAGTAATTCAATTCCTTGGCTATCTTACAATGAACAAAATTATGGGTACTACCTGAATCAATCAACACTATTACCTTTTTATTCTTGATATATCCTTCTCTCTTGGGAGTTTCAAGAGTCGTAATTCCTACCTATTCATTACAAGATATGGTTGGATTCATTTTTTCTTTCTCTAGGGTTATTTCTTGGTGTATATCTTCTTCTTTTGACGTTTCTTATTCCTTTTCTTCCTCCGCTTCACATTCTATGTAAAATAATTTCTTCTCAGCACACTTATGATCTTTAGTATGTTTGCTATCACAACTGTAACAAAGCCCTTTTTCTCTTTTTTCTTCCAATTATTGTGGTGTCAACCTTGTAGGTTGTGGAAGGCTAGGGGAAGCAACACTTCCATCTTTATAGTTGTTAGTGGTAGGCTTCCTTATTGCCATAATTTTTCTTTCAATTTTTCTTGCCAACCTGAATGCCTTCTCCATTGAATCAGGTTCGCAAAGGTGAACATCATGTCAGATATTATCATTTAAATTTCCTATGCACACATCAATTCTATGTTCCTCTATAATATCTTTTACCCTTATATTCAAATTTTGGAATACCTCAATGTTCTCCACCATTGAACCCTTTTGTTTGAGATTTATCAATTGGCTAAAGTAGATGTTGCGTTTTTATCCTCATAATGTGCTATCATTTCCTTCATAAAATTTGACCAAGTGAAAATTTGTTTATGAGAGAAAAGCCACCAATACCATATGAACTGATCCGGTTCTAAATATAAAGTTGCAATACATACCTTTTGTTTATTTTGCACATTATGGAGATCGAAATATTGCTCCATCGGTAGTATCCATGTTACGGGATCTTTGCCATCAAAATTCCTTATATCGATCTTTGGAACAATGTGGGTCTTGAATCTAATATTAGATTCTATGGAATCATGATTAACATTTATTTTTTTCTCATCATGAGTTTGCTCTACTACCTTTTCATCATTAGGAAGCTTTTCTTGAAGCAACTTTTCCAAACCTCCTTTCAAACCTTCCATGTCTTTCTTCAAATATTCAATGTTTACTTCTAAACCATCCATCTTATATTGCACACCATCAATTTAATCTTCCACACCATTGATCTTATCTTCTGTTACTTTTTGTGAGAGTGAAATTTGTTGCACTTGGTCTCATAATTTTGATATATCGTGTTGCATTTCTTCATCTTATTCATGAGTCATGGTAGAGCTTTCATGTTGCTTACTAGCTATTTCCATTTTCTTTCTTCGGGGCATCAATTAATGATAATTATAATTCACTATTCCCTTTGAATTAATCCAAACTAATTTTTCAAACCAAACTTATGCAAAATTTTAAAAATACTTCACACCTTTTTTCACTTTATAGGAGCTCAATATTGAATCTATTGTATCTCTGTAATTTCAGATATCTAAGGTTTGAATTATTTTCCTATGGTAGCCCTCTAAGTTCTCTTTCCAACCCCACAAGTATGATCAATATTGGATTCTCCAAGAAAGAGTTATTCTAAATATACCACGTTGACTTGATTATAGACTAGTTCAGTAGAGTGAACTTGTACAAAGTGCCACGTGTCATTTTTCTCGACCTTCGGACCTGGAAACAATACACAAAAAACTAAAGCCCGTCATCTATCTATAAATGTTTATGAAATTTCAATCTGATGATCAGAGAGAAAGTTAGGACGAGTTTCCCCAGGCCACCTATTTGAGATATAATTCGAGATTCTACAAAAGCCCTCACTTCCTTGGATCATATCTCTAAAAATATAGTGAGAAAATATTTGAAATTCGGACCCAAGGTTGATCAAGATTTCCGATCAAAAGGGGTTTTAATTTTGGCTTCTAAAATCTTGTAGAAGAAAAATTATAGAGAAATTCCGTGATGACATGTTTGAAGCCGAAAAACCCTAAAATCCAAAGCTCTGATACCAAATGTTATACAACTAGCTCACAAAATAGAAGAAAAGATAGATCAATGACTTCAAAATTAGCCTATTTGAGGGGGAAACCTCCTTTACATTACACAAATGAATAATTCTTAGATGATACAAATGACAAGACCTCCTTTATATATATAGGAGTCTAAGTGGTCCCAATACAATCAGAGCCCACATGACAATAATATTGTAGGGGCACAATAATAATAGCATGGGTACTATATGGGCACAATAATACAATAAGGGGGTTGCACTAATAACAATAAGGGGTTACACTAGTAGTATAGGGACTTGACACCACACTCGTTCAAAGAAGAGCTTAGCAATGGCTTCTGTTGTGATACTCTTCATGTAGGCTACCAGAATGGCCATCTTAGACAATCTGTCGACGACCATGAAAATACAGGCATTGCCATGCTTAGTAGAAGGAATGTTTGACATGTAATCCATGGAGATGGATTCCAAAGGCCAACTAGGTGTAGGAAAAGGAGTATATAGGCCTTGCTTCTTGATTGTCAATTTGGAAATAGTGCATGCAGTGTAGGATTTGATGTACTTTCCAAGATCATGTCAAAGTTTTGGATAATAAAAATACTTTTGCAGCACTGCCACTATTTTCTCTACTCAAAAATGTTTAAAAGCCTAACTATAGTGTGCTTCCCAAATCATCTTGGCATGCTCGCCTGAAGGAACAAAGAGGTGTCCAAATTGGCATAACAGTGTGCCCTAGAGGTGAAAATATGGAACTTTCTTGCCTTCCATGAGCATCTGGTATGTGTTGTAAAATTATGGATCTCTCTTGTAAAGATGCAGCCACCTCGAAGTCTCGTGTCCATAAGATTCGAGCATAATGGTCAGTACCATAATCGGTGGTCAATTGAGATAGTCTACAACATTATTAGTGTTGTCCTTCTTGTACTTGATTTTCAAATGGAATTATTACAGATATGTGTACCATTTCAGATAGCAATCATTTTTTAACTTTCTTTGTATCTGTATGAACTACAAGGATCGGTGGTTTGTGTGGATGACCATTTCCTTCCCCATAATGTAATCCTTCCATTGTCGACAATACTACACAGTGGAACACATCTCTTTCTCATATGTCAGACACTTTCGAATTGTATCGAAAAGAGAACTGTATTGGAAAGTGTCTCACTATGATAAGCCATGGCATGCCCATGTTGGGTAAGAACTGCACCAATAACATAGTCAGAGGTGTCTATCTCAATTTCAAATGGTTATTGAAGGTTTAGTAGTGTGAGTATTGGTGTAGAGCAAAGGAGATGCTTCAACTCAACAAACACCTTATGTTGAGATTCTTACCAAAATAAATTTTCTTTCGTTCTGCCCTTGGTTACTTGACTCAAAGGCCAAGTAATATTAGAGAATCCCAACATGAACCTGTAATAGAAGTTGGCAAGACCCTGAAAGTTGTGGAGCTCTATTAGAGTGGTTGGGGTTGGCCAATCCTAAATAACTTGTACCTTGGTTGGGTCCACATGTAGACCTCGCCCATCAATGATGTACCCATATATTGAACCCAGGTCATACCAAACATGAATTTCTCCAAATTGGCACATAATTTCTTTTATCATAGGGTTTGGAGGACCTGTCAGATATGGTGTATATGCTCCTCCCAACTCCTATTGAGGACATTAGAGGAAATTTTGCCAAAAAATGCCAATGAAATTTAAATTTAATTTCTGTGTCATAATATGTAAACGAATCATAGTCCTTTAACTTTAAAAGGAGGTACATGTAAATATTTTGGAGGGAAAAAAAGAAAAACTACTTTTTGTAATTGTATTTTTGGCTTATCTCCTTATAGGTTTGCTCAAATCTCAAGTGTAAATACTCATTGGATGTGGAATTAAATTCCACATCCAACGAGTAGCCATTATGCATATCTTTTAGAAGACCCATATTGATAAAAATTGAAGATACATTAAAAGAATGTGTTGAACACACTTTTTTAATGTATCTTCAGTTTTTATCAATGTGGGTCTTCTCAAAAGTATGCATAATGGGTACTCGTTGGATGTGGAATTTAATTCTTCATACAACAAGTGTCTACACTTGAAATTTTAGTAAACATATAAGGAGATAAGTCAAAAATACAATTAAAAAAAAAGTAGTTTTCTTTTTTCCCTCCAAATTTCATAACTCTTATTTTATTATTTTAACCATTACTTTATTATCTTTCCTTTGGAGACCATTTTTAGGCTGAAATTTCCTCTAATGTCAGGATGTCATCCAGGTACACTACCACAAATGAGTTGGTGAAGGGCCTAAATATTTCATCCATCAGCCTCATGAAGGTTGTGGGGGCATTCGTCAACCCGAAAGGCATGACCAACCATTCGAAAAGGCCCTCCTTCTATTTGAAAGCAGTCTTCCACACATTAGAGGATTTGATTAGCACCTAGTGATAACCGGATTTCATATAAATCTTGTTGAAATATTTGGCCCCTTTTAGTTGGTCCAAAAGGTCATCAATCCATGGGATTGGATACCTATTCCGAATGGTGATATTATTCAATGCTCGATAGTCAATATAGAGTCTCCAGGTGTCATCTTTCATCTGTACCAACATGATCGGACTCTCACAGGGTGATGAAATTGGCCTAATGTGCCCTTTCTGCAAGAACTCCTAAATCTGCCTCTTAATTTCATCATTTTCTGTAATAGAGAATTGGTAGATTTTTCCATTGGGTAGCAGCCCGCCTGGGGTTAGACAATGGAGTGCTTGATCTAATAGTGTAGGGGTACCCCTGTGGACGAGGTGAATATGTCCCTGTAATCCTCCATGACCTTGTCTATGTGTTGCTATCGTGTAGAGGAACCCCTTCTAAAGGTTGTGGAGTGGCCACCCTCTTCTTCTTGCCTTCAAGGTGAATCAAAAGGAAAAAAAAATCTTGGTTTAGGAAATAATATTATGGCATTGCTTCGTAAAGATCAAAGGGATGGTGGTAGGCAGTGGTACCTCCGATATACTATATAACTTATTACCCAAATAAATAATAATAGTCTGCAACCTAGACTCTTACCCAACATGTCACTTCCACATGTATGGTTGGCCAAATAGTATATCACAAACATCAAGAGGAGCAACATCACACAATACCTCATCTATGAAGGCCTTGACGTTGTAGGGAAGGTGACATTATTGGCTGATGCAGAGATCTCATCCTTGGTGAATCCACCTGATGGTGTGTGGTTGTGGGTGTGATGTGGTCGATAGGCTAATCGCTTTATGATCTCTTCTGAAATGAGCTTCTTTTGGCTCCTATTTTCGACAATGAACTGCAACAGATAACCCTTCACCAACATTTGTGAGTGGAAGAGTCACTCCCCCTCCTTTGGATTGTTAGGCTCAATCTTCTAGATCTTGGTGGTGGAAACAGTGGCACTGGGCTCCACATCAATAATTTTATTCCCTCTTTCATTTACCTTGTCGGGTTCTAACTCAGAGTCGTAGCATCCATTTGATTTGGAAACCTTTAACTCAACCACCAGTGACTGCTTGGCTCGACACTCACTTGTGTTATGAGTGGGGCTCTTATGGAACTCATGCCATTTCCCTATGTCCTTCTTTGTCTTCATGGTGTTGTTCTTTGCTTGAGGCTTTAGTGGTTTATTAGGTCATCGTGCCTTAGCTTTGTCCTTTACTTTGTGGTTTGGGAGAGCCTTTCCTTTCCTTCGGATTCGCAAATCCAAAGTCTTGATTCTTCTATTTAAATTTCCACTTTATCCTGATAGTGTATCAATAAAAGGCACCAAGTGAGGTGATGTTCATAAACTCCATCTAGTCATGGATTTACTTATGTAGACATCCACGGTACATGATTACCAAATGTCGTTCAGAATCCTTGATACCCAACTTTGTGGAAAGGGTATGAAAAATAATTGTGAACTCTAGCATGTCTCGGTCCCTTCCCTACCACAGCGTCGTCCATTTTATGTGTTTATCTTCATAGCTTATGATAGGGTAATATTTTTTCTTTATGGTGTCTCGAAAATAATTCCAAGTGGGTGTAGCTAAAAATAGTGAGGGTTCCCTCTTGTCCTTTTGTTCAAAGTAGGTTTCCCACTAGTACTTGACATGGGGGGAGCCTTTAAGGATTGCAAAAATAATATTTTCTCAATTGGAAAAGTCATGAACTCAAAAATATCCTTCCAATATATTTAACCATCTATCTATGGCATTTGCTTCTATCTAGCCTTCAAATATAGGAATGCCAAAGTTGACTTGTACCTTAAAGGGAATAACGAATCCATAGTGGTTGTTGTATGAAGATGTGTCACCTGTGGGTAGCCATCGAAGTTATCCATCATTGCATTCCTTTGTTGCTTGAGGGCTTCCTTGGGAAATATTTTAAAAGGATCTCATGCTCCCTTGCCTTTCTTTTCTTCCACCATGGGAGGTCGTTGAGGTTTGCGAGGTTGGTCTTGCAAAGGTTCAACTTGTTTGGTCCCTAACTCCTTATACCCTGTCCTCGTTGGAGACATGCAAAGAAAAAAAAACAAACCGCTCTGATACCACTGATATGGACTTATGCAGGAATGCAATAGAATATAGATATAAACATAAACACAGAGATGCAGCAGAAACAAATCTTCATTTCTGTAACATCCCTAGTCAAAATTTCATGTAACAAAAGTAAATAAAGAAAAAAATAAGACCACGGGTAAGGGGCATGTATTCCAAGCTAAATTTTGGGCAAAGATATCCTAGTGGGCATCACTGGATGTGTGCTTTGGCTAAGGAAAATTAGAAAAGACTAAGGCAAAGGCATTAAAAGGAAAAAAGGTATTTTTGGCACATTTATTTATGAAAATAAAGGAAATTAGGAGAAAAGTAAGGTGAAAGGTCACAGGTTGCATGTGAGGAGGAAATTGAAGGAAAATAAATGAAAATGAAGAAAATAGAGGCCTCATCAATAAAAATGCTTCTAAGGGTCAGTTGGTAGGTTGCTTAGTGTTAAGATCTTGGCTCAAGCTTAGTCAGTGTAACCTTTTGTTAGTTCAATTTTGGATCTATCTCATTATTCTCTCTCCCTCTCACTCACTCTTGGTGACTTAGAGTTTTCTTAGATCACTCTTGTTTGGAGCAAGGAAAGGAAAGGAAAGGAAGAAAAGAAAAGGAAAAGAAAGCAAGGATCAGGGAAAGGAAAGAAGGATCAAGAAGCTTCAATAGGAATACTTGTAGGTAACCATTTGCATGTGTGATTTCCTAGCTGGTTTGGACATGCATGGCTTTGCATGTTGGTGTGTGGTTCTCTTGTTGTTGGTGGCATGGTTTTGTTGGGTTATGACAATGGTTTTCAGCCTAGCCTTACTTTTTTTTGAATGCCATGGTATGTTGGCATGTTTATTTTGGTTTTTTAGCTTTGGTTTTCTAGATGAATTTTGGAATCTAGGGTAGAGGTGGATACATGGTAAAGCTTGAGGGAGAGGTCTTAGTTTATGTCCTAGTAATTGGGGTTTGGATTGCGATAAAGCCTGAGAGACAGGGGGCTAGAAAATTCCTCAAGGATAGTGATGGATTCTAGATGGTATTCTAAGTTTTGTTTAGTTGTGATCAGAGCACCAATTTTTGTGTGATCGTGGTTTGAGGAGGGTGGAGGTGGTTTAACCTCTGGATTCCCTTGGTTTTTCTTGGATTGGTTATTCTATGAGATCCCACATTCATGCTTGGAATATGGCACGGGGTTGACTGATTGAAAGAGAGATTTGGTTCATCCATGTCTATGGTTCGGTGGTACATGGAAGTCCTTAACCTGGTCATATTTTCCTATGATTAATAAAAGATATGTTCTTTTACTTTTTCATTAATTTATATGTGGATTTAATGTTTGTGATATCTCTGATATTTGCATGGTTTAATGTTGGTTAAAACATGTTAGATGATTGGTTTATTTCATGGTTATTTCATGTATTTACTTGTAAATGTTAAATGGATGGATGCAAGACCTAATTGATGATGTTGTAGCTCAATGGAGAAGGAGGTGATCCTACTAGTTATGTTTCATAAGTGGTTTTAGTCATTTATGCTTTGTCTTGTATCCTAGAACTGTAGGTTTCATATTTACTATGTTTGACAAAATGTGTGTCATGGTTAAGCTTGGTTAGGTCAAGCCCTTAATCAAGTTTTGTATTAGAGGTTTTCCTTGGTGTAATTGATTGTCTTGGAAAGCCTCATCAAGTTTTAGGCATTGGTTTGGAGACTAGCCCTGAAACAGTGGCTTAAATCTCGTAGTCTCTGGCACAAAACTGGCTGAAAGAGACTATAGTATCTCCCTTGTAGACACTGTGAGAACAACTATAGCTTTACAATCACATGCATGCCTTATCATGGGAGTGACTCTAGGTATAATTCATTGAAATTCTAGGTTAAATCATGGGATGGGAACCTGGAGTGGTGTATTAGCTCTCGGGGTCCTAAAGCACCTAAGGGAGGTTTGTAAGGTCTTATTTTGTCGACTCCCCTTCCTTAAGGTCACACAGGAGGTCGAATATGATCATAGTAACCTATCTTCTCATGTTTACCTCAGTTGGCATGGTTACTTTGGGTAGATCTGGGACGGGGGTGTTATAGAGTGGTACCAGAGTGTGGTTGCACTCTCCTTGGGAGAATGTGTTGGTCATGAATGCATGTTAGTAGCATGTGTGCCTCTTACACTTTCATTCCATGTGCTTGTTTCATTTCATAATGATTGGTCATGATGGTAGTAAGTTTATCATGAGGTACTTGATGTTGATTTTATGGAATGCATCGTCAAGTGTATATGACTGGTTACATGAGCATATGCATCTTCATTACATCCTTGTATGTTGGGTTGCATTCTTGGTTATTTGATTGCATGCATCATTCTTGTAGTTTGATTGCAAGAATTGATAGCTTATGCTCGACTACATGTGGTTATGTGTATGTGTAGTTGATTAACAATTTCTTATATAGGTTGATAGTTGCATGAGGCAATGTGTGGAATGGAGTAATGGTTGTGGTCATGCATGTATGGTCTTGGTTATAGTTATGCGAATAGTAATTCAAACATGCCTTGTGAAGTAATGGTATGTAATTTAGGTCATCAATGTGATATTGGTATGTTATGATGCTAATGCTTTGGATGAGATAGAGCAGGAGATGCAGAGCGTCATAATGAGGTTACAACATTGGACTTTTGGGTAAGAGCAAATCGTCATACAGGTATTGTATGTTTGGAATGCAGGTATGTAAGTCAATGATTATTATATGAATTAGTTTTATGTACATGTCTTTTGATGTTATGATTACATTCATAATAGATGTTAGTTGATTAGTGTAGTTATATGCACATGTGTTGGATAGTTAAGAATGATAGTAACCTGTAGTTGTATTCATTTCTATTTTTGTTTTATAATAGATAAACTGATGATTATGTTATATGTTGTTGATGACTATGTTATAAGTTAACTTGTTTTTTTTATATGACAGTTAGATTGACGATTAGGTCATATTCTCTTGATGAGAATGATAGTTAGCTTGATGATTAGGGTTATATAGTTTATACCTTGATGTTATATGTATCGTGCTAAATTGGATTGACCTATGCAGATGGTTATGGTTATGATATTCAGGTACGAACCGACATATTTGTGATATGGTGTTGTAATAATCTAGATTGACTTTGCATATGTGTGAATTATAATTATGTATGACTACTTCCTATTTAACCTACTTCCCAGATCTGTTTCCTTATCTTGTCCTTGAAGATGAACCGCACTCGTTGGTTCGAAACACGTCAACAAAAATCTTCAATGTGATTTCTTCCAAAAAATTATTTTAAATTATGTATGAGTTATGATGTAAACATGTTAGCTAGTGACTATTCTAGATATCATGATATTATTTATGTTTTAGTTGATATGTTGTGAAGTTATATCATGCTAACTAGATTGATTGTGCAGATATGATAGTCTCCCTTAAGACACAGTAAGGTATGAGTTTTCTTATGTTAATATTTGGTGCTTGACTCTTTGATTATGTCATCTAGTTGATTATTTAACATGGTATGTTGCAATCTGGTTGAATGTTTGATGAATTGCATAATATGAGTATGTGTTCAAATGATCTTGTTTTAAGATGATTGTGCTAATACATATGAGTTGAGATAACTGACATGTACTTGAGTATGGCAAGTGATAGTTGTAGCATTATGTATTATGAATGATGACTATGAGTTGACTATGGATTGTGACATGATTGTTAGTCCTTGTAAAGGTTGATTTCGAATTAATAGATATGATTGTCTTGATATGTGGAACATGTGGTTGACATGTGTGAGAAGTTGTAAGAAACATGTTTGGTATTAGTGTGACGAGGTAATAATTGATGTGTTTATATAAGTAACAGTTGGGTGATGTGACAGTATAGGTTGCAGCAGCGTAAAGGTGAAAGAAAGGGATCGGATAAGAATTCCTTTGGCTATGTTTGGAAGCCCTAATTCCAAATGAACGATTTCTTTGCATACAAGGAGTCTTCCTAACCTTGATTTTGTGTGACATTATGTGGATATGTGCTAGATTTATGAAAATGTACTTGACAGGTATATTAGCTAGTCTTTTGTTATAGGTAGTGCTAGCACCTAAATCTGCCCTCGGCTGAAGGAAGGAAAAATCCAGGGTAACCAGAAACCACGCTCAGTCTGGTAGCTAGCCCTACAAGACCAGGAGAGGGCTCTCTCCGAGTCACGCTCAGTGAATATATAAGCAAAAAATGGTCTAAGATGACTTACAATGAAATATTGATCTTAGGCTAGTAAGTGAATATGGATACAAGAAACAATTTTTATTAATGACTGAGCTTTTGGGATGGTATGGGACCAATGGTCAGCAAAGAACAGAGAATTTAATACAAAGGCATAGATTACTTCGTGAGGCAAGGTAGGCGGAAAGTGTAGAAATTTAGTTTGGAATAATGCGGAACAGAGAGATTATTGAGGAGTGTGAAAAGGGCATAGGAACATGAATCCTTTTCAACAGAAGAAGAACACTGAACATGAAATTTTCCCACATGCAAAGCAATAAAATTGAATTCTACCTAATCTCACTCAAAAAGTTTCACTAGAAATGAACATGAATTGAATTATGAAACATAATGAAATACATATGAAAACATAAGAGACACATTTGCTACACTCACAACCACAAGAATCTCATGAAATAGAGCCGCTACCTTTCATTAATTCTCTGTCAAAAATACACAGTGAAGAAACAGAGTTTCTTTGTCATAGTCTCCCAGAAGTTACAAACTAACCAACCCTTTGCAAATAGCTTACATACAATATATAGAATGTGCCATGAAGGGATAAAATGCCCAAGGGTTGGGGAGTTACTAGAATCATTACAAAATGGAAATGAAGAGCCAACCATCAGCTATAGGTGCAGCGCTACAAACATGACATTTGGCTTGGGTGATTGCTTGCCTTCCTTAGCCACTTGGATAGAAGTCCATCTGGAAAGAAAATGCTTTAAATGCCACCTTTGGTGCCAAAAAACTGAAGTGTAGATGAGCGGGCCCACTTGGAGAAGTCGCGAATCGAAAATTCGCGAAACGGAAGCAAATTGGGCAATTTTTCCTCTGTGCGCCGCGCCATTTTCTCTGTGCGTTGTGCTACTTTGGGGCCTGTTTTGGGGCACTTGTAAGTGTCTAAAATGTGCCCAAGTGGGCTTGTTGGAAAGCCTATCCTGTCTACTTTCTAACCCCACTAGAATTTTTGAATTTGGTGCTCATTTGCCCCTCCAAATCTCCATTCTCCCAAGACTGCTTCCTGTGTGTCAAAAAAGGGGCAGAGAGGCCATTTTTTGGGTGTTTTTGACCTCCTGGAGACTCAGATCTTGCCCAAATTTCTGTTCCGGGCACCAGTAGTCGTGATTTTCCATTCTGAATCCAAAAATACAAACCATTCCTCTAGATTTTTAGCATCGCGCCACTGAGGGAGAAAAACCCTGTGTTTTGCCCAAAAATTTGTCATGTGACCAAAAATTCCCCAAATTCCTTGAAATTTGGGCTGGAGTTTCTCTATGGAGTGCTATGTTGTGTGAAGGAAGCCTCAGCCAAGATTCGAAGCCGATCTTTCTCTTTTGCCTCTTTTGCTTTTCTTGTTGCTTTCCTCAATTTCGCCTTCAAGCTCCTTATCCGAGCCCTTGCACTCATATTTCGTGTCCAATAATGATAAGCCATGTGTCTCAGCAAGGCAAGGTCCTGATCAGCCTTGTCCAATAGCCTATCCAAGTGCATTTTCATGCTCTCAAGATGGGCCTCCTGATCCTCACTGATCTCTTGCTCCAATTATGTGAGCTCAACTCTTCTCCTTTGAGCAGCTTGGCGATGCTCACGAATGTTTTGCAGCTCCATGATCACCCGCTGATCCTCTAGCTGTTTGTTTCTCTGCTCCAGGTACTTCATGTTCCACTTAGCCCTCTCCAAGTCAAGGGATAAGGCCTCAATCACTGATTGCTGCTCATGATGCCTATCCACCTTCTTCTTCTTATGCCATTGTTCTCCAACATTTGGTATGCCTGTTGCCACTGATATAGTTTCGGGTGTCAATGTGAAGGTGACCCCAGCCAAGATAGACTGACCTCCATGTAGGTGAAGCATAAACAGATGGGCCAACTCATGATGAACTCTAACATTTTCCACCCTTTGACAAAATTCAAAACATGCTAGGTGTTGGAAACATGACATAGCAAGAGGACATGCTTGTAATTTAGTGAGGGTAGTGGGCTCATCCCTAACATGTTTGCTACTCTCCTGATGTCTCCTGGGATCCTACTCTTTCGATGATGACTCACTTTGTGTCTCCATTTCATACTCTGATGAATGTTGTGATGCCATGACTGCTGTGTGTACTGTACTTGGGCTGCCCTTTTGGTGATGGTGTGAAACTAGGTGTTATTGTGATATCTACCACCAAGGGGAACAATGAAAAAGGGAGTATTAGGAGGGGAGTAATGTGATTGGAATAGGGGTTATGGCGAGAAGTTTGTTTAGGGATAAGTAGGGGGTTTGGGTATTTGATAGGGTAGGGTTTTGGGGTGTTATGTTGACAAATAAGAGGAGGGACAGGGGATAGGGTTTCATAGTATTTTAGGGTAGGGATAATAGGAAAAATGAGAAAGGGAGGATAGGGAAAAATGGTAGGAAAATAGAACCTTGGCCTCAATACCTCAATTATGCAACCCTAGCCACCATGGTTTTGATGTTTTTTGAGTGGTTGGTCTTATGAGTTTTGTGGCAATTGAACATAGCCAAGAACCACCATATCATCCATAAAATTTGATGAGAAAGCCATGATTTAGACCCTACCTAGAAATTTGGAGGCAAATTTCAGTGAAATTCAGGGCTTTTAGCCCTGTGCGCTGCGCCTCCCATGTGTGCTGCGCCAGTGTAAATTTACACTGGAAAATTTCTCCCAGTGCGCCGCGCTCCCTCTGCGCACCGCCCCCTTTTCCATGTGACTTTTGGAGGCCTTACCAGTGTCCAAATTGGGCTCAGGATAGCTTGTTGGGAATTCCTTTGAGTCTAATTTCCAACCCAACTGGAATTTTTCAATTTGGAGTTCATTTTCCCTGTCAAAACTCAAATCTCCCAAGACTAGTCAAAATGGGCCAAATGAGGCTGCCTCAAGGCAGAGTGCTGTTGCAGTCAACTTTTTAATACCTTCCTCAACTCCAAATTAAGCTCATGATACCTCATTGGAAAGCTATTTGTGTCTAGTTATCATTTGGCTCATCAAGCAAGTCATTTTTCCAACCAAGCTAGGAAAAATCTTGATTTTCCCAAGGTCACTTTAGAGGTGCATCTTTTCTCCCTAGGAGATTGTAGTTTTGACATTTCTCAAAAACCATGACACCTATGTAAAAATTGAAGGAGTTTTTTCTTCCTTGGCATGTTGTGGACAAAAACCTCGCTCTGTTTTCTAAAATGCATCTTTTATTGCTCAGAAAAATCATTTGAGTGAAACTTATCCCGATGTGTGGAACAAGGGATTTGTTTAAATGAAGCGAAATGAAGGGGATAGGGGGCTTCTAAATTCTTGAGAAAATTTTGGGAAGTGGGGAGGGACGTTAGAAAGTAGGGGAAAGTGGAATCTCAGAAATTGAGTGAGGGGAAGGGGTCCAAAAAGGCAAAACACAGACCTAGCCTAGAAAATTGCCATGTTGTAGCAAGAAACTAGGGTTTGTGCGAAAATGAGGAATTTGGGGGATTTTAGTGATGGGAAGTGTTTAATAAGTTACATTATTGATAGGGGAAGGTGTATGAACATCAGGATAAAAATTTTTCTGATGATTTGATCATCCAAGAGAAATTAGATTCAAAACCCTAGGAGAGGGAAATGAACCTTGCCTAGGCGCAATTGAAGCATGAACAAGGTGTAAAATGGCCCAGTGGAACTTGACATGATGATTAAAACCCTTTGAATGATGGTACACGTAGTTGAATGGTGACATGGAACATAATTTGGACAACTTTGACAAGGGTAAAATCAAACCCTAGACCTAATGCCTAGTGACCAAATTTTGCTTGAAGACTCACTGAAATGACAAAATTTGACCTCGACACCTTAAAATCACTTTGTAAGAGCATGTTTGATCACTGGAGGAAGGCTGCAAAGGCTGACACAAACATTGGCTCCAATGGGGGATGGTAGCTCCAGCTCCTTGGAGGTGCCAAGAACTGCTGATCTTTGGGTGAGCAGACAGTGCCTTCGTCCATTGGGCTATGGAGTCAAAACATGGAAATTGACATTATGCAGACAAACTCTGACTGAAGACTCAAAATGAAAACCATAATAAAACCAGACATGACTAAATCCTAACTAACAAACTAGAAAGATGCTCATATTTGAGCTTATCCAGCAAACCTACCCTAATTACTCTTTCCACCACCCGGTCAAGTGAGATGGAACAGCCAATGCAACCAGGTAAGCATTATGGCTGATATTTGATTTCTTCCCAAATGCTTTCTGATGTGCAGGAAAGGGAATAGTTGAAAGGAAACTCCCATGGAAACTTGGAATCAAGTTCACTGCTGACAAACTTGCAAAGCATGAATTGGCTGGATGACTTCAAGAATACTGCAAAAGGATCTTCATAAGCATCGCCATTGATTTCCATTAACACATTACTGCTCTGGTCCAAGTAATATTCACAACTAGATATTAAACCTTTCCTCACATTTGCATTGTCTTTCTCTGATGATTGCAGCAAGCGGTCAAAAGGATCCTGAATTCCGTGAAGAACCCGATTTTGTTGTTGATTCCAAACAGAACCAAAGCCTCCTTTATCAATCTCCTCATATGACTGCAAACTTTGGTATGGGCTATGAAATGAAAATTTTGTTAAACAAGACAATGAAGGTGACCCTTGAAACAGATGATTATCAACATTCTCTTTTGTCAGATGGTTAGCTGATGAAGAAGAATTTTTACAACAAACAAAATCTAACACATGAACAAGAGGGTCATCAAAAACTTGAGGAGATTGCTGTGATGTATCTATTGAAACTGTATGACATCCTATTGGTTGTTCATCCTTTTCTTTATAGATATTATGAAGATTCCGCCTTATAAACTAAAATTCTTCGTAACACAAGGGTACAGAATCCTCTTGTATCATTAAATCATGTATTTCAGTTGCCTCACCTTCATCTGTAATCTGACCTTGAATTGTGTTTGGTGGCTGCAAATCTGGTTCTGTATCCAAAATGATTTCATCAATCATTTCAGGGGAAGATTTCTTCTTAACGACCTGCTAAAAATTTCGCCATTTGTCTCATCCTCAACATTAAAATTAAGAGATTGTTGATTTCCTACAAGTTTTTCATTTGTAGATTTACTATGCAATTTACCCCGCAAAAACTGAAATGATTCAAAACATAAAGGTAAGGAATCTTCGTGTATTGTTTGATCATATAAGCCAGCTTCTATGTCTTCATGTGCAACCTGACTATTAATGGCATTTAGGGGCTGGAACTCTGAATATAAGAAGTCTGGAACAAAGTTTTCATCGCCCTCAAGAGGATCCAAACCAAGATTTGTCAATAGCTGATGTCTGATTGTATGGAAATTTTTTCTAATGAACTGACATGAATCAAAGCACAAAGGCAAAGATCCTTCACTTACTTCAAAATCTACTGCACTTTCCTCATCGTTTCCATAGCCGATATCCCTCGTTTGATCACTGTACTTGAGCTGTTGTAAGCGAACTTCCTCATCCCACAAACTAGCTGCTGATTTGTCTGCAAGATTAGCTTCTGTTTGGAGAGCATAATCATCATCATCATACTGATCAAACTAAGGCAAATCATCAGTATAAAACACGTTGTCAAGCATACATGTAATTTCAATAGGTCTTTCTTCTCCAAGATGATCTACAAAACAATCCTTATGACTACTGAGATAAGAAACAAAATGTTTTGGATCAGCCACTTGTTCATGAACGTCATTTTCATCCTTTGCAGTCATTTTCCTCACCATCTCTTCTACTGCACTCACCAAAATGTCAAGCTTTTCCTTTGAAGGTGCAGTTTTCTCTGGATCCACATTTTTCATCTCTTCTTCTTTCAACCTTGCCCTTCTGATCAGCAAATGAGCCTCTACATTTACTGCATTGTTTTGCATCTCTTCAAGTGTTGCGACATTCTTTTCTCTTAGCTGAAACTCCATTTCCAGATCAAAGGCACCCGGGTAGTGCAAGAGAGCAGATCCAGGAGGGGGTCTTATATCAACCGGCATTGAATAATAAACTTGATTAAATCTGGCTGAAAACTATTGTACTGTCTCCCTTGGCAGTCTCTTTAGCTGATTATACTCTTCTATGATAAGGAAAAGGTTCTGTCCAATCCTCCACCTGTCAAGAAAAACTTTGATGAACTGGTGTAAATCTGTGATGCTCGCGCCAGGCAGGGTTTTGAACCAACTCTTGACTTTGCCTTCCAAAGAAAGCACAAAAAGCCTTATACTGACATATTCTTCATCAATTTCAAAAAGGTATAGAAAAGTCTCAACATTTTGCACATGTTGCTCAGCATTGACATTCTTACATTCACCGTCGAATCTTGGCAAGTATAGATCATAGTTTTGGGGGAAAGCATGAAGAACAGAAGGTAAAACAAGAGGTTTATACCTATATGGGATTATAACAGCTGTAGGAATATGTACAAGAGCGAGGGGATCAGGTTTGTTTTCTTTAGGCTCATCACTCTGAAGAGAGTCATCATAAGATGTGGGAAAAGTAAGGAGGCCAGGATCTAAGGGGAACTCAATATTTACACTTTTTGAATAGGTGGAGTGAAGATTCTGATCACCTTTATCATACAACAAGTTCTGAAAAACTTTCAGGGCAGCTTCAAGAACAGCAAATAAGTAATTCACAAGGAAGCAGAGTAGGTCCTGAATACCATTCCACTTTGGATGCCCGAACTTTATGTAAGATCCTTCCATTTTCGCAGAGAAAAAGTTAGTCCTCCAGTGGAGTCACCATGAAGCACTGATTGATGGATTCTTTAGTGAATTGAGCTACCAGGTGAATGATTTCAGCCATCTTCTGTCTGATCATTGTCCACCATCAACCATCAGATCTGAACTTGAGATATGTACTGGGGCAAGACAATCTACAAGTAAACCATTTTCGTTCCCCAGTGGAGTCGCCACTATGTTAGCACCTAAATCTGCCCTAGGTTGAAGGAAGGAAAAATCCAGGGTAACCACAAACCACACTCAGTCTCGTAGCTAGCCCTACCAGAATACGAGAGGGCTCTCTCTGAGTCACGCTCAGTGAATAGATAAGCAAAAAATGGTCTGAGATGACTTACAAAGAAATATTGATCTTAGGCTAGTAAGTGAATATGGATACAAGAAACAATTTTTATGAATGACCGAGCTTCTAGGATGGTATGGGACCAACGTTCAGCAGAGAACAAAGAATTTAATACAAAGGCACAGATTACTTCGTGAGGCGAGGCAGGCAGAAACTGTAGCAATTTAGTTTGGAATAACGTGGAACGGAGAGATTGTTGAGGAGTGTGAAAAGGGCATAGGAACATGAATCCTTTTCAACAGAAGAAGAACACTGAACATGAAATTTTCCCACAGGCAGAGCAATAAAATTGAATTCTACCTAATCTCACTCAGAAAATTTCACTGGAAATGAACATGAATTGAATTATGAAACATAACGAAATACATATGAAAACATAAGAGACACATTTTCTACACTCACAACCACAAGAATCTCATGAAACAGAGCTGTTGCCTTTCATTAATTCTCTGTCAAAAATACACAGTGAAGAAACAAAGTTTCTTTCCCACAGTCTCCCAGAAGTTACAAAATAACCAACCCTTTGCAAATAGCTTACATACAATATATAGAATGTGCCATGAAGAGATAGAATGCCCAAGGGTTTGGGAGTTACTCGAATCATTACAAAATGGAAATGAAGAGCCAACCATCAGCTACAAGTGCAGTGCTACAAACATGACATTTGGCTTGGGTGACCATTTGCCTTCCTTCGCCACTTGGATAGAAGTCCATCTGGAAAGAAAATGCTTTAAATGCCACCTTTTGTGCCAAAAAACCAAAGTGTAGATGAGCGGGCCCACTTGGAGAAGTCGCGAATCGAAAATTTGCGAAACGGAAGCAAATTGGGCAATTTTTCCTCTGTGCGCCGCACCATTTTCTCTGTGCGCCGCGCTACTTTGGGGCTTGTTTTGGGGCACTTGCATGTGTCTAAAATGTGCCCAAGTGGGCTTGTTGGAAAGCCTATCCTCTCTACATTCTAACCCCACTAGAATTTTTGAATTTGGTGCTCATTTTCCCCTCCAAATCTCCATTCTCCCAAGACTGCTTCCTGTGTGTCAAAAAAGGGGCAGACAGGCCATTTTTTGGGTGTTTTTGACCTCTTGGAGACTCAGATCTTGCCCAAATTTCTTGTCCGAGCACCAGTAGTCGTGATTTTCGATGCGGAATCCAAAAAAGCAAACCATTCCTCATTTGGAGCTCTAGATTTTTAGCGCCGCGCCAAAAACCCTGTGTTTTGCCCAAAAATAAGTCATGTGACCAAAAATTCCCCAAATTCCTTGAAATTTGGGCTGGAGTTTCTCTATGGAGTGCTATGATGTGTGAAGGAAGCCTCAGCCAAGATTCAAATCCGATCTTTCTCTTTTTCCTCTTTTTCTTTTCTTGTTGCTTTCCTCAATTTTGCCTCCAAGCTCCTTATCCAGGTCCTTGCACTCATATTTCGTGTCCTGTAATGATAAGCCATGTGTCTTAGCAAGGCAAGGTCCTGATCGGCCTTGTCGAGTAGTCTATCCAAGTGCATGTTCACGCTCTCAAGATGAACCTCCCGATCCTCATTGGTCTCTTGCTCTAATGATGTGAGCTCAACTCTTCTCCTTTGAGCAGCTTGGCGATGCTCACGAATGTTTTGCAGCTCCATGATCACCCACTGATCCTCTAGCTGTTTGTTTCTTTGCTCCAGTTACTTCATGTTCCACTTAGCCCTCTCCAAGTCAAGGGATAAGGCCTCAATCACCAATTTCTACTCATGATGCCTATCCACCTTCTTCTTCATATGCCACTGTTCTCCAACATTTGGTATGCCTATTGCCACTAAGATAGTTTTGGGTGTCAATGTGAAGGTGACCCCGGCCAAGGTAGACTGACCTCCATGTAGGTGAAGCACAAATAGACAGGCCAACTCATGATGAACTCTGACATTTGCCACCCTTTGAAAAAATTCAAAACATGCTAGGTGCTGGAAACATGACATAGCAAGAGGGCATGCTTGTAATTCAATGAAGGTAGTGGGCTCATCCCTAACATGTTTTCTACTCTTGTGATGTCTCCTGGGAGCCTACTCTTCCAAGGATGACTCACTTTGTGTCTCCATCTCATTCTCTGACGAATTCTTTGATGCCATGACTACTATGTGTACTATACTTGGGCTGCCCTTTTGGTGATGGTGTGAAACTAGGTGTTATTGTGATATCTGCCACCAAGGGGAACAATGAAAAAGGGAGTATTAGGAGGGGAATAATGTGAAGGGAATAGGGGTTATGGGGAGAATTTTGTTTAGGGATAAGTAGGGGGTTTGGGTATTTAATAGGGTAGTGTTTTGGGGTTTTGACAAGGTAGGGTTTTGGGGTGTTATGTTGACAAATAAGAGGAGGGATAGGCGATAGGGTTTGGTAGTATTTTAGGGTAGGGATAATAGGAAAAATGAGAAAGGGAGGATAGGGAAAAATGGTAGGAGAGGAGAAATGGTAAGAAAACAGAACCTTGGCCTCAATACCTCAATTATGCAACCCTAGCCACCATGGTTTTGATGTTTTTTGAGTGGTTGGTCTTATGAGTTTTGTGGCAATTGAACATAGCCAAGAACCACCATATCATCCATAAAATCTGATGAGCAAGCCATGAATTAGACCCTACCTAGCAATTTGGAGGCAAATTTCAATGAAATTCAGGCCTTTTAGCCCTGTGCGCCGCGCAAGTGTAAATTTACACTGGAAAATATCTCCCAGTACGCCGCGCTCCCTCTATGCGCCGCACCCTTTTACAGGTGACTTTTGGAGGCCTTTCCGGTGTCCAAGTTGGGCGTAGGATAGCTCATTGTAAAGGTATTTGAGTCTACTTTCCAACCCAATTCGAATATTGCAATTTGGATTTCATTTTCTCTATCAAAAATCAAATATCCCAAGACTGGTCAAAATGTGCCAAATGAGGCTGCCTCAAGGCAGAATGTTGTTGCAGTCAACTTTTGAATACCTTCCTCAACTCCAAATTGAGATCATGATAGCTCATTCTAAATATATTTGTGTCTAGTTATCATTTGGCTCATCAAACAAGTCATTTTGCCAACCAATCTAGGAAAAGACTTGATTTTCCCAAGGTCACCTCAGAGGTGCATCAATTCTCCCGAGGCGATTGTATTTTTTACATTTCTCAAAAACCATGACACCTGTATAAAAAGTGAAGGAGGTTTTTCTTCCTTGGCATGTTGTGGACAAACACCTTTCTCAGGTTTCCCAAATTCATCTTTTAGTTCTTAGAAACATCATTTGAGTGAAACCTATCCCGATGTGTGGAGCAAGGGATTTGTCGAAATGAAGCGAAATGAAGGGGATAGGGGGCCTCTAAATTCTTGAGAAAATTTTTGGAAGTGGGGAGGGATGTTAGAAAGTAGTGGAAAGTGGAATCTCAGAAATTGAGTGAGGGGAAGGGGTCCAAAAAGGCAAAACACAGGACTAGCCTAGAAAATTGCCAAGTTGTAACAAGAAACTAGGGTTTGTGCGAAAATGAGGAATTTGGGGGATTTTAGTGATGGGGAGTCTTTAATAAGGTACATTATTGATAGGGGAAGGTGTATGAACATCAGGATACAAGTTTTTCCAATGATTTGACCATCCAAGAGAAATTAGCTTCAAAACCCTAGGAGAGGGAAATGAACCTTGCCTAGGCACAACTGAAGCATGAACAAGGTGTAAAATGACCCAGTGGAACTTGACATGATGACGAAAACCCTTTGAATGATGGTACACTTAGTTGAATGGTGACATGGAACGTCATTTGGACAACTTTGACAAGGGTGAAATCAAACCCTAGACCTAATGCCTAGTGACCAAATTTTGCTTGAAGACTCACTGAAATGACAAAATTTGACCTTGACACCTTAAAATCACTTTGTAAGAGCATGTTTTATCACTGGAGGAAGGATGAAGAGACTGCCACTAACAGGTAGATCAGTCAAAGGATTAGAGTCCCTTGGGAGATTATGTGGATGTGTTCAGTTGCAAGTAATGTGCTTGGTATAAGAAGATGAGGTAACCAGTGTATTTTTATGTTTATTTATGAACTGATAGTTATGTTTTATGGTAGTATGATCTACGGAATTGCATCACAAAGAAAAGTTTGCCATGAAATATTGTAGAAGGCTTTGGTATACCTTTCCTTGGGAACCATGGGGATTGAGTCATAGTGTTTGTTTCTAGTCTTGTTCTTTTTGTATTTTTTTTATTTGCTGAGCTTGATTTGTGGTTTTGTTTATGTCTAGTGAAAAGACTTCCCACTTTGGTTGTGGTGTCTTATTGTTATTTATATCATGGTTTTATTCTTGGTCATTTCGTGTCTTACCTTTTATGTCTTGAGAGCCTTGGGAATCGGTTGGGAAAGAGGAAAGTTAATGGAGCCTATGGGAGATCTATGTGATACTCAACAAGGTAATGTAAGATTCAAATGAGGCTATTAGCATGAGTAAGCGCAGCGGAAGTTAAGACTATGACAGTCAGTTGGACTGCTTGGGTCCATTATGGTAAATGGATGGTGGTAGTATAAACATGTGAAAGGTAACTAGAAAAGGTAAATTAAATGGATCTGAGGTGTCGAATGCCTTGGCTATGTTGGGAATGATTTTTCTCAATGTTGTACATGGATAAAGGAAGTTCTCTTAACCTATACCTTATGTTATCTGGTAATTATGTCATGATCATGATTATGTTGATGTTTATATATAGTATGCATGTATGTATTTACGTCGTTGTCTAACAGGATGATGATTTTTTTAAGCTAATGATTATATATGTATGTATGTATGTTGTCACTATCTAATAGGGTTTTGAAGGATCATTCTTATGGAGGAATGACTTCCTATGCAAGTGAATGGCATGAAGGGATTCCTAGTTCATGAGGAATCAAGTGGGAAGAGTAGTCACGAAAAATATAGGAGGTCAGTATCATGTGGATATGAATTGATATTGTATACTTGTATTATGTGTATGTTGATGACAGGTAATGTGGAAGGATACATCAGTGAAATGAAATCAGTGTGGTCTACGACATGCTAGGACAAGCATAGATAAGACAATGGGAGCAAGATTTCTTGGTAGAGACAGTGTGCTTTTTGATGTGAGGTACTATTGTTGTGCATATGTTTTATATGTTGTACATGTTGCATCTATGATATTGTGTGCATGCAGTGTTTTGTATACATAGCATGTGTACATGTAGTTTATCCAATGTTATGTATAGGTAGGTACAGATAGTGTTGTACAAATATTTCATATGCAGTGTTGGGTATAAATGGTGCTATGTACATGATGGATATGCGGTGTTGTGTGCATATGGTGTTCTGCACACGTTGGATATGTATTGTTGTGTACATATGATGTTATGTACATGTCGGATATGCAGTGCTATGTACTTATGGTGTTGTATGCATGTTGTACATATGGTGTTATGTACATATGGTGTTGTGTGCATGATTGTACAAGTGGTGTTGTGAGCATGTGGTTTCTTGTACATGTTGTACATGTGGTTATGTGTTCATGTGGTGTTGTGTACATGTGCATGTGATTCTATGTACATGTGGTGTCATGCACATGTCATGCGTGTGACGTTGTGTACAGATTGTACAGTGTTGCAGTTTACATGTGGTGTTGTGTACACATTGTGCAGGTGGTGTGATGTACATGTGATCATGTGCACACGTTGTGCAGATGGTTGTAGTGGACATGTGGTACATATGGCACCGGTATATATGCATCTATTGCATGGTTTTGTATAGCGTGTGTAGTTGTATGTGTGCGATGCACACTCTGTGTATGTACACATGGTTGAGGATAAGGCATTAGGTGTTTGTCTAGTGTGGAAACCGATCTAGAGTGCGTATAGAATAAAGACAAAGGTGGAAGCTAAGGATTGATTAAAGGATAAGTATTAGTTATTTATTTAAGTTTTAGTATGGATGTGATTTATGATTCTAGTCTATGATTGGGTTTATGATGGTTAAATGTGATTTATGATTTTGATGGTTATGTTTTGAGCTAACCTAATGTGATATTTTTATACATGTTGATTTGGTCAAATATGCTAGTTTGACTTGTTATGACATGAAGCGAATAGGATTGCAAATATAACTTATTGATGAACTACCAATGAGGTATGATTTGAGGTTATTTCAATTTTTTTGAATCTAATGGAATTTATGTGCTTGGAACAGGAATGCATGAACATGCCCAGTTGAGTGGTCGAAATTGACTGCAAAAAATTGGCAGCAACAGAAAAAGAAATTGGAACATGCAGTAGTATGATGATAAAGAACTTCAGGAGTAAGGCCATTATGGGAGATTGTGATCCAGGTCTGGCTATGACAAAGGACCCTTCCAAGACATTTTACTTTTGTGATGTGTTAAATTGCATTTTTAAAAGAACATAAATGAATACATCTGTATGCAGAAACGAAGAGGAACAAGACAATCATTGACACATGAAAACATAAGTGTTGATAACGGAGTTCGTCCAAGAGGGACTATGTCTCTGGGCCCCAGTGTCAAGATGGTGTAGGCCGTTGCATTAAGTGTTGTCAATAGTGGTGATGTACATAGAAGTGACGTTGATATCATACAAGGAAAATTCCCTTATGGAGGGGTGGCTTTAAGAGATGTTCTGCCTCAGGAACTCTCAATCAAAAGACTCCTATTAGTATGACATAAAACTCATGCATGATGAGTATCCCGCCAACATGGCATAAAGGGATCTTAATGCAAACATGCATGACAACAATAAGAGTATCCCAGCAACATACAACAAAGGGATCTCAAAACATAACATCACAAGTCATGACAGCAAGTACATCATATAGATGATTCTGTATCACATTAAGGAATCATGAAAACATGTAAGAAACAAGATCCTGCATCAACATGAATCAAGGATCTGTGTAGCATAATGCATAAAGAAGAAGTACATGAACACATCATATACCTCACAACTAGGGTCCATTTGATGAAGTGGATGTCACACTGCTGAAGCTATTCGGACCATCAATCTCACAGCATCGATAGCATGAAAATGACTACTCACACATGAATGTGGACATCTGCACTGGCACTTAGAAAAGTGGCTGGAAAATGAAATGAGGGAATGAAAAATCTGAATGCACCATGAAATTTGTGGCATTGAGCAGTACAAAATCGACTATCCAAAATCCGAATTATGAGAAGTTGAGAATCTAAGGCTCAAGGAATATTTTAGACTCCCCCAAGATTCCTCAAAGATTATGCTCCATGGGTGGACTGGAAATCTACAACTCAGATGGTGAATCTAATCTCGCCATTGTGATCCTTGCGGAAAATCATGAAAAACAAGTATAAACTTGACTATATTCTAACATGGAAAAATTTTACCTCCTTGGGAAAATTTCAAGGCTCATGGTTCCACTCCCTGCTTTTGTAGCAATCATGGTTCCAAGTGCATTCTGAAAATGGCCAAAAAATGCAGAACTCTGATGGAGAAATGGATAACACCATTGCGTTTGTGGCAATGAGAGGTGTTGAATCCATATAAAATTTGTCAAAATCTGACAAAGTAGAAATTTGGCCCTCCTGCAAAATTCATGGTTCCTACATTAAAAATTAATTAATTCTCCTCGATTTGTGTGCCCACTCCTAGTTCCTCCATCTCTATCTCGAACTGTGTGCATTGGTAAAATTCTAGGTTTATATTGAAATTCATTGGAGGAAACACCAATGTAATTGGTTATGGTATTGTGGTAAATATGATGAATTAGTTGAGGGGTCGAGGGATCAATTCCTGCCCCTCCATATATAAAGTTTTTAAAAACCAATCTAACTTTAAACCAAATTCGAATTATAAATGGGGGGGTGGGTCTGCATTGGGCAGCCTACCCCCATACCCCTGTACCCAGTGCATATTGCATTAATGTTGGGCGGTTATGTGATATGGTTTGGCGCGTAGTGTTTTTGGTTGGGCACTTAATAATTTTGGGGCCACCTGCTTGGGGGCCGGCCACGTGGGCTGGGCGGGTTTGACCCCCACCGGTCCAATAGTATAAAGCTGCCAATGCATTGTTTTGGCAGTTGGGGCGTATGGTGGTAACTCAAGGGTGTGAGCTGGGTCCACTGGAGGTGGCCCGTGCCCATGCCAATTAATAAAATGTTTAATCATTGGCGCATATGGTGGAGGGCTTGGTGGGGTGATGGCCACCGAGCCATGTTTTAAAAATTGTTTTGTTGCGGTTCTAGGGGTGGCGGGGTCATGATCGTCCGCCCCTTATATATATATATATATATATATATATATATATATATATATATATATATATATATATATATATATATATATATATATATATATATATCTATATATATATATATATATATATATATATATATATATCTATATATATATATATATATATATATATATATATGTATATTTTAATATTCGTTGTGATATGGGTATAAGGGGTGGTGGGGGTGGTGGCCTGCCACCATATATATATTTTTTAATATATTTTTTTGACCTTTTATATAAGGTAGGGGTGATTTTAAAATCTTTAGAAAATAAGGCTCATTGGGAAAATTAACGAGGACGCAATTTTGACTGATTTCGGGAGCTAGGTTTATGCGTCGGGGTCAGTCAAATTGTAGGACACTTAAACCTGACCCACAACCCAACTTTGACCAAAACTTTGACTGGCCTATTCTCCCTCATACGAGCTCGGATTGATGAACTGTTCACACCTCCATGATCAGGACGACGAGATATACGCTCTGGTCTTGGGTCGAATTCATTCTGAGCACTTTTATTTTCGAGCATTCATAAGCCCTCTTTGTCCTGTGTGTCTCTCTAGAGCCACCTGGATCAATCCTCCCCATTGAGGAGCTTTTGGTCCTCCAAAAGCATGAACAATAATTTGCAACTTCTCTATACTCTGTCTATGTCACAAGTGTCCTGAAAAGGTCTCACTTCCATCTCCTTCACCTTTGTTCTTTGGAGCCTTAAGCGATGAGCCGACACCTACTGCCTCTACAACCTGTAGTACCTTGTTTTGGAAATTGCATGCTTAATGACATGACCAACTAATGACCCAAACATTCCACACTTGCCATGAGTATATAACACATACTCGGTGGTCATGTTTACATTAATATGGACGCAAGACCTCAGCTATGACAATAAGACCGACACATCATTGTTGCTTCAACAAGTGATGGAAAACACATCATCACTACAATACATGATTTACAATCATAAGTCCAAACACTATTGTTTTCACAAGTGATGGAAACATGACATCACCTTCACAGTTTATCGTGCAACTCAAAATAAGACCAGACATCATTGTTGCTGACCAAGTGATGGAAACACATCATCACTTTTACATTTTAAAATGCAACAAATGATTTACAAGAGAATGACCATGAAATGAAAACATGTCTAGAAAACATTTTTCACTTATCAATGTGAATGGGTCACCTCCTTGAGGTGATTTTGCTTGTCGAACAACTACTTCACCTGATTCACGTACCAATGCTTTGTCTTTAAGGCACTGCTCTGGATGGAGCCTCCAACAATTGGCTCTTTGATAGCCATTTCTATCACAATGACTGCAGTAGGTTTTCTTCCTCCATATCTATTTAACCTATTTCTTTTCATGTTGTTGAGAGGGTCTTTCACACCTCATCCTTTTCAGTGCTGCCATTATTTTCCAACACTTAGAAAATGTATGGCTATGGAATCCACAAAAGGTGCACGTTTTTTGATGCCATGTTTTACGTTCATTATTATCAACATGATTATAATTGAAATGAACATTTGATGATCGAAAGTGGTTATACCTTCCCTTGTTGTCTTTGATGTCAGTATGGCAATGAGAGCTTGCCTCGGCTCTCTTCCTATAATGGAAACTACCATGGGATGATGGGGATGTATTCCCATCATTTTCTTTCCTCGATGATTTCATCGATGTCTCAGATGAATCTGACACCTTCGGGCACTCCCCTTTATTGTATCTCGAGCCTAAAAATCAATGTTTGTGTACAACCTCCAAAGGTTGAGTTATGCTTTGGTTATTAACACCAAGTTCTTTCTCCTCCTCATGCCTCATCCTTGTAAGAAGCCTCATGTTTGTCCTTGTAATTGGGATATACAAATATCCAACATAAATCATACTATGTGAAGAAGAAATCGAAAGGAAATTAACATATTTTACCTCCAATGTCGATTTGGAAATAACTGATGAGGGTTTCTCATAATTCGTTGTGGGTGGTTCACTAACTGTTGTGGCACATTCCCCAACTTCCTTTCTAACATACCCAAGTCTTGTTTGACATGGTAATTCCTCTACTTTGATGGGGTTGACAATGCCTTGGCCATTAACACCCAAGCCTTTTCCTTCATACCCCATTTTCTTCAACATTTTGGAGCCAATTCCTATGGTATGATTTTCAAAAACAGCGAAATCATTATCAGGAAACGTACATGAAGATGGAGAATTGCTTTTTACTTCGCATGGTCACGCTGCAGCTTTTCCAAGGCCTCGTCACTTTCTTGTATTTGTCGTAGCAAACTTTGTTTTTCCTCTTTCTCTTCATGTAGACACGTCTTCAATTCATCATTCTCTATTTGAATATTATGTTGTTTTGCTTCAGTTCTTCCAGGGCCTCTTCTATGGCTTGCAACTGAAGTTGCAATTGCTCCTTTTCCTTTGTCCCTTTCTATAGAGTTTCATACATGATCTCCACTCTTTTGGAAATTTTCAGCAAGGTCTCATACACCGCTCTTTCATCCTCTGCCGCTGCACGTTCCATTGTTCACACTGCAATTCATATCAATGAAAAGACTGCTCTGATACCATTTGATCCAGGTCTGGCTGTGACGAAGAACCCTTCTAAGACCTTTTACTTTCATGATGTGTTAAATTTCATTTTTAAAAGAACATAAATGAATACAACTGTATGCAGAAAGGAAGAGGAACAAGACAATCATTGACACATGAAAACATAAGCGTTGATAACGAAGTTCATCCAGGAGGGACTACATCTCTAGGCCCTGGTGTCAAGATGGTGTAGGCCACTGCATTAAGCGTTATCAATAGTGGTGATGTACATAGAGGTGACGTTGATATCATACAATGAAAATGCCCTGACGCGGGAGTGGCTTTAAGAGATGTTTCGCTACAGGAACTCTCAACCAAAAGACTCCTCTTAGTATGACATAAAAATCATGCATGATGAGTATCCCGCAAACATGGCATAAAAGGGATATCAATGCAAACATGCATGATGACAATAAGAGTATCCCGACAACATACAACAAAGGGATCTCAAAACATAACATGACAAGTCATGATAGCAAGTACATCACATAGATGTTTTCGCATCATATCAAGCAATGAATCATGAAAACATGTAAGAAACAAGATCCCGCATTAACATCAATCAAGTATATGTGCAGCATAATGCATAAAGAAGAAGTAAATGAACACATCATATACCTCACAACGAGGGGCCATCTGAAGAAGTGGATGTCACACTGCTGAAGCTATTCGGACCATCGATCTCACGGCATCGATCGCATGAAAATGAGTGCTTGCACATGAATGTGGACATCTACACTGGCACTTAGAAAAGTGGCTGGAAAATGAAATGAGGGAATGACAAACCTGAATGCACCATTAGATTTGTGGCGTCAAGTAGTGCAAAATCAACTGTCCAAAATCTGAATTCTGAGAAGTTGAGAATCTGGGGCTCAAGGAATCTTTTAGATTCCCTCGGGATTCCTCAAAGATTCTGCTCCATGGGTGGACTGGAAATCTGCAACTCAGATGGCAAATCTGATCTCTCCATTGTGATCCTTGTGGAAAACCATGAAAAACAAGTATAAACTTGACTATATTTCGACATGGCAAAATTTTACCTCCTTGGGAAAATTTAAAGGCTCATGGTTCTGCTCCCAGTTTTTGTAGCAATCATGGTTCCATGTTCATTCTTAAAATGGCCGAAAAATGCAGAACTTTGATGGAGAAATGGACAGTGCGATGAGAGGTGTTGAATCCATATAAAATTTGTCAAAATCTAACAAAGTGGAAATTTGGCCCTCCTACAAAATTCATGGTTCCTGCATTAAAAATTTATTAATTTTCCTCGATTTGCATTCCCACTCCTAGTTCCTCCATCTCTGTCTCGAACTGTGTGCACTGGTAAAATTTTGGGTTTATATTAAAATTCGTGGGCGGAAATACCAATGTAATTGATTATGGTATTGTTATAGACATATTTGGGCACTACAACCCCAATCACATATCTCCATAAACCAAGGGCTTCTAAGTCCCTAAAAGTGTTCTTTCATACCCTAAAGGAGCAAGGTCAATTGATTACATCATCTCCCAGAAGTTCTCCATGAAAAACCACTCAGAACTGGTCAAAACAAGACCATACAGACTGCCCAGAGCAAAGGGTGCGATACATCTCACCTGCCACATGCAAAAAGTGCGATGCATACTGGAAAGCCCTTCTGTAGGGTGGGATGAGCGAGAACAGACAAATGGCATAAGCAGTTTGCTAGGTGGAGACCCTGAGAATCTTCTAGAAACTATTCATTTGACACTTGCCTCCCTGAATTCGCCCAAGGATGAGTAAGAGATCATGAAATCTCCAAGTGGAACCAAGAACTATTAGAGAGATGACACTAATCAAAATCCCAGAAGCTAACTTGCCCCCCTACAAATATCTATATATGGATCCCTCATCCCAGAGATCCAAAGGTTGGAATTTGGTAATTTGCAAAGAGGTGCTATTGGTTTCTCTTTGAAGACATTGTTGGGTGATCTTGCTTTGTATGAGGTGAAGAGGGCTTTCAAGCAGAGAGGATGGTGCTGGGTCAGACCAAGTGGTTGTAATCCTCTCTTCTACTACTTTTATCAATAAAGCTATTTGAGTTTTCCTCCATATTCTTGTGTATCTCTAAATATTGTGTTGATATATGCATTTGTATGGTCAATATATATCTGATCCTATATTGTTTACAGTGATAGATCTCTATGCTTTGATGGTATTATGCTGCTGTGACTCTACAGGTGCTCTTTGAAGTGGAACAAGTAAGGAAGCAGTGGCGAGATTCTGTCAAAGGGGAAAGGAAACAAGCAAGGAGCCAAGTGAAAGACTGAGGTTGGTACTCTCTGCTTCTTTCTCATCTCTCTCTCGTAAAGGAAAAACAAGTGACTTTAGTTTGTTTGTTTCTAAGATAGCTACCCGTCTTAGTGGGACTAGCAGTTCTGAATAGACACTAGATTTCCTAGTAACAAAATGGTGACTCCACTGGGGAGCGATTAGTTTGATTGCTTGTCTCTATTTGTTTGATTCATAAACCACAGACGAAGCTTGAAGTTAGGCTAACTAGCCTTTGAACTACATTTTCTATGCAAGTGCAAAGGAGATCAATGCTGCTTCAGTCATTCTCCAAGTTTGTTTATGAATTGAACAATTGACTTGCAAACATCCTAAGTGCCCTAGAGGTAGCTCAAGTAACCTCATTAGATCAGCCCTTATACTCTATATTTACTGACTATCATTAGCTCGGCCTAAATCCCTGAACTAACCTGCAAACTATGACCAAAAACCAAGTTAAAGTCTCGTCCCTGGACCATCGCACCTTCTCTTCTTGGAAATCTGGATGCATCGCACCTCCCGTGTGTAGTAGGTGAGATGCATCCCTGTTTCCCTGTGTTACAGGTGCGATGATCAGATAAGACTATTTCTGCCTCCAGATTTTGGTTTTTTCTTCACATTCTTCAACTTTATTCAGGAGTTTTGCTGTCTGTGATCAGTAGACCACTATTGAAATCCCCTTCCTTTGCATCATCCAGCCTCCATTGTACAAAGATTTGTGAATGTTTTTATGTATTTTTTGCCATTCACAGTTCTCATTTACAAAATAGTAGCTTAATCGAACTATCGTCTTTTGATTTGAAAGTGTCACAAGTTTCGTTTTCAGTCAAAGGAAAGAATCCTTGTGTTTTTGATAGTCGATTACACTGTTACTCTTGTATTTGATCTGAATTAATAGTATTTCAAGTGTCGAAAGCAGCTTTCAATTCAAAATCGTAAAGTGTCGTCTTGTCTCCTTTTTTGTTTTTTGAAAAGAAAATCATTAGTATTGTCGCTATGGAAGAAGGAATAATTCAGATTTGTACTTATCATTCTTTTTGTCATTCACACATTAAGGAAAGTAGAAAACAAATACATGCATGTGCATTTGCATTTAGACTGCTTGTTGATTTTGATTTAGGACAGTGTATCTAGTGTGTGCTCTTTGCTATATGTTGAAAGGATATCGTTTCTCTTTCCTTAGTAGCTAGGATTTTCATTGCAAAAAAGAATAATAAACGATTGTTTATCATCTTAGATTGCATATTTAGGAGTTTTATATCTACATCATGCAGTGAACCTTAAAGGAAAACTTCTTAAGAAATATCAACTGTAAAATAAATTCAATGAACATAAAAACGCTTTGGAACCTAACACACAATATCTAGAAGTCTAGGCTAGAGACGTATTCTGGTGTCGTAAAACCTGGTAACTGTCGCTTTCATCGTAGGTTGGGTGATTCCTCCTCTTTGAGACCACAAGTGCCAGTACGGACCTATGCTCCCACATACCATCGAGTATATATTGGGAGACCACAATAGGCTATATCCTTTATCCTTAGGAAGTCGTGTCTACCGCCCTATCGATCATAATGCACTAAACACAACATTCGGGAAGATTGACTGCCGTATCGTAAAAAGTATTCTGCAGTTTTGCGATTGGTTTGGTAATCCCTTTGTCTAAATTTCCAGAGTAGTCTCTTTCATTCCTTTTCAGACTCCTTAAAGGAAAAGGTCCATCTGAGCACTTGTCACTTCAGGCTCATTAAAAATCGAAGGCAACTAGAGTCATCTTTAGCTTTTTCTCGACTTTTAAAAATTGAAAAAGCAAGTTGTGTCAAAGAGTTTAAAATTTATTTTAATCGGAATAACATCATTGTTCCCTCGTTGATCTTAGGTTGAGAAAATGGAGTCCACCAACCAAGGATTTCTCCTCGGGGGAAATCCTAGTCCTTTCTCCTCTTGGGGAGATGTTGGTGCGCCCCATATGGCCAAATTGCCCCTTACAAGACTGACAATTGGCCCGCCGATATGGCTTTTCTCAACCTATGTCATTCAAAGCACCGTGATTCCTGAGCAATCAAATCAGCAACTAGATGATACTAAAGTTACCCCCAACCTTCTACTTCGTTTGTTTCTCCCTCTCCTTCTTCCTCTTCGCTTGGTGAAGATAGTAAAACTAAAAACCAAGTAACTGAGAAGAAAAAGAAAGGGAAGGAGAAGAAGAAGAAGAAGCCAACAGAAAAAAGGGGCAACCATACATCGTCTAGCGAAAATCCACACACTGCACCATCCAGACCTAAATCTCCATGTGTCATCTGCAAAGGGGACCACTATCATCGAGATTGTCCTTGCATCCCATGGAACTTAAGGGACTGGTCTCCCCGCTTGCACAATCCGATGTCATCAACCTCTGACAGTCATGTTGAGAGTACGCAGTCAACTAGTGAAAACGAAGTCACTAGACAGAAAGGAAAATCTAAATTTCCTTGCAAACTATGTGAAGGTGACCATGCCCTCCACCGCTGTCCTTTCCTAGACGAAGCGAAAAGAGTCTTGGATAACCTTCTTGCATCACCGCAGCGACTCCCTCCTGGATACTAGAAACTCTTGCCAAGCCCAATGCTAGTTTAAAATCCTACTGACACACCTGTGTCGTCAATCAAAGCACCTACCACTGAAGATAAACCCTCTGAGTCCACATCGAACCAAATTCTACAGGTCAAGATGGCAGTCGACCCCATCTTTTCTTTAGAGGATCACCTTCAGATAATACAGTCACCAAAGAGAATGAGAATGACACCATTCAAATTCTTTTCATAAACATAGACTCCGATGAACATGGGGGCAATCTACCCATTCCTTTACCACAGGAAGGAAGTTCGTCAGAGATGTATCTAGCCATTTATTCGGTCCCACCTCCAAGAAACATAGTTGTCTCCTTCAATTGGAATCTATTAGGCAGACCCTGTTTACCATCTAATGTACCATTCTGAAACATAGTGCAAACTTACAAAATGGTCATGGTTGGTACCATCATAGATGAAGGGGCTTCTCTGAGTATCCTTTCCTCAACTGCTTGGAAAGCACTTGGTTCACCATTGCTTTTGCCTGAGATACGATATCTGACAGGCTTCAACAAAGGAACCAGTTGACTATTAGGGATCCTTCCAAATTTTCCTATAACTTTGAGAAGGAAAACCATTTATCTAAATGTAATGGTAGTCCAAGGACCTTTAGATTACAATCTACTCCTTGGGCATGACTACATTTATAGCATGGGAACTATTGTTTCCTCACTATTTCGAGTGATATGTTTTCCGCACGAAGGAAAAGTGGTCTAGCTCATAGACCAGCTTTCATTCCCCGGTTCACACACAACTAATAGTCAAATTCCATCCCTAACAGGTCTTTTTGCACAAAGAATGTCTCATAAATCTCTAGTCCATCCACCTGATGAACGCGAGTGATTCGGTGGTTGTAACTGAAACCCAGGGGGCATGCACCCTGGTCTGCTTCGGCAGAAAAACTTCAGGTATAGGGTAGGTTTCCACAGAGGATATATGACTGGTATGACACACCCATCCGTTTAGGAAAATGGGATTAGACTAGAATAAGATACCTCCATCATAAGGTATGCCTTTCCTGACAGAGCAAGTGTTTTGTCTGCAAATTGAAGGGTAACTTGGGTATGCCTTTCCCGACAGAGCAAGTGTTTTGTCTGCAAATTGAAGGGTAACCTGGAAACTCTACTTCGCTATACCTGGGGGCATGCAAACCTTTTTGCATGAAAGTGAAAAGAGACCTTTTATTTTCTTAGTTTGTAGGTTCTTAACCCTTTAAACTCGTAGGATTGGTCGTTCCTATCTTACATAATAAAAGGAGTCAGAGCATAATTTCGAATGGTGCAAGCTCCCTAAAAAATGAACCTATTGATGAGACATCCTTATTATACGACTGGCACAAGCAATTTTACACAAATTTCAAGCTCATTAAAAATTAAACCTAACAATGAGCATATGTTCCACCAGAGTTTAAGCTCATTAAAAATTGAACCCACTTCCAATAAATAACCATTGTGAACGCATTATCATCAACTTTTGAGCCTTGGTCGTATTCTTACTATCACCTCCACTCTGTTTTAGCCAATCATTCACCTCCATTTGACTGTTTACCCCTTTTGAGGAACAGTTGCGACGAGTGATTCTGTTAGCTATCTTCTTAACACTGTCATGATTGGAAAGTTCCAACCCTCACCTGGAACCAGCTGCTACCCGAAATATCACGCGTTCCTCAAAAACGAGTCTCCTTTAAGCTCTTTTCATCTGACTCATAAAACATGAAAATATTTCCGAGAAATCGGCCTCTCCAGCTCATTAAAGTGATTGGAAGTTCCATCCCTCCTCTAGATTTTAATCTTTTTGGACCTAAGGGATTATAACACAAAAATATCGAGCGTTTGTCTTGTTCGGCTCTTTAAAACTATCGAAAATTCATCCCTTTCGCATTGTTTTATAATTTTTCGGACTTAAGGGATTATACTACGAAAAAGGAATATTGGAGTCTTCCTTTCCGTCGCTTTTCAGAATCCCTAAAATTGAAAAGGACCGAGTTATCCTTGTCATTAAACTTGTTAAAACAATATTGACAAACTTGTCCATTCAGACAAGAGCGAGTTTCATTGTCGCTATGCTCGTTAAAACATAGAGATGGGTTTGCCCGAAGGGAAAATTATAGAACAAGCATATGTTATCCTCCTCAAGATTGAAAAAAATAAAGAGGTACTGGTCAGAAATGACTAGGGAAAATTGGGAAGAAAACTTAAAGAAACTTTATTGGTAGCAAGTCGCTCTTGAACATGACACTTTCACTCCATCACCATGATTGAGTTGGGTTGGGTTATTCCGTTCACTGGTCATATCACCATTGGTCCATCGTACCATCCACTTTTGGGGTTAATGCTACCAATCCATTTCAGTGTCACCGATATGTTCAAGAGAAGTCGCTCAGAGAATTCACCTACCCAGCTTGTGTCTCATCCGCAGCAATACCTTCATGCTTCATTCTTTCATAACCACCACCTTGAACCTTGTATCACCAGATCACTTGCACCTCTACATAATAATTCACTCCATTCCATGTCATAGATGTGGGATCCATCAATGCCCTCCTACGACGGGTCACTTCTTGTCGACATCAGCTCATTATCCAAGAAGCCGACCTAGGAACGACCCTTTCAGTACTTTGAAGCTTGCATGCCTCAATGGCAAGTTTCTCACTTCTAGCGATAGGTTTACATTAATGGCCTTCGACCGAAAGAGTTTGCATGGTGTTTGACATCGACTCATGTATTCACACCACGCAAGTTGTACTACAGTACCTTGAGGGTCATCATCATCATCGGTGATTCCTCTCGCGCCTATTAACAACTTACATCATTGGCTAGTAATCAGGCGATGCCCTTCCATGTTCGACATCAGAACATCTTTTCCACATGGATCGACTTGTACTTTTGGGCGAATATTGAACGAGTTTTGAAGACCCCAGATCTAGTTTCATCCATCCGAGCTGCGATATATTCAGGAAAATAAAGACATCAAATGTACATCATTGCTACACAGATAATCATCCAAAATAAGGGATGATGGCTCTACCAGAATCGTCAATCTACACACAGACGGTTATCTGTCCTATGTACATGAAAATGAATTTATCAAGCTGAGCATGGGAATGCCCGCCTCAACCGGATCATGAAAATATTATGAAGATAATGTATTGTATTGTATCTTATTACAGGTCACCTTCCAGTTCGAAAAACCTCGGATCCTCATTATAAAGCATTTCACCTGACATCAAAAGATTTATGACCTCATGCTTTAGGGGGCAACTGTTATAGACATATTTTGGCACTGCAACCCCAATCACATATGTCCATAAACCAAGGGCTTCTAAGTCCCTAAAAGTGTTGTTTCATACCTTAAAGGAGCAAGGTCAGCTGATTACATCATCTCCCAGAAGTTCTCCATGAAAAACCACTCAGAACTGATCAAAACAGGACCATACAGACTGCCCAAAGCAAAGGGTGTGATGCATCTCACCTGCCACATGAAAAAAGTGTGATGCATACTGGAAAGCCCTTCAGTAGGGTGCGATGAGTGAGAGCAGACAAATGGCACAAGCAGTTTGCTAGGTGGAGACCCTAAGAATCTTCTAGAAACTGTTCATTTGACACTTGCCTCCTTGAATTCACCCAAGGATGAGTAAGAGATCATGAAATCTTCAAGTGGAACCAAGAACTATCAGATAGATGACACTAATCAAAATTCCAGAAGCTGACTCACCCCCCTACAAATATCTATATATGGATCCCTCATCCCAGAGATCCAAAGGTTGGAATTTCATAATTTGCAAAGAGGTGTTGTTGGTTTCTCTTTGAAGATATTATTGGGTGATCTTGCTTTGTATGAGGTGAAGAGGGCTTTCAAGCTGGAAGGATGGTGTTGGGTCAGACCAAGTGGATGTAATCCTCTCTTCTACTACTTTTATTAATAAAGCTATTTGAGTTTTCCTCCATATTCTTGTGTATCTCTGAATATTGTGTTGATATATGCATTTGTATGGTCAATATATATCTGATCCTATATTGTTTACAGTGATAGATCTCTATGCTTTGATGGTATTATGCTGATGTGACACTAAAGGTGCTCTTTGAAGTGGAACAAGTAAGCAAGTAGTGGCGAGATTCTGTCAAAGGGGAAAGGAAACAAGAAAGGATCCAAGCGAAAGTCTGAGGTTGGTACTCTCTGCTTCTTTATCATCTCTCTCTCGTAAAGGAAAAACAAGTGACTTTAGTTTGTTTGTTTCTAAGATAGCTACCCATCTTATTGGGACTAGCAGTTCTGAATAGACACTAGATTTCCCGGTAACAAGTATTGTGGTAAATATGGTGAATTGGTTGAGGACGGGTCGGGGGATCAAGTCCCGCCCCTCCATATATAAAGTTTTTAAAAAAAATACTAACTTTAAACCAAATTTGAATTATAAATGGGGGGTCGGGTCCGCATTGGGTGGCACGCCCCCATACCCCTGTACCCGGCACGTATTGCATTAACATTGGGCGGTTATGTGATATGGTTTGGTGCGTAGTGTTTTTGGTTGAGCACTTAATAATTTTTGGGATGCCCACTTGGGGGCCGGCCACGTAGGCCGGACGAGTTCGACCCTCGATGGTCCCGTAGTACAGAGTTGTCAGCATATTGTTTTTGCGGTTGGGGCACAAGGTGGTAGCTCGAGGGTGTGGGACGGGTCCACCGAAGGTGGCTCGTGCCCACCCCAATTAATAAAATGTTTAATCATTGGTGCATATAGTGGAGGTCTCAGCGAGGTGATGGTCGTCGAGCCATGTTTTAAAAATTGTTTTGTTGCGGTCCCCGAGGGCGGGGTGGCATGGCCGCCCACCCCTTATATATATATATATATATATATATATATATATATATATATATATATATATTCATTGTGATATGGATATAAGGGGTGATAGGGGTGGTGGCCCGCCACCATATATATTTTTTTGACCCTTTATATAAGGTAGGGGTGATTTTAAAATCTTTAGAGAATAAGGCTCATTGGGAAAATTAACGAGGCCGCAATTTCGACTGATTTCAAGAGCTAGGTTTATGCCTCGGGGTTGATCAAATTGTAGGACACTTAAACCTGGCCCAGAGCCCAACTTTGACCAAAACTTTGATTGGCACATTCTCCCTCATACGAGCTCAGGTTAATGAACCGTTTGCACCTATGCAATCAGGATGATGAGATATACGCTCTGATCCTGGGTTGAAGTCATTCTGAGCACTTTGATTTTCGAGCATTCATAAGCCCTCTTTATCCTGTGTGTCTCTCAGGAGCCACCTGGATCACATTGTTACCCAATAGTGTCCATTTATTTCTATTGGCTTAGTTGGTCCTGAACCAGGTTCAGAGTTAAGTTTGCCAAACAAATCCCTACACTACTAGCCCTTTCGACATCAATCTACGAAGCGTGGACTGAAGTCTCACCCGAAGTAGTATGGGGGGGATGCTGAAACCACGTTTCCACACCCAGAGATGAGGGTGATGTCATTTTATACCCCTAATATGACTTCAAGCAGATCGATATCCCCTTAAGACTTATCACTATAACTTCCTCTTACCAGCCTCTAGACCTTTGCGAAGGTCGACAACTGTCTTTCGCGAACCCTAAATTGGCGAATCGACCACTTAAGCACCTATGTAATTACCCTTGGTTTTGTATTTACCCAGATCGTCTTAAGTGTATGATAACTTTAACATGCATTAAGATATTCTTCACGTAAACAGATATTAGTACTTGTGTTCATATAACAATGTAAACCATACTGAATCGTGCATCAATACAGTATTAAACCATAAACCCATCATTTATCATAACATAAATGCAATCATTCATAACAGAAGTAAATGAAAAAAACATAGATATTTCCAGAATAATCTCTTTAGTGATACTTCAGGTCTTCTTACAGACTCGAGACTGCCCTACGCACTCAGCTGCAGGGGCCCACACACTCAGCTGCGAACTCTACTCTAGGCCTTTGCGCACATAGCTGCAGAGCCTCTCTTCTACTCTAAGACTCTTTGCTATTCACTTCTAATGATCCATTATATTCATTGATATCTCCATTACTATCATGCCTTAGACTCTTTAAGACTCTCCTTTTTATATAATCCCATGGTCTGCAGACCATTGCTAGATCTACTAAACCCGACACAACTTACATAAAAGAAGGGAAAATCTCTTTATGACACTTACTATCTACATGATTTGTGACCACAACTTGTGGATACTTTACACTTTACATAAAAAAAAACTTGGGCTTTCTTCCCCAAAACTTGGGCTTTTGCCCCAAAATTGACCACAGGGGACCCTATCCCAACAGGCCCCCGACACAAATATTGTGACTTGCCCCGGAGTCACTCTTCTAGCATGGAGATCTTACTACAGTGACCTCCCAACTTGACCTATGCCATTGCTACCTCAACCGCGCTCTATGTGGTTGCTTGCTTGATCTTCTCCACCAGTTGCTCTATTGTTGGTCCACATTATCTTCCTTTACCTTTTGTTGTGTTCTCTGTAGGATCACCATCTTCTCCTCAATGGCGGTAGAGATAACATATGCCTCATCTAGCCAAGGCCCCAAGCTGGCTTTAAGGAATGCCTCTTTCCTTTGCACCACCTTCACTTGTTCGAGAAACTACTTTACCTCATGCAACTTAGCCAGTCACTGTGATATAGCAATAGTGCATGTCGTCGCTCTTGCTTCGTGGTACTACTATTGCAATTCACAAGCTTCTATGTTCAACCTCTATAGGTTAGGATCCTCCTGCAAAGTCATAATGACCTCCATAGACTGCTCAAATAGCGTAGTGTGATCTGCCACCGCAACATATACTATAGCAACTACATCCTTTACAACTACCTCACACTGTTCTCTGACCTTTGGTGAGTTGAAGGTTGTGACTTCAACTCAACTATGATTTTAAGGTTTAGTTCAAACTGAACCTTAGCCATCTCTATCTTCACATCATGCACACCTGCAACCAACTTCCTAATCTTCACCTCCATTGGTGCTTATTCTGATATATGTAGTTCTAGAGCGGTTCTGCATGCTTTGGCTACCACTATTGTAGTGCACTTGTTCTGCTCCTAAACCTTCTTCCATGCTTCTAGTGCTGCAGTATTCTCAACGAACATATGTTCATTATTGAATTTCTATTCGTTGATCATGCTCAATGCGCACTAGTCTTGGGCCCTGATATCTGCAATCACACCTTCTTTCAGTTTCTAAAGGAATTCAATGGGGACCGCAACCAAGTTGAGGCCAACATTCCTCAAAGTGCTGACAATAGCCTTGTCATCTTCTGCTTCCAAGCTTAGATTTCCATCTGGCAGTGTGACTACCCTGAGATTTGTTGGCTTGATGGGCCCTAACCCAAGTTCATCGTTAATTATCCAAGAAAATCCCTACACTACTGGCCCTTTCGGCATCAACCCATGGAGCGGAGACTGGAGTCTTACCCGAAGCAGTATTGGGGGATGCAGGAACTAAGTTTCCGCACGCTGAGATAATTGTGATGTTTTTTATATATGAACCCTTCCTTCATGCAGACTAATGAGCCCCTTAGGGATTATCAATATACTTCTCTTATTCGGCTTCGAGACCTTCGCGAAGGTTTGTGATTATCCTTCGCGTACCCTAAACAGGAAGTTTAGGCACTTACACACTTTTGTAATTACCCTTAATTCTCTTTCTACCTAGATTAGATTAAGTATTGGTTAACTTCAGCATGCATTATGATTATATTTGTGTAAACATATTCTTACTTGTGTTCACATAACAAAGTAAAACATAGATTTGCACATCAATACAACATTAAATCATAAACCCAGTATTCAAGATAGAGTAACCACATATATTCATAACATAAGTAAAATATATCATACATAGGTATCTCCAGAATAATTATGTTTATTGATGGTTCAGATCTCCAGTACAAACTCTAACTTCCCTGTGCACATAATTGTAGGGGTCCGCAGACTAAGTTGCAAACCTCTACCCTAGGCCTCTCCACACTTAGATATAGAGCCTCTTCCTATGCTAAGACTCTTCACTCTTAGCTCTCACGGACCCATTACATGAATAAATTACCCAAAACTTACTAAGAACTAAACTGCCTTAGACTCTTCTAAGACTCCCTTTTTATATATTCCCATGGTCCGCGGGCCAAGGGTGAATCTAATAAAGCTGACACAAGCTACCTAAACTAAGTGCAGAAACCCTTTTTGACTTTTTACATCTTCGTGCTTCACAACCACAAAATGCAGAGACTTTACATTCTTTATACAAAACTTGGGCCTTTAGCCCCAAAAATTGAGATTTTAACCCCAAAACTTACCCTAGGAGACCCATTACCAATAGGACCCAACACAAATTTGGTGACTCACATCGAGAAACTCAGTTGGTGCAGAGATCTTGTCGCGAAGACCTCCCAGCTCCACATGCACGACTGCAACATCGGTGGTACACTACGTCACCAACTACTTAGCCTATTCGACCAACTACTCTATCGTTGGTCTTGCCTATCTGCTTGTATTTTCTGTTGTGTCACTTGCAATCTGGCCAATTTTCCTTCAATGCAAGTCATGAGCACGTAGGCTTCCTCTAAGAAAGGCCCTAATCTAGCCTTCAGTACCACCTCCTTTTGTTATGAGGAATTTGGTATATATGGATAAATACTAATTCCCTAGGTAGGTAGTAATACCTAGAACAACAAATTTAAAGTGCTTATCCTTTTTCTATAAATGATAAATAAGACAAAGGTATCATAATACCTACTTGTTCTTTTGCTTTCCTTTTGTCTCCTTTCTTTGACTCACGTCGCTCCTTTTCGAACATAACTTGCTCCAAAAGTACCCCCTATTAGTGTCCGTCTTTGCAGCCTTCCACTAGTGATCAAATATGCTCTTATAATGTGGTCTTGTGGTGTCAAAGACAATTTTTTGTCAATTTAGTGAGTCTTCAAGTAAAATTTTGTCATTAGGTATTAGGTCTAGGATTGCTTTCACTCCTTCCAAAGTTTTCCAAGTACTAGTCCATGTCACCATTCGGCTGAGTGTACCATCATCCAAAGAGTTGTCATCATTTTTTCAGGTTCCCATTGGTCATTTTACACTTTGTTTGTGCTTTAGTTGTCCTTAGGTAAGGCTCATTTCCCTCTCCTAGGGTTTTGAAGGTAATTTTTCTTGGATGGTCAAATCATCAAACAAAACTTGTATCATGATGCTCATACACCTTCCCCTATCCTTAATATACCTTCTTAAACACTTCCCATCACTCATATCCCTCAAAACCATCATTATTCTAGAAACCCTAACCCATTGCTACGCTTTCGACACTTTTCTAGTCTAGGCCTATGTTTTTCCATTTTGGACCCCTTCTCCTCACTCAATCCTTGAAATTCCACTTTCTCCTACTTCCTAACATCCCTCCCTACTTCCAAAAATTTTCTCAAGAATTTAGAAGCCCCTCATCCCCTTCATTTCCCTTCATTTCTACAAATCCCCTGTTCCACACATCGGGATAGGTTTTATTCAAATGATGTTTCTAAGAAAGATAAGATGAATTTGACAAAAGTGAGAAATTTTTTTGTCCATCATAGATCCAAGAAGAAAAACCTCCTTCAGTTTATACACAGGTCTCATGGTTTGGGAGAAATGTCCAAAACATCATTTGCCTCAGGAGAGTTGATGCACTTCTGGAGTGACCTCGGGAAAATCAAATTTTCTCCTAGATGGAGTGACCAAATGAATTTCTTGATGAGACAAATGATAATTAGACATAGATACCTTTCCAATGAGCTATCATGAGCTCAATTTGGAATTGAGGAAAACCTCGAAAATTTGTATTGAAAGTGGCGCTGCGCACTCCCTTCTATAAATGATAAATAAGACAAAGGGATCATAAGACCTACTTGTTCTCTCGCTTTTCTTTTGTCTCCTTTGTTTGACTCCCATCACTCCTTTTTGAACTTAACTCGCTCCAAAAGTACTTGCAAGCATAAACAGAAGACAGAGAACCAATCAAAACAAGATATCTATCGAATGCAAGTAAATGGAAACAGATACATTCACACATATAAACATCATATATCAAGATAAGCATATGGAAAAAGGGTGTAAATTGTTTTATTAGATAGAAGGAATAATTACAACCATGAAGTCCGATCCATTGCCACTCCTCCAACTTGGGTTCCAGCCAACATCTCATCAATAGCACGTCACTCAGGCAGCATAACACTACTCACTTATAAACTCAATTCTCTCCAACAGTATCTCCTTACAAATTCTCAAAGTCCAGCCCCTGATCACTTAAATGAGTGCTCAATTTATAGGCAGAAGGAGGAAGTTTTGTTATAAATGAGGGTATTGAATGGCCTTCCAAACTTAGAGTTAGTTTCCATGGAGGAAGGGATGAGAGGATAGGAGGTTACTTAACTCATTCCTCATCCATTTTCAAGGTCATAGGAGATGATAAGTGTGGGAATCTTCTAGATGGTTCCGAAAGATGAGAATATTCCCAGAACCCTATGTGAATTTCACTCAATCTTGCCCAACGCAGATCAAAGTGGGCCTAGGTGCTCTGCAGAGCACCCTAACATGGGCCTACCTGCACTTAAGTGCACATACCCCTATCCAAGGCTACGCTGGTCCCTCAAGGATGCAATTATGTAGGGTTTCAGGCCAAAGAACTCTCAAGGAAGGAGGCATTCAAAGAGGTGACTTCTCTAGGCCATGTAGCAACTAAATTAGGGTTTGATGAGCCCTAATGGTATTGATCTAAATGATGGGAGTGATGTTCCCAAATGGATCTATAACTGCTGCCCCCTAAAGCATGAAGTCAAAAATAATAATATCGGGTGATATGCTTTACGATGTGATGAGAAGGTTCTGAATTGGTTGGTGACCTACATCGATTATAATACATAATATCATGATTTATTTTTCTTTTCTCATGAATTGCTGAGGGAAGGCATACCCATGCTCAGCATATAAACTTCATTACAAGTACATAGACAATCATCTACAGATATAGACCCATGATCTGATGACCATCAATATAAAGCCGTTGTACAAATGATTTGGTACATTTCTTGAAATCGCAGCCCGGATGGTTGAAACTAGATCCAGGGTCTTTTATCTCATTCAATTATTTGCTTAAGTACGAGTCTAACCATGTGAATATGTGATCTGAAGTTGAACATGGGAAGACATCGTTTGAATACCAGCCAATGATGTAAGTCGTTAACAAATGCGAGAGAAATCACTGATAACGATAATGATCCTCAAGGTACTGCGGTACATTCTGCATGGTGTGAATGGATTTTTTGATGTTGAACACCATACAAAGTCTTTCAGTAGAAGGCTAGTGGTGTCAACCTATCATCAGAAGTGAGAAACTTGCCATTGATGCATGCAAGCCTCAAGGTACTGAAAGAGTGTTTCTAAGTAAACTTCTTGGATAATTTGCTGATGTTGATAAGAAGCGACTCGTCGTAGGAGGGCCTTGATGTATCCCACATCAATGACACGAAACGAGTGTAATGGTTTTGAAGACAGAATTTGACTAATGACACAAGGTTCAGGAATAGCGGTCATGAAAATGAAGGTTTATGGTATTGCAAAGGATGAATTTTAACTGAGTGACTTCTCTTGAACATGTTGGTGACACTGAATGGATTGGAAGCATTGACCCAAAACAAAAGTAATGGATGGTATGATAGACCAAGGTATGATTACCATCAAGCAGATTACCCAACCCAAATAGTCACAATGATGAAGTGAAAGTGTCATGTTCAAGAGCGACCTGCTGCCATAAAGTGATTTACCCCTTTTCCCATTTTCCCCAATCATTGTTGACCAGTACCTCTTTATCTTTTATCAAGATTGAGGAGGATAGCATATGTTTGTTGTATAATTCCACCCTTCGGGTGAATCCATCACTATGTGATGTTTTAACGAGCCTAGTGAAGGTGAAACTCGGTCTTGTCATGATGGACAAGTTTGTCGCTATTTGATGTTTTAACGAGTCTAATGACAATGATAACTTGGTCCTCTTCATGTTTAGAGATTTTGAAAAGGAACAAAAAGAAAACTCCACAAATTATTTTTTGTATATTTGTCTCTCAAGTCCGAAAATGTGTAAAACAATACAAGAGAGAACCTATTGACCATGTTTGGTAAATGTATTCATTTTTCGTAAATAATCTATCTCAGCCTGAAAAAGGGTTAAACTTATACTGAGTAAATGTCATTTCCAATACGTTAAGGAGCTGAAAAATACAAGCGCTTGGTAATATTTTCATATTTCGAGAGTCTTGTTAGTCTCCTATACCAATAGGGTTTCATATTTCATGATTGACAGTGGAAATGCCAAAAATGATCATCTTTGATGACACAAAGGTTCCATTTTTGTGGACAAAGCAAAAAGTTAAAAAATGTAAAGAGGGTATGCCCTAAAAGAATAATCAAAGGGCAAGAAAACGATTTGGTCAAAAGAAAAAAGAATTGAAATGAACCCCAAACAAGGACCAAGAAAGTGGCCAATCAAAATGCCACTACTATCTTGAGGTATGGCTCAACAGTTCAAGCTGGGCCATGCCATGTTTTGAATTGCTTGTTTTAGAATAGGTAATGAGTACCTGTTCAAACAGTTTGAGCTTGACAGATGATTAGTTGATAGAGAAAGAAAGGAGCCCACTAGCTTAATCTGGGCCCTTGGAAGATATAAGGCTAGATTTAGATAGGAGGGCAGCAGAAAGAAAAGAGCACATGAGGGTTTGCAAGTCTAAGTGCACCCTCCCTGAAGAAACAAAAAATGCTAGGAAATAAGATGGGTAGGTAGTGAGGTTGCAGAAGCATGATTTCTCTCATATCACTGGCCTAACCAAAGAAAACACATGGTGGCCAGTACAGATCTTCCTATTCAGCATTTTTGTGGCAGAACAGTGAAGCATGTCTAATCTCCCAACCATTCCCTATCAAACTTCTTTCTAACATCCCACTTTCACCTTTGTTCACAACAGAAAACAAACTCATTTGCTGATTCTTGTTATATAAAAGAGCCACATTTCTGGTGGAAAAATCTTTTTCATTTTGATCTACTCTCAAAACTAAGTTTGTTCCCTAACAACTTAGTGTCTATTACCTATCATCTATATCCCCTTCCCATATTAACTACTAACCACATTATTACTTAATTCCCTATATTCCCCTGTTTCCCATTATTATATCATGATTGTATATATTCCCCCTTCCCTAGGCAATATAGCCTTATAACTTCAAAGGTCGGAGCACTAATAGATTTAAGCGTAACAGGAAAATTAGCGCCAAAAACAAAGTCTCGGGATTAAACCAAGATATGCTTGGTTTAACAGCCCTAACCCCACTTTGCGGACAAATATCAATTAACCCATTTGGCTTATAAACCATTGCAAAACCTAAATTTCGTTGATATCCAAAGTTCCGCCCAAGCACGCCTTTCCATAAAAATTAATTGTTTATTATCCGCGCCCGGCCATATCCATCCCGCACCTCCACAGTCCGTCGACCGTCGGATCTGGGCCCTCCCATCCGACGGCTCACAGCAATTTCGGACCGCCTCCGATGCCCGGACGACACAACTCGAAATCTGTCAAAGCATGATGTCAGGGCTCGGACGCGCGTTGTTCCCAGGTCGTATCGGGCGGCCTCCTGCCAAAACCGCTCCCGTACTATAAGCAGTCCGATGGAACCGCTTACCGCCGTTGTTTCTACGCCACTCGTCACCCATGTGTCACCCTTACGTCACTGCCGCCTCAGCGCTACGTTGCCACCCCATCCGCCATCGCTCCGAGCTGTCTGCCATGTCACCTGTCCACGTGGGGTCGCCCACCGGCCGCCACGTCATCATTCCGTACCCGACCCCACCCATGATGTCATGCTGACGTCATCCAACAAAAACGCGCCAAAAGCCAAATTTTCACTATTTTACCCAAAAAACCCGTTTTTTTCGCGTTATTTGCATTTTTTACTCACTGTACTCCTGCATGAGCGAGCACGTCATTTACTTGCCAACTTTGAAGACTGCTCCTAGCTGCCGGCGCCCTGAATGCACCTGCATTTCCACCATTATCCAAGTATACCAGGTATTTATCAGTTTCCCCCCTCCGCGCCTGGTTTTTACATAATTCACTGAAGAAACTAAGAAAGGAAGAAAGAACAGTAATAACCAGAAATCCTCATGAACCATCGGTCTTTCTCCACACTGTAAGCCCAATTTCACTCACAGAAGTCCCCATTGTGCCGAATTTCTACAAATTCACAGTTTGTTTACGCATTCGCAAATTCAAACCTTTGCTACACAAATTCACCGAGAAAGTGACTCTCAAATCCCAGCATTTGCTCAGTAAATCTATCCTAGGAGCATTTTGACTCAATTTCACCCCAGTTTGCCTCTTCCCCTCTGCAAATTGCCCTGCTCCTGCAAAATCCATTATTCTGCATTACTGAGCCCAAGGAAAAGTTCTCAAATACAATCCAAAATTCAGTTGACCATGGAGACTCCAGTGGCATTGAACATTGCCCCATTAAATGCCCCACATAAGGACCTGGAATGGCTAGCCCTGGCAGACCGAGATTATCAGATGAAAGACACTATAGAGTTGTGTAACAAATACCATGTAGAAGCAGTGTGTGAGTTAAGGAAGAAGCACAAAGATGGTACAGACCTCCTGGGAATCTGGAATTCCCATTTGCCAATCTACTATCTCCCTCAGGTCAATGAGTTTCCTGACTTGATCCATCAGTGCTGCTCAAACTATGACCCTACTCAAAGAGCTGTTCTGAGTCCTTCAGGCTCTGTCTCCTTCCATATTACTCCTGAAGCCATAAATCAAATGCTGCAGTTTCAACCTACAAAGCCACTGGTCCCTCTGTCCATGCAGCTTTTATTAGAGAAGGGTGCCAAGCTCTCTAACTCACAAATTACAAGAATTGGCCAACTGTTTATGATTCCAGAGTTTCATCCCAAGCAGCCTCCCCCTTATCTGCATGTCTGGTTTAATGACATAGGGAGACTATTAGCAGATATGATTCACTTCCATAGCAAAAACAAGAAGGCACAGCTGAAAATCAAACACCAATTGGGTCCATTCATCTTCAACAAGAGGGAAGAAGATTGGAATGAGGCAGACCAAATACTGAAAGCCCTCCAGCTCAAGACAAGCTTCTATTGGGCACCCTATGACCCTAACCATTTCATAAGCCTCAGAAGAATCAAGCATAGGCTTGCCCCATATGACCACATTAGCATTCTAGAGGTTGAAAAATATGCTAATCAAATAGATTGGAAAAAGGGCACATTAGTGGAAGATTATAGTGAGGAAGAAATAGCAGTGAAGAACATTAAAACTTTAGAAAAAGCAGTTGACTTGGAGTATCTTGGACAGGTTTGCTCTCCAGCCCCTCAGCATCTTGGAGAGGCTGCTTCTTCATCTAATGTTCCTCAACAGCCTGCCAAAACAACTAATCCACCAGCAGACATGACTAAAGGCAAAACAGTACAGCAAGAAGAAACACCTCCAATTGTGGAGCAGCAGGTGGAGCAGCAGGAAGAGCAGCAAGACGGCAGAGCCAAACAACCTGCCCACATAGAACAGCAAACACATGAACAAATTCCTCCAAGGCAGGAGGTAACAGTTGACTCCTCTGTATTACAAACACCTGTTAATGAGGACAGGACAAGGAAGAGGGATAGACAAGAGGACACTCCTCTAACTACCTCTATGGACCAGCAAGGAGAAAAGAGACAAAGGTTAAACCCTTTTTCTGAGGAGGAAGTACCAGAGAGGCCAATTGACAATATGCCCCCTCCTAGTATTGAGACATCCACCAGTTCTTTACAGCAAGGGCAGGACATTCCACATGGGACAGAGGTCAGCTCTTCTAGGCAGAAAACAAAGGCAGATTCCAGCATCAAACAACAATTTATTGACATAAAGAAAAGGAATGAGCCCCTCAGGCACCAAATCTACAGCCATCTCCTGAAAATGGCGCCAACAAATCAGCAGAGATTAATGTCTGCTTATGATATTCAAGAGCAGAAAATGACTCTCAGTCATTTCAGGCCTACCATGCAGCAACCTCAAACAGCTGCAGATTACATTAGAACTAATCTGGAAATTTTTGCCAGAGATATCCACCCCTTGGATCAAATTGAGCTACATAGACAAACAAGGGAAATGATATATTCTACATTAGTTGATAAGACCCTGTTGGCACACCAAATACAAAATTCTCTACACAACACTGCAGCTCAACTTGAATTGGAGAAAGCATCATCTCAGGCCAAGGACAACAGAATCAAGTCCTTGGAAGAAATCATCATAGAGTTGGGTCATGATCCAAAGGACCCTAAAGGTGTGCAAGCATTATTGAAGAAAAGGGATGAAGATATAGCAGCAATGAGAAAACAGATCAAGCTGCCAGCTGGCCTTCACCCTCAAACTGGAGAAATAGCAGAGCAGAAGAAGGATCAAGATGTAATGGCTCTACTCCTAAGTTTATACAAGAGGTTAATGGAAACAGAGAGTGCACTAGAGGTGGCACTGAAAACAAGACAAAGTGAGGCACCAATGCAGCCAGCACAAACATCTGCATCTACTGAAGGTGTGCCACTTTCCACTACTACAGCAGCTCCTCCCACAGGACAAACATCAGAAGTTGGTCCTTCAACATCAGCACCAGCAACAACACCAGATCAGGGGCCCAGCCTGAGTATGCAAAACATGATGAAAGAACTAGAAGCCTTGGAAGCACAGATGGCAGAAATGAATGAGACTAAAGAAAAATTGGCCACAGTTAATGAAAAATATGACAAATCCAAGCAAAGTGTAGCTGAAAAAACAAGGGAAGTAAGAGATCTTGAGAAGAAAATAAAAGAACTAGAGAAAGATCTCTCTCTTGACAAAGTTGTCGTTGAAATCAAGAAGATCCTGTGGACCCACATTGGTCAATCTATAATGGATCAGTGGCAATACATAGAGACTATCCATGAGCATATGGATCTAATAGGCAGGGCCCAAAAAGAAAGTCAGAGAGCAAGAGCATCTCTTGGAAATATGCCTGAAATAGCTAATAAGATGATCAATGTCCTGAATAACCGCACTAGCCCTCAGCTGGCAGCAATGGGTATCACTAACAGGACTGATACCATTTTACCAGTAAAGAGAGTGCTAACTTTGAGAAGTCATGTGCAAACATTGGACAGAAGGTGTCAGGAGATGCAGATAGAGGTGAACCGATTTATTGAGAAGGTTACAGCATTGCATAACAGAGGCCTTCCCAGCTTAGTAACCAGTGCAGGGAGGTTACTTTCTCATGAAAACTATGCCAAGAGGGTAGACACATATGCCACAAATCAAATCACTGCAGCAACAAGTACCTCAGAGGAAACAGGGCCCCCATCTGGGCAGGATCTCTATGACAAAATAGAGAATTTATTCTTCATTGCACATGAAATCAGACATCTTTTTGAAGTGCCTCCAAACTACTACAAATATACTGAGGCAGATGAGACTCTAGGCATAATTTTAAGGCACCAATTTCCTACTCAGGAATGGTGGACAGGCATGATACAAACACTGCTGTAGAAAACAGAGTGTCCACCATATTTTTGTATTTTCATCATAGAAGTCAGCAATTTCAAAAAGTTAATACATATTTGTTTTGACTGGGAAAGAGATTAAGGAAAAGGCCAACTCAGCAAACCAGATTGACCAGCAAAAGTAGGTGACGGGGCTGAGATAGCCGCACCTCGACAGAGCAATAAAGAGCATATCATTCAGAATTAATACAAAATGCCCAACCGACCCAGCGGCCTCCAAAAGTCAAAGAATTTCTGACAAACTGAAAAGGCATTCATTGTATACTTAAAGTAGAAATAACTTTTGTATCTGCTATTTTGAAAGTTGGTGAACGCAGTTATTGAGCAAATGACTCAGCGTTTAGATATTTTGTAAAAATGATTGTATATATATCCCCACGCATGAGCTTGCTGGGGTTGTTGATTTTTCTTCTGGAGAACTTATGCTGTAAATTTCAGACTTTTAATACAGGGAGCTAATGGAATTTCTGAAGTTCTGAGTTGTTTTGATGTGTTGTGGTGTGATTGCTTGCTGCTACAGGATTCCTACGCTATTTCATGGCACAATAAGTTTTCTGAACCATCTTGTTATGTATTTCGTTCTTTCATAATCCGCTCATGCTCTATATTTCACAGGTTTAATAGCACAGAAAAAGAATAGTTCAGGATTTGTTCATTAAAACACCCTAAACTCAATCTATGCTGTTATGAATGTTTTTCTGCAGTATTAGTTATGAATGTGTAATTCTTAATTGCTCACCTTCATACTAAACTTTCACAGTGAATATTATTCAGGAATTCAAATCTGCTCCTGAGTGATATTTCCTTTCCCCACATCACCAGCTTAGTGAAAGATTCTTAGTTGCCTCTCACTGGCTGGACATATTTCATCTTCACAATTTTAAGTTTGTTTCATGATATATCTATATGGCCCTGCAGTTTTAGCAATCTTACTCAATACCTCAAACAACACATAATCACAGACTCCATTGCCCAATGGACTGAACCTTCTGAAGATCTCATCTCAGCTACTAGAAGACATCATTCAACCAAAACTTTAAACAAAAATTCAACACATCATAACTAGCATAAACCTTATCAAAACAAAGCTAAATCCTAAAGAGAGAGCCCTCTCTGATTGCAGGTAGGCTAGGACCTGTGATCCAAAGATTGGTCTGTGGTTACCTCAGCCGTATTCCCTTAGGAGTCAAAGGGAACAACCTGAGTGATAACATAACTGGCGACTCCACTGGGGATGAACTAATGTGTTAACTGTTGTCTGCTCTAGATAGTGGTTCCAAAATTTAAACATTCCCTTGACCATTCTGAAAATATTCTCAAAAAATTACCAAAAACAAGTTCAGAAACTGGCTCCTAAAAAGAGAACTAGGCATACAAGGTCAAATCCTGACCCAAATCCTCCTCTTATTTTCAATATCCCTAATTTGATTCCTAAGATTCTTAGGAACCAAAAGGAACTAGAACAATCTCCTGAATCCAGCCCTGAGGCAGTTCAACAAAGTTTTATTCCAACCCCTGCTAAACCATCAGTCCACCCTCATATAACTCACTCTTCCCCCTCTTCCTCATCCACTTCACAAAATACATCGTCTACACCTAATACGCAAACTGCTATTGTTGTCCCTCTTGTTCCAGTTGTTCCCTTTCCACCCGTTGCCCCACTTATTCCTCCAAATATGGCTAATCGTTATCCTCGCCTTCAGTTACCTGGTAATCCGGGAGCTATGCCTCAGGACTACCAAAGCAAGATTACTTATTTTGATGGAACCAGTACACACACTGCCTTACAGCATACCAAGAAAGTGCAAGATTACTTTGAAAACTATGAGATAGATGATGATGATGTGAGAATGGTACAAAGTCTGACAGGTGAAGTAAGAACTTGGTTTAGAGCACTTGCTGCAAATTCTATACCTGTTTCAGGTGCTCTTTACCACTCCTTTCTAAACAGATGGGAAAAGAAAAAGGATCCTCTACATATTTTATCTGAATATGACACCATAAGGAGAGGCCCTCAAGAAACTGTCTTGGACTATTGCACTAGATTCAATACTATCTATAATGCCATTCCTCAAAATCTTAGGCCTCCACCTGATTTGGCATTGATTAAGTTCCCTGATGGGTTTGATGCTGATATGGCATATCAACTAAGAGAAAGAGCCCCTGCAACCCTAGCAGACATGCAAAACATAGCTGTAAGTGTAGAGGCAAACCTGATTGCTAAGAGAAACCGGGCAAGAACTGAAAGAAGAACTACTTTTAAGGAAGAACCCTCATCATTTGAGCAAAAGCTAGATGCAATCATCAAAGGTATGGATAGACTTGGGGACAGAGTGGAAACCATAGAAAGAAAATCATCATGGGAAGGTCAAACAAGCAATATTAGAAATCCAAACTTTAGAAAGAATCAAAATCCCAATGTTGGAAGGACTGATCCTGACCAGCATGTCAGACCTCCTTTCCAAGAAAATTATGCTGAAGCTTCAACATCTAGTGAACCTAATGAGGACCCTCACATCAACCTAATGGGTTTGGACAGTGAACATCAAGTATTCTTAACACAAGAAGATCAAGAGGTTTACAATGACAATCAATACCACACTAAGTCAGGAGAACCATTTGATTTCAAAGAAGGTTATGATGCAGTTGTGTATGAGGTACACAAACAATACAAACTAAGGACCAGAACAATAGATATACCTGAAACTCTTAAATCAAAGGACAATAAGCTACCAAAAAAGATCAATGATAAGAGTACTCTCCCACAGTCAGCTGGCAATTTGAACCCACATTCCTCAGAAGTCACTGTGGAGGATATTTCAGAGCAACAGACATCTGAAAAACAGCCAGTCCCACTTAATCCAGCAAAAATGAAGTCAGATAATACTCTTGGAAGCAAACATGGTGCCAATTTTACTCAAAATCATACCAACCATGAACAAAAGATTAGACATAACCCAGCTGAAAAAGAAAAACCTGTTGCACTTAATGCCAAGATACAAATTGAAAAGCCCTTTAACTTGGAGATAGAAATAAGTAAACTCAAGATATCAGTCCCTCTCTCGGAGTTAGCCAAACATGAAATATACAGACAACAGATTAACAAGTCACTCCAAGTATCAGACAATAAAGATGTTGTGAATGTCCTAGATGACCAACCAGAGTTGCTGTTCGGACCTGAGGTTAATGGAAAAATAGAAAATGGAGGGGTTCCACCCTTCTATGTTAGTCTAAACATTCATGATAAGGTTCTACACAATGCAATGTTTGATTCTGGGAACTCACACAACTTAATGCCCAAATCCGTAATGGAAAAACTTGACCTAGACATCACAAGACCCTATAAAGATCTATTCTCATTTGATTCAAGCCAAGTCAGGTGATTAGGATTGATTAAATATTTATGTGTCTCCTTGGTCCAATACGCAACCAAAACAATCTTGATGGATGTGGTGGTAGCTGACATATCCCCTAAGTATGGCATGCTCTTGTCCAGATCTTCGGGGGCCAAACTCCAAGGATCTTTGCAATTAGATATGTCCTATGCAACCATCTCAGTCTTTGGGCAGCCAAAGAGATTATACCATGAAACTTTGATGAAATATGTAGTAAGCAGTCAAGAAAAACCCCAAAACTTACCAATCTATTCAATACACTCTGACATGGATTCATTTATTCTCTACAATGCTAACATCTGCAACAAGGCTTGTTCTGAACTATTAATAGCAGCAGAGGCAGAGAAATTAAATGAACAATATGCTCCACAAGACCAAAGGACTGTAGGAATAGCTGAGGCAATAACAGAACACAATATATCAAGTGACTTGCAAGAAACCAACCTGCCCATGATCCAATTCTCTAAAAACCTCAATTCAAATCTTGATCATGAAACCTTATGGTATTTGGAATTTGATGGTTCTGTAAACAAGTTAGGAGCTGGGGCAGGAGTCTGGATCCATAATATGCACAATGACCAGGCTGAGGGTCATGCATATAGGTTAAACTTCCGATGTACAAACAACATGGCTGAATATGAGGCCCTTCTGCTAGGTCTTAAACTCATAAAAAACTTGGGTGCAACTAAAATTTCAATCTTAGGGGATTCAGATCTAATCATACAACAAATTAAAGGAAAATTTACTACAAATGATGTAAGGTTGAGAGCATATAAGGCATAAGCTATTCAGGTACTTGACACCTTCTCACAATCACAGTTGACTAAAATTTCCAGGGAACTCAATCTTCATGCTCACAATTTGGCAACCTTTGCCAGCACTTGTAAGCTGCCTTTCAAGCCCACTCATACTTTTACTGCTGAAATCAAACATAGGCCTGCAGTTCCAGACAACATCAAAAACTGGCAAGTCTTTGAGAGTGATACTCAGATAAATAATTTCCTCACTCTAAAAGAGGAATTCTCTGGCATTAACATTGACTCAATCACTGGAGATGATCAACCACAAGCACACATGAATACACAGAAAATATCAGCTGAAACAGTTAATGCAGTTTTGCATCCTACCACCTTTAACAGTAAAACCATACAACAGTTGGGTCAGACAGATGAAGATGAATTGGCTGAAACAGAAACAGAGGTAATTGAGTTGAAAGATAATTTTTTGCCCACAGGTTTAACCCCTTTGGAGGATCTGTTTGATTCAAATGATGTCTCAAGAAAACCAAAAATGCAACCATTGAATGTTGAAATAGAAGATTGTAACATTGGGACTCCAGAAAATCCCAAAATGGTTAAGTTATCCAAAGCATTACCACTTCAGCAAAAACTGAAATACATTGAGTTAGTCAAAGAGTTTCAATATGTCTTTGCCTGGAGCTATGAGGACCTTAAGTCTTATGATACATCAGTCATCCAGCACACTATACCTTTAAAATAAAATCAAAAGCCTTTCAAACAAAAACTCAGAAGAGTGAACCCTGTGCTCCTTCCTCTCATTGAAAAAGAAGTGAAACATATGTATGAAGCAAGAATCATTGCTCCAATCAGATTCTCAGAATGGATTTCAAACCTAGTGCCTACTAGGAAAAAGACAGGAGAAATCAGACTGTGTGTTGACCTAAGAAATTTAAACAAAGTTTCTCTCAAAGACCATTAACCCTTACCAAAAATGGATCATATTCTGCAAAGGGTAGTGGGAGCCTCTAGGATCTCATTGTTAGATGGTTTTTCAGGATTCAATCAGATTCTAGTACACCCAGATGACCAAGACAAAACTGCCTTCACAACACCTTGGGGAACTTTCAAATATGTCAAAATGCCTTTTGGGCTTAAGAATGCAGGGGCTACTTTCCAAAGAGCTATGGATATAGCCTTTGCCAAAGAAATTCATGACTTTCTAGTGGTCTATCTAGATGATCTAAGTGCCTTTTCAAAATCAGACCAAGAACACTTAGAACACTTGAGGCAAGTTTTCACAATTTGTAGAAAATACGGCATATCTTTAAATCCAAAGAAATCACTGTTTGGGCTAGAGGAAGGTAAAATCTTGGGACATATAATCTCAAAAGATGGTATTAGAATCGATCCAGACAGAATTCAAGCCATCCTACAAGTACCACACCCAAGAAACATCAAGGAGCTCCAAAGTTTCCTAGGAAAAATCAACTTCTTGAGAAGGTTCATTCCTAATTTGGCTGAGCTCACAAGACTGTTAAACAACATGCTAAAAAAGGAATCCAAGGTCAAATGGACCATGGAAGCTAGACAAGCTTTTGAGGATATTAAAAGAGCTTTGACAAGCACTCCAGTCCTAACAAGTCCTAGATTTGATAAAGACTTCATTATTTTTTCCGTTGCTTCTGAACATACAATTGCTGCTGTTTTACTACAAAAAGATGATCAAGGCTGTGAGAAACCCATTGCATTCTTTAGCAGAGCTCTCAGGGATGCCCCCTTGAAATATCAGATTATGGAAAAACAAGCCTATGTACTAGTGAAAGCAATCAAGGACTTTAGAATCTATATCCTGTACTCCCACATCATTTCCTATGTCCCAAATGCAGTAGTGAAAGAAATTCTAACCCAAGAAGGAATTGAAGGTAGGAGGGGCAAATGGATTGCCAAAATCTTAGAATATGACATGGAAATCAAGCCTACCAAACTGATAAAGGGACAGGGTCTAGCCAAGTTGATGGCTGAAACCAATTTCCAAGCCCTTGACATTAATGAACTGGACAACGAACAGGAGATGGCGACTCCACAGATCAACCAAGCCTTTATGCACTCCCCCTGGTATACTGATATATGTTTTGTATTACTAAACCTGCAAGCTCCTCCAGGGTTGTCCAGAACTAAGAAAAGATTCTTGAAAATGAAAGCATCAAAATTTTGTATTATTAACAATGGTTTATTTTGGAGAAATCATGAAGGGATCTTACTTAATTGCTTAACATTGAATGAAACTGACAATGTCCTCAAAGAATTTCATGCAGGTGACTATGGAGGACACTTATACTGGAAATCCACGACTGATAAAATCCTAAGGGCTGGTTTTTATTGGCCCTCCTTGTTTACTGATGTGAGAAAATTTGTAATGTCTTGTCACAAATGTCAAATCTTTGAAGGGAAGAGAAAGCTATTGCCGTTACCACTCAAACCTGTTTCAACTGAGAGACCATTCCAGCAATGGGGTCTAGACTTTATTGGTGAAATTCACCCCCCATCCTCTGGCCAGCATAGGTGGATTCTAACTGCTACAGACTATTTCACCAAATGGATAGAAGCTGTCCCCTGTAGGCAGGCCAATGACTCCATTATCATACAATTCCTAGAGACCAACATCTTGTCCAGATTTGGCTGTCCAGAAAAAATTATCACAGACAATGTTGCTACTTTCAAGTCCAAAAAAATGATCAACTTTTGTCACAAATATCATATGACCCTAGGTCATTCCACAGCTTATTATCCTCAAGGCAATGGCCTAGCTGAGTCTTCCAATAAAAGCCTAATCAGCATCATCAAAAAAGTTTTGGAGGAAAACAAAAAGAATTGGCATAAGAATTTAGTGAATGCTCTATGGGCAGATAGACTAACTACCAAAAGATCCATTGGCACAAGTCCCTATGAACTAGTTTATGGAATGGAAGCAAGGTTCCCTTCATCTCTAGGTGTCCCTGTCATCAAGTTGCTGCAAGAAATTCAAGCTGAACCAAATGACATTCAGAGAAGGATCAATCAAACAATTCACCTGCAGCAAACAAGGGAGGAAGTCTATGAAAGAACCCAAGTACTGCAAGAAAAACTCAAGAGAATATTTGACAAAAGAACCGAAGCTGAAGACTTCTCTATAGGAAACAAAGTGCTAAGATGGGATTCCAGGAGAGAGGACAAAGGAAAACATGGGAAATTCGATTTTCTATGGAAGGGACCTTATGTAATTTGTGCTGTACAAGGTAATAACACCTATTTTCTAAAGAGCTTGGATGGATCAAACACTGAGGAAGGCCCAGTCAATGGGAGAATGCTCAAGCATTACTTTGATCCCTTCTGATCAAGCATTACTAAATTGTATATTGTACATAAATTTGTATTTCAGTATGTTTATTTTCAGCGGATAGATAGAGCTCCAAATGAAGATGATTTTGAAAAGAACTAAGGTACTGCACTATTTTGGTAAATCCTATTCAATTTGGCATGAGAGAATGAGAGAAAGTACTTAGAAACTATCTAGGAGATGAGAAATGATCAGAGAAGCAAGGCAAAAACAGGGCTGTAATTTCAGAGCAGATCAGCTTAAGGAGTATTGCATGCAAGTTTCATAGGATTCACATATTCAGTCTTCAACAAAAGCAAAGGTTAAAATGCAGAAAGGTGGAAAAGAAGGCAATCTGACCTGCTGATCTTGACTTTTCATCTGGAAAATTCATCCCCAAGTGGATCCACTGTTAGTCTCCTATACCAATAGGGTTTCATATTTCATGATTGACAGTGGAAATGCCAAAAATGATCATCTTTGATGACACAAAGGTTCCATTTTTGTGGACAAAGCAAAAAGTTAAAAAATGTAAAGAGGGTATGCCCTAAAAGAATAATCAAAGGGCAAGAAACTGATTTGGTCAAAAGAAAAAAGAATTGAAATGAACCCCAAACAAGGACCAGGAAAGTGGCCAATCAAAATGCCACTGCTATCTTGAGGTATGGCTCAACAGTTCAAGCTCGGCCATGCCATGTTTTGAATTGCTTGTTTTAGAATAGGTAATGAGTACCTGTTCAAACAGTTTGAGCTTGACATATGATTAGTTGATAGAGAAAGAAAGGAGCCCACTAGCTTAATCTGGGCCCTTGGAAGATATAAGGCTAGATTTAGATAGGAGGGCAGCAAAAAGAAAAGAGCACATGAGGGTTTGCAAGTCTAAGTGCACCCTCCCTGAAGAAACAAAAAATGCTAGGAAATAAGATGGGTAGGTAGTGAGGTTGCAGAAGCATGATTTCTCTCATATCACTGGCCTAAGCAAAGAAAACACATGGTGGCCAGTACAGATCTTCCTATTCAACATTTTTGTGGCAGCACAATGAAGCATGTCTAATCTCCCAACCATTCCCTATCAAACTTCTTTCTAACATCCCACTTTCACCTTTGTTCACAATAGAAAACAAACTCATTTGCTGATTCTTGTTATATAAAAGAGCCACATTTCTGGTGGAAAAATCTTTTTCATTTTGATCTACTCTCAAAACTAAGTTTGTTCCCTAACAACTTAGTGTCTATTACCTATCATCTATATCCCCTTCCCATATTAACTACTAGCCACATTATTACTTAATTCCCTATATTCCCCTTTTTCCCATTATTATATCATGATTGTATATAAAAAGCCCCAAAGTATATATTCCCCCTTCCCTAGGCAATATAGCCTTATAACTTCAAAGGTCAGAGCGCTAAGAGATTTAAGCGTAATAGGCAAATTAGCACCAAAAACAATGTCTCGGGATTAAACCAAGATCTGCTTGGTTTAACAGCCCTAACCCCACTTTGCGGACAAATATCAATTAACCCATTTGGCTTATAAACCATTGCAAAACCCGAATTTCGTTGATATCCAAAGTTCTACCCAAGCGCGCCTTTCCATAAAAATTAATTGTTTATTATCCGCGCCCGGCCGTGTCCATCCCGCACCTCCACAGTTCGTCGACCGTCGGATCTAGGCCCTCCCATCTGACGGCTCACAACAATTTCGGACCGCCTCCGATGCCCGGACGATAGCACCCGAAATCTGTCAGAGCATGACGTCAGGCTCAGACGCATGTCGTTCCCAGGTCGTATCGGGTGGCCTCCTGCCAAAACCGCTCCCGTACTATAAGCGGTCCGATGGAACCGCTTACCGTCGTTGTTTCTCCGCCACACGTCACCTCATGCGTCACCCTTACGTCACTGCCGCCTCAGCGCTATGTTGCCACCCCATCCGCCATCACTCCGAGCTGTTTGCCATGTCACCTGTCCACGTGGGGTCGCCCACCGGCCGCCACATCATCATTCCGTACCCGACCCCACCCATGACGTCATGTTGACGTCATCTGACAAAAACGCGCCAAAAGCCAAATTTTCACTATTTTACCCAAAAACCCGTTTTTTTCGCGTTATTTGCATTTTTTACTCACTGTACTCCTGCATGAGAGAGCACGTCGTTTACCTGCCAACTTTGAAGACTGCTCCTGGCTGCTAGTGCCCTGAATGCACCTGCATTTCCACCATTATCCAAGTATACCAGGTATTTATCAGTTTCCCCCCTCTGCGCCTGGTTTTTACATAATTCACTGAAGAAACTAAGAAAGGAAGAAAGAACAGTAATAACCAGAAATCCTCATGAACCATCGGTCTTTCTCCACACTGTAAGCCCAATTTCACTCACAGAAGTCCCCATTGTGCCGAATTTCTACAAATTCACAGTTTGTTTGCGCATTCGCAAATTCAAACCTCTGCTACACAAATTCACCGAGAAAGTGAGTCCCAAATTCCAGCATTTTCTCAGTAAATCTGTCCTAGGAGAATTTTGACTTAATTTCACCCTAGTTTACCTCTTCCCCTCTGCAAATTGCCCTGCTCCTACAAAATCCACTATTCTGCATTACTGAGCCCAAGGAAAAGTTCTCAAATACAATCCCAAATTCATTTGACCATGGAGACTCCAGTGGCATTGAACATTGCCCCATTAAATGCCCCACATAAGGACCTAGAATGGCTAGCCCTGGCAGACCGAGATTATCAGATGAAAGACACTATAGAGTTGTGTAACAAATACCATGTAGAAGTAGTGTGTGAGTTAAGGAAGAAGCACAAAGATGGTACAGACCTCCTGGGAATCTGGAATTCCTATTTTCCAATCTACTAGCTCCCTCAGGTCAATGAGTTTCCTGACTTGATCCATCAGTGCCACTCAAACTATGACCCTACTCAAAGAGTTGTTCTCAGTCCTTCAGGCTCTGTCTTGTTCCATATTACTCCTGAAGCCATAAATCAAATGCTGCAGTTTCAACCTACAAAGCCACTGGTCCCTCTATCCATGCAGCTTTTATTAGAGCAGGGTGCCAAGCTCTCTAACTCACAAATTACAAGAATTGGCCAACTGTTTATGATTCCAGAGTTTCAACCCAAGCAGCCTCCCCCTTATCTACATGTCTGGTTTAATGACATAGGGAGACTATTAGCAGATATGATTCACTTCCATAGCAAAAACAAGAAGGCACAGCTGAAAATCAAACACCAATTAGGTCTATTCATCTTCAACAAGAGGGAAGAAGCTTGGAATGAGGCAAACCAAATGCTAAAAGCCCTCCAGCTCAAGACAAGCTTCTATTGGGCACCCTATGACCCTAACCATTTCATAAGCCTCAGAAGAATCAAACATAGGCTTGCCCCATATGACCACATTAGCATTCTAGAGGTTGAAAAATATGCTAATCAAATAGATTGGAAAAAGGGCACATTAGTGGAAGATTATAGTGAGGAAGAAATAGCAGTGAAGAACATTAAAACTTTAGAAAAAGCAGTTGACTTGGAGTACCTTGGACATGTTTTCTCTCCAGCCCCTTGGCATCTTGGAGAGGCTGCTTCTTCATCTACTGTTCCTCAACAACCTGCCAAAACAACTAATCCACCAGCAGACATGACTAAAGGAAAAATAGTACAGCAAGAAGAAACACCTCCAATTGTGGAGCAACAGGTGGAGCAGCAGGAAGAGCAGCAAGAAAGCAGAGCCAAACAACCTGCCCACACAGAACAGCAAACATATGAACAAACTCCTCTGTATTACAAACACCTGTTAATGAGGACAAGACAACGAAGAGGGATAGACAAGAGGACACTCCTCTAACTACCTCTATGGACCAGCAAGGAGAAAAGAGACAAAGGTTAAACCCTTTTTCTAAGGAGGAAGTACAAGAGAGGCCAATTGACAATATGCCCCCTCCTAGTATTGAGACATCCACCAGTTCTTTACAGCAAGGGCAGGACATTCCACATGGGACAGAGGTCAGCTCTTCTAGGCAGAAAACAAAGGCAGATTCTAGCATCAAACAGCAATTTATTGACATAAAGAAAAGGAATGAGCCCCTCAGGCACCAAATCTACAGCCATCTCCTAAAAATGGCGCCAACAAATCAGCAGAGGTTAATGTCTGCTTATGATATTCAAGAGCAAAAAATGACTCTCAATCATTTCAGACCTACCATGAAGCAACCTGAAACAGCTGCAGATTACATTAGAACTAATCTGGAAATTTTTTCCAGAGATATCCACCCCTTGGATCAAATTGAGCTACATAGACAAACAGGGGAAATGATATATTCTACATTAGCTGATAAGACCCTGTTGGCACACCAACTACAAAATTCTCTACACAACACTGCAGCTCAACTTGAATTGGAGAAAGCATCATCTCAGGCCAAGGACAATAGAATCAAGTCCTTGGAAGAAATCATCATAGAGTTGGGTCATGATCCAAAGGACCCTAAAGGTGTGCAAGCATTATTGAAGAAAAGGGATGAAGATATAGCAGCAATGAGAAAACAGATCAAGCTGCCAGCTGGCCTTCACCCTCAAACTGGAGAAATAGCAGAGCAGAAGAAGGATCAGGATGTAATGGCTCTACTCCTGAGTTTATACAAGAGGTTAATGGAAACAGAGAGTGCACTAGAGGTGGCACTGAAAACAAGACAAAGTGAGGCACCAATGCAGCCAGTACAAACATCTGCATCTAGTGAAGGTGTGCCACTTTCCACTACTACAGCAACTCCTCCCATAGGACAAACATCAGAAGTTGGTCCTTCAACATCAGCACCGGCAATAGCACCAGATCAGGGGCCCAGCCTGAGTATGAAAAACATGATGAAAGAACTAGAAGCCTTGGAAGCACAGATGGCATAACTGAATGAGACTAAAGAAAAATTGGCCACAGTTAATGAAAAATATGACAAATCCAAGCAAAGTGTAGCTGAAAAAACAAGGGAAGTAAGAGCTCTTGAGAAGAAAATAAAAGAACTAGAGAAATAGCTCTCTCTTGACAAAGTTGTCGTTGAAATCAAGAAGATCCTGTGGACCCACATTGGTCAATCTATAACGGATCAGTGGAAATACATAGAGACTATCCATGAGCATATGGATCTAATAGGCAGGGCCCAAAAAGAAAGTCAGAGAGCAAGAGCATATCTTGGAAATATGCCTGAAATAGCTAATAAGATGATCAATGTCCTGAATAACCGCACTGGCCCTCAGCTGGCAGCAATGGGTATCACTAACAGGACTGATACCATTTTACTAGTAAAGAGAGTGCTAACTTTGAGAAGTCATGTGCAAACATTGGACATAAGGTGTCAGGAGATGCAGACAGAGGTGAACAGATTTATTGAGAAGGTTACAGCATTGCATAACAGAGGCCTTCCCAGCTTAGTAACCAGTGCATGGAGGTTACTTTCTCATGAAAACTATGCCAAGAGGGTAGACACATATGCCACAAATCAAATCACTACAGCAACAAGTACCTCAGAGGGAACAGGGCCCCCATCTGGGCAGGATCTCTATGACAAAATAGAGAATTTATTCTTCATTACACATGAAATCAGACATCTTTTTGAAGTGCCTCCAAACTACTACAAATATATTGAGGCAGATGAGACTCTAGGCATAATTTTAAGGCACCAATTGCCTACTCAGGAATGGTGGACAGGCATGATACAAACACTGCTGTAGAAAACAGAGTGTCCACCATATTTTTGTATTTTCATCATAGAAGTCAGCAATTTCAAAAAGTTAATACATATTTGTTTTGACTGGGAAAGAGATTAAGGAAAAGGCCAACTCAGCAAACCAGCTTGACCAGCAAAAGCAGATGACGGGGCTGAGATAGCCGCACCTCGACAGAGCAATAAAGAGCATATCATTCAGAATTAATACAAAGTGCCCAACCGACCCAGCGGCCTCCAAAAGTCAAAGAATTTCTGACAAACTGAAAAGGCATTCATTGTATACTTAAAGTAGCAATAACTTTTGTATCTGCTATTTTGAAAGTTGGTGAACGCAGTTATTGAGCAAATGACTCAGCGTTTAGATATTTTGTAAAAACGATTGTATATATATCCCCACGCATGAGCTTGCTGGGGTTGTTGATTTTTCTTCTGGAGAACTTATGCTGTAAATTTCAGACTTTTAATACAGGGAGCTAATGGAATTTCTGAAGTTTTGAGTTGTTTTGATGTGTTGTGGTGTGATTGCTTGCTGCTACAGGATTCCTACGCTATTTCATGGCACAATAAGTTTTCTGAACCATCTTGTTATGTATTTCGTTCTTTCATAATCCACTCATGCTCTATATTTCACAGGTTTAATAGCACAGAAAAAGAATAGTTCAGGATTTGTTCATTAAAACACCCTAAACTCAATCTATGCTGTTATGAATGTTTTCTTCAGTATTAGTTATGAATGTGTAATTCTTAGTTGCTCACCTTCATACTAAACTTTCACAGTGAATATTATTCAGGAATTCAAATCTGCTCCTGAGTGATATTTCCTTTCCCCACATCACCAGCTTAGTGAAAGATTCTTAGCTGCCTCTCACTGGCTGGACATATTTCATCTTCACAATTTTAAGTTTGTTTCATGATATATCTATATGGCCCTATAGTTTTAGCAATCTTACTCAATACCTCAAACAACACATAATCACAGACTCCATTGCCCCATAGACTGAACCTTCTGAAGATCTCATCTCAGCTACTAGAAGACATCATTCAACCAAAACTTTAAACAAAAATTCAACACATCATAACTAGCCTAAAACCTTATCAAAACAAAGCTAAATCCTAAAGAGAGAGCCCTCTCTGATTGCAGGTAGGCTAGGACCTGTGATCCAAAGATTGGTCTATGGTTACCTTGGTCATATTCCCTTAGGATTCAAAGGGAACAACCTGAGTGATAACAAGTCTGAAAAGAGCTTAAAGAGGACTCCAAGGGGGTTTATTTTTCGATGTTTAATAGAGCTTGAAAAAGAGATAAAAATACGCTCTGTGGTCAAAATATAATTCACGGTCATGCAAGTTAAATTCTATAAGTTAGCTGTAAATCTGTTCAAAGCAACACCAAATGAATTAAACATACCTGTTTCATTGGTAAAATAGGTAAATACTAAAGTTTACTCATTTAATGATCATGAAGTAAACATAAAAAGAAAAATTTAACATGTTATTTTCACCATTTGATATTTACCATTGAGTTTGTGCTCTAACCTTGTTTTTAACCTCGATCTTCATTAGCTGATTATGAGAGATTCTAGGGATCATTTCTCATGTCGTCTAGACTAGGTAGGAGATCTGCGCCCCCCCCCCCCCCCCCCCCCCCCCCCCCCCCCCCCCTTTCTTTTCATACCATTCTTTTACTGTTTCATGCAAGTTTTTGGGTTTTTAGGGCCCCTGGGGTTTGGATTTTTTGCCCTAGGGACCAACACAGGCTTGCATGTAAAAAACTATGCTGTGGAGCACCCAAGTTGAAGGGATTTTGCACTTCAATGTAGTGTCTCCTTGCCTAGGCTATGATCGACAAGGTTCCCAAACTTTTTTCACCAAAAAGACCCAAAATTTCTTCAATTTTTTGCATGGAAAGGATCGTGACTGAGCTTATGGTTTGATTTCAGGCTTTCATCAGATCAAAATTTCTATTACTTGGCAAGAAAAATAGCATGAAGAATAGGACATGGTTTCCCTAAATGATCTGAGTATAGCTAAGGCCCTCAAAAACTGTGGGTTGCTTAAATACTTCAAGTTGTCCGGAATGAGGCAACAATCGAAACTATTGCAGTTCCTAGTTCATGCATGGGATCCGTAAAATGACACTTTTCACATAAGAGACAAAGTTGTCACTATTGTGATCGATGATGTTTACTTCCTTACAGGTTTATCGAGACGTGGTGCCCCCATATCTCTTTCAAGAGCTTCCCATGGAGGGGAGTTGGTGAGGGACTATGTTCGAAAATTCTATCAGCCAAGTACATGGCCTAGCAAGGACGAAAAGATAATTATCAAAGATATCCGTGATTTGCCTTTGAGAAAAATCCTTTTCACCATCACAAAGTTGGGAGGTAGTGTGACACTTCATCTGGAGAACATATCATATGTTCAATATACACTTGAGTGTCTTGAGCCAACTTTATTCAACTGGTGTGAGACAGTACTTTCTTCACTCAAAGAATGGCTGACAAAGGTAAAGAGCAATAAGACAAAGAGCTTCAGCTATGGATCACTCTTGATTTTTTTTACCTTAGAAAGAATTACATTGATGCAACCCCAGCATGTAACACTCGGTGTAGCTGGTCCTAGAGATCCACAGATGCAGTGATGGGTCGAATTGATGGCTAGACATGCTAGTCAGTCACCGATTACATTTACCACTGCATTCTTCAGTTGGCTCAATCGACAACACATTTTCATCGAGGAGCATCCATATTCAGGGATGGATTTTCATGGCGATCTAGATTTGAGTCTACTAGTGGCCACTCAATGGAGTGCTATAGATAAAAAAAAAAATTACCAAAACGTTTTTTGATTTTTAAGTCTCTACATGTTTTTGTAATTTTATGTTCCAAGACTAAACTAAAATCATTCTCATGCATGCAAATGTGGGTATTGTTCAACCTATGAGGCACTAACAGGAGGCAGGTGGGTCAACGTGGAGAAACATTGGGTGAGCAGTTCTCCAGGATTTGGATTTGGCCGAGACCTTGGCAGAGTTGCAAGATCATGTGGAGGGATTAACCCTTGATATTCCGGATGTCTGGATCGAGGAGTTACCTATGAGGTTGCAACGCCATACTATTGGTGTTCCAGGTCGTTGGATGTGGCTCTTGCGCATAATAGCTCAGGCTGTGACACGTTATCATGAGCATCACTAGGTCTACTTAGAATGTTTTTTGCATGCATCTTGAGGTCTTAGGTCAGAAGACCAAACATGTCTTGGACACAAATTTTGTAAAAACGTTTAAAAACATCTCTCTATTTTTACTTTCAATTTTTATATATATATGGTTATGTGCAATCCTATTCAATTAATTATGTGAATTGAAAATCTACTTTTACATGTGTCACAAATGTATGTTTAACACATAGTTTGCTAATGAGTCACTCAATGTGTTAAAGTTTCTGGAAATATGTTGATATTGAATGTACTCAAAATGTCTTTCCAAAAGACGAACTCTAAGGAATATATGAAGAATTGTTGGATTTTGGAGTGTATAAATGTTTGTTAGTTGTAGTACAATGAGTTGTGAACCCAGCCTAATAATGATTTAGTAGATGCCAAGTGAAATAGCATCAGAGAGAAGTTCGATCAATGCACTATACTCAGTGATATTGTTTGTCGATCGACTGATACAAATCCCTTGAAAACTCACTAACTCGCCACTTGGAGCGAAAATGGCCCATGCTGCAAAAGATAGGTTCTGTGTACTACAACTATCACCATTGGCGTAACCAACAAATGGTTCCAAAGGTTCTGACATCTGCAACATGTGAAAAGTAGATTGCTTAACCACATAAAAACTCTAAAAGACACACTGATGCACACACATGCAATTCAAGCATATATACAGTGATTTTTACTACACTCAGTTAAGCATAGTAACGTTTGAGATATAGCCCATTTTGGGGTTGTGACAATGGAATTCCATCATAATCCACCAACTCGTAGGAACCTTTTACCAAAACACGCTTGATAACATAAGGACCCATCCAAAGTGGTTCAAATTTTCCTACCCCTATTTTATCAGCTTCCTGATTGTAAAGCAAGACCAGGTCTCCTTGTAAGAAAATTACAGGCTTGACATTTCTGTTATATTGCGCATTGATTCGTTTCTTATGCACTTCGTTAGCCAATGCAGCTTCATGATGGGTTTCATCCATATGGATAAGTTCCAAGAAACGTGCTTCTTCTTCTTCATAAGTGTCAAGTAACAGGTCAATCACGAGTTTGAGAGATGAAATTTCACATTGTATCGGCAAGATTGCATCCAGACCATACACCAATTGAAAGGGTGTGAATCCAGTTGTATTTCTCACTGAGGTTAGATATGCCCACAAGGCAGAGTACATGATTAAATGTTAGTTTCGTTTATGAACCCATATCATTCTTTGAAGCATTTGCTTTAGGACTTTTTTGATGGCCTCAACTTGTCCATTCTCTTGTGGATAATAAGGGGTAGAACTATCATGTGAAAGTCCTAACTTAGCAGTCAAGTCATCCATCATGTGATTGTGAAAATGCGACCCATGATTGATCTAAAAATCACTTGTGAATGATCTCAATTAATTAATGAAGGTATTACAAACCCATGTGCTAGGGGTGTGCCTATGTTATTTTAAGCAACGGATCGATAAGATTGTGAAATACACAGGCACTTGAAACAGTAAGAGAAACATAGTAAGCAAATACAAAACACAAAAAATGTAATAAGGAGTTCACCAAATCCTCCTAGGCTACATCTCCTGGTCCAGCCTTCAGTGGTGGCCTTTTCTCTTACGTATTAAAGCAAAGGTTTTACAATAAGGAGCTCAATTTGAGTCTCACTTAATAGATGATGATTAGTAGGGTGGTACTTGGATTCCCCAAGCCTCTAGAGTACACAGACTCCCCCTTACCGAGTCTTGACCTCAACTGGTCTCAGTGGTATGAGTCCAATTTGGTACTCAATACCTGATAGGTATACACAGAGGAGTTGCTTGAACCTCTCAAGCCTTCTCTGGAGTTCACAGACTCTCGGACTCTCTCTGTTCTATCTGCTCGATGCTGCCTTTACTCTGCAGGTCAGCTTGGCTTCTCTGTTCTCTGCAATTCACTTCTTTCTCTACTTTTGTTCTCTTTTTCTGCTTCTCCTCCTTTTTTTTCTTTCTCTATCTGTTTGTGGCTTAAAGCCAATTGGATTCTTGACTGTTTGTTTCTGCTTCCCAGCTTTCTGGATCTCCTACCTCTGTTTGCTAGAATTCCCCTACTCTACGTCATCATCACCGTAACACCTCACAGAGAGGTGGCCACCTGTTTCCTCACAAACTTAGTGTCAGTTCTTTTGAACGGTCGTTATTTCCATTGCTCCAAGATTGCCCGTGAAAGTGATTCCTCTGCCAACTCATCAGTCATGTCAGACTTCAAATCTCATGTACCTCAGTCTATTTCCTCGTCAAATCTGGTCTTCCATCGGGATGATTCTCTGCCGTTGATCTGGAGCCTCTAGATCCTATGGTCTCTATCTATATCACGTGGGTAAGTTGCTCGACCATTACTCATGCCATGTAAGTGGTTTTCTCTCTCATCCGATGGAAGCGTGTCACCCGGTGTGTGGCATCATGCTGAACTTAGCCAAACCCGTTTACCACTCGAAGTGCACACAATATCCTGCCGGTTTTTGGCACGGGACCCGCCTTCTAATGGTTTCCACACAGTTTCCTATTTTCCTCATGACCAAGCACTCGAGTCTTTCCTTTGCTGAGAGTTTTGCCCTGCGATACGCGATTAGAAACTGCCTCTGTTTTTGGATCTGGGCTTCCAATTGCCAATTTGCATCCATGCGTGGTCTCCATGGGCAAACAGTCAGTGCGCTTTGATCGAGGGTCCTCGTTGTTCCGTGTTGGCCACACATTGCCATTGTCCAGAGGTATTTTCTAATAAATTTGTTATTCATAAGATTCTGAAGCCTGACGTAATTTGAAACAATCATGGAAATGTTTAAGGATCCGATTCGGCTCAAAGCCTTCCCACTGAAAAAGCTTTTGGACCACCAAAAGTTGATTTTCAAGCATCGACTAAGTGAGGGTATAGTTGTCTCACTTCTCCAATCTCTACTCATTTTGCATTGTTTCCTTTGAACCCTTGAGTCCAATCCGAAGGTACTCAACAACTCCCCTGTGCGTCGTCCTCACCTTCCTATCTAGAATTGTGTCTTCCTACAATTCATTAAGATATTCAAGTAACATATCATCAATAGAAGGCAATTGACTCTGCTCTTCGAGATCTTTAATTAATGAAGGTTCAAATAGTCTCAAGCTGTTTCCATTAACGACTGAGTAGATGTGCATGTAAGCTGGTAAATCAAGGCGAAAAGCATTATCACCAATTTTCTCAAGTATCTTGAAAGGTCCATACCTTATTGGCTTTATCTTTTTACCTTCATCTTGCATTCTGTCCTTGTTGATATACAACCAGACTTGTTCACCAACTTGGAAACTATGCTCCATCTAATGCTTGTCATGCCTTGTCTTGTATTTGGCTTAGCTCTTTTCTGGTTGTTCCTATACTACCTAGTGGATCTCTTGGATTTGTTCAATAATGAACTTGGTTGCCTAGTCCACATCACTATGTCCATCAACTGCTATGTCTTTACCAAAGACAAAATCCAAGGGAGACCTTGGTGTGAAACCAAAATAGGTCTCAAAAGGAGATTTCTGTGTAGAAGAATGTTTTGCTCAGTTGTAAGCATGCTACACATAACACATACATTCATCCCAAAGTTTGGGATGCTTGCTGCAATAGCCTCTGAGCAACTGGATCACTGTCCTGTTGACCACTTCTATCCGGCCATCTGTTTGCGGATGAAAGGCTGTGCTTTTCTTCAGTTTGGTGTCCATCTGTTCCCATAGACTCGACCAAAACTTCCCAAAAGATCAGGTGTCTTGATCAGATACAATGGAAGTGGGTAATCCAAAATGAACCCATACATGCTAAAAGAACAACTTTGCAGTTTGTTCAACTATAATCTTTTTATTACAAGGTATCAAAATACACATTCTACTTAACCTATCCACAACAACATACAAATAGTCATGACCTTTCCTAGGTTTAGGCAGTCCTCCAACAAAGTCCATCGAAATACTTTCCCAAGGATGATAAGGAACTGGTAGTGGAGTGTACAAGCCGAGTTTTCTATTGCTAGGATTGCTTTTAGCACACATGGTACACCCTCTTAAATATCTAGAAACTGTCTCATTCATTTTTGGCCAATAACAAAATCTTTGCAGTTGTGAAACCTGTAGGTTTTAACCCCGTACAGAAATTACCTGCATACGAATTCTAAAAAGCCAAAAAATAAACAATGCGAGAGCATAAGACATAAAACACATATACACAGATCTTTTCCCCTAGATCCCAAAACCGGGAGTACCAGCTTGATTTTTCATTATGTTCCTTTCAATGTTATAATACATATTTATACATGTTGAAGCATCCAATACCATGGACCAAAAAACCATCGCATCCAATACCATGGACCGAAAACCATCACGTCCAAAAAACATATGCGAAAATCATGCATAAAACCATAGGTGCGTCTGCCCAACCTAACGTAGGGTCCAAAACCAAAATTTTCCAAGGCGTTGCCCCGAACCCCATAAAGTGGGGTTACAAGTACACCTCAAACCCCCTATGACCCCCCCCCCCCCTCCCCACTACACAATCAGCACAACGAAGGGGGGCTCTGCCCCCCTCTAACTCCCTAGTTAACTACATGGGATAGTCGTGGAAAGAATATAACACAACCCAACATTATCCCACTTGTTGTTTTCTTTCCACAGGGGGCAACAAGAGATCTTAGTCATTTTTCCAGCCCTAAAATGCCCATTGTCTCTCTAAACCAAGAGAACTTCTCAGAGCTCACATATTTTGTCAATGCATCTACAGTATTCTTTAAAGTGTCCACCTTTACCAGCAACACCTTTTTGTCTTCTATCATATCCCTCACAAAGTGATACTGAACATCAATGTGCTTTGTCTTTGAATGATATGCGGGGTTCTTTTCCAAGAAAATTGCACTTTGACTATCACAGTCCATCCTTATATATCCCTGTACTAACCCCATACTTGAACACAATCTCTGCAACCAAACTACTTCCTTGCTTGCATGAGTGGTTGCCATGTATTCTGCCTTTGTAGTTGATAGTGCCACTATAGATCATTTCTTACTCATCCAACTAACTGTACCTCCAAAAAGTTTAAACACATACCCACTTGTAAATTTTCTCTAATCTAGATCTCCATCCCAGTCTGCATCAACAAAGCCACGAATATCCAACACTTTGTCCAATCCTAGCCTTCCTTGGTAGCAGAAACCATAATCACTGGTGCCACGTAAATACCTGAAAACCTACTTCTTTGTTGTCCAATCCTCCTTCCCTGGTTTTGACATAAACCTAATCAATACTCCCACTGCATGTGCAACGTCTAGTCTAGTACATACCATTGCATACATCAGGCTACCGACTGCACTTGCATATGGAACACGGGACATGTCTCTTCCTCTTCTTGTGTCTTGGGACACTGTTCAGTAGATAACCTCACACCTACAGGAATAGGAGCCTTCACCAGTTTACTATCTTGCATATTAAACCTCTATAGTATTGTCTCAACATACTTCCTTTGGTTTAACCAGAGCTTCCTATTTTCTCGATCTCTTTTAATTTCCATGCCCAAAATAAATTTTGCAACACCAAGATCTTTCATGTCAAATTTGGAGGACAATTGGGTCCTCAAATCCTGGATAATTTCTTTGTCATTTCTAACCAACAACATATCATCCACATACAAGACCAGATAAATAACACGGTCACCAATTAATTTAAAATACACACAATGATCTACTTTGCTTCTATTGAAGCCAAGTCCCTGTATAAATGTATCAAATTTCTGATACCACATCCTTGCTGACTATTTTAACCCATACAAAGACTTCTTTAACTTGCATACCAGTTCTTTCTTACCCTTAACCGCAAAGCCTTCAGGTTGCTTCATGTATATTTCCTCTTCCAGATTCCCGTGAAGAAATGTTGTCTTCACATCCATCTGTTCTACCTCAAAATCAAAAGCAGCAGCAATAGATAAAAGTAATCTAATAGAAGTTACCTTGGCAACAGGAGAAAAAATATCACCAAAATCAATTCCCGACACCTGGGAATAACCTTTTGCTACCAACCGAGCTTTGTATTTCTCCACCTTTCCTTCTGCATTTGTCTTCTTCTTGAACACCCATTTTCTACCAATGGGTTTCCTTACATCTGGCAACTCCACCAGATCCCAAGTCTCATTTTTGTGCAAAGATGCCATTTCATCAACCATGGCCTCTTTCTGAGTTTTCCATCCTCTAAATCTACTACTTCCTTCATAGTTCTAGGATCATCGTCAGTAATAGATAAAGAAAAATTTGAACGAAAAGCAGATGGACTATACCTTTCTAGCTGCCTTCTTTCTCGAACTGATCTTTTGACACCCGGAGTTTGTGTCTCTTCATCTTTTGAATCCTCCTCTGTTGTAGAGTCTGATTCTTCCTCCTTAAGCTCAAACTCTATCTTCTCAGGTTCCTTTAGTTGGACTTCATGTTTAATAACATCTTTTACCCCTCTGAACACCACATCTCGATTGTACACAACCTTCCATGTGACTGGGTTCCAAAGCTTATAACCCTTTAAACCATCCTTATACCCAATAATGATGCACTTTTTAGATTTACTATCCAACTTGGTTCATTTCTCCTTTGGAACATGTACATATGCATCACATCCAAATACCCTCAAATGTGAAAGAGAGGGTTTCTTACCAATCCACACCTCTTGTGGAGTCTTATCCTCCAATGCTGATGAAGGTGACCTGTTGACCAGGTAACATGTAGTATCCACTGCCTCTGCCCAGAATTCCTGTCCTAACCCGGCACCACTGAGCATGCTTCTTGCCCTTTCCATCAACGTCTTGTTCATTTTTTCTGTAACTCCATTTTGCTGAGGTGTATATGGAGTAGTCTTATGTCGTGCTATGCCACACTTATTACAGAATTCTTCAAATTCCTTGCTGCAAAACTCTCCACCATTATCTTTCCTCAGCACCTTTATCTTCTTCTCTCTCTGATTTTCCACGAGAGCCTTAAATTCTTTAAACCTGTCAAAGGCTTCAAATTTTTTCTTAAGGAAGTATATCCATGTATTCCTTGAGAAGTCATCTATAAATGATACATAGTACACAAACTTACCCAGTGATAGAACCTTCAGAGGTCCAAACACATCACTATGCACAAGTTCTAATATCTGTTTAGCCCTCTTACTACTAGAGGGGAAACTCACCAGATTTTGCTTCCCATATACACAATTTTCATAGAAATCAAAATCTAGAGAGCCAGTACTCATACCTTCTACCATACCTTTAACATGAAGTATTCAAAGGCCCTTCTCTCCAATATGTCCAAGCCTTTGATGCCACAACATGGTCTTCTCTCCAGAGACCATTAGATTTTCTGCTCCACTTTCAGGAACCACAGAACTGTTGCACCCATCAATAACAGTGCTATCTTTCAGCTTGTACAGAGTTCCAATTCAAACTCCCTTCATCAATACCAATGCTCCCCGAACCATTTTGCAGGTATCCTTCTCGATCACTATTTTTACACCTGCATCATCTAGCTTGCTTACAGAAATTAGATTTCTGGCCAATGCAAGAATATGCAGAACACCCGGAAGTGTTCTAACCCTTCCTCCTTGCAATTTCAACTTTACTTTTCCACGACCAATGATTCAAGCCTTCCTATCATCCCCTAAGAAGACATCACCACCATCATATTTCTCATACTCGCAAAACCAATCTCTATGGGGAGTGAAGTAAAAGGATGCACCTGAGTTAGTCAACAATGCCTCATGATCTACATGTGTACTTGAAGAATCCAAGTACACATCCCCACCTTCATCTGAGGAGGTTTTCGCCTCTGCAGAAGGAGAATAATCAGATCCCTTTCCTTTATCAAGAGCTTTATATTTATAGTCCCTTTTGTAGTGCCCTTCCTTTCCGCATTTCTAGCACACCACCTTTACAAGTTTTCCTGGAGATTTAGATCTCCCTCTAGATTTAGATCTCCCACTCGATGACTTATTTTTGTTTCTATTCTGGGACTGTCCTTGTACATACAAGGCATCATCATTCTAGCTCTCCATATTTTTCCATCTCATCTCATCTATTAGCAAGGATGAGACTATTTCATCAAACTGCAAGGCAGTTGCATTGCTACCTATTGTAGTAACTAGACTATCCCACGAATCTGGTAGAGAACGCAACAAACTGATGCACTTATCTTCATCTGAAATTTTAATATCAACAGATGCTAACTAACTTACCACAGTATTAAATGCATTCACATGCTCTGTGACTGAGTCTCCATCTTTCATCCTCAGGTTATACATCTTTTTCTGCAGGAACAGTTTATTCACCAGAGACTTATATTGGTACAAACTCCCTAACTTGTCCCACAAAACCATCGTCGTACCTTCCCCTGATACATTCAGCAATATTAAATCTGAGATACACAATCATATTGTGCTCTTCGCCTTCCGATCCAACTTCTTCCATTCTTCATCAGACACTCCTGTTGGTTTAGTACCTGGATCTACCGCGATCCACTAATCTTTATCCACCAACAGATCCTCCATCTTGAGTTTCCACAACTCAAAACTCTCACCATTAAGTTTCTCAATCTCTACCTTTCCACAACTCTCCATCTTCTTTCAGCACCAGAATTGATCTCGCAGATCTCCAACTGAACAGGGTCTACCACAGGCCCGAGCGAAACCCTTCGGCAACAAAGGCATCCCTTTGAAGCCAAAATAGCTCTGATTCCAAATGTAGGTTTTAACCTTGTACAGAAATTACTTGCATACGAATTCTAAAAACACAGAAAATAAACAATGCGAGAGCATAACACATAAAACACATATACACAGAGATTTTCCCCTCGATCCCAAAACTGGGACTACCAGCTTGATATTTCATTATCTTCCTTTCAATGTTATAATACAAATTTATACATGCAAAAGCATCCAATATCGTGGACCGAAAAAACATCGCGTCCAATACCATGGACCAAAAACCATCACGTCCAAAAAACATGTGCGAAAATCATGCACAAAACCATAGGTGGGTCTGCCGAACCTAACATAGGGTCCAAAACCAAAATTTTCCAGGGCACTACCCCAGACCCCATAAAGTGGGGTTATGGGTACACCTCAAACCCCCTGTGACCCCCCCCCCCCAACTACACAATCAGCGCAACGAAATGGGGCTCCGCCCTCCTCTAACCCCCTGGTTAACTACGTGGGTTAGTCGTGGATAGAATATAACACAACCCAACACAACCGTTTTACTTACCCCAAAGTGACCTGATATTAGAGAAGTGTGTGCTTCTTGAATTATCTTTACTCTTTCAGTTTGTGGAATGCATTGCTTCCCACAATAATACAAGAGTCAGTCCTTAACATGATAATCCAATTCTTCTACTCATTTGCCTTGACTTAAAGTTGCATATACATCTTTAAAATCTATATCTTGATCATATTGTTTAATGTAGCTCTCATGCAGTAATAAATTATGCTTAAGTATAGTGGATGCATTTATAATAGGTCTAGATAACATATCTGCAACTTTATTGTGTATGCCCTTTTTATATCTGATGACTAAATGAAACTGTTGTAGAAAACCCATCCATCTATAGTGTCTTGATTGTTGCAACTTAGTTTGAGAGTGTAGATATTGAAGTGGTTGATGATCAATATGTATAACTGTCTCTTTGCCCATTAAGTAATGTTTCGACTTTTTCACGCTCTGTACTAATGCATACAATTCTTTATCATATGTGGGATAGTTAACTACTGCAGAATTAAATGTCTCAGAATGATAACATATGGGTTTACCATGTTGTATCAACACTGCTCCCATGGCATAGTCACTGGCATCTATTTGGATCTCAAATGGTCTTTGAAGATCAGGAAGTGCTAGTACTGGTGCTATACTAATCCTTTCTTTCAAGGTGTCGAAGGCTTTCTTTTATTTGCCTCCCCACTAAAACACCTTGTTCAATCATGTTAAAGCATGTAAGGGAGCTGTAATTAAGGAAAAGCTAGAAATGAACTTTCTTCAATATTGTGTTACTCCTAAGAAGCTTCTGACTTCTGTAGAAGATTTGGGTTTAGGCCAGTTTACAATGACTGCAACTTTAGAGGGATCTATCTTCAATTCACCACCCCCTACTATATGACCCAAATAATTCAAAGATGTTTTGCCGAATTCACATTTTGGGAGTTTAACATAAATGTTTTCTCTTTTGAAAACATCTAGTGTCTACTTAATATGCTTTAAATGTTCTTCCCAGGTTTTGCTAAATATAAGAATGTCATCCAGATATACAATAAAAAAATCATTAAGAAAAGGTCTGAGTACATCATTCATTATTCTCATGAAAGTAGCAGGAGCATTAGTTAAACCAAAAGGCATAACCATCCACTCATACAATCCCTACTTTGTTTTGAAAGAATTCTTCCTTGCATCTTTCTCTGCAACTTTGACCTGATGATACCCACTATGCAAGTCTAACTTGGAGAAATAAACATCTTCTTTCAGTTGATCTAATAAATCATCTATGTGAGGAAAGGGATAACGACTTTTGATTGTTATCTTATTCAGTGCTTGGTAATCAATGCACATTCTCCACGAGCCATCTTTCTTTCTTACCAAAACGACTGGATACCCACATGGTGATGTGCTACGTCTGATGAACCCTTTCTCGAGCAACTCTTGCACCTACTTCTTGATTTCTGCATTCTCTAAAGCAGAAAACCTATACATTATAATGTTAGGCAATGGAGTATCTTGCTGTAAATTAATATCATGCACTATTTCCTTTTTGGGTGGAAGACCTTTAGGTTCTTGAAACAAGATATCATATTCTGAAACAACTTTTTCTAAATCATCTTGTTATTTAGCATCACAGCCCTCAAATACATTGGTTTTATTAGGTTTCTTTTCCTTTACAACCATCAATAAAAATTGTTTGCATGAATTTACGATTCGTTTCATCTGCCTTGAGTTTATGAGAGTATAATTATTCTTGAGCTTATGAGCTTGTACAAATTATTTGATTCCATCTTTAATGAGTAGATACTTGTTCTCAGCTCTATAGAAAATAGCTTTTCTATTATACAAGTAAGGACTTCCTATAACAATTCCACATATATCTAGAGGAACTATATCTAACTCAACCTCATCTACAAATGTTGACCCAAAAGAAAACTTAAGTTTGCATTGTCTAGTCACTTGTAGTTGTGCCTTATCACTTAACCAACCTAATGGGTATGGTTTCTTATGAGGTGTAGTCAGTAATCCCAACTTATTTACAATTTCTTCAGAAATTAAATTTACTTGTGATCCACTATCAAAAAAAGTATCAATCTTTTGATGCTTGGAAATAACTCGAATATGGAAAAGCTCATGTCTTTTTCTCTCATTTTCTTCATCATTAATAGATTGTGTAGAATTACTAGTAGATGCTTCAAAAATTTTACATTTTATACCTGTGGCTACAATGGTTGCTTCATCTCCTGAGTCCAACCCCAAATCTTTCTAAATAGCTGCAGCAGTCTTCTTCTTCTTGCCCTCGAACTTCTTAGGTCTCAGCTCCAGATGCAGAATCCAATAGTGCTCATCATCATGCCCATCCTTCTTACAGTGAGTGCATGAAGACTTTGTCTTTTGTGCAGTATTGGCCTTCCTCTCTTTCCATTTATGTTTTCATTTATGCTTATTCTTGCTTGAAATGGGCTTGGATGATCCTCCAACTTCTGGGTTCCCATTCTTTCCTCTAGCTTCTAGATGCGTAACTTGAATAGATACCTCATCTATACTCGTGGAATTAAACATGAGGATAGTGTGCCTCATGTAGTTGTGTAGACCACCTATGTACTTCAACGGAGTCTCAGGTGAGTCTAATGAAATTCCTAGAATCAGATCTCTCTTCCTAAATTCTTAGGTGTAACCATGTACACTTTGCCCTTTCAATTGGCGAAGAGTTTTCTAGCTCATCATGGCTTTTTGCATGTAACCTAGTGGATAGAACTGTTTTTTTATCGCAGAAACAAATTCACTCTAGACAGAAAGAATCTTACCATGTTTCTTCATGTCATCTTGTGTTCTGCCTTCCCACCATACCAAGGTAGTGCCCCCAAGGTGTAGACTGGCCAGTTGAATCTTATTTTTGTCTGATTCGATACTCTGCACTCTGTAATAAACATCAATTTGTCTGATCCAATTATCCAAATTCTCTTCATTAAACTCCCCATCATATATTGGTAAATCAAATTTAACATCTAATTTAATCAAAGATGTCTTCTTTTTATGTTCAGGGCTATTAGGAGGCGTGATAAAGTTTTCTTCTGTCCCTTTGCCTTTTGAGTGGTCATGGAGGAGAGATTCTTCTTCTCCTTTTTCTTGTTTGGAACCTGATGAATCTTCATCTTTATGTTTCCTGAAGTCCTTATACATTTCCTCTACCATGGATCTCATGGCCAGGAAACTATCTATAAATTGGGGATCTGGTCCCAAGGGACTGTCTTTTGACATTTTCTTCTAAGGATAGACTCTTCCAATCTCCAGGTTAATTTCGACCAACTCTCCTTCTCCTAATTTAAGCTTTGATCTAGTCAACATTCAACAACAAAATCTAGCACAATCTTGTCTAACCTTAAACAACTTAGAGCTCTAATACCACTTGATATGAAAATCACTTGTGAATTATCTCAGTTAATTAATGAAGGTATTACAGACCCATGTTCTGGTGGTGTGCCTATGTTATTTTAAGCAACGGATCAATAATATTGCGAAATACACAAGCACTTGACACAATAAGAGAAACACAGTAAGCAAATACAAAACACAAAAAATTTAATAAGGAGTTCACCCAATCCTCCTGGGCTATGTCTCCTAGTCCAGCCTTCATTGGTGGCCTTTTCTATTACGTCTTAAAGTAGAGTTTTACAATAAGGAGCTCAATTTGAGTCTCACTTAACAGATGATGATTAGTAGGGTGGTACTTGGATTCCCCAAGCCTCTAGAGTACACAGACTCCCCCTTACCGATTCTTGACCTCAACTGGTCTCACTGGTATGAGTCAAATTTGGTACTCAATACCTGATAGGTATACATAGAGGAGTTTCTTGAACCTCTCAAGCCTTCTCTGGAGTTCAAAAACTCTTGGACTCTCTCTGTTCTATCTGCTCAATGCTGCCTTTACTCTGTAGGTCAGCTTGGCTTCTCTATTCTCTGCAATTCACTTCTTTCTCTACTTTTGTTCTCTTTTACTGCTTCTCCTCCATTTTTTTCTTTCTCTATCTATTTGTGGCTTAAAGCCAATCGGCTTCCTGACTATTTGTTTCTGCTTCCCAGCTTTCTGGATCTCCTACGTCTATCCACTGGAATTCCCCTACTCTACGTCATCATCACTGTAATGCCTCATAGAGAGGTGGCCACCTGTTTCCTCACGAAATAAGTGTCGGTGCTTTTGAATGGTCATTATTTCCGTTGCTCCAAGATTTCCCATGAAACTGATTCCTCTGCCAACTCATCAATCATGTCAGACCTCAAATCTCATGTACCTCAGTCTATTTCCCCATCAAATCTAGTCTTCCATTGGGTTGATTCTCCGCCATTGATCTGGAGCCTCCATATCCTACGGTCTCCGTCTATATCGTGCACGTAATTTGTTCGACCGTTACTCACACGATATAATCGGTTCTCTCTCTCATCCGTTGGATGCGTGTCACTCGGTGTGTGGCATCGCACTGAACTCGGGCAAACCCACTTACTGCTCAAAGTGCACATGATATCCTACCAGTTTTGGGTGATGGACCCGCCTTCTAATGGTTTCTGTACAGTTTCCTGTTTTCCTCGTGACTGAGTGCTCGGGGCTTTCCTTTGCTCTAATCACGTATCAGAAACTACCTCCATTTTTCGATATGGGCTTCCGATTTGAATTTTTCGTCCATGCGCGTCTCTGTGGGCCAACAGTCAGCATGCTTTGACCAAGGGTCCTCGTTGTTCCGTGCTGGGCACACATTGCTATTTTCCAGAGGTATTTTCTGATAAGCTCATCATTCATAAGATTCTAAAGCCTGACGTAATTTGAAAAATTCATGGAAATGTTTAAGGATCCGATTCAGATCAATAATATGTAACTATAGCCTCTAGTACACCAAACCAAGCAACCACGTGGTTGAAAAAGAAAATAATAGCCATCTCGCCACTGTTGTTTAATGTTCGCATCACCTCGACCCATTTTCTGAAATAGTCAACGCTGACTATAATGTACCCATGCCCCCCGGTTGAGGTGGGGTTACATGTCATGAAGTCAATGCCCCATTTGGTGAATGGTCCAATAACGACGATAAGTTGCAATGGTGCAGGTAGTAATCTAGCTTTACGGTCATAGATCTGGCATGCGTGACAACTTCTGATGGTAACTATGCAATATTTGAATATAGAAGGCCATAAGTAACCAGCACAGAGAATTCTTAGCGCGGTAGTATAACTAGATAAGTGTCCACCACAAGCACCTGAATGGCAATCATTCAAAACTTTCTCAGCTTCTTCATGAGTGAGGCACCTTCGTAAAATCGTATTGATACCACGACGATAATGAGTGTCGCCAACGATCAGATAATATTTGGCTTGGTATTGTATACATCATTGTTGCAAGTGAGAGGTATCTGGCCAGAAGTTTTGGGTCTAGAGATAAATCAGTATATCCCCATACCACGCATCAGATGACGAAATAAGGAATAGAGACTCATCTAGAATTGATGGTTCTGAAGTTGAATCAATGGTATTCGAGGGAAGGTCACAAAGAAGCTCGGCGAAGACTAGAGATTTCTTTGATTTGGATTTTATGAATTCCAAATCAAACTCCTACAAAATGACGGTCCATTTTGAGTATTTTCCCCCCAACAATTGACGTGACAAAATATATGTCATAGGTTGCAATCTGAAATGACAATGGTCTTTCGGAGCAGGATATAGTAGTGAAATATCTGTACATCTTGAACAGTAGCCAGAGCTAAATTTTCAACATAATAGTACTTAACTTCTATATCATTGAGATTGAGGCTCAAATAATATATCAGATGTTCAATCCCATCTTCTTCTTGGACTAAAACCATTCCAATGGTTGTATCTACAACAGAAAAATACAGGAAGTAGTCATTTTGATAATTTGGGGAATACATTAATAAGTCTCTAATTAAGGTATCTTTAAGAGCATCAAAGGAAGCTTGCACAACTTGATCCCAATGGAACGGTATCCCCTTTTTCAATAAACGAGTAAATCCTTTAGCCATTTCAGCATAATTGGGAATGAACCTCTTCAGAAATTTAGCCTTCCCTTGGAGTCTCTATAATTGTAGTAGATTGGAAGGTGGAGGAAAATCAAGCATTGCCTAAACCTTAAGTGGATCTAGTCGAATTCCCTCTTCAGACACAACGAATCCGAGCTAACGACCAGAACCAACACAAAACACACATTTGTGTGGGTTGAGTCGTATTTTTTAGTGTCGGCATCGTAAAAATATAGCTCTCAAATGTTGCAGGTGATCAGAATGCCTTCGTGAATCAGAGGGTAAATCATCAAGGTATGTTTGAACAATATGTTTGATGTCATGGAAGGCATAGTTCATTTCCCTCTTAAACGTTTCCCCTGCATTCTTCAAACCGAAAGGGATTTTCCTATAAGTGAATGCGCCCCATGGAAAAATAAAAGTATTTTTATATTGGTCCTCTGGGTGGATATTGATCTGATTATAGTCAGAAAAACCATCCATAAACAAGAATATTTCGCATCCTGAACATTCATCAATAATCTAGTCACTAAAGGGAGTAGGATAATTCTCTTTTGGACAAGCTTGAATAACATCCCCATAATCGACACACACTCGTATTGTCCCGTATTTCTTCATGATAGGAACAATATTGGAAACCCAATCAGTAAGAGGAATAACATAAGTGAAACTAGCATGCAAAAGTTTTTCAACTTCTATGTTAATAACAGTAGCCTTCTTCAGATGAACTAGACAGAGGTGCTATTGCACTGGTTTGACATCAGGATACATTTTGATTTCATGTTCAACTATATTAGATTCAATTCCTAGCATCTCCTCATATGACCATGTAAATATATCTCGAAATTCATGAAAGAGATCACGGTAAATATCAAGTTCTGATGGAGAACAAGATTTTCCAAAATGAATGTTTTCTACAATGTTAGGTTTGGTTGAAATATTGATAGAAATATTTTCTTCGTTATTTGATAGGTTTCACTCAGAATCTACTATATCTATGAAAATAGAATTCAAAAGGAAATTGACAACTGAAGGGTGATTTTTTTCATTTGAATAATATTCTATGTGATCTTGAACATGGGAACGATGATGATAATCTTCCCATGGTTCTCCTTCCATCATCATTGATTGGAAATTTCCTTCATCAATAGAAAATATACATGAAAAAGGATCGAAAGAAGTACCAAATTCTAATGATTGATCTACCCATACAATTGATGAAAATGGATTTGGATTTGTCGCGCGAGCCAGAAATATTGATTGTTATGCTAGCTCAATGGGGCTTATCGGCATGATTTAATTACTACTATCAACTTCACAACTATTGGTAATCTTCCTTAAGTTAGATGAAGTGGAAGATATCATGTTGCAAGTCTCAACGTTTGCCACTTCTGCCAAATTTGATGGTGGTGGTAGTGAAAAAGTACCCATTATGGAAGGATCTTTAAAGAGACCTACACCAATGTTTTGAAGCGATAGCGGGGGTCTATGTGCCAATGGAATGCTTCCAATATCCTATGCACTAGCGGCGAAGAAGGCGAGTTGGTCGACAATTGTGATTCCACCTTTATGAGGAAATGAATCATTCTATTATGAGGAATTTGGTATCTATGGATAAATACTAATTCCCTAGATAAGTAGCCATATCTAGAACAACAGTTTAAGGAACTTTAACCTTTCTTTATAAAAAATAGATAAGAAAAAGAGAAGGAGAGGACCTACTTGTACTTTCGCTTTCCACCTGTCTCCCTTGTATCGATCCTATCGCTCCTCCCCATACTTAACATGCTTAAGAAGTACCTGTAAACATCAACATAATAAAAAGAACCGATCAAAGCAAAAGATCTATTGATTACAAGTAAATGGAATCAGATACATTCACACATATAAGCATCACATTTCAAGATACGCATATGGAAAAAGGTGCAAATACTTTATTGAATAGAAGGAAGGATTACAACCATGAAGCTTGATTCAAAGTCACTCCTCCAGCTTTGGTTCCATTCACATCACATCATAAGCATGACAATCTAGTAGTATAACGGCACTTACAATAGTCTCAATTCTTAAACTAACATTATCTCCTTACAATCTTCAAAGTCTAGCACTTGATCACTTAGATGAGTGCTCAATTTTGACAAAGATGGAGGAGGTTTTTTCATCAATGAAGGTATTGAATGGCCTTCCATACTTACAGTTAGTTTCCATGGAGGAAGGTATGAGAGGATAGGAGGTTAATTAACTCATTCCATATCCAATTTCGAGCTCATAGGAGATGATAAGTGTGGGAACCTTCTAGATGGCTCCAAAAGATAAGAATATTCCCAAAACCCTATGACAATTTAGCTCAATCTTGCCCAGCGTAGGTTAAAGTGGGCCTAAGTTCTCTGCAGAGCACCCTTGCATGGGCCTACCTGTGCTAATCCTTCAAGGAGTCATTTTAGGATGTCTTCAAGCCATGAAACTATCAGGGAAGGAGGCATTCAAAAGGTTGACTTGTTTAGGGCATGTAGCAACTACAATTAGGGTTTGATGAGCCCTAAAACACTGATTTGGATGATGGGAGTGATGTGCCCAAATGGATCTATAACAGCTACCCCCTAAAGCATGAACTCGAAAATAATAATGTCAAGTGATATGCTTTACGATGTGATGAGGAGGTTCTGAAGTGGTTGGTGACCTACATTGATTACAATACATAATATCATGATATTTTGATTTTTTCTCATGAATTGCTAAGGGAAGGCATACCCATGCTCAGTATATAAACTTTCATTACATGTACATAGATAGTCATGTACAGATATAGGCCCATGATCAGAATGACCATTAATGTAAAGCCATTGTATAGATGATTTGGTACATTTCTTGAAATTACAACCCAGATGGATTAAACTAGATCCGGGGTCTTCTATCTTGTTTAATCATTCGCTCAAGTACAAGTCTAAACCATGCGAATATGTGATTTGAAGTCGAAAATAGGAAGACACTGTCTGATTACTAGCCAATGATATGAGTTGTTAACAGATGCTAGAGAAATCACCAATAATGATAATGGTCCTCAAGGTACTGTAGTACATTCTGCATGGTGTGAATGGATGATTTGATGTCGAACACCATATAAATTATTTCGGTCGAAAGCCATTAATGTCAACCTATCACTGGAAGCGAGAAACCTGCCATTGATGTATGCAAGCCTCAAGGTACTAGAAGGGTGTTTCTAAGTCAACTTCTTAGATAATGAGTTGATGTCGAGAAGAAGTGACTCATCACAGGAGGGCCTTGATGTATCCCACATAAACAACACAAAACAAGTATAATGATTTTGGAGACGAAATTTGAGTAATGACACAAGGTTCAGGAATGGCGATCATGAAAATGAAGGTTTATGGTATTGCAAAGGATGAATTTTAACTGAATGACTTCTCTTGAATGTGTCAGAAACACTGAAATGAATTGGTAGCATTGACCCAAAACAAAGTGATGGATGGTATGATAGACCAACAATATGATAACCATCAAGTTGATAACCCAACCCATATAGTCATGATGATGAAGTGAAAGTGTCATGTTCAAGAGAGACTTGCTACCAAAAGTGGTTTACCCCTTTTTCCATTTTCCCCAGTCATTGCTAACTAGTACCTCTTTATTTTTATCAAGCTTGTGGAGGATAACATATGCTTGTTGTATAATTTCACCCTTCGGGTGAATCCATCGCTGCGTGATGTTTTAACGAATCTAGCAAAAGTGAAACTCGGCCTTGTCAGGATCAACAAGTTTGTCGCTATTTGATGTTTTAATGAGTTTAACGACAAAGATAACTCAAATATTTTCATGTTTAGAGAGTTTGAAAAGGGACAAAAAGAAAACTCCACAAGTTCTTTTTCATATATTTGTCTCTCAAGCCTGAAAAAAGCATAAAAAAATACAAGAGAGAATATATTGACCATGTTCGGTCAACGTATTCCTTTTTCATAAATAATCTATCTCAACCTGAAAAAGGGTTAAACTTATACTGAGTAGATGTCATTTCTAATCTGTTAATGAGTTGAAAAGGAAAAGCGCTCAAAAATCTTTTCATATTTAGAGAGTCTGAAAAGAGCTTAAAGATGACTCCAATTTGAGGAACGAGTGGTGTCTTGGATAGCAATTGGTTCTGGTGATGTTAGAAATTCTCAAAACATGTTGATTTATGTGAAGATGTTGGCTAATAAGACCACTCATTGCAATTGTTCCTCAAAAAGGGTAAAACAACCAAATGAAAGCATATGATCGGTCAAGCAGATAGTGACGATGGAAGGAAAGAAAAGAAACAAAGCTCATCTAACAAAAGAGGCGATATAATGGCAATCACGAGGGTTAAAATGGAGATGGTTTAATTTTTACACAAGCTTGAACCATATGGAACTATGCTTGGATTCAGTTTCATGTTTACACAAGCTTGAAATGAAAAACTATGCTTGGATTTAGTTTCATTTTTACACAAGCTCAAAATGAAAAACTATGCTCGGATTCAATTTCATTTTTACACAAGCTCGAAATGAAAAAATATTCTTGGATTCAGTTTCATTTTTACACAAGCTTGAAATGAAAAACTATGCTTGAGATTGGTTTACATGCCCCCGACATGATGAAAGGGAGAGTCCCTTGTAACCATATAGAAGTCGGTACAGTGAAGCAGGACGGTTATCCAACATCTTTTTGGCTTCATCAAGATAGGGACAAAGTTGAATGGGGTGATTCCCTTCACATAACCTACGGGGAGACTTAACTTTACTACTAGGTGCATGCCCCCCAAGATTCATTACATTCACCTAAGTAGACTACTCGTGGCTATCAAGTGGATGGAATGAAGGTTAATTTACGAGATCAAGTGAAAGACTTGACTGGGATTTTAGTAGATCTACTCAAACACTCGACTTGGAACTTTGCTCCAGGAGACCTTGTTTCATTTTTTAATGAACTTGACACATGACAAGGAACTCTACTTAGATTCCTTGTTTCATTTTTTAATGAGCTTGACACAAGACAAGGAACTATGCTCATACTCCTTTGTTTCATTTTTTAATGGGGTTGACACAAGACTAGGAACTATCCTCATATCCTTGGTTTCATTTTTTAACGAGCTTGACATAAGACGAGGAATTGTCCTCATTTCCTTGTTCACGACTCATAAGAGGTCATGACTCCCAAGAGGTTCTCATCAGATGGGAGAATAGTTGATCCATAGCAACGAATCTGAGATCTGGTTCCAATTCCCCCAGTACATAATGTACAACATCACGGATTTGATTGTCCGTTGATGTAGGCATGGAACGGGTTGCCACATAATTAACCCATGGCAGGGATGATACCATTGGGACAAAAGGACCACCTAGGGAATATGGTTGACTGAGAGCCATATTTGGATCAGGAAATTAAATCTAGTCAACGATGAAAATTTTGCCTTCATGCGGGAAACAAATCACTCGAAAGAGCATTGAAACAATAGCTCCCACGTCATATAAAAAATCCATGCCAAAGAAGTAAATGGTAATCTAAAGGGCCTGGGACTACCATAAGATTGATATAAACAATTTTTCCTCCCAAAGTAATAGGAAACTATTATGAAACCAGCTCACAAAAAGATAGAAAAGATAGATCAACACCTTAGAATTCAGACTCTTTGAGGGGGCAACCTCCTTTACATTACATAAATGAACAATTCTTGGATGATTCAAATGACAAAACCTCCTTTCTATATATAGGAGTCTAAGAAGTCACAATATAACCCAGCTGACCTAAGAATAATAATATAAAGGCACAAAAATAACAATAGAGGGATTCTATGGGGCACAATAATAACAATATGGGGACAATAGGGGCACAACAATATTAATAAGGGATACAACTACAATAGTAATGGGGTAATCACTAGTATTATTGGGGCCTAACATGCCCCTCTCCTTCTAAAAAGTGTTGTCCTCAATGCTTGAGTAGTTTTGGATGCTTCTGTATAAAATTCTCATCCTCCCATGTGGAATCTTCAACGAATAAGTTATTCCACTTGATGAGATACTCCGAAATTGATCAATTTCGTAGCTGTCGAGTTCTTGTTTCTGTGACTGCTTCCAGTTCCAATATAATTTTTCCTTCCTCGACAAGTTCTGGCAATATTGTTTGAACTGGGAGCTTGTTTCCTATAACCTTCTTTAAACATGAAACATGGAAAACTCGATGCACTAGAGAAGCTGTAGGAAGCTCCAATTTGTATGCCATAGTACCAATCTTTTGCAACACCTTATACGGACCATAATACTTTGGTGATAATATATTATCCTTCTTAGCTTGCTTGAGGGAAATTTGTTTATATGGTTGTAGCCGTAGGAATACCCAATCACCTACATCAAAACTTCTTTCACTACGATGCTGATCTACCTGTTGTTTCATTCTATTCTGTGCCAACACGAGGTTATCCTTTAAGAGTTAGAGGACTTGTTGTTGATGCTCGATGTGATTTTCCACTACTTGAACCTTAAAATTTTCTTTTAAATATGATGTGATGGATGGTGGCTGATATCCATAAAGTGCCATAAATGGGGTCATTTTTGTTGTTGTATGGAAGGACGCGTTATACCACCATTCAGCCAGAGGTAACCATTTGACCCATTGTGTCTGTTTATCAAATACAAAGCAACGAAGATGTCCTTCCAAACATTTGTTTACTATCTCAGTTTTCCCATCAGATTGAGGATGATAAGATGAGCTATGAGCTAACTGAGTACCGAGACAAGAAAATAATTCTGTCCAAAAATTTCTAGTAAAAATGGGATCTCTATCACTTACAATAATCTTTGGGTTTCCATGTAGCTTTTAAATTTTCTTCCATAAATGCAGTAGAAACTGTACTAGCATTAAATGGATGTGATAATGCACAAAAGTGTGCATACTTGGTAAGTCTGTCAACTACCACCATGATGACACTCTTTCCCTCAGACTTGGGTAAACCTGTGATAAAATCCATTGAAACCTCCTCCCAACGTTGGCTTCGAATGGATAAAGGTTGTAATAGACCCAGGGTCTTAATTATTTCAACTTCATTTTGTTGGCAAACCAAACATTCTGCCACAAACTTTTGAATATCCAATTTAAGGCCATCCCAAAAAAATTCCTTCTTAACCCTGTGGTAAGTTTTTATAATTTTGAGTGCCCTCCTAAGGGAGAAGTGTGCAATTCCATAAGAATCTTTTGCTTGAGTTGGGAATTCTTACAAAGGTATAAGCGATCTTTGTACCATAACGAATCATTTTGCAAGCTAAATGTATTAGATGTATTGGAATCTTGTTGTAACTTTCGAATAAGTGCCCACACTTCTTCATCATTCTTCCATTCCTCCCTTGCTTCGTTTATCCAATCTAGCTGGATAATAGAAATGGTGCACAAAAATGCTTCCACATCCTCATCCTTTCTTGAGAGTGCATCTGCCACCACATTTTGCTTCCCTTTTTTGTAGACGATTTCAAATTCATAACCCAACATCTTTGTGACCCACTTTTATTGCTCTTCAGAGGATAATCTTTTATCTAAAAAGTATTTAAGTCTATCATGATCCTTTTTTACCTTGAAGTGTCTTCCCATTAGGTAGGGTCGCCATTTCTTAAGTGCATGTAGTATTGCCAACATTTCCTTCTCATAAATAGCTTTGTGTAAAAAAATTCCCTTGATTGGACGACTTTCAAAAGAAATGGGTCTTTCATCTTGCATTAAAACAACACAAATTCCATTTCCTGAAGCATCACATTCCACAATAAAGGTTTTTGTGAAGTCCAGTGTAGCTAAGACTGGTGCTTGGCACATTGCCTCTTTAAGATGTTCGAAGGCCTCTGTTGCTTCTAGAGTCCATGAAAATGCATATTTCTTCAATAATGTTGTTAGAGGTGCTGCTATTCTCCCATAATTCTTAAAAAACTTGCGATAATACCCTGTCAACCCGAGAAATCCTCGCAGATGCTTTATGGATGTGGGGATTTTCCATTCCTTAATGGCTTTAATTTTGCTAGGGTCTACCTTAACTCCTTCATGAGATACAATATGACCCAGATATTCCACCTCCTGTACTCCAAAGAAAAATTTGGATCTTTTTGCATATAATTGTTTCTCCTCCAATACTTGTAGCACCTTGTCAACATGTTCAACATGATCCTTCCAAGACTTGTTGTAGATTAGTATATCATCAAAAAATACTAACACAAATTTTCTAAGTAAGGGTTTGAAAATGGAATTCATCAAACCTTGAAATGTTGAAGGTGCATTGGTAAGGCAAAAAGGCATGACCAAAAATTCATAATGACCCTCATGAGTTATAAATGTTGTTTTCGGAATGTCTTCAGTCTTCATTCTAATTTGATGATATAATGAATGAAGATCCAACTTGGTGAAGTAAATTGATCCATGCAATTCATCCAGTAATTCATTAATGACAGGAATGGGAAACTTATATTTAATAGTGAGCTTGTTGAGCTCCCTATAATCTGGACACATGCACCATGATCCATCTTTCTTGTGCACCAATACTACTAGAGCAGAGAAAGAACTTTGACTAGGTTGAATTATACTAGCCTCTAGCATTTCTGCAACCATACATTCAATTTCACTATTTTGGGCATAGGGATATCTGTACAGCCTGACGTTTGGAGGAACACTTCCTGGAATTAGATGAATAGCATGATCATGATCATGAATATGTGGGAGACATTTGCGAGTCTCAAATACCTTGGAATGATTGTCCAAGACTTTTTGGATATCTGGAGAAATAGCTGATTCCAAAGTGGAAACATATAGCGAACATAATTGTGTAATTACACCTCTTTGTTCCTTTTTTAGAATATTTGTCATACCATTAGAGCTGATTATCTCTCCTGGTTTCCCTGCAATACCCCTTAATTCAAATTCCTTTCCTTCCACAGAAAATTTCATGAAAAGTTATTGAAAATTAAAAGCTATTGTACCTAAGGATTGTAGCCATTGGACTCCTAGTACAACATCAACACCTCCCATTGGAATGGAAATCATTGGGCTATTCAATACATATTCTCCCATGGATATCTTGATATTATGGCACTTTCCAGAGCAATTTATTGTTCCTCCATTTGCAACCATCACTTGACACTCTGGTGTTGGATATAGGAAGCAATTCAATTCTTTTTCTATCTTACAATGAATAAAATTGTGTGTACTTCCTGAATCAATCAACACTATTATCTTTTTATTCTTGATTTGTCCTTCTATCTTAATGGTTTGAGGAGTGGTAATTCTGGCCAATGCATTACAAGATATGGTCAGATTCATTTCTTCTTTATCTAGGCTTTGTTCCTAGAGTATATCCTCTTCTTTTGACCTTTCTTTCTCCTTTTCTTCTTCCTCTTCAGAATCTATGTAGAATAATTTCTTCTCAGCAAACTAATGACCTTTAGTGTATTTGCTATCACAACTGTAATAAAGCCCTTTTGCTCTTTTTTCTTCTAGTTTTTTTGGTCTCAACCTTATAGGTTGTGGAAGACTAGGGGCAACAACACTTCCATCTTTATAGTTGTGAGTGGTATGCTTCTTGGTTGCCAAAATTTTGCTTTCCATTTTTCTTGCTAACTCGAATGCCTTCTCTAATGAATCAGGTTCCCAGAGGCAAACATGATGTTGGATATTATCCTTTAAATTCCCTATGAACACATCAATCCTATGGTCCTCTGGAATATTTTTTACCCTCATGTTCAATTTTTGGCACTCCTCAATGTGCTCCATCATTGAACCCGTTTGTTTGAGACTTATCAGTTGGCAAAAAAAGCGTTGCTTTTTCTATCCTCATAATGTGCTTTCAATTCTTCCATAAAAATTACCCAAGTGATAATTTTTTTATGATAGCAAAGCCATTGATACCATAAAAACTAATTTGGTTCCAAATATAAAGTTGCAATACGTACCTTTTGTGTGTTTTGCACATTATTGAGATCAAAAAATTGCTCCATCTGTAATATCCATGTTGCGTGATCCTTGCCATCAAACTTCCTCATATAGATTTTTGGAATATGGTGGGTCTTCAATCCAACATTAGAGTCTATGAAATAATGATTAACATTTCTTTTGTTCGCATCATGAGTTTCCTTTACTACCCTTTCACCATTAGTAAGTATTTCTTGTAGAAAATTTGTCAAATCTGTCTTCAAATCTGCCATGCCTGTCTTCAAATTTGTGTTCAAATCTATCTTCAAATTGTCCATCTTAGCTTCCATGCCATTCATCTTAGATTCCACACCATTTATCTTAGCTTCTGTTAGCTTTTGTGAGAGTGACATTTGTTGCACTTGGTCTTGTAATTTTGATATATCATGTACCATTTCTTCCTCTTCTGCATGAGTCATGCTAGAGCTTTCAGGTTGCTTACTAGGTGTTTTCATTTTCTTTCCTCAGGGCATCAGTTACCAATAATAATTCTCTACTACGCCCTTTGAATTCCTTCAAAATAATTTTTCAAACCAAGCTTAAGCAAGAATTTAAAAAAATCTACACATATTTTTTCACTTTGTAGGAGCTCAATATTGCCTTTGATGTATCTCTGTAATTTCGGATCATCCAGTTTTGAAATTTCAACCTACATTAGCCCTCTCTGTCCTCTTTCCAATGCCACCAATCTGATCCAAATTGGATTCTCCAAGGAAGAGTTATGCCAAATCTCCCACATTGACCTCATTATAGACTAGTTCAGTAGAGTGAACTTGTACAACGTGCCACGTGTCCTTGTTTCGACCTTTGGCTCTGAAAAATATACACAAGAAACTACAATTTATCCTCTTCCTGTACCTTCTTATGAAATTTCAATCTGATTCTCAAAGAGAAAGTTATGACTATTTTCCCCAGGTCACCTGTTTGGAATGTAATTTAGGAGTGTGCAAAAATACCAACTTCCTCAGATCATATCTCCGCAAATATAGTGCAAAAAGCTCTGAAATTTGGACTCGAGATTCAGTGCGATTTCGTCTCAAATGGGTTTTTTTCTGCTTCTGAAACATCACAAAAAATAAGTTATAACAAAAATTCCACGATGACCTATTTGGAGCAGCGAAACCCTAGAATCCAAAGCTCTGATACCAAATGTTATGAAACCAGCTCACAAAAAGATAGAAAAGATAGATCAATGCCTTAGAATTCAGCCTCTTCAAGGGGGAAACCTCCTTTACATTACATAAATGGAAAATTCTTGGATTATTCAAATGACAAAACCTCCTTTCTATATATAGGAGTCTAAGGAGTCACAATATAACCCAACCGACCTAATAATAATAATATAAAGGCACAAAAATAACAATAGAGGGATTCTATGGGGCACAGTAGTAACAATATGGGGATAATAAGGGCACAAAAATATTAATAAGGGATACAACTACAATAGTAATGGGGTAATCACTAGTATTATAGGGACCTAACAGAAACTAAGGAAGGATCCCTAATGGCTGACTGGTTCCTTTGTTAAAAGCCAACAGATTTTGGGTAACAAGCACAAGTGGTGGTGAATCAAGCGCTTGCCAAGAATTAGAGGAAAGGATACTCATAGATGCACCTTCATCTATAATAGTGTCAGATACAATCATATTACAAACATGTACTATGATCTGGAAAGGCACATAAGAAGGAAGACAAGATCCTTATAGTCGATTCCAATCAAAGGAAGTGACTAGACTACTTGGAGGGGGTACTGTAAAAGTGGGAGAATTATGCCCTTGAGTTACGAGAATAGGAGGATTTTTCTCTTGTCTTGATGGAATACAAGGGTTACCTCCAAGCTCATTGGAATCTGAACAAATGAAAAGAACATGAGTGGTATCATACTCACTCTCTACGGGAAAGGTACGATTAACAGAAGGTGAAATTGGGGCAACTGTTACCTCGACCTATGATGGGTGAGGTGTAGACTCATTGGATTCACATTCAGAGAAAGTGGGTTTGACCGATTGTTGATTTGGGTCAGTCACTTTATGAACTAGTGAAGGAAAGGATAGTCTTCTATAACGAGATGGAAGTCACTGTAGAGAATGAGAACGGTTATCCAACACTTTTTTGGCTTCATCCAGATAGAGAAAAAGGTGAATAGGGTGATTCCCTTCACATAACCTATAGGGAAACTTAACTTTACCCTTCTTTCCATGAGCTTTACTACCACTAGTTGATGGTGTGTCACCAGCATGATCTCCAAAAGTTGATGACACAAGATGATGTGAACGGGAAGATCATTCTTCTAAGATCTGAGGAATATCAGGACAATTTCGAAGAAGATGGTCTCCCACACAAAGATTGCATGGATATCGAACTTTGTGAGGCTTGACAGACAGTTTCCCATCATATGTTGCATTCAAAGCAATGGTTGCTTGGTTTCCACTCTACTGAATTTTCTTCTTCTTCTTCTTCTTCTTCCCTTTCTTCTTCTTCTTAGCCACCTAGGTACTAGTACCAATACTTTCACCAAGAAAAGAGGAAGAAGGGGAGGAAGAAACAACTGAGGAAGAAGGAAAAGGTTCAACTTTAGGATCAACTGGAGGCTGGTTTTGTCTAGTTGGAGGAGTACTCGATTATGGAGAAATCATGATATTTTGAACCAAGGAGGTTGAAAACAACCATACTGGCAAGCCAATGCTAAGTCCTAGAAGGGACAATGTAGCCATATAAGGAGCACCAATATTTCCAAAAGGAGAAAGAGGACTAGGATTACCATCAAAAAGAATTCCTTGATCGGTGGACTCCGGATTTGTCGCCATATGTCTCAACCTAAGATCAAATAAGGAGTGATCATGGAGGATGTTGTCTGCAGTCAATTAAATTTATTTTAAACAAAATAGAAAAAAAAAGCAAAAGAGGGATGATCTAGGCAAAAGTATTACCAAGCAACTGTGAATTGCAGAATACCTCCCGGCGAGCTGAGAAGTACAGATAGGAAATCTCCCTGAATGCTATGTTCAGTGTATCACATTGTACAAGGCGACCAACTCAGTTACCTAAGAATGGATAGAAACCTAGTGTTTTCCTCCCATATATACCTGAAAATATGTGGAGGCCCAATCTATATTAGTGTTGTCTAATGCGAAACCGCACAGTGAGAGCATTCCCATATAATTTACATACTGTAACATGGCCCTATATACTCAAAGGTACGTGCACGAGCTACGATATACTCACGTATGTGGAATGAGGTATCACACTCGAGATGTATCACAGACAAGTTAGCGACAACTACTATGTTTTATGATGTCAGAACACGTCTCTAGCATATAACCTCTAAATTCTTTGCATTAGGTGACAATGCTCCATTAGGTTAATCCAGATGAATTTTAAGTTCATCTTCGTAACAATTTGCCTTTCAAGGTTCACCACGTGATGTATGTTTGCAATTCCTAGAATGCAACTAATATGATAAGAATTCTTTCCATTCAAATTAACAATGAAAACCTTAGTTAGTAGGGATAGAGCAATCAAATTTCTTTTAATCAAAGAGAAAAGAGCACAATCTAATGCAATTTACCTAAACTATTCCTATGAGCACACACAAACTTTTTCAATGTATGATGCAAGTTTTTCCTTTTGATTCCCTTAATGTTATGATGAACAAAAAAGGAAACTAATGCACATACAATCAATCAATCTTTTTACAAGAACGAAGACTTTACGACAGTTATATTTTGAGGGAAAAGAAGACTTTTACGACACTTTCTTTCAAACAAAGATTAATCGACTATAATCTAACTTTGACGATGAATTGATAATGACAAAGAAATCATTTAAGAAACATCAATCAATCAAGACAAAATAGGGCTAGCAAAGGAGATACAAACTTGGTTTCAGATACATGACAGTCATTGATCTTTCAGCAAACAACTTTAGAAGGAAATTTGGAAAAAATCAAGCCAACAGTAGAATTTTTGGCTTAAGGAGTATCAACGCAGCCCTGAATGGGAGACAATGCACTGTAGAGCACTCTGTCTAAGCCAAGGGTGCTCTGCAGTGCACTGTGTCCCTCACAAGCCTGCACTGGTGACAGTAAGTCATTTCAAGAGGCAATTTGACACAGTTTTGACCAAAATTCAATGCAAAATATCTGTAATACAATAAATGAACACAAGTAGGGTCTACAAGAGTGTCCTAGGAGGTGTATAAGCTATTAGGAAAGATGATCATCCCCAGTGGAATCGCCAATTTGTTATGAAGAATTTGGTATCTACGGATAAATACTAATTCCCTAGATAAGTAGCCATATCTAGAACAATAGTTTAAAGCACTTTAAGCTTTCTCTATAAACAATAGATAAGATAAAGGGAATGAGAGGACCTTCTTGTACTTTCGCTTTCCTCCTGTCTCCTTTGTATCGATCCTGTCGCTCCTTCCCATACTTTACACGCTTGAGAAGTACTTGTAAACATCAATAGAATACAAAGAACCGATCAAAGTAAAAGATATATTGATTACAAGTAAATGGAATCAGATACATTCACACATATAAGCATCACATATCAAGATAAGCATATGGAAAAAGGTGCAAATACTTTATTGAATAGAAGGAAGGATTACAACCATGACGCCTGATTCAAAGTCACTCCTCCAGCTTTTGTTCCATCCAGATAACATCATAACCATGACAATCCGACAGCATAATGACACTTACAATAGTCTCAATTCTCAAACTAACATTATCTCCTTACAATCATCAAAGTCAAGCCCTTGATCACTTAGATGAGTGCTCAATTTATACGAAGATGGAGGAGGTTTTGTCATCAATGAAGGTATTGAATGGCCTTCCATTCTTAGAGTTAGCTTCCATGGAGGAAGGGATGAGAGGATAGGAGGTTACTTAACTCATTCCCTATCCAATTTTGAGATCATAGGAGATGATAAGTGTGGGAATCTTCTAGATGGCTCCAGAAGATAAGAATATTCCCAGAACTGTATGATGATTTCATTCAATCTCGCCCAACACAGGTCAAAGTGGGCCTAAGTGCTCTGCAGAGCACCCTTTCATGGGCCTACTTACACTGGTCCTTCAAGGAGTCATTTTAGGATGTCTTCAAGCCATGAAACTATCAAGGAAGGAGGCATTCAAAATTTTGACTTGTTTGGGGCATGTAGCAACTGAAATTAGGGTTTGGTGAGCCCTAAAACATTAATCTGGATGATGGGAGTGATGTGCCCAAATGGATCTGTAACACATACGAAATTATGTTGAAACCACAGCAGCCATGGCATAAACCCACGGTCTTCCTAGTAAAATGTTGTAGTCAAGTGGTCCATCAACTACCTCAACTTCAACCGTTACCATTTTTCCTCCTAGTTCAATTTGCAGATTACTCAAAATTCCACAAGGTGTGTATGTGCAACTGTCAAAATCCTTTAACGTTTTTGGTGAACGTGACAAAGGAGGTGAGCCAAGTGTATTCCAGCAACTCATAGACATTATACAAGTAGATGCCCCCTCATCAATAATGGTTTGATGAACAAGTTTATTCAAGGCATTTACTTGAATCAGGAATGCTAATTTCATTGGTAACTGTCGCATATAACCCGCATGGTTGAAAACCACAAGATTGGAATCAATTGGATCAATTCCACCAATTGCTGACAACAAAGCCTGCTTTTAGGAGGGATAGTTCTGAAGTACCTCGAGCATAGACATAACAGAAGGTGAATGAGCCAAATCTTCTACTATATTGTAATTTTGTGCAACTCGAGCTCGAGGGTTAAATGTCGATTTATGTACAACTCCCTTAGGCAATTTATTGTTAATTTTGGTGTAATAGGTGGTGGAATAGGATCATTCAAAGTCAAAGTTGAAGGGTTAGGTCGATCAGACTAGTTATTTGATGACAATGGTTGATTTCCATAATCTTTACTTTGTGTTGACACCAAAACATCATATTTTGGCTTAGAGGCAGATAGCATAAGCACTTGGGTAGTGGAATCATGGTCTGTAGCAACAATATTTGTCTTTGGTTTTGGAAAAGGATCAATCAATATCATTCTTATGAAACCAGCTCACAAAAAGATAGAAAATATAGATCAACGGCTTAGAATTCAGCGTCTTCGAGGGGGAAACCTCGTTTACATTACACAAATGAACAATTCTTGGATGCTTCAAATGACAAAACCTCCTTTCTATATATAAGAGTCTAAGGAGTCACAATATAACCCGGTCGACCTAACAATAATAATATAAAGCCACAAAAATAGCAATAGAGGGATTCTATGGGGCACAGTAATAACAATATGGGGACAATAAGGGCACAACAATATTAATAAGGGATAAAACTACAATAGTAATGGGGTAATAACTAGTATTATAGGGACCCAACATGCCCCTCTCCTTCAAAAAAGTCTTGTCCTCAATGCTTGAGTAGTTCTGGATGCTTCTGTATAAAATTATCATCCTCCCATGTGGAATCTTCAGCGGATAAGTTCTTCCACTTGATAAGATACTCTGAAATTGATCGATTTCGTAACTGTCGAGTTCTTGTCTCTGTAACTGCTTCTGGTATAAATATAATTTTTCCTTCCTCATCAAGTTCTGGCTATCGTTTGAACAGGGAGCTTGTCGCCTATAACCTTCTTTAAACATGAAAAATGGAAAACTGGGTGCAATCGAGAAGCTGCAGGAAGCTCCAATTTGTATGCCATAGTACCAATCTTTTGAAACACCTTGTACATACCATAATACTTTGGTGATAATTTGTTATCCTTCTTAACTTTCTTGAGGGAAATTTGCTTATATGGTTGTAGCCGTAGGAATACCCAATCACCTACATCAAAACTTCTTTCGTTGCGATGTTGATCTGCCTGTTGTTTCATTCTATTCTATGCCAACACGAGGTTATCCTTTAAGAGTTGGAGGACTTGTTGTTGATGTTTGATGTGATGTTCCACTACTTGAACCTTAGAATTTTCACTTAAATATGATGTGATGGATGGTGGCTGATATCCATAAAGTGCCATAAATGGGGTCATTTTTGTTGTTGTATGGAAGGAAGTGTTATACCACCATTCAGCCAGAGGCAACCATTTGACCCATTGTGTCTATTTATCAGATACAAAGCAACGAAGATATCCTTCGAAACATTTGTTTACTATCTCAGTTTTCCCATCAGATTGAGGATGATAAGATGAGCTATGAGTTAACTGAGTACCAAGACGAGAAAATAATTTTGTCCAAAAATTTCTAGTGAAAATGGAATCTCTGTCACTTACAATAATCTTTGGGTTTCCATGTAGCTTTTGAATTGTTTCCATAAATGCAGTAGTAATTGTATTGGCTTTAAATGGATGTGATAATGCACAAAAGTGTGCATACTTGGTAAGTTTGTCAACTACCACCATGATGACACTCTTTCCCTCAGACTTGGGTAAACCTGTGATAAAATCCATTGAAACCTCCTCCCAACGTTGGCTTGGAATGGATAAAGGTTGTAATAGACCCAGTGTCTTAATTGTTTCAACTTTATTTTGTTGGCAAACCAAACATTCCGCCACAAACTTTTGAATATCTGATTTAAGGCCCTCCCAAAAAAATTCCTTCTTAACCTTGTGGTAAGTTTTTAAAAATTCTGAGTGCCCTCCTAAGGGAGAAGTGTGCAATTCCATAATAATATTTTGTTTTAACAGAGAATTCTTACAGAGGTATAAGCGATCTTTGTACCATAACGAATCATTTTGCCAACTAAATGTATCAGATGTACTGGAATCTTGTTGTAACTTTCGAATAAGTGCCCACACTTCTTCGTCATTCTTCCATTCCTCCCTTGCTTCATTTATCCAATCTGGTTGGATAATAGAAATGGCGCAAAACAATGCTTCTGCATCCTCATCCTTTCTTGAGAGTGCATCTGCCACCACATTTTGCTTCCCTTTTTTGTAGATGATTTCAAAGTCATAACCCAACATCTTTGTGACCCACTTTTGTTTCTCTTCAGAGGATAATATTTGTTCTAAAAAGTATTTAAGGCTATCATGATCTGTTTTTACCTTGAAGTGTCTTCCCATTAGGTAGGGTCGCCATTTCTTAAGTGCATGGAGTATTGCCAACATTTCCTTCTCATAAATAGCTTTGTTTAAAAACTTTCCCTTGATTGGACGACTTTCAAAAGCAATGGGTCTTTCATCTTGCATTAAAACATCACCAATTCCATTTCCTGAAGCATCACATTCCACAATAAAGGTTTTTGTGAAGTCTAGTGTAGCTAAGACCAGTGCTTGGCACATTGCCTCTTTAAGATGTTCGAAGGCCTTTGTTGCTTCTAGAGTCCATGAAAATGCATCTTTCTTCAATAATGTTGTTAGAGGTGCTGCTATTCTCCCATAATTCTTAACAAACTTGCGATAATACCCTGTCAACCCGAGAAATCCTCGCAGATGCTTTATGGATGTGGGGATTTTCCATTCCTTAATGGCTTTAATTTTGCTAGGGTCTACCTTAACTCCTTCATGAGATACAATATGACCCAGATATTCCACCTCTTGTACTCCAAAGAAACATTTGGATCTTTTTGCATATAATTTTTTCTCCTCCAATAGTTGTAGCACCCTGTCAACATGTTCAACATGATCCTTCCAAGACTTGTTGTAGATTAGTATATCATCAAAAAATACTAACACAAATTTTCTAAGGAATGGTTTGAAAATGGAATTCATCAAACCTTGAAATGTTGAAGGTGCATTGGTAAGGCCAAAAGGCATGACCAAAAATTCATAATGACCCTCATGAGTTCTAAATGTTGTTTTCGGAATGTCTTCAATCTTCATTCTGAGTTGATGATACCTTGAATGAAAATCCAACTTGGTGAAGTAAATTGATCCATGCAATTCATCCAGTAATTCATCAATGACAGGAATGGGAGACTTATCTTTAATAGTGAGCTTGTTGAGCTCCCTATAATCCGAACACATGCACCATGATCCATCCTTCTTGTGCACCAATACTACTGGAGTAGAGAAAAAACTTTGACTCGATTGAATTATACCAGCCTCTAGCATTTCTGCAACCATACGTTCAATTTCACTCTTTTGGGCATAGGGATATTTGTACGGCCTGATGTTTGGAGGAACACTTCCTGGAATCAGATGAATAGCATGATCATGATCACGAATAGGTGGGAGACCTTTGGGAGTCTCAAATACCTTGGAATGATTGTCCAAGACTTTTTGGAGATCTGGAGAAATAGATGATTCCAATGTGGAAACATCTAGCGAACATAATTGTGCAATTACACCTCTTTGTTCCTTTTTTAGAAGCTTTGTCATACCGTTAGAGCTGATTATCTTTCCCAGTTTCCCTGCAATACCCCTTAATTCAACTTCCTTTCCTTCCATAGAAAATTTCATGAAAAGTTCTTGAAAATTAAAAGCTATTGTACCCAAGGATTGTAGCCATTGGACTCCTAGTACAACATCAGCACCTCCCATTGGAATGGAAAGCATTGGGCTAGTCAATACATATTCTCCCATGGATAGCTTGATATTATGGCACTTTCCAGAGAAATTTATTGTTCCTCAATTTGCAACCATCACTTGACACTCTGGTGCTGGATATAAGAAGCAATTCAATTCTTTTGCTACCTTACAATGAATAAAGTTTTGGGTACTTCCTGAATCAATCAACACTATTACCTTTTTCTTCTTGATTTGTCCTTCTATCTTTATGGTTTGAGGAGTGGTAATTCCCGCCAATGCATTACAAGATATGGTCAGATTCATTTCTTCTTTATCTAGGCTTTGTTCCTGGAGTATATCCTCTTCTTTTGACCTTTCTTGCTCCTTTTCTTCTTCCTCTTCACAATCTATGTAGAATAATTTCTTCTCAGCACACTTATGACCTTTAGTGTATTTGCTATCACAACTGTAACAAAGCCCTTTTGCTCTTTTTTCTTCCAATTTTTGTGGTGTCAACCTTATAGGTTGTGGAAGACTAGGGGCAACAACACTTCCATCTTTATAGTTGTGAGTGGTATGCTTCCTGGTTGCCATAATTTTGCTTTCCATTTTTCTTGCTAACCTTAATGCCTTCTCTAATGAATCAGGTTCCCAAAGGCGAACATCATGTTGGATATTATCCTTTAAAGTCCCTATGAACACATCAATCCTATGCTCCTCTGGAATATTTTTTACCCTTATGTTCAATTTTTGGAACTCCTCAATGTGCTCCATTCTTGAACCCTCTTGTTTGAGACTTATCAATTGGCTAAAAAAAATGTTTCTTTTTGTGTCCTCATAATGTGTTGTCAATTCTTCCATAAAAATTGCCCAAGTGATAATTTTTTTACGAGAGTAAAGCCATTGATACCATACAAACTGATTTGGTTCCAAATATAAAGTTGCAATACATACCTTTTTTGTGTTTTTCACATTATTGAGATCAAAAAATTGCTCCATCTGTAATATCCATGTTGCGGGTTCCTTGCCATCAAACTTCCTCATATCGATTTTTGGAATATGGTGGGTCTTCGATCCAACATTAGAGTCTATGGAATCCTGATTAACATTTCTTTTGTTCTCATCATGAGTTTCCTTTACTACCCTTTCACCATTAGTGACCATTTCTTGTGACAAATTATTCATATTTATCTTCAATTCTTCCCTCTTATCATCCATGCCATCAATTTTAGCGTCCATGCCATTCATCTTAGCTTCCATGCCATCCATCTTAGCTTCTACGCCTTTCTTTAAACAATCCATCTTAGCTTGTACACCTTTCTTTAAACCATCCATATTAGCTTCTACATCTTTCCTTAAACCATCCATCTTAGATTCTATTGCTTTTTGTGCAAGTGACACTTGTTGCACTTGTTCTCGTAATTTTGATATATCATGTTGCATTTCTTCCTCTTCTTCATGAGTCATGCTAGAGCTTTCAAGTTGCTTACTAGGTGTTTGCATTTTCTTTCCTCGGGGCATCAATTACTGATTCAAACTATTTTTTCAAACCAAGCTTATGCAAAAATTTAAAAAACTACACACCTTTTTTCACTTTGTAGAAGATTGATATTGAATCTGATGTATCTCTACAATTTCGGATCATCCAGTTCTGAAATTGCGACCTGTAGTAGCCCTCTGTGTCCTCTTTCTAATGCCACCAGTCTAATCCAAATTGGATTCTCCAAGGAAGATTTATGTGCAATCTCCCAAGATGACTTGATTATAGACTAGTTCAGTAGAGCGAACTTGTACAATGTGCCACGAGTCATTGTTTCAATCTTTGGCTCTAGAAAATATATACAAGAAACTATAGTCCATCCTCTTTCTATACCTTCTTATGAAATTTCAATCTGATGCTCAGAGAGAAAGTTATGATGATTTTCCCCAGGTCACTTGTTTGAAATGTAATTCAGGAGTCTGCAAAAATACCAACTTCCTCATATCATATCTCCGCAAATATAGTGTGAAAAGATCTAAAATTTGGACCCGAGATTCAGTGTGATTTCTTATCAAATGGGTTTTTTTTTAGCTTCTGAAACGTCGTAGAAAAAAGGTTATAGCAAAAATTCCATGATGACTTGTTTGGAGCAGCAAAACCCTAGAATCCAAAGCTCTGATACCAAATGTTATGAAACCAACTCACAAAAAGATAGAAAAGAGAGATCAATGCCTTAGAATTCAACCTCTTCGAGGGGGAAACCTCCTTTACATTACACAAAATGAACAATTCTTGGATGATTCGAATGACAAAACCTCCTTTCTATATATAGGAGTCTAAGGAGTCACAATATAACCCTGCTGACCTAACAATAATAATATAAAGCCACAAAAATAACAATAGAGGGATTCTATGGGGCACAGTAATAACAATATGGGGACAATAGGGGCACAAAAATATTAATAAGGGATACAGCTACAACTGTAGTGGGGTAATCACTAGTATTATAGGGACCCAATAGTCATGGATGTATTAGAAGTCTTTAGAAGATTTGAGACTTCGAAGCGGTGAGGACAATCTCGTGTAAAATGCTCATCGTTACAGTTCAAACATAGGTAACAAGGTTTGTTGAAAATAATACTGAGAGGGGGGGTTGAATCAGTATTATCAGATCAATAAAAAATTTTCAATTCTCAGAAACATATACGCTACTTCAGTTAAGTGAACCAGCATGTACACGCTACTGTGTCTAAAGAAAACAGCGTATAACCAGAAAACTTATAATTCAGTTAGTTTATCTTCAGTTAAGTGCATCAGGTTATTATTCACCATATTAAGAGTAAATAGTATAACAGAACAGATCATCACACAAAAGCCACACACATGAACACCATGATATAAGGTGGAAACCCAATGTGGGTGAAAACCACCTGCTGCAAGTCGTCTCTATCTTTCTTTAATAAGAACTTCAGTTTACAATCTTTTGTACTGGTGCAGCCTTATACCAGTACGCAGGCTACAACCTGCAGAAGGCTTCAACCTTCTCTCGTTCTCCAAACTTCCTTGGAAGGGAGCTTCAACCCCCTTTGCTCTTGTACTAGCTAAGATACTAGTACGTAGGTGCAGGCCTACAATCTTCTTTCCTTTAGGTACCACTTTTCATCAATTTTCAGACTGGATACTCCTGAAGCAAACATTATAATCTGAAGACCATGATTCATTCACAAATCATTGAAGCATAAAACAACCAATACTAGCATCATCAATCTTTGAATCACTGAACCACTGAAACCCTGTCAAACCCAGTCACCAGAACACAGAGCAGACTACAGAACTTTGCAATAACAGTCAGATCCAGCTGCAACCCAAAAATCAAGCTCCAAAAGATATACGCTACTACAATGAAGGCAACCCGCGTATACACGCAGTTTTATCGAAGACAACCTGCGTACAGATCTAAAAACAATTTTTCATAACTTGCAGCTGTACCAGATTTCAGTTATACCCAGAACATAACATTGCGTCAGTATGCAGATCTAGAAATACGCATAATCAACCATATAAAGATAGTTCATTTCAAACCATTTGATCCCGATCTCTCCTTAGATATTGTTCTCCATCAACCAATGAGATCTCTCCTTAGCCCAGATCAAGCAATACATCATCAACCAATAACCTGCATACTGGATCTAATACTTCATCAGATATTCAAGACATTTCAGATGCACTTGCCTAATGATTTCCTTCTCCTTATATAGCCTTAGGCCTTGTTCAATACCAAGAGCCAAAACCATAGAAATCCAATACCATCATCTTCAAAAACTAGGGATCAACACGTCCATCGAGACACCAAGGTCCAAAACCATAGGCACAACTTCCAAGGAATAACTGTCGTGGACCAAAGATAAGTTTTCCACATACACGCGCTTTTACTGAAGCCACCCAGCGTGTACACGCGACTTGGTATATAGCGAACCTGCGTATACGCGACTTGGTATATAGTGAACCTGCTTGTATACGTGACTTGGTATATAGTGAACCAGCGTGTATATATTTTTCTTCATACTTGTAGACTGGTCATCAATTCCTTGCTGCTATCCTTCTGCACTATGATTTGTTATCAGTGTGATTTGCCATCAAGGACAACACTTGTCTCATAATGCCAACAATCTCCCCCTTTGGACTTGATGGCAACAATACCAAATCAAATCACTCTCCCCCTTTGTCATCAAGGGCAAAGGGCTGTGCTCCCCCTGAGTACATGCTGATATCTTTGCTTGGCTGTGCTGAAACATGCTTCCTCTGACTGTAGGCAAGATCTGCAAAAGATGTTCTTCAAAGGAACCAAGACTTATACACCATAAGGGACTTTCCTATTACCAAAAGACTCAATACATACATCCATACTCCCAACCAAGAGGGGATACATCAGAAACAATCAATTATATTACATCATTCATCCCAGGCATAGTGGGGAAACCAACATAGGCCGTTACATGACCTTGACACCATAAAAGAGATATCACAGAAGAGATACATGACATAGAGACAACAAATCTAGACCAAGACTTATGAAAGTCACAAGCAGCATCTGATACACACCTTTTAGATCAGCAACCAAGATTTCCTTCTGAGCTCCTTCTCCTGAAACCAACAACAGTTGTGTACTAGAACCAAAAGCATCTAAATGCCAACAATGCTTTATGAGACTTTAATCTGCTCCCCCTGAACCTGTGCCTGCTGCTCCCCCTGAACCTGTGCCTGAAGAATTCTGGCATACCCATCTCAGACCTTCTCCGACCAGAGTCTGCCCTTGCTGTTCAGAACTCCATATACGCGACTTCTCCTACAGAAAACGGCGTATGCACGCGGATATGCTTTCTGCAACACGCGTACACCATACACGCGACTTTCCTAGTATAAATCAGCGTATATACGCGGATATCCCTTACGTAACTTGCGTATACCAAATTTTCTGTAGAACAGACAAGCTTCAACAGCAGGATGAAGCATCAACTACTCCCAGCTTTTGTCTGAGATATTCAAAAGTTTCCCTGGGCAGTGGTTTTGTGAGAATATCAGCAACTTGTTCCTTAGAAGGAACATACTCCAACTTGACCTTCTGCTCAAGCACTTGTTCCCGAAGAAAATGGTACTTGATTGGTATGTGCTTGGTCTTTGAGTGCATGACTGGATTCTTTGAAATGCCGATTGCACTTGTATTATCACATAAGATAGAGACTGGTGAAGTGCAAGTGATTTGAAAATCCTGCAAGGTCTGCATCATCCAAAGAAGTTGTGTGCAACAAGATGCCGCAGCCACATATTCTGCTTCAGCTGTAGATAAGGCAATCGAACTCTGTTTCTTGCTAAACCAAGATACTAATCTGGAGCCCATAAAGAATGCACCACCACTTTTGCTCTTCCTGTCATCCACGCTTCCGGCCCAATCTGCATCTGTATAAGCATGAAGTGTGAGATTTGTATCTCTAGGATACCATAATCCATAATTTTGTGTCCCTTGAAGATATTTGAAGATTCTCTTAACTGCCTGAAGATGAGTCTCCTTTGGATTTGCCTGAAATCTCCCAACTATTCTGACTGCATGCATGATGTCTGGTCGGGTACCTGTCAAATAAAGCAAACTCCCAATCATGGATCTATAAGTTGGTTGATGAACTGCTGCTGATTCATCATTTGCACTGAGGCTGCATCCTGTAACCATGGGTGTACATACTGGCTTTGAATCTTCCATGCCATACTTCTTCAAGATCTGCTTGAGGTACTTGGTTTGAGACAAGAAGATGCCTCCTTCATTTTGTTGGATTTGCAATCCAAGAAAGTATGTCAATTCTCCAAGTAGTGACATTTCGAATTCTTTCTGCATAACCAAGGCAAAGTTTTGACTCATAGTCTCTTCATTGCTGCCAAAGATAATATCATCTACATAAACAACAAGTATTAGCAATTTGTTATTTTCAATTTTTATATAGAGATTGCTATCTGCTGATCCTTTTGAAAAGCCTTGTTGGTGAAGATATTTGTCCAATCGATAGTACCAAGCCCTAGGAGCTTGTTTGAGACCATAGAGAGCCTTTTTTAATTTGCATACAAGGTTTGGATCATTCCCAAGAATGAAACCATCTGGCTGCTCAATATATACTTCTTCTTCTAAGTCTCCATTCAGAAAGGTTGATTTCACGTCCATTTGAAATACCTTGAAGTTTTGAAAGCTTGAGAGAGCAAGGAACATTCGGATGGCCTCAAGTCTTGCTACAGGAGCAAAGGTCTCTTCAAAATCTATCCCTTCTTGCTGCGCATACCCTTTACAAACAAGTCTGGCCTTGTTTCTAATTACTTCTCCATTTTCATTCAATTTATTCTTGAAGACCCATTTTGTCCCTATGACATTCTTATCTTTTGGTCTAGGAACCAGTTCCCAAGTGTTGTTCTTTTCGATCTGCTCAAGTTCTTCATCCATTGCTTTGACCCAACATTCATCTTTGCATGCCTCTTTCACATTTTGTGGTTCAGTGGAAGAGAGTAATGCCAAATAGCTTGAAGCTTCTGCAATTCTTCTTCTTGTTTGTATTCCTGCTTCTTTCTGCCCCACAATCTGAGATTTTGGATGATTCTTTTGAACATATCTGGATGGAGTCTTCTCTTCTATTCTTGCCTGCTCCTCTGGTTCTTCTTGAGGTTCTTCTTCTTCATCATTCTACCTTTGAGTGTAGCCTTCATCTTCTTCAATGTCTTCATGATGAACTTGCCTAGGAATATATCCCTTCTCATCAGCCACTACATCAATGCTGTCAACAATTCTGCCAAGTCTTTTATTGTAGCACTTGTATGCTTTGCTATATGGAGAATAACCAAGAAGAATGCCTTCATCTGCTCTTGGTTCAAGTTTGCCAAGTTTCTCATCAGTATTCTTAATATAACATTTTCTCCCAAATATTTTGAAGTGCTTCACCGAAGGAGTCTCACCATTCCAGAGCTCATGAGGTGTTTGAGTGTTGTTTACTCGGACATTTGTTTTGTTAAGAATAATAACCGCAGCATGTGCAGCTTCACCCCAGAAAGTTGCGGGAGTACCTGATTCATCAAGCATAGCACGAGCCATTTGTTGGATTGTTCTGTTCATTCTTTCCACCACCCCATTTTGCTGAGGAGTTCTAGCTGTAGAGAATTCTCTTCTTATCCCATGTTCTTCACAGAAATCGAAAAATTCATTTGAGGTAAACTCCCCACCTCTGTCAGATCTGAGGCACTTAATTTTGTGTCCTGATTCATTTTCAACCAAGGCTTTGAAGGATTTGAATTTTTCGAATGCTTCATCTTTGTGCTTCATAAGTCCTAACCAGAGAAACCTGGAGAAATCGTCAATGAATAATATCAAGTATTCTTCTCCTCGAGGTGTTCTTTTTCTAAAAGGACCACATGTATCTGTATGTACTAGTTCAAGAGGCATGCTAGCTGATCCTTCCTTCTCTGGAAAGTTAGTTCTGGTTTTCTTTCCAAACTGACAAGATTTGCATATAGTGTTGTCTGGAATTTTGATATCTGGAAGACCACGAACTGCCTGATATTTGCATGCTTTCATTATTTGTGAAAAGCTTAGATGCCCCAACCTTCGATGCCATAGCCAGTGTTCATCATCCTTGCTCAAATAGCATTGTTGTGGTCCTTCTTCAAATATGTATAGATTATTTGGAGTCCTCCCTTTGATCACTGTTTTACCTGTATCAAGATCACGAACACAACATCCATTTGATCTAAATATTACCTATGTTCCTTGATCGCACATCTGACTGACACTCAGAAGATTATGCTTCAATCCATCAACATACAAAACATTTCCAGCTTTGACCTTCTCTTTCAATGGAGCCACACCTTTTCCTTCTATGGCTGCAGAGATGTCGTTTCCAAAAGAAACTTTCTTCCCTTTTTCTAATGCGGTATATGACTCAAGCTTTTCTTTGTCCCCTGTCATATGCTTCGAACATCCACTGTCAATGTACCATAGACTTTCTTGACCTTCTGCATAAAAGGCTATCCCACATCTTTCTGGTTGTGGTTCCTTTATTCTCCATGTTCTGACATTTGAGTTTTTCTCCTTCTGAACTGTCTTCCGGAACCTGCTCCTGCATTCAGAGTCTTCATGACCAAATTTATTACAAATAGAGCATTCAACTTCATTTTCAAGAACCGAAAAGTTGTTATAAGTCCTTTTCATGGTTTCAGTCATTCTCCCTTGCTTTTGAGCTTCTCTAGTCATGATTGTCTTGTATGCAACACATTGAGATGCTTTGTGACCGAAGTTATGGCAAGAAAAGCATTGGCCATTAAAGAAAATTCTGCGATAATCAGATCTATCATCCAACCGATTGTAGCTTCTATTTATTCTTGGATCAAATTGGGAAGATTTTACCTGTGGCTGATTGTAGCTTCTGTTTGTCCTTAAGGCAGTTTGTCCCCAAATTTCTTGATGGTCTTTATTTGTTCTTGAGGTAAACTATCCCTGATTCACCTGATTACTTTTATTTGGCCTTTGCTCACTTTTCCTTGCTGCATCAAGATAACTTTTAGAGGTAGAGGCTTGAGATGTTTCTCCATTATATCCAAGACCTGTCTTGATCAGAGGAGATCGCTGCACATTGATAATCTCATCCAAGGTTTCAGATCCTTTAACAAATTTAAGGTTAATAGCTTTTGTTTTCTCAATCTCTTTTCTAAGACCAACAATTTCACCTTCTAGTTTTTCAAGATGTTTTTCCTTTTCATCAATTGGAAATTGTAGAGTATCAATGATCATATTCTTTTCTTCTATACATCTCTTGAGTCTAGTAATTTCATCATAAAGATTATCCACATCTATAGCATCCATATAATCATCATCTTCAAATGCCATTAACAACTTATATTCATTACCTCGTTCATCTTCATCACTATTCGATAGACCATCACTATCTTCATGAGTGTAGTAGCTTTTCTTATTTGCACTATGTTTCTTGTTCCATCTAGCAGGTTCCTTTCCTTTATCCTTATAAGGACATTTTGCATCATAATGACCTACTCTTCCACAAGCAAAGCATTTAAAAGGTAACTTACCTATGAACCTTCCAGAACCCCTTTGAAGATTTATGACAAAATTTGATTCTTCTTCCTCTTCTTCTGGGACGTGGCTTGCTTCATAATAATCTTCTTTGCCTGATGCCTTGAAAGCAGCTTCTCTTCTGTCTGATGGACCTCCCTTTCTCATTTCATAAGCAGTTAGAATTCCATGTAGCTGAGACATAGTAAGAATTCGTAGATTTTCCTTTTCTTCTATTGCAGATACTTTAGATTCAAACTTGGGGGACAATGATCTTAGAACCTTTTCAACCACTATAGCCTCTTTTATTTCTTCACCCAAATTTTTCATACAATTAACGATCTCATCTACCCGAAGAAAATAGTTAGCCACACTTTCATCATTATACATCTTGAGAGTCTCATACTGAATCCTGAGAGTTTGAAGTTTAGCACGCTTTACCTGTTCATCTCCTTCATATCTCGTGACAATTTTGTCCCATATCTCTTTTGCGGATTTGTAGTGCATTACCTTCATGAATTCTATTTGGGATATACATCCTAATAGGGTACTGACTGCTTTCGCATTTGTTTCATACTTCTTTTTCTCAGTTGCATCTGTAGGAGTAGCTGAAGGAAAAGCGTAGCCTGTTTCTACGATGTCCCAGAATTCTGTACCAAGAGATTGAAGATAGACAGTAACTCTTACCTTCCAATAATTGAAGTTTGTCCCATCAAAAACCGGTGGCCTGATTGATGCTTCTCTCTCGTAGTTGCTCATGATGAACGATCTACCTTCAAGTGATCAAGCTTCTCTGAAGGACCTGCTCTGATACCAATTGTTGAAAATAATACTGAGAGGGGGGGGGGTGAATCAGTATTATCAGATCAATAAAACTTTTTCAATGCTCAGAAACATATACGCTACTTCAGTTAAGTGAACCAGCGTGTACACGCTACTGTGTCTAAAGAAAACAGCGTATAACCAGAAAACTTATAATTCAGTTAGTTTATCTTCAGTTAAGTGCATCAGGTCATTATTCACCATATTAAGAGTAAATAGTATAACAGAACAGATCATCACACAAAAGCCACACACATGAACACCATGATATAAGGTGGAAACCCAATGTGGGTGAAAACCACCTGCTGCAAGTCGTCTCTATCTTTCTTTAATAAGAACTTCAGTTTACAATCTTTTGTACTGGTGCAGCCTTCTACCAGTACGCAGGCTACAACCTGCAGAAGGCTTCAACCTTCTCTCGTTCTCCAAACTTCCTTGGAAGGGAGCTTCAACCCCCTTTGCTCTTGTACTAGCTAAGATACTAGTACGTAGGTGCAGGCCTACAATCTTCTTTCCTTCAGGTACCACTTTTCATCAATTTTCAGACTAGATACTCCTGAAGCAAACATTATAATCTGAAGACCATGATTCATTCACAAATCATTGAAGCATAAAACAACCAATACTAGCATCATCAATCTTTGAATCACTGAACCACTGAAACCCTGTCAAACCCAGTCACCAGAACACAGAGCAGACTACAGAACTCTAAAATAACAGTCAGATCTAGCTGCAACCCAAAAATCAAGCTCCAAAAGATATACGCTACTACAATGAAGGCAACCCGCGTATACACGCGGTTTTATTGAAGACAACCTGCGTACAGATCTAAAAATAATTTTTCATAACTTGCAGTTGTACCAGATTTCAGTTATACCCAGAACATAACATTGCGTCAGTATGCAGATCTAGAAATACGCATAATCAACCATATAAAGATAGTTCATTTCAAACCATTTGATCCCGATCTCTCCTTATATCTTGTTCTCCATCAACCGATGAGATCTCTCCTTAGCCCAGATCAAGCAATACATCATCAACCAATAACCTACATACTGGATCTAATACTTCATCAGATATTCAAGACATTTCAGATGCACTTGCCTAATGATTTCCTTCTCCTTATATAGCCTTAGGCCTTGTTCAATACCAAGAGCCAAAACCATAGAAATCCAATACCATCATCTTCAAAAACTAGGGATCAACACGTCCGTCGAGACACCAAGGTCCAAAACCATAGGCACAACTTCCAAGGAATAACCGTCATGGACCAAAGATAAGTTTTCCACATACACGCGCTTTTACTGAAGCCACCCAGCGTGTACACGCGACTTGGTATATAGCGAACCTGCGTATACGCGACTTGGTATATAGTGAACCTGCTTGTATACGCGACTTGGTATATAGTGAACCAGCGTGTATATATTTTTCTTCATACTTGTAGACTGGTCATCAATTCCTTGCTGCTATCCTTCTGCACTATGATTTGTTATCAGTGTGATTTGCCATCAAGGACAACACTTGTCTCATAATGCCAACAAGGTTTCCTAGCCGAAGAACAGGAATCAGATGATTTCTCTTGAGGGGAGTTATTTTGTTTCTTCTTATTTTTCCATTTTTTCTTACCTCCTAGTTGCTTTTCATTCTTGCTCTTATCTGTTGACATGACATTGATTTCGGAAGTAAGAGTGTTATCAGGCGCATTTGTAGTTTGATTTGAAATGGCAAGTGTTTGACCAGATGGTCTACCTGTCATTTGTGTGCTCGAAGAACCAATCACACCGTCACCGGTATGAGAGTCCTTACTCGATGGTGGAGGACGAACAGTGAAAGTTGGTTGGGGTGCATTTGGGATCTTGTCGTAGAGCATGCCAGACTATGTATAAATCAAGTCAAAATATTGGGCATGAGAAATTACTTGATCTTCAGCGAAAACTCCACCTTTCGCCACATCCTCAATGATAGATGGAAGCAAGGATTTTATAAACCACTCAGCTAGAAGTTGATTAGGAACATAAGTTTTAACCATTTGATGACGATGACGCCACTCATGAATATGATCAGATATATGAGTAGTAGTAGTCTATTTAAAGTTGGTTAATAGTTCCATTCCAGACTCATATCATATGGGTAACTGGAAGGGGGTTAAAAACATCGTATCTAAGGTAGTGAAGTTATCAAAAGAAGCTCGTGGTAACTCAATGTACCACTTCACAGCCGGACTAGAAAGTGTTCTCTGGAAAAGACGAAGTCTAACAGAATCATCATTCAAGGAGTTTGATGAACACCATAAATGAAAATTCATGACATGGTTGGACAGGTCTTCTCCAATGTTTCCATTGAATTTCATAATATTGGAAGGTAACTTGTGCAGAATCACCAGCCACCAAGGTGCATAATGAATTGGGTCATTGGTGAGCTGGTTTAGATCTGGTAATTCAAGTGTCGCAATGAAAGGCAACTATCTATTGGGGTTAGGTTGAGAATATCCAGGGTAAGATGGGATTGCCTGAGCAATAGGCCTTTGCATACTAGCATAAGGCATCTACTATTGGTAACCTTGATAAGGGTAAGTTTTTTGAGCAAATCTGGCATAAGGTTGTTGTTGAGCACCGAGATACATTTGTTGTTGTCCAAACCCATCATAGGCTTGTTGACCAGGTCTTAGATAAACTTGTTTTTGAACAAACCCAGCATAAGCTTGTTGTCCAAGTCCATGTTGAGTTGGTATTACTGGAATCGTTGTTTTTGATATTGGGGCTGCCAAGGCTGTTGAATCAACTGTTGTTGTTGTTGGTACAACGGTTGTTGATTTAACAGTTGTTGTTGCCCACCAATGTAAGGTTGACCTGGTTGTGAATACATTAAACCATTATAAGTCTGAGTCATTCTAGTAAAAGGTAAACTAGCCTGAAGTTGTTGGACTCCAATCACAAGTGGTTGTTGTAAAACTGCCTAAGTAAAACTCCGCAAATCACCCCGGCCACCTAAGTTCATCATTAACCCATGCTTAATCACCATACCGTCGCAATTAACCCATCCCCCCCCTTTATCCTCCGCGCTCATTTGCAACACGATCACCATCCGATCTGAAGGCCCACATCCAATGCTCATAAGCCATTTTGGGTGGGATCATTTGCCGAATGATACCCACCTAAAAAAGTGGTTTTCCGCCTGGCCCTTGATGTTACGTGTCATTCAATGAATGGAATCGGGCGACCCCTCCCGAATACCACCAAGCCCACAAAAGCGGTGCGAAATAAACTGCTTACCACCCTCTCGCTAAATGACAAAACCATCTATTGTTCACTTTGCGCCAAAATTCAAAAAAATCAAACGTTTACCCGTTTAAACACGAAAACCCCAGTTTTTCTCATTTTTTCCTATTTGTGCAGTAAAACCCTATGTAACTGTTATGCACCACCTAAAGCCTATGAAAACCAATTCAAGCATGGTTTACCTCCTGAAAGTACTTTGGACTCTCTCCATAGACCTATAAAGCTCGATAAAGCCATTAATGACCCTCCCTGTCAACCCAACATTTTCGTAACAGTTTTTTTTATTTTACAGGTGATCAAAAGACCGAGCCTTGGATAAACAGTCTTAATACTAGTCATAAGACCTGTTTACTCCAAGATTGTTATCAAATCTATCAGAGATGGAAAATAAAACATATAGTTAAAAGACAAGCAGAGGGAACATGAAATTAAATGATTTACTATTGAAATAGACAGTAAAAACCTAAAATATACTGTGAAGGTAAAAGGACACAGTAAAGAATAGTCAAAGTGTATCAAGTTTAAATAGTATCAGATTGAAGACCAAGTCAAGTAAAGCAGCTAGCATGGAGACAAACAGCAGGGAAGACAGTTCCAAAGCATACAGATTCATGTCAAAGTGAACACAGATTAAAAAACGGAGTGGTAAAAGTAAACATGGAGGTAGTAAGGGTTAAACAGAGATGAAAACACTTTCACCAGCAACAATGAATTTTATCCAAAGTAAAAGTGAAAAACAGTTAAGAGAAATTTAAGGTTAAAATATGAAATCAGAGCAGAAATGGTACATTCTTCAGAAATTTCCTCTTTGAGTCATAGTTTTTCAGAAACTAGTTCGGCCAATCCAAGATGAATTTTAAAAAACCGGAGAAGGTTTTTGTTCCTAAAAGGCTAATATACAAAAAAATATCTCATTGTTTACACAGGTATCAACAAAAGTGTGATAAGTGCATGTCTTCACAACCTATTTTTCGGACTGTGTAAAGTCTTGTTTTTGACATCTTTTTACAGAGAATATTGTGAACAGCTGGAGCTAAATTTTGGGAAATTGAGAGAGGCTTATCTCAAAACATACTTATCTATAATAACGTCTTTCACTTTCTACAGATATATATCGGATTGAAATATAATAAGGTATCAATGGACCCTAATTTTGCATAATTGCTGGGGCAGAATGCAAAAAAAAGTATGTAGTTAGCGACTTGGATGCCTCATCATCAATTTTGAGTTGCTATCAAATTCGAATTTCTCTTCTTTTATCACCATAAATCGACAACTATAGTGCCAAATAGATTCATTAGTTTTGAGTGTCCTTATTTGAGTTCTAATAATGTAAAACAGTTTGAGATATTTGTAAAACCAATCTTGATATTTTTTCAACATATTTCAGTTTAGAATTTGTATAAATACTTCTTCATTTGAAGTATTTTGGGGTGGATTCTTATACTTTCAATAGAATTTTGTTCAAAGTCTGTAAAAGCTTTTGTATCACTCACTGGGCCAGCATGCTGGATTTATGAATAAAAGTAAGATATTTCAAGGGATTCATGTATAAAGCAGAGTACAAATGTGTAATTCTCTTGTTTTTTTTTATCTCCCTTAAAGTTGTTTCATAATCTTAAATGTTTCAGAAGTCTGAATGTTTAACTTGAATATTATTTCAAAAAAAAATTAACTGCACTATGTCTTACTATTATACATTCTTAATGTTTTCTCTTAAACTATCTTAGCTAGGGAATTCTTAACTACTCCTTAGCTCTCATAGTTTCTCCTCTAGTCTATAGTAAAGGATTCTTACTTTCCCTTTACTCATGATTCACTATTGTTCCCCCATATTAGCCTTGGTTTGAGGATTCTTGATTTCCCTGTCACCCCCGTTAAGACTCATTTCACCATCTAGTCCAAGGATTTGTACTTCACTCTGCTATCTTGCCCCTTGAACATTCCCTTTAGTGATTTAACTCCAGCTTTGTTGCCCCTTATTTGACTCCATTTCCTAATGGCCTAAAGGATCAACCTATCTACCTGTTTTAAATATTCCACCACTAGATCTTCATACAAATCAAAAATCCCCCTGAACTTTAGAACTAGCCTAATATCTAAGCAAACATAGCCAAATTATAAATAGAGAGCCCTCTTTGAGCCATAGGTTGGATAGTTCCTATGGTTAAAAGTTGGTTTGTGGTTACCTCGAAACCTTCCCTTCTTCCAAAACTTCTAAGGAAAAGTTTTGAGTGATAACAACCATAATGGTCACTTTCCAACTGCCCTGCACAGTCTCTCCTTCAATAGTGCAGCTCCCCTCGCGCTTCTATTTCCACTGTGAAAATCCTCCATTTCGTGCAGTACCCCAACCGCACAGCTCTACAACCCGGGCAGTTTTGTTTATAGTCTTGCGCCTCCTTTCAACTGCGTGGAGTGCTAAGACTGTGCTTCCACCATATAGTCATCTGGTCAGATCCCTAGTGTATGGCTTCAATCAGCTACCATTCACCTTCCCTGGAAATGACTCTCCATTCAACTTCACCAACTGAACTACTCCACCATCGGTAATCTCCTTGATGACATAGGGCCCCAGCCAATGCATCCAAAATTTTCCTAGAAATTTATCAAACTTGTTGTCATATAATAACACTAAATCATTTACCTTGAAGGTGCGCAGTTTGATGTGTCGATCGTGCCATGCCTTTTCACACTCCTTTTGAACTTGCTGATGGAATCTAGCCAAAAACCTATCTTCTTCTAGTTCTGTCAATTGCGCGAGCCTTTCTTCCATGGCTCTGCAATCTGCCATTCCTGTGAATGCCACTATGCATAGACTAGGTACAATGTATTCCATTGGCATCACAACTTCAATGCCATAAACCAGCCTGAAAGGCATTTGTCCAGTTAGCTTCTTACAAGTTGTTCTATAAGCCCATAGCACCACGGGTACGCGCACATCCCATTCATTTCTTTGTGCATTGCAAACCTTCGTCAGTGCGCTCTCCAACATCTTATTAAACACTTTTACTGTTCCATTAGCCTACGAGTGATATGGCGTACTCTTCTGATGGTAAACCTGAAATTCCTCCATCAACGTGCTGATCGTTTCATTAAGAAAATGCCTACAATGATCGCTCATTAAAATTTTCATACAACCTAACCTCATTAGTAGGTACTCAAAGATGAATTTCGTTGATATTGTGCTTCTACAGTCCTTCACAGGTTGCACCTCCACCCATCTAGTTAAATACTCAGTCACGGTGATGATGTACCACGCACTTGTCTTCCTTCCTGGAGGCTGAATTGGTCCCAAAAAGTCAATTGCCCACTTCTCGAAGGAATGCAACGATCTTTGCGGATGCAGAGGTAGGTCATCCCTCCGCAATGGTCTGCCAATCCTTTGGTATGCATCACATGCCCTACAATACACTTTGGAATCCTTATGCAGTGTTGGCCACCACAACTCAATGCATAGAATCTTCTGTGTTGTTGCTTTTCTCGCATAATTTCCCCCCATGACTCCTCCATGAGCCTCAGCGAGGATGTTGTTTCGTTCAAATTCTAGCACATAACGTCATAGTATTTCATTTGATCCCATTTTATACAAGTTCCCTGCAATGGCAGAAAGTCTACCGCATGTACCACCAATTCCTTCTTTTGTTGGCTAGTATATCCTTTTGGAGTCGTTCTCGTCATTAGGAAGTGTATAATATCTTTAGAGTGACTGTCTGTGATGTGCACCACAAAGAGTTGTGCGTTAGGTAGTCCTTCCTCCAAATTAGTAGGCTCCTCTCCTGTTTCAATGAACGAAAGATGATCCGGTTAGGCATTCAATCATCCGAGTTTCACAATAACTTCAAAATCATACTCTTGAAACACTAATAGCCATCTACATATTTCCCCCCCAACACAGGCTTGTTCGCCAAGTACTTCAATCTAGAATGGTATGTATACATCTTAAAGTGTCTACCTAGCAAGTAGTGCCTAAACTTCTGGAGCGCGTATACCATAGCCAGACCTTCACGCTCTGTCATTGAATAATTCTTCTCAACTTTAGATAGATTCCTACTTGCGAATGCTATAGGATGATCCAATTCTCCCTCACTGGCCTGTGTCAGAACTGCTCCCAGCACAATACATGATGCATCCACATGAACATGAAATTCCTTCTTCCATTTGAGGAAGATAAGGATTACTGTTATGACCATTTTTTCTTTTAATACGTCCAAGCTCCTCTGACATTCTTCATTCCAGTAGAATGTAGCATCCCGTTTTAACAATTTCTCCATTAGTAATCTGGGCATATCTCTTGATGAACTTTCTATGGTACCTTGTATGCCCCAACGTTGTGTGCAGCTGTTTCACACTTCTTAGTGCCTCCAAATTGATTATAACCATGATCTTCGCAAGGTCTACCATCAATCCTTGTCTATATACCATGTGACCCAGCAAGATCCCAAAAGGGACACAAAACAAACATATCTTCAAAATGAGTGTGATCTAGTACCTCCGGCATGTATCCAACATCAAGCGCAGACTTGCTACGTTACACTTTGCCAATCCAAACACTGCTCAATCATCAAAGTATACATACAGAAATTTGTGAATGAAATCTTTGAACGTTGTGATGACTACATGCGAGAAGATCGTTGGCACCTTCTTCAACCCAAAAGGCATCACAGTATACTTGAAGCATCCCCATTCATTCGCAAAGGTTGTCTTACTTCTATCCTCTGGTGCGATATTGATTTGATGGTACCCTGAGAACCCATCAATAAACAAATATGCTTCTTGGTCACCAACACTATCCAGCACCTCATCGGTGAACGGAGTTGGGAAATGATCATGCACAAAAGTGTCATTCAACTTCTTGAGATCTATGCATATCTGTATCTCATCCTTTTGTTTCTTGTCCTGAACTACCATTGGGCATACCCAATCAAACTCTTCTACTAGTTCAATGATGCCTGCTACAAGCTTTTTATCTAGTTCCAAGAAAACTCTTTCTTTATACTTCAAGTTGAGGCGGTAGGGTATTTGATTCACTTGCTTCGCATCTGGTTTTAGAGTGATCTTCATGACACCCAAGTCTCATATTATCCCTTTCAGATCTAAAAACTTCGTAGGGAACAAATCCTGATATTTGCGGAGCAATTTGATAATGTTATCTACTTTTGCGTCATCCTAGTAGTCCCCAATCTTTGCAAACTTCGGCTTTGCCTTTGTGCCAATGTTCACCTATTTGAGTGGATCAGTGATGTCTTGATTCTCTAGTTGTGATCCTTCAACTTCGCGGTGACCTTCACTCTCTGTTATATTAAAATTCCGCGGGTCTTCATCTTCTTCTTCTGCTGTCACATTGTAGCACTCTAGTGCATGGCTCAGCTAGGTAGTCCAATCAGGTTGAATCAACTCTAGAGGATCCTGCAGTATCCTGAAGATCACTTCCTTGACCTCCTGCAACGCTTCATTAATACATTCAAAACCATCCTCGAAGCTGAACGTCATAAAAAATACTTGGCGTAAAACATCCCATTCTTCAGTGCCATGGCAGAGCTTTGTCTCCAAGTACTGATTCATCGGTATAACATCCAAGGTATGACAAAATAGATGTACCCACTTTAGCTGAGGCTCCACTCCATACACTTCAGTCCATTTGGAAAAATGGTCGTGCAGGTCATTCCTCCCATCATATTTTTCTGCTAGCCACACTTGTTGGTGACCAAACCGTACTCTCATCATTTTTTTGTACACATGCTAATCATCAAAACTATCCTTGTGTGTGCCTCACCATCTCACAGGTGTAGCACGCAACGCCTAGTCCAAGGCTTGGAAGTGATTATTCTCTGGCACTTCTCTCTTGAATGCATCCAAAAATTTATCAACATCAATTAAACCATCATAGTAAGGCCAATCTCTTAGCTCTGATGATACACAACACAACGACTTGGTCATCATGTTACAGCATAATGTAGATACTTCATGCAGTCGATTCTGCCAGTGCTCCAATTCTTCATCTGAATCTGATGTGCAAGAACTTTCGCTATCTCATCCAATATGCCCATCTACTATCAGACTCATCCAATCCTGATCTCACATCATTATCTTGTAAATATGTTCCAAATCATTATCACCTTCATAATCGCGGATCGGTTCAGTGTAGTGCGGTCCTTCTGCAGGGTCCAGGGGCACCACTAAGAAGACCGATTTCTTCTCAAATATCATCTTCCGCTTCTTCAAATTGATTACCCCATTCATGTCAGTGGCCCAATCGATCCCAAGGAGCGTGGGGTAGGGATTGTTGTCATCCACAATCTCTATTACTTCAAAATCAGCTAGTGCACTCGCACCCTCAATATCAACCGTTACTCCCTGCAACTCTCCCATAAGGATGATTTTCTACAAACTTGCCATCTTTAACTGAATCAGAGACCATTGTAGTGCAGGTCTCCCCATTCTCTCCCATGTCTATTTCGGCAAAACATTCGCATCCGACCCCAAATCTAGAATAACTTGATCCATCTCATATTCTCCAATCTATGTAGTAAGCCTCATCTCATGCCTCGTTCTCTCCTTATGCATGCCAATCTTCCTAACTATGTACGGTCTGTCAGTAGCGTTTTCCTTCCCAATGCACCTATTGATCATCTCCTGCAGTCCCTTCACAACCTTTCCATCATGTAACAGCTTCATACAAGTTTCTAAGAAAGTAGTAATCATAGAAAGTTCCATTTCTTCAGCCGGAGTCTCCTGACTTCCTGAGGTAGAGGCCTCAGCGAGGTTTTTCTTCACTTCCATAAACATTTCTCTTTCACGTTCTAGATTAAACCCGGTCTCTTTTTTTGGAAATTTGCGGACCCACTCACCTTCTTCAGGTTTCTTCCCCTTATCTTAACCAGTCGTCGCTCCGCTCCGCAACACAATATTTACCTTAGGACCTTCATCACGAAGCTCAGCCCTCATCATCTATAGGTTATGAGTCGACTGCTGAGGGTGTGTCCCCTTTTTGCATATCTTAGCTGACAATATAAGGTAATCCTCCATCGCATGGACAACCGAGTACAATTGCGACATCACAAATGCGTCATATTCGGGATGTCTCACACGTAGTGTCCTGGTCCCACACAGGTGTAACAAATGACCTTCCCTCGACCTCTACCAGTTCATCCTCCACCTCGGCCTTGTCTGTGCCCCTGATACTCGCCTCATGCTCACCCAGTGCCTTGGTCCAGAGGCCAAGTTTCTTCCTACACCCTATATGTAGGTGTTCTATCCATCATTAATTCATAATTACGGTAATTGCACTCATCATGACCCAGTGATTGAAAAAAGTTTCAGAAGAGATGTTGCAGTGTCTATACTAATTTTTGCAGCAAATGGCAATTGTTTATTGCATGTTTTCCAGCTACCTAATAGATAGCACACCATAGAATGGGACCTGTACTTGGCCCTACTGGAGCTTCCAGCCTCAGACACATTTATCCCCCTACTGCAACATAAATCGTGAAAACCGGACAATGATCTTTGTCATGCCCCTGGCTTTTAAACTTTAGGCACCAAACTTCTTCACGCACCTCGAGCCGAGCTATTCTATCTTTCTTCAGACTCTACATTTCTGGGTAAAGGTTTTACAACTGGGCATGAATCTGTTGAACCCCCATATTATCATATTACATCGGTGTATCATGCAATATCATCAAATTTCCAGAACTTCCGCCTGGGTCCCAATCTTTTGTTGTGATAGCACAACCCTTAGATTAGGCAAGAGCGAAGCCACAAACCATTCACAGTGCTGCCCATCAATCAGATTCATGTTAGGTTCATGGATTGTATACTTCAATCTCTTATCCAAATTCTAGTGTTTCTCACCAATCTTCATCATAATCTCTTTGAATCCCACAATTTATTGCGCTTCAGACTTAGGTCTACTAAATTCCTTATTCAATGCAGTCTGGATATCTGCTAATGTGGACGTCAGGTTATCAATGCAGTACTTAATGTACCACATTAGTGCGTGATCCTACAAAGCACTAACCAATGTTGCTTTCTTCATTTGATCATCCATGATACCCTAAGCTTCCCATATAGCCTTCGCGACAAACCAAAACTGGTTAGGATCTTCATTTCCCATGCCCTTGAACACAGGTAGCTTTACTGAGTTCACCATATTGAATGGTGGCAGAGGCAGCTGCGGTGTAGGTGAAGGTGTATGCGGCAGAGGTGAAGATGGAGGCGGTGTGGGTGGATGGGGTATTCATGGGAACCCTTGCTTTATCAACTAAACAATGCTCTGCAGAGATGCCTGTGTTGCTTCCTCGTCATCACTCAGAGGAGGTTCAATTAGCGGGCTATATTCAAGGCCTATTTTCCCCTTGTTCCTGAATGTCCTTCCACTTCGTGTAGCCCCAAGAATCAAGGTAGATGCATAACCCATTTTCATACAAGAGCATCTTAATCCAGGTATTTAATGATTTTAAATACTTACCTTGTGGCCCCTTGAAGAAGCGACACTCTGCTTCGCTATATCTGATCGAGGTATCAATTGTGAACTCTGTCATAAACCCTCCTATGATATGATCGAGCCAATGATCGACAATGTGCATGATCTTATCTTAAGAGGATTCTAATATCCACACTAACTCCGGGGTCCAGACTATTGGCCGTCAAGCCTCCACCTTCCTTCGTCATCTACCAATTTCGTGATCCACTCATACAACTTGACCGGGAAGGAACATAAGAAGATCTCCTGTATCACTCTGTACAGGTATCTGTCTAACCATTGTTCTTTCATTAGTCGTATATTCCTGTTCTCCTGCGTCGTGAATTCGTGGATCCTTCCATCCAACCAGTCTTCGATCTCCTTCTTAGTTGGATTCCAGCGATGTGACATCACACTTCTCATTATGTAGATCTTGATCTCAAAAATGGAACCAATTGTTGGCTTGATGGACCATGACCTAGGATCATTGTTAATTAGCCAAGCAAATCCCTACACTATTAGCCCTTTCAAGATCAATCAGTAAAGCACAGATTGAAGTCTCACCCGAAGCAGTATGGGGGGATGTAGGAACCAAGTTTTCGCACCATGAGATACTTGTGATGTCATTTTATGTATGAAACCTTCCTTCGCATAGATCGATGCGCCCCTTAGGGCTTATTGATATACTTCTCTTATTCAGCTTTGAGACCTTGACGAAGGCTTGTGACGTCCTTTGTGTACCCTAAACAAGCAGTTCAGATGCTTACGCACTTCTGTAATTACCCTTAATTCTGTGTCTACCCAGATTAGCTTAAGTATTTTTTAACTTCAACATGCATTATGATTATCTTCACGTAAACAGATATTCTTACTTTCATTCATATATCAAAGTAAAACACTTAGATTCGTGCTTCAATACAACATTAAATCATAAACACAGTATTCAACATAGCATAACCACATATATTCATAATAGAAGTAAAATAGCTCATACACAGATATATCCAAAATAGTTCTCTTTATTGATGGTTCAGATCTCCAGTACAAACTCTAACTTCCATGTGCACATAGCTATAGGGGTCTGCTAATCTGAAATGGGGCACTAAAGGCTTCTTGTCAGCTTACAAGAACCTCTCCCACTCCAAAGCTTAAACAATTTCCAATATCTATGCTTATGATTGATAATTTAAGGAAATAAGCACTTGAAATAGGTGTATGCTTGTTTTTGCCTTTAATTGTTTAATTGCCTTAATTTTATTTTCTTAAACTGATATGTAGCATATAACAGTGAAACAGTGCAGCAAATAAAATTCATACACATAACAACAATATAATTAGGAGTTCACCCAAACCTCTTGGGCTACGTCTCCGTGAGCTCTAGTCAACTCAACTAGGCTCTTTTGGATTATGCTAAACTTCTTTTACAAGTTCCACACTCAACTCCATTGGTTTACAACTGAACCTATGGGTTTAGAATACCATCTTATCCCACTGGTTGTCCTTACTCTATGATCTAGGCTTCTCTAGACCAAACTCCTTCAATTAGTGCTCTGAGCTATCTTAAGCTCTACCTTGCACCAACTCCCTCAAAACTCTCTTAACTGTCTCTGGGACTCCTTCTTTTGTCTTCAACACACATCGGACATCAGTAATAGCTTGATCATTTGATCTCCTTGTTGTTCTGCCACTTCACTACAGCATCATGGCTCTTAGAAGTCTGCTTTGAGCTCTCTGGCTCTGCGGCTCTACCTCCAACCTCTGGTGGCTCTACCTCTGTCAAACACTCTGGCTCTATGGCTCTGGTGGTTATCCTCTATTCCTCTAGCATCTCTGGGTTCATCACATTCTATTACCGCAATCACTTAAAGCGTGGAAACCGACTATCCGTCTCTTTGCCTCCTTCTGCATTTTAATTCGTGTTTTCATGACACCTTCTGTTCATCATTTCCTTACAATGGGGAACAATGATGTTTGAATTAGAAATGGTTTCATAATTGAAAAGGAACCAATGGGCGTGGGCAACCTGATCATTTGGCCTTCCTTCTGCCTTAATCCTAGAATAGACACATAACGGAATACACAAGAAAAACTCACAAAAACACATCATGAGCCTTTAAGCCGGAACTCAAATAGAATTCAATCGCATCTATAATCCTCTTGGGTCCATCCTTTCATCGGATATCGCATGTCACATGGCCCAATGCTCCCCTTTGCATTGTTGCGATCCGATCTCTGATCTCCGATCGCTCCGATCGGTGCTATCTGCCCATCGCTATATCATTGTTTCAGCATATTAGTGGTCACTACTTCCATGGTCCGCAGCCCTTAAGATTTCCCAATCAGTGATCCCTGATCAGATCCTAACTGTTGATTCTTTTTTATCCGATGGCTGACAATGCTCATCGCAATCAGCCCATCGCAAGTCTTCACGCCTTTGGTTAAGTCCTCCCTTTGGCTTTTTTGCGATGTAATAAAGTGGTAATCCCATATCACAATGCCTTAAGGCCTATGGTTAAGTCCTTCCCTTTGGCACATTTTTTATGCAATATAATATTGCTCAATTTCCCTTTTGACCAATCAAATAGGGCCACTTGGCCCAATTCCAACCTGCCATGTGTCAGCTATGGATTGGCCTGTGAGCCTATACCAAAAATCAACATTTTCAATATAGTTTGAAGATTAATGAAATTGCCTCCTTTTCTAAGGACATTAGACAATTTTCATTTTACAATAACTCCTTCATCCGGAGTCCATTTTGGTCCATTCAAATTGCAGTAGATGAAGAGACCTATGTAATGAGTCTATTTCCAAGATTATCCTTTGACTTTCATTTTTGATCATTAAAAGTCATCAAGGATCATTTTCTGATCACGCCTCCCCATTGGAAATCTTTTGGACCCCAAAAGACTGATATACTAATCTAAACAATAAATGAGAGTATGTCACCCTCTTCTTTCAGCCTCCATACACTTGCCTTGCATAGTGCCTCTGAACCAAAGCCTTTGAACACTTTCCTTCCTAGATGTGCTGGTCCTCCAGTTAAGAACTGTCTTACTCCTTGATTTCATGCAGAACTTCTGCTAATAAGGTTACAGAAGGTAGTTTGAACTTCTCTTCCTTGATCATTGATCCAAGGTGGCTCAAACAAATGTGAAGTTACATCTTCTTCACAAAAATTTACATTTGTATCTGTTTCACATATTGTCAACAACAACAGAATTACAAACAACAACTGGATGGCCTAAACTCTTGCTTCATTAAAAGAAACAGATTTCACATCTTGTGAACACCTCCATGTCTTTACACCCGCATATAAATGATTGACTAGATAACAAGCCAACAAAACATGCCTTTAAAACAATTGACCCTTCAAGTCAAGCATGTAGAACAAGCACTTTAGGATTCCTTTTCAAAGATGAAACACTTCATCATTATCTCCATCTTGGAGACCAAATCAACATTTTCCAAGTCAACATTAACATTACATGCATGTTTAAAAACAAATTAATCAACCCTTCAAGTTAATCACACATACATGTTCAAATACAAGGAAATAATCAACATCCCTGTGTTCATGCATATCAAGCTTATGCATGCATTTCATCCTTCAACTTTCACTTAAGTACACTGTACTTTCGAAGCTGAAATGAATATAATGTTGCAGCAATAAAGTGAGTCTCCTACTCAACTTTTCCATTCACCTTCTTGGTAAAACCCTGCAACTTGCATTCCATTAACAAAGAAATGCATCAAATCAAAAGACATGCAATCTTTAATTGGATAAGAACTCTAACCATTTCTTACCAATCCATTTCAAAGGTGCTACCTTTGTCTGCACATCAGCATCAACATGTGAATCATCCTGAAACATGTCAATCATGGAATCTTTCTTCCATTCCTGCCATTCTTTCTTTCACCTTCTTCAAGTTTCATGGAAGCATTGTTGGATTCAGAGTCCAACATTTTGCAACAATATGTCCTTGCTTATGGCAGTAAGTGCAATGCATGTGCATCTTCTTGACAACATGATTTTCCTTTTTCAATGGACCTTTGGCTTTCTGCTTCCTTTCCTTCAAAAGTTTCCTGTATGTGGCCATTCTCTTTCTCTTTCACCTTTATTGCCTTCATGAGGAGGTGAATCAAATGAAGAAGTAGCTCCCTTTGGAACACCATCAACCTCTTCAATGGTTTCAGAGTTTCCACAACTCTATGGTTCAAGTGTATGCTTATGAACACCTTCTTCCTGAAAATGATGTTTGAAGATTTTGCATTCCCCAAGAATACAATCTTCACGCTCTTGAGGTAGAAGACCTAAAATGAAACTCCTTCTTGACACTGTTTCAATTGTCTTCATGGCAGCTTTGGAACTTTCTCCATAAGACTGTCCATTAGCCAAGACCCAAATACTTAGGCATTTCCTCAACTATTATTGGCTCAACAATACACTATGCATGTTTGCCCAATCCTTTTCCTTCATAGCCCATTTTTGACATTAACTTGGAACCTATGCCTCTGGTATGTTTTTCAAAAGAAACAATATAACCATTCTTAGAGGAAATTGAAGATAAACTAGAATTATTTACCTCTTCTTCAAGATGATACTTGACTAAGACTTCTTTGGCAACAAGGAGTTGTGTCTCCAACTCATGCATCCTTTCCAGGTTCATATTTACAATATGAAGTTGGCCTTCCAATTCCTCCAATTTGTTAGAAAGAAACTACTTCTCTTCCTTCATGGAATTCAACTGCTCTCGAAGTTCGGTGCTCTTCCTTCCATCCTCATACATTTCTCTCACCATATCCATCATGATGAACAAGTCTTGGTTCATGTATTCATCAGAGAATCTTGTGAAGAAAGAAGAATTTGAGGACTCACTTGTAGAAGTTGTCATTATCAAAATGAAGAAAAGAACTTCAAACAATATTAACAAAGAGCTTATTCAAGAAACCTTTTGCAAAAAACCTCTTGTGCTTCAAGGATTGCTTTGAGGTCCTTTGGGATAATAAGAATGCCTTCAGCCCTTCTTCCTTCTTGTCCTCTCTTGGACTTAGCTAACGACAGCTTTGCCTGATCCTTTGCAAACTCAAACAACAGTCAATTTACAAATAATCAAACAATCAATCCTCGACTATTTAAACACCTTTCAAGCTAAGCAGCAAATAGATTGCTATGTCAGTCAAGCATTCTGATCTAATACCACTTGCATCATAATACCACCTACTCTAGTATAACTTGCTTTGATATAACCAGCTCTGATATAACCTTCTTTGAAGGTGGGGTTAATCAACCTGATGCTCTGATACCACCTGATCTGAAATGGGGCACTAAAGGCTTCTTGTCAGCTTACAAGAACCTCTCCCACTCTAAAGCTTAAACAATTTCCAAGATCTATTCTTATGATTGATAATTTAAGGAAATAAGCACTTGAAATAGGTGTATGCTTGTGTTTGTCTTTAACTGCTTAATTGCCTTAATTTTATTTGCTTAAACTGATATGCAACATATGACAGTGAAACAGTGCAGCAAATAAACTTCATAAACATAAAAACAATATAATTAGGAGTTCACCCAAACCTCTTGGGCTACGTCTGCATGAGCTCTAGTCAACTCAACTAGGCTCTTTGGGATTATGGTAAACTTCTTTTACAAGTTCCACACTCAACCCCATTGGTTTACAACTGAACCAATGGATTTAGAATACCATATTATCCTGCTGGCTATCCTTACACTGCAGACAGATCTAGGCTTCTCTGGACCGGACTCCTTCAATTAGTGCTCTGAGCTATCTTAAGCTCTACCTTGCACCAACTCCCTTAGAACTCTCTTAACTGTCTCTGGAACTCCTTCTTTTGTCTTTAGCAGACATCGGACATCAGCAATAGCTTGATCATTTGATCTCTTTGCTATTCTACCACTTCACTACAACATCATGGCTCTTAGAATTCTGCTTTGAGCTCTCTGGTTCTGCAGCTGTACCTCCAACCTCTGGTGGATCTACCTCTGTCAAGCACTCTGGCTCTATGGCTCTGGTGGCTATCCTCCATTCCCCCAGCATCTCTGGGTTCATCATGTTTTATAACACGTTCTACTACCACAATCGCTTAAAGCATGGAAACTAATTATCCGTCTCTTCACCTCCTTCTGCGTTTTAATTCATGTTTTCGTGACACATTTTATTCGTCATTTCCTTACGGTGGCAAACAATGATGTTTGAATCAGAAACGGTTTCATAATTAAAAAGGAACTAGCGGGCGCGAGCAACCTGATCATTTGACCTTCCTTCTACCTTAATCCTAGAATATACACATAACAAAATACACAGGAAAAGCTCACAAAAACACATCATGAGCCTTTAAGCCAGAACTCAAATAGAATTCAATCGCATCTATAATCCTCTCGAGTCTTTCCTTTTATCACATATCGCATGTCGCATGGCCTAATGCTCCCCTTTGCATTGCTGCGATTCAATGTCCGATCTCCGATCACTCCGATCGGTGTTATCGGCCCATCACTATATCGTTGTTTTGGCATATTAGCGGTCACTGCTTCCATGGTCTGCAACCCTTAAGCTTTCCTGATCAGCGATCTCCGATCAGATCCTAACTGTTTATTCCTTTTGATCCGACAGCTGACAATTCTCATCACAATCGGCCCATCGCAAGTCTTCAAGCCTTTGGTTAAGTCCTCCCTTTGGCTTTTTTGTGATGCGATAAAGCAGTAATCACATATCACAATGCCTTAAGGCCTATGGTTAAGTCCTTCCCTTTGGCACATTTTCGATGTGATATAATATTTCTTGATTTCCTTGTCGACCAATCAAATAGAGCCACGTGGCCTAATCCTGGCTTGCCATGTGTCAGCAGTGGATTGGCTTGTGAGCCTATACCAAAATAAACATTTTCAATATAGTTTGAAGATTAATGAAATTGCCTCCTTTTCTAAGGACATTGGACAATTTTCATTTTACAATAACTCCATCAGGAGTCCATTTTGGTCCATTCAAATTGCAGTAGATGAAGAGATCTATGCAATGAGACTATTTCCAAGAGTATCCTTTGACTTTCATTTTTTATCATTAAAAGTCATCAAGGATCATTTTATGATCATCCGCGCACTCATCTACAGACTTCTACCCTATGCCTCTGTGCACTCAGTTGAATAACTTCTTCCTACACTAAGACTCTTCACTCTTAGCTCTCACAGACCCATTACATCAATTACCCAAAACTTACTAAGATCTGAATTGCCTTAGACTCTTCTATGACCCCTTTTTTATACATTCCCATGGTCTATGTACCAAGGGTGAATCTCATCAAGCCAACATAAGCTACCTAAATTAAGGACAAAAACCCTTTTTGACTATTTACATGTTCACGCTCTACGACCACAAAATGCGGACACTTTACATTCTTTATACAAAATATGGGCCTTTAGCCCCAAAACTTGGGGTTTTAATCCCAAATTTTACCCTAAGGTACCCGTTCCCAACAAGATCCAAGGATCGAACCAACTCTACTTCTTGAGTGGTCCCCGTCACCAAAATAGTCGATGTCGCGCTTCATTTCCCTCCACCTGTCTGCAGTCTAGTTGTTTTGATCTACAACTCACGTAGACCCGTCTGTATGGTGACTAGTGCTTGCTTTTGCTGCTGCTAAAACTACTACAGTAGTTCCTTTATCATATCCCTTACCTTATCTCCAATATCTTTCAAGTCACCCTCTATCATGGTGATTGGATCTAGTGATGACTTGGAGGCTTTGGTCTTCATTCATTGCCCCTCCTTTTCTTGTTCTCTATGTCGCTTTACATAGAAAGGAGTGCTCTCCAGATCTCCACCACCTTGTTTTGACTGTTCTACATCCTACATTTGGGGCAAAGGATATTTGTTACTCCTACCAGAGTCGCGCTCTTCCTGCTCTGCTTGTTCCTTTATCGTGTGCCCTGCTTCTGCGCATGCCTTGTCCTCAATCTCCTCCTTCCTATTTTCTACTAACTAATGCACCTTTAGTCGGGCGCTTCCTTTTTCTCCTTATCTGCAGACTTGCTAGACGGGGAAGCCAAATCTGATGGTGTGTGTCAATCCGTTGGCCATTGCTTAAGGACCTCTATAATGGCATCATCTGTATCCAAGTAGGGAATATCATACCACTTCTGATCTAGATCCTTCAGTGCCCAGATGTAAACATGTTGGAAGTCTGCCTTGAACTCTGCATACCCAGATAACTGCTCAAAGACGGTTGGTGAAAACTATGGCTTTCGGTTGATGGCCATATGAAAGCTCATCTCCATCAATACCAAAAAACTTTACTTTCTCGAACCCACGCAGCGCCCTTTGTGGCCCTTAGTGAAGAAAACTTCGCTGCTTCTGGTAAATCTTTCTCAATCGGAGGAAATTGGTTGTCCTCTGGAAACTCCCACATGAACAACACAATTGACAGTAATAGTCAGGAATAATGCAAAGTCTTGCTTTGGTCCTATGCCTCTCGGTAGTTTGCGAGGAACTCACTACACAGGTAGCATGCCCAATTAAATTGTACGCCCTCCATGCACTAGGCCACTAATGAAACCATTGGTGCCAACACCTCGTCCGCACGGCACTTTCTCATCACTTTTCCAGCCAAAATTTGGGTGGCCACCTTCACCACAGGGTCAGTAATACTAGAAATAGAATACTCGCGTGGTTTCTTGACAAGTTTGAACTTGTCCTTCATCCTCTCGATGAGGTCACACTCACTTGTCTTTCTGCCAAATGCCTTTGTAGGATTCAATCTTGAGTGAGGTAACAATTTGATCTGATGGATCAACCTATCATTAATTGGTATCGGCTCACTCAACCACAAGCACCTATCATGCACAAGGCACAACAACTGCTTAATGACTGTCAAATTTATGGGGGTGTGGTGGTAGTGAGGCACCCATAGGAGGTTCAACAACCCTACCTTGTTTACCCCGTGAATCCATTCCACTGGCTCCAGCGCAGTGACACCAGACTCCTTGTAGAACAATTGCTTCATGAAGGTATCGGTAGCTAGGTGGGGGAACCACTCAATGTCCCCCAAATCCCAATCTTCAAGCTTTAGATGTGGGATGCGCACCAAGCACGGACCTTCAAAACTTATAGTTTCTGGTAGCAAGGGTGTGTTAAGGAGGAACAATCCCTCATCTGGGTCCTTCGAGACCTTCACCTTTCCTTGGCATGGAGGGATGTACTCTGGTGGCTTCAAAATAGGGTATACCCCCTCAATATCTATGTATTTTTCACCCTCGTCGACCTCCAAAACAACCACTTTGCCTTCTCCTACTTAGTTGGCTTTTCTTTTCTTTAAGCCTCTATAGCTGCATGTTTCCTCAGTGATCCATGCAACAACAATGTCCTCTTCTGTTTATCTTTCTTCAACTTGGGAACCTCTCTCGACAGCATAGGCTTTGGCCTAGGTGACCATGTCACCTTAGGCACTACTGTAGGAACCTCCATACTCATGACCGCAGGGGCAGGTCCCTCAGAGGCGAGAGCACCCCTAGTACTAGTGGTCTCAGCTAGTGTAGACATGATGTTGTTAACGAGGTTTTGATTAGACTCAGAAATAGGGTTTGCACACAAATTCTCAAGGAGCTCACGTAATAGATAGCATAACTCATAAATTCTCAGAATGTAAAGTGTTTCTCACTGGACAACCATCTATAATTTATAGGCAATTGTGAATTCAAATTTGACCGTTCCCCCCAAAATCTGTTCATAAATGCAAGATTGGTGGCAGATTTCCAAAGATTTCACACTTAATTTCAGCCTTAAATGCCTTAAATTCCAGCCGCCCACTCCTCCTAACCGTCTTCTGGCAGTCAAATCATGAACAGTGACAGTAACGATCACTTTCTGGCTATGCTGTGTGGTCTCCACCCCTATAGTGCAGCACCTTTCGTGTAGCTCTACAACCTGGGTAGTGTATTTTATAGTCTTGCACCTCCTTGCAGCTGTCTTAAGTGCTAAGACTGTGCTACTATTGTATAGTCATCTCGCTGGATCCCCGGTGTATGGCTTCAATCGGCTTCCATTTACCTTTCCCGAAAATGGATCTCCATTCAATTTCACCACTTGAACTGCTCCACCATTAATAATCTCCTTAATAAGATACGACCCCAACCAATGCATTTGAAACTTTCCTAGAAATTTCCTTCTTTTCATATAATAAAACTAAATCATTTACCTTGAAGGTGCAAAGTTTGATGTGTCGATCGTGCCATGCCTTTTCACGCTCCTTTTGAACTTGTTGATGGAATCCAGCAAAGAATCTATCTTCCTCTAGCTCTTTTAGCTGTGTGAGCCGCTCTTCTAAGGCTCAACAGTCTTCCATTCCTGTGAACACTGCTATGCGTAGACTAGGCACAATATATTCCATCAACATCACAGATTCTACGTCATAGACCAGCCTAAAAGGTGTTTGTCAATTCAGCGTCTTATGGTTAGTCCTATACGCCCATAACACAGTGGGTATGCACACGTCCCAATCATTCCTCTGTGCATTTCAAACCTTTTTCAGTGTGTTCTCCAATATTTTATTAAATGCTTTCACCATTCCATTGGCTTGAGGATGATATGGCATGCTCTTTTGATGATAAACTTGGAACTCTTTTGTTAGCACGTTGATCGTTTCATTAAGGAAGTGTGTACCGCAATCACTCATCAAAATATTCAAACAACTGAACCTGGTCAGCACATATTCAAATATGAACTTCCCATTTTCTTCCCCTGTACAGTCCTTTACAAGCTGCACCTTTGCCCATCTGGTCAAATACTCGGTCACGGTGATGGTATACCGTGCACCCGTCTTCTTCCCTAGAGGCTGAGCTGGTCCTACAAAATCAATTGCCCATTTCTTGAATGGTTGCAACGATACTTATGGACTCAAAGGAAGTTCATCCTTCTGCGATGGCCTGTTGGTTCTCTAACATGCATCGTATTCCCTACAATATGATTTTGAATCCTTATGCAATGTTGGCCACCACAACCCAGTGCGTAAAATCTTCTTCGTTGTTGCTTTTCTTGCATAATGGCCTCCCGTAGCTCCTCCATGAGCTTCAGCTAGGATATTGCTTCATTCAAAATCAGGCACATAGCATCGCAATATTTCGTCTCATCCCATCTTATACAAGTGACCTATAATAACAGAGAAGTCTGTCACGTGCACCACCAATTCCTTCTTTTTTTGACTAGTGTACCCCTCTAGAGCCATTCCCATAGTTAGGAAATGGATGATGTCTGTAAAATGATTGTCTACCAAGCGCACTATAAAGAGTTGCATGTCAAGAAGTTCCTCTTCTAAATTAGTAGGCTCCTCTTCTGTTTCAATGTGCGATAGATGATATGGCCCTGCATTCAAGCACCCAAGCTTCACAATTACTTCGAAATCATACGCCTGGAATAGCAGCAACCATCTGCATATTTTCCCCCTCAACACAGGCTTGTTGACTAGATACTTTAATGCAGAATGGTTTGTATACGTCTTAAAGTGTTCGTCTAGCAAGTAATGCCTAAAATTTTGGAGCACATACCCCATAGCCAACCCTTCTCCATCTGTCATTGAATAGTTCTCTTCAGCCTTAGACAACTTCCTACCCGCAAAGGCTATTGGGTGATCTAATTCTCCTTCACCATCCTGTGCCAGCACTACTCTCAATGCAATACATGACGCATCCACATGAAATTCCTTCTTCCAATCTGGGAAGACTAGGATTGGTGCGGTGACCATCTTTTCTTTTAACACATCTAGGCTCCACTCGCATTCCTCATTCCAATAGAATGTAGCATCCTTCTTCAATAGTTTTTCCATCAGTGCGGTAATATGAGAATAACTCTTGATGAACTTTCGATAATAACCAGTATGACCCATTGTTGTGCACAGATTTTTAACACTTCTTGGTGCCTCCAAATTGATTATAACTATGATCTTAGCTGGGTCCACCATTAATCCCTGTCTGCACACTACATGACCCAGAAAGATTCTAAAAGGGATGCAAAATAGACACTTCTTCAAGTTTAGCATGATTTGATACCTTCGGCACGTATCCAACATCAAGCACAAACTAGCTACATGGCGCTTTACCAGCCCAAACACCATCCAATCATCAAAATATACCTCCAAAAACTTGTGAATGAACTCTTTGAACGCCACAATGACTACGCATGAAAATATTGTTGGTGCATTCTTAAGTCCAAAAGGCATTACCGTATACTGAAATCATCCCCACTCAGTTGCGAAGGTAGTCTTACTCCTATCTTCCGGCGCGATCTTTATCTAATGGTATCCAGAGAACCCATCAGTAAATGAATATGATTCCTATCCTCCTACATTATCCAACACTTCATTGGTGAACAAAGTTGGAAAAGGATCATGTATGCAAGCATCATTCAGTGTCCTAAGACCTACACATATCCTTATTTCATCCTTCTACTTCTTTCCCTAAACTACCATAGGACTTACCCATTCGGACTCCTCCACTATTTCAATGAGTCCTACTGCTAACATTTTTTCCAACTCCAAACGGACCTTTTCCTTGTACTTAGGATTAAGGCGATATGGCATTTGTTTCACAAGCTTCGCTTCTAGTTTTAACGTTATCTTCATCACTCCTAAATCGCCTAGTATCCCCTTCAAGTATGAAAACTTTGTAGGGAACAAATCTTGGTATTCGCGGAGCAACTCAGTGACCTTATCCACCATAGCATCATCCCAGTAGTCCCTTATCTTCACAAACTTCGGCTCCGCCTTTGTTCCAATGTTCACTTGTCTAGTTTTCAGTGGCGCGGTGATATTTGGATTCTCTATCTATGGCCCCTCAACTTTGCGGTGACCTTCTGCCTCTGGGATATTAATGTTCCTTGGATCCTCCTCTTCTTCTTTAGTAGTCACATTGTAGCACTCTAATGCATGGCATAGCTGGGTGGTCCAATTTGCTTGAATCAAATCTAAGGGATCCTACGAGATTATGAAAATCGCTGCTTTGACCACCTACAATGCTTCGTCAATGCACTTGAATCCATCCTCAAAGCTAAATGTCATCAAGAATCCTTGTCTCAAAATATCCCATTCGTCTATGTTGTGGAAAAGTTCTATCTCCAAGTACCAATTCATTGGTATTACATCTAGAGTGTGATAGAATAGATGCACCTACTCAAGTTGCGGCTCTACTCCATAAGAATCAGTCCATTTTGCTAAGTGATCACGTGGATCACTCCTCCCATCATATTTTTCTATCAATCGCACTTTTGGGTGACCAAAACGCACCCTCATCATCCTTCTGTATTCATGCCATCCATCAAAATTGTCTTTATGCATACCCCACCATATTGCAGGCATAGTGCACAGCGCCTAGTCCAAGGCTTGGAAGTGATGCTTCTCTGGCACTTCCCTTTCAAATGCATCCAAAATTTTATCAACGTCAGTTAAAACATCATAATAAAGAAAACTTCTTACCTTCAATGATACACATCGCAGCAACTTAGTCATCATATTATAGCACAGCATAGACACTTCGTGGAATCTATTCTTCTAGTGTTCCAATTCCTCATTTGAATCTAATGTGCAGGAGCTTTCACAATCCCATGCAATACGTCCATTAGCTGTCAAATTCACCCAATATTGATCCCGCACTATTATCTTATAAATTTAGTCCAAACCATCGTCACTTTCATAATCATGGACTGGTTCAATATAGCGTGGTCCTTCTACAGGGTCCAAAGGTACTACGACATGGAGCGATCTTCTTTCAAATAAAATTGTCTGCTTCTTCAAATTGATCACCCCATTCATGTCAATATCCCAATCGATCCCAATGAGCATGGGGTAGGGATTGTTGTCATTGAAAATATCTATCACTTTGAAATCAGCCAACGTGCTCGTGCCTTCAATATCTATTGTCACTCCCTGCAATCTTCCCATGGGGATAATATTTTGCTAATTCACCATCCTCAATTGAATAGGAGACCACTGTAGTGTAGGTCTCCCCATTCTCTCCCATGTCTGTTTTGGCAAAACATTCACATCTGACGCAAGATCCAGAATAACTTGGTCCATTTCATACTCTCCTATTTGCGCTGTGAGGCTCATCTCACGCCCTGTTCTTGCCTTATGCTTACCAATTTTCCTAACCACGCACAGTCCCTCAGGAGCATTTTCTTTACCAACGCATTTATTGATCAACTCCTGTAATCCTTTTATGGCTTTTCTATCATGTAGCAGCTTCATACAAGTCTCCAAAAATGTAGTAAGCATGGATTGGTCTATTTCTTCAGACCACTTATCCTGACTTCCTGAGGTAGAAGCCTCAGCGAAGCTTTTCTTCACTTCCATGAAGGTCTCTTTTGCATGTTCTATATCAAAGCCAAACTCCTTCTCTAGAGCTTTGCGGACCCATTCACCTTCTTTAGGTTGTGTTCCCTTATCTTCTCCAATCGTCATTCCACTTCACAGCACAATATTCACATTAGGATCCTCTTCACGGGGTTCAGCCCTCATCATCTACAAGTTCTGGGTAGGTTGCTGAGGTTGCGTCCCCTTTTCACACATCTTAGCTATTAATACCAGGAAGTCTTATATTCCATGGTCAAACTGAGTACAGTATCGACATGATAGGTGTGTCAGTTTGTACATTCTGTCGGGTAGTGTCCTATCCCCGCACAAATAGAGAAAATAACTTGTCCCTGACCTCTCGTAGGTCCTCCTCCACCTCGGCCTCATCCACACCCATGAAATCCTCCTCGCTTCCCGCGGTGCCTTGATCTAGAGGTTGCGTTTCTATCTGCATCAGGTACATGGGCGTTATCTCCACAATTAACTCATAACTACAACAATTGCACTCATCATAACCCACTGGTTTGCAGAAGTTGCAGAAGAGTTGTTGCGGTGTCTGTACAAATTTCTGTGGAAAATGACAATTATTTGTCACATGTTTCCTAGCTACCTGGCAGATAGCGCACCATAGTGTGGGCCCTGTACTTGTCCCTACGTGATCTTCTGGCCTCAAAGGCATCGGCCCTCCTCTTACAACATAATTCGCGAAGATAGGGAAATGATCTTTATCATGCCCCTGACTCTTACATTTCAAACACCAAACTTCTTCGCACACCTCTGGCTGAGCCACTCTATCCTTTTTCAGACTTTGGAATTCTAGGCAAATATTCTACAACTCCACGTGAATATACTGAACTCCCAAAGCAACATCTTGAATCGGTGTCTCATGCAATCTCATCACAATCTCCAGGGCTTCCACCTAGGTCCCAATCTTTTGTTGTGATAAAGCAACCCTTAAATGAGGCAAGAGCGAAGCCACAAACCATTCACGGTGTTGCCCATCCGTAAGATTCATGTTAGCTTCATGGATCTTTCATTTTAATCTCTGATCCAACTCCCAGGGTGTCTCACCAAGCTTCATCATGATTTCCTTGAATCCCACGATTGATTGTGCTTTAGAATTGGGTCTACTGAATTCCTTATTCAACGCAGTCTGAATGTCTACCAATGCAGTTGTCAAGTTATCGGTGCAGTACTTAATGTACCATGTTAGCACGTGCTCCTGTAAAGTAGTAATCAGCATTGCTTTATTCATTTGATCATCTGTAATATTCTGAGCTTGCCACACATCCTTCACAACAAACCAAAACTGGTCCAGGTCCTCATTTCCCAAGCCCTTCAAAATGGGCAACTTCACTGTATTCACCATATTGAACAATGGTGGAGGTGGTGGCAGTGTGGGCAAAGCTATATGCAGTGGAGGTGAAGATGGAAGTGGTGTGGGTGGATGGGCTATTAGCGGGAATGTAGGTATTAACCCCGTACAGAAATTACCTGCATATGAATTCTGGAACACATAAAATAAACAATGCGAGAGCATAACACATAAAACACATATACACAGAGATTTTCCCCTGGATCCCAAAACTAGGACTACCAGCTTGATTTTTTCATTATGTTCCTTTCAATGTTACAATACATATTTATACATGTCGAAGCATCCAATACCATGGAATGAAAATCATCACATCCAAAACCATGTGCGAAAAACAATGCACAAAACCATAGGTAGGTCTGCCCAACCTAATATAGGGTCCAAAAAAAATTTCCCCGGGGTGCTACCCCAGACCCCATAAAGGGGGGCTACCCACACCCCTCAAACCCCCCCCCTCGATGCGCAAATTGGAACAACAAAGGGGGTCTCCGCACCCCCTCTAACCCCCCAGTTAATTACATAAGCTAGTCATGGAAAGGATATAACACAACCCAACACACTCCCACTTGTTGTTTTCTTTCCATAGGGAGCCATTGGAGAGCTTAGTCATTTATCCAACCCTACAACGTCCATTATTTCTCTACACCAAGAAAAATTCTCAAAGCTCACAGATTTTGTCAATGCATCTGCAGTATTCTTCAAATGTGTCCACCTTTACCAACAACACCTTTTTGTCTTCTATCATATCCCTCACAAAGTGATACTGAACATCAATGTGCTTTGTCTTTCAATGATAAGCAGGGTTCTTTGCCAAGAAAATTGCACTTTGGTCGTCACAATCTGTCCTTATAGCTCCCTGTACTAACCCCATACTTGAACACAATCTCTGCAACCAAACTACTTCCTTGCTTGTATGACTGGCTGCCATCTATTCTGCCTCTTTAGTTGATAATGCCACTACTGATTGTTTCTTACTCATCTAGCTAACTACACCTCCAAATAGGTTAAACACATACCCACTTGTAGATCTTCTCTGATCCAAATATCCAACCAAGTCTGCATCAACAAAACCATGGATATCCAAAACTCTGTCCAATCCTAGTCTTCCTTGGTAGCACAAACCATAATCACTAGTGCCATGCAAATACCTGAATACCCGCTTCACTACTGTCCAATGCTCCTTTCCTAGTTTTGACATAAACCTGCTCAATACTCCCATTACATGTGTAATGTCTGGTCTAGTACAGACCATTGCATACATTAGGAAACCAACTGCACCTGCATATGGAACACGGGACATGTCCTCTTCCTCTTCTTATGTCTTGGGACACTGTTCAGCAGATAACTTCACACCTACAGGAATAGGAACCTTCACCAGTTTACTACCCTGCATATTAAACCTTTGCAGTATTGTCTCAACACACTTCCTCTGGTTTAACTAAAGCTTCATCTTTTCATGATCTCTTTTAATTTCCATGCCCAAAATATAGTTTTCAACACCAAGATCTTTCATGTCGAATTTGGAGGACAATTGGGTCTTCAAATTCTGGATAATTTCTTTGTCATTTCCAACCAGCAACATATCATACACATATAAGACCAAATAAATAACACGGTCACCAATTAATTTAAAATACACATAGTGATCTGCTTTGCTTCTAGTGAAGCCAAGTCCCCGTATAAATGTATCAAATTTCTAATACCACATCCTTGGTGATTGTTTTAACCCATACAGAGACTTCTTTAACTTGCATACCAGTTCTTTCTTACCCTTCACCATAAAGCCTTCAAGTTGCTTCATGTAGATCTCCTCTTCTAGATCCCTATGAAGAAATGTTGCCTTCACATCCATCTTTTATACCTCAAAATCAAAATTAGTAGCAACATATAACAATAATCTAATAGAAGCTACCTTGGCAATAGGAGAAAAAATATCACCAAAATCAATTCCCAGTACATGGTGTTAGTGCCTAGTTTTACCTCAGGCTGAAAAGGTAGGATCCAGCGCCAACATCAAACCACGCTCAGCCTGGTAGCTAGCCCTACCAGGTCAGGAAAGGGCTCTCTCCGGGTCAATATCAGCAAATTATGATCGATGAGGGCTTGATATGACTGATATAAATACTGATCTTAGGCTAGGTATATATGTGAAAAAGTTTGATTGAATATAATGATGTTTTTGTTGGCTTAGACGGAAAGGTAGATTTTGGGTGCAGGGATTGAGGCTCAGTCTTGCAAAGATCTCAATGGGGCGAGGTAGGCAATTTTTTTTGGCACTTAAAATTGAATGAGATCGAAGGATTAGACAGGTGAGGAGCTGAAGAGGGCAAGAAAACTCATGGATCCTCTCCAAACATCTGAAAACATCAAAGACTAAAGCAAACCTCAAGTAGAGCACTACAATTTCAATGGATTCTACTTACACTCTTGTTTGATTTAGCTGAGAAGAAATAAGAGAGATAATGGCATACAATCACTTAAATAAATTCACAATTACAAAGAAAATCACTGTACCAAGACAAATTGCCACATGGATCTCAAAGAGTGCTGCAAATCCTGGTCTCAATTCCTTAGCCAAAATGTTGATATGAGTGTATAATGAAGCTCAAGGCTTTCTCAAAAGTCCAACCATGCTAATGACTGAAAAAACATAAGATATATGCAAAAAACAACTCATCCTAGCCTCTATGGGTCAAGCTCATGAGTTTAGGAGCTGTTCCAACTAATTCTAAACTAACAACTACAAATTAGGCAGTGGAACAACATGCCTCTAAAAACTAGGGAACTGATTCATTCAGTTGCAAACTAACTTTTTATGGATGAATCTACCTCCATGAGTGAAAATTTGACATATTTACAACATGATCCATCAATCTATATTAAATTACATCACAAATTTTACACTAAGCATGTGAAAAAGTCAAACTAGCAAAAGCTGGGTGAAAACAGAGCATTCCTAGTCAAACTGGGCCAAATTTTCTCTATGCGCCGCACCTGATTCTCTATGTGTAGCGCCTGTTTGGACCCACTTTTGAAGGCCTTTCCGGGGTTCAAATTTTCTCCAACTGTAATTTTTGGAAAGGTCTGCCTATCTAATTTCCAACCCAAGTGTAATGTTTCAATTTGGCCTCCATTTGCCCCTCCAAAAGTCAGTTCTCCCAGCACTACTTCCTGTGTGTCAAAATAGGGGCAGTAAGGTCATTTTTTTAGTGTTTTTGACCTTTTTGAGGGCTCAAAACCTGTCCAAATTTCTTGGTCATTGGTAGGAAAACATATTTTTCCATGCCAAATCTAAAAATGCTAAGTTTTTGTCATTTGAAGGCTCCTGGAAAAAGTGAGCGCCATGTGGCACGGCACATAGGGCAGAAAATTCTGTTTTTTGTGCCAAAATTTTCAAAAATGCAAAAAGTGACCCAAATATTTTGAAATTTGGGCTGAGCCTTCTTCGTCAAGCATTTTTTTGGGCCAAGGAAGCCTCAGCCAATATCTGAAGTCCTTCATGCTCCTTTTGCCTCTTTGATGCCTTCTTCAATTTTTCCTTTAAGCTCCTGATTCTCGCCTTGCAGACTTTGTTTCTCGCCATGTAATGATATGCCATATGTCTCAATAATGTCTTCTCCTTGTTGGCCTTCTCCAACAACCTCTCTAAGTGGATATTGGCTCTTTCAAGCCATGATTCCCGATTGGCATTGATCTCTTGCTCAAGTGAAGTGAGCTCCACCCGGTTATGTTTTCCACTTTTGCGAGGCCTCCTTGGTGCATGCATTTCTGTAGGAGAGTCACTATGTGTCTCTTCATCTCGGTCATAGGAAGGATCAGATTCCATGTTTGCCAACTGTTTGTGTTGTCTTGGATGAGTATGAAGAGATTTAAGTGTCTTTGATCTTTTGCTGCCAAATGTATGAAAATGTATAAGGGACTGTGGAGGGAGAGGATATGAGGGGTTTTGGGAATGTTTGTTAACAGGATTTGGGGAATAAGGGGTTTAAGGAATAGTATTTAGGCTCTTTGGGACAGCAATTAGGGTTTAGGAACATGTAGCTAGGGTTTGGGATAATGAGAATTAGGGATATGGGGTTAGGGAATGGGTTTATGAAACTGGAAAATAAATCAGGGAGGGAGTGATGAAGTGGACTTGACAACAAAAACTCAAACTGCAAACCCTAAGCAATTGTTTTTGAGGAAAAATTGTAAGGAGGTAGGGTTTGAAAAATTTCTCACTAAATCACCATAAACACCAAGGTAACTCATTCATTGGTCATGGGAGAAATGTTAACTTACTTGAACACAAGAAGATTGAGCAAATTTTGCAATTTGGGAGAGTTTGTGAGTGAAATCAGGCTTCTAAATTCTTGAGAAAATTTTGGGAAGTAGGGAAGGATGTTAGGAAGTAGGGGAAAGTGGAATTTCAAAGATTGAGTGAGGGGAAGGGGTCCAAAAGGGCAAAACACAGGCCTAGTCTAGAAAATTGTCAAGTTGTAGCAAGAAACTAGGGTTTGTGCAAAAATGAGGAATTCAGGGGATCTCAGTGATGGGAAGTGTTGAATAAGGTACATTAAGGATAGGGGAAGGTGTATGAACATCTGGATACAAGTTTTTCTAATGATTTGATCATCCAAGATAAATTACCTTCAAAACCTTAACAGAGGGAAATGAACTTTACCTAGGCGCAATTGAAGCATGAACAAGGTGTAAAATGACCCATTGGACCCTGACATGATGATGACAACCCTCTGAATGATGGTGAACTCAGCTGAATGGTGACATGGACCGAAATTTGGACAACTTTGAAAGGATTAAAAGCAAACCCTAGACCTAATGCCTAGTGACCAAATTTGACCTTGACACTTTAAAATCACTTTGTAAGAGCATGTTTGATCACTGGAGGAAGGCTTCCAAGACTGACACTAACATTGGCTCCAATGGGGATGGTAGCTCCTTGGAGGTGCCAAGAACTAAAGATCTTTGGAAAGCAGACAGTGCCTTCATCCATTGAGCAATGGAGTCAAAAGCTCAAGCTGAAATGCATGACTGAAAACTAATGACTCGATGACACAAATTGACTCTCACTCAACTAAAAACTAACTCGATACTTAAACACAACTGACAAACTGGAAATGATGCTCAATATGAAGCTTATTCAATACAACCTATGATAGTTGTTCCATTCATCACCTGATCAAGTGAAATGAAACAACCAATGCAACCAAGTAAGTATTCTGGTTATTGTTTGAATTCTCCGCAAGTGCTCGCTTATGAACAAAAAGAGAGAACTACTGAAAGGCAACTCCCATGAAAACTTAGAAATAGATTTGTTGAATGAGATGGATTCTCTATCAGCCTCCAAAAACACTGCATAAGGATCTTGAAGTTCATGCACACTGGGACTTAGCTCATCCAATGGATTACTTCCCTTCTCCTCATTCCATGAATGCAATCTTTCATCTGAGCTTTTTGATGAGACTCTTGCTAAAAATGACAAAGAAACCGGCTGCCGGATCAAGTCTGTATCAGTACACATTTCAAGCTCACATATAGTCAATGGAGAAGGACTTTGACTGTAGACATCATCCAAAACATCAGCTATTGGATCATGAAAAACCTGAAAAGATTGCTACAACCCATTTTCTATTGGTTCCAATGAGATTACGTGATTTCCTACAGGCTGTTCATTTGAAGATATACTATGCAGTTTTCCCTTCAAAAACTGAAATGATTCAAAACAGAAAGGTACGGAATCATCTTGTATCATTTGATCGTATGTGCAAACTTCCAAGTCCTCATATGCAACTTGACAATCAATGGCATTCGGGGGCTGCAAATCTAGATGTGAGAAGTCTTGAACAAGGTTTTCATTGCCCTCAAGATGGTCCAAATCAAGACTTGTCGACAGTTGATTTCTGATTGCATGGAAGTTTTCTCTGATGAACTGAAAAGAATCAAAACAAAAAGGCAAAGATCCTTCACTTACTTCAAAATTTGTTGCACATTCCTCGTCACTCTCATAGCTGATATGCATCAGTTGATCACTGTATTCGAGCTGCTGTAAGTGAACTTCCTCCTCCCACAAACTAGCTGTTGATTTGTCTGCAAGATTAGCTTCTATTTGGAGAACATAATCGTCATCATACTGGTCAAACTGAGGCAAATCATCAATATAAAACACATCATCAAGCATACATGTCATATCAATAGATCTCTCTTCTCCAAGATGATCTATAAGACAATCATTATCAGATCTATGACAACTGGGATAAGAAAGAAGATGTTTTGGATCAGCAACTTGTTCTTCTTCAATCAGCAAGCCATGGGCTTGAACATCATACTCATTCCTTGTGGTGATAATTTGCATCATCTCTTCCACTACACTTACCAAAATGTCAATCTTTACCTCTAAAGATGTTGATTCCTTCGGATCTATGTTTTTCATCTCTTCTTCCTTCAACTTTGCCCTTCGAATCAGCAAATGAGCCTCTACATCTACTACACTATTTTGCATCTCTTCAAGTGTTGCAAGATTCCTTTCTCTCGGCTAGAACTCCATTTCTGGATCAAAGACACCTGGGTAGTGCAAGAGAGCGGATCCAAGAGGAGGTCTTATATTAACCGGCATCGAAAAATAAACTTGGTTAAATCTGGCAGAAAATTGTTGTACTCTCTCCCTTGGCAATCTTTTCAGCTGGTTATACTCTTCTATAATCAAGAAAGGGTTCTGTCTTACCACCCACCTATCGAGGAAAACTTTGACAAACTGCTAGAAATTTGAGATGCTCACATCAGGCAGGTTTTTGAGCCAACTCTTGACTTTGCCTTGAAACGAAAGAGCAAAAATCCTAATGCTGACATCTTCTTCATTAACTTCAAAAAGGTCAAGAAAAGACTCAAAATTTATAACATGTCTCTCAGCAGTGATGTTGTCACGTTCACCATCAAATCTTGGTATATATAGGTCATGATGTTTAGGGAAAGCATGGAATATAGGAGGTAAAATCAGAGGCTTGTATCGATCTGGAATTTTACAAGGTATAGGGGTATGTACAAATGTTGCAGAATCAGTCTTGGTCTCTTAAGGTTCATCAGTTTGAAGATGGTCATCACAAGATTCAGAAGAAGGGTCTTGATCAAGATCAAAGGCATACGAATTTTTGGTATTTACAATCTTCAAAGAGAAAGAATCAACTGCAGGCCTAGGATCTTTTCTCAAGCACAATATACTTTGCAAAGCCTTCTTGACATTCTCGGGAAAAGAGAAGAAATAATTTACAACAAAGAACAAAATGTCTTGGATGGAATTCCAACTTGAATACCTGATCTTTCCATATTGTCCTTTCATGTTTCTACTGGTCTGGTTCATCCTCCAGTGGAGTCTTCGGATCTGATCTCGAAAATGATTTGGAATCACCAGGTGAATGATTTCAACCTTTCTGGTGTCTGATCGTTTTCCACCATCAACAATCAGATTTGAACTTGATACAAGTTACTAGGGCAATTTGGAAGTCAGATGTTCAACTTATAAGACTAGACTGGAGATTGACTGAAGCAACTTTTATCTACTTTTGCTAATGCAAAGCAAGAACATTTCGAAGGCTACCTGGCTAACTTCTGACTCCATCTGTAGTTTATAAAGCAAAAACACTAACAAACAAATAAACTTTTCTTCCCCAGTGGAGTCGCCATTATGTTAGTGCCTATATTTACCTCAGGCTGAAAAGGTAGGATCCAGGGCCAACATCAAACCACGCTCAACCTGGTAGCTAGCCCTACCAGGTCAGGAGAGGGCTCTCTCCGAGTCAATCTCAGCAAATTATGATTGATGAGGGCTTGATATGACTGATAGAAATATTGATCTTAGGCTAGGTATATATGTGAAAAATTTTGATTGAATAAAATGATGTTTTTGTTGGCTCAGATGGAAAGGTAGATTTTGGGTGCGGTGATTGAGGCTCAGTCTTGCAAATATCTCAATGTGGCAAGGTAGGCAATTGTTTTTGGCACTTAAAATTGAATGAGGTGGAAGGATTAGATAGGTGAGGAGCTGAAGAGGGCAAGAAAACTCATGGATCCTCTCCAAACAGATGAAAACATCAAAGACTAAAGCAAACCTCAAGTAGAGCACTACAATTTCAATGGATTCTACTTACACTCTTGTTTGATTTAGCTGAGAAGAAATAAGAGAGATAATGGCATACAATCACTTAAATAAATTCACAATTACAAAGGAAAGCATTGTACCAAGACAAATTTCCACATGGATCCCAAAGAGTGTTGCAAATCCTGGTCTCAATTCCTTAGCCAAAATGCTGATATGAGTGTACAATGAATCTCAAGGCTTTCTCAAAAGTCTAACCATGCTAATGACTAAAAAAACATAAGATATAGGAAAACAACAACTCATCCTAGCCTCCAGGGGTCAAGCTCATGAGTTTAGGAGTTGTTCCAACTAATTCTAAACTGAGAACTACAAATTAGGCAGTGGAACAGCATGCCTCTAAAAACTAGGGAACTGATTCATTCAGTTGCAAACTAACTTTTTATGGATGAATCTACCTCCATGAGTGAAAATTTGACATATTTACATCATGATCCATCAATTTATATTAAATTACATCACAAATTTGACACTAAGCATGTGAAAAAGTCAAACTAGCAAAAGCTGGGCGAAAAACAGAGCATTCCTGGTCAAACTGGGCCAAATTTCCTCTATGCGTCGTGCCTGATTCTCTATGCATAGCGCCTGTTTGGACCCACTTTTGAAGGCCTTTCCGGTGTCCAAATTCGCTCCAAGTGTGCTTGTTGGAAATGTCTACCTGTCTACTTTCCAACCCAAGTGGATTTTTTCAATTTGGCCTCCATTTTCCCCTCCAAAAGTCAGTTCTCCCAACACTGCTCCCTATGTGTCAAAATAAGGGCAGTAAGGTCATTTTTTGAGTGTTTTGGACCTTTTTGAGGGCTAAAAACCTGTTCAAATTTCTTGGCCATTAGTATAAAAACATATTTTTCCATGCCAAATCCAAAAATGCTAAGTTTTTGTCAGTTGAAGGCTCCTAGAAAAAGCGAGCGCCGCGTAGCGCGACGCATAGGGTAGAAAATTCTGTTTTTGTGCCAAAATTTTCAAAAATGCAAAAAGTGTGCCAAATTTTTTGAAATTTTGGCTGAGCCTTCTTCATCAAGCATTGTGTTGGGCCAAGGAAGCCTCAGCCAATATCTGAAGTCCTTCATGCTCCTTTTGCCTCTTTGATGCCTTCTTCAATTTTTCCTTTAAGCTCCTGATTCTCGCCTTGCGGACTTTGTTTCTCACCATGTAATGATATGCCATATGTCTCAATAATGTCTTCTCCTTGTTGGCCTTGTCCAACAACCTCTGTAAGTGGATATTGGCTCTTTCAGGCCATGATTCCCGATTGGAATTGATCTCTTTCTCAAGTGAAGTGAGCTCCACCCAGTTATGTTTTCCACTTTTGCGAGGCCTCCTTGGTGCATGCATTTCTGTAGGAGAGTCACTGTGTGTCTCTTCATCTCAGTCATAGGAAGGATCAAATTCCATGTTTTCCAACTGTTTGTGTTGTCTTGGATGAGTATGAAGAGATTTAAGTGACGTTGATCTTTTGCTGCCAAATGTATGAAAATGTATAACGGACTGTGGAGAGAGAGGATATGAGGGGTTTTGGGAATGTTTGTTAACAGGATTTGGGGAATAAGGGGTTTAAGGAATAGTATTTAGGCTCTTTGGGACAGAAATTAGGGTTTAGGAACATGTAGCTAGGGTTTGGGATAATGAGAATTAGGGATATGGGGTTAGGGAATGGGTTTATGAAACTGGAAAATAAATCAGGGAGGGAGTGATGAAGTGGAATTGACAACAAAAACTCAAACTGCAAACCCTAAGAAATTGTTTTTGAGGAAAAATTGTGAGGTAGGGTTTGAAAATTTTCTCACTAAATCACCATAAACACTAAGGTAACTCATTCATTGGTCATGGGAGAAATGTTAACTTACTTGAACACAAGAAGATTGAGAAAATTTTGCAATTTGGGAGAGTTTGTGAGTGAAATCAGGCTTCTAAATTATTGAGAAAATTTTGGGAAGTAGGGAGGGATGGTAGGAAGTAGGGGAAAGTGGAATTTCAAATATTGAGTGAGGGGAAGGGGTCCAAAAGGGCAAAACACAGGCCTAGTCTAGAAAATTGTCAAGTTGTAGCAAGAAACTAGGGTTTGTGCAAAAATGAGGAATTTGGGGATCTCAGTGATGGTAAGTGTTTAATAAGGTACATTAAGGATAAGGGAAGGTGTATGAACATCCAGATACAAGTTTTGCTAATGATTTGATCATCCAAGAGAAATTACCTTCAAAACCCTAAGAGAGGGAAATGAACTTTACCTAGGCGCAACTGAAGCATGAACAAGGTGTAAAATGACCCATTGGACCCTGACATGATGATGAAAACCCTCTGAATGATGGTGCACTCAGTTGAATGGTGACATGGACCGACATTTGGACAACTTTGAAAGGAGTAAAAGCAAACCCTAGACCTAATGCCTAGTGACCAAATTTTGCTTGAAGACTCACTGAAATGACAAAATTTGACCTTGACACCTTAAAATCACTTTGTAAGAGCATGTTTGATCACTGGAGGAAGGCTGCAAAGACTGACACTAACACATGGGAATAACCTTTTGCTACCAACCGAGCCTTGTATTTCTCCACCTTTCCTTCTGCATTTGTCTTCTTCTTGAACACCCATTTGATGCCAATGGGTTTCCTTCTAGCCTGCAACTCCACGAGATCCCAAGCCTCATTTTTGTGCAAAGATGTCATTTCATCAACCATGGCCTCTTTCCAGAGTTTTCCATCCTTCGAATCTACTACTTCCTTCACAGTTCTGGGATCATCATCAGTAATAGATAAAGAAAAATTTGAACAAAAAGTAGATGGACTATACCTTTCTGGTTGCTTTTTTTCTCGAACTGATCTTCTCACACCTGGAGTTTTTGGCTCTTCATCTTGTGATTCCTCTTCTAATGTAGAGTATGATTCTTCCTCCTTAAGCTCAAACTCTATCTTCTCAGGTTCCTTTGATGGGACTTCAAGTTTAATAATATCTTTCACCTCTCTGAACACCACATCTTGGCTATGCACAACCTTCCTTGTTACTGGGTTCCAAATATTATAACCCTTTAAACCATCCTTATACCCAATAAAGATGCACTTTTCAAATTTATTATCCAACTTGGTTCTTTTCTCCTTTAGAACATGTACATATGCATCACATCCAAATATCCTCAGATGTGAAGAGAGGGTTTCTTACCAGTCCATACCTCTTGTGGATTCTTATCCTCCAACACTGATGAAGGTGATCTATTGACTAGGTAACATGTTTTCGCCACCACCTCTACCGAGAATTCTTGTCCTAACCCAGCAGCACTGAGCATGCTTCTTTCCCTTTCCATCAACGTCTTGTTCATTCTTTCTGCAACTCCATTTTTCTTAGGTGTATATGGAGTAGTCTTTTTTTGTGCTATACCACACATCTTACATAATTCTTCAAATTCCTTTTTGCAAAACTCTCCACCGTTATCTGTCCTCAACAAATTTATCTTCTTCTCTATCTGGTTTTCCACCAGAGCCTTAAATCCTTTAAACCTGTCAAAGACTTCAAATTTCTTCTTAAGGAAATATATCCATGTATTCCTTGATAAGTCATCTATAAATGATACAAAATACATAGACTTACCGAGTGATGGAACCTTCACAGGTCCAAACACGTCACTGTGCACAAGCTCTAATATCTGTTTCACCCTCTTACCACCAGAAGGGAAACTCACCCGATTCTGCTTCCCATATACACAATTTCCATAGAAATGAAAATCCAGAGAGCTATTACTCGTACCTTCTACCATGCCTTTACCATGAAGTATTCGAAGGCCCCTCTCTCCAATATGTCCAAGCCTTTGATGCCACAACATGGTCTTCTCTCCAGAGACCACTAGATTTTCTGCTCCACTTTTAGGAACCACAGAACTATTGCACCCATCAACAACAATGCTACCTTGCAAATTGTACAAAGTTCCAATTATAACTCCCCACATCAATACCAGTTCTCCCAGAACCATCTTGCAGGAATCCTTCTCGGACACTATTTTTACACCTGCATCATCCAGCTTGCTTACAGAAATCAGATTTCTGGCTAATGCAAGAATATGCAGAACACCCTGAAGTGTTCTAAACCTTCCACCTTGCAACTTCAACTTTACTTTTCCATGACCAACGATTCTAACCTTCTTGTCATCCCCCAAGAAGACATCACCGCCATCATATTTCTCATACTCGCAGAACCACTCCCTATGGGGAGTGAAGTGAAAGGATTCACCTGATTCAATCAACCATGCCTCATGATCTACATTTGTACTTGAAGAAGCTAGGTACACATCCCCACCTTCATCTGAGGTGGTTTTTTCCTCTGCAAGAGGAGCATCATCAGATCCCCTTCCTTTTTCAAGAGCTTTAGATTTACAATCCCTTTTTTAGTTCCCTTCCTTTCCACATTTCCAGCAAACCACCTTTATAGGTTCTCCTAGAGATTTCGATCTCCCTCTAGATTTAGATCTCCCACTCGATGAATTATTTTTGTTTCTATTCTAGGACCGTCCTCGTACAGACAAGGCATTACCATTCCGGCTCTCCATATTTTTCCGTCTCATCTCGTCCGTTAGCAAGGATGAGACTATTTCATCAAACTACAAGGCAGTTTCATTGCTACCTATTGCAATAACTAGACTATCCCACAAATCTAGTAGAGAACACAACAAACTGATGCACTTGTTTTCACCTGAAATTTTAATATCAATAGACAATAACTGACTTACCATAGTATTAAATGCATTTAGATGCTCTATCACCGAGTCTCCATCTTTCATCCTCAGGTTATACAGCTTTTTTTGCAAGAACGGTTTATTCACCAAAGACTTAGATTGGTACAAAGTCCCTAACTTGTCCGACAAAACTTTCACCGTAGCTTCCCCTGATACATTCAGCAATACTGAATCTAAGACACACAATCGTATTGTGCTCTTCACCTTCCAATCCAACTTCTTCCATTCTTCATCGGACACTCCCGTTGGTTTAGTACCCAGATCTACTGTGATCCACTGATCTTTATCCAGCAACAAATCATCCATCTTGAGTTTCCACAACTCAAAACTTTGACCATTAAATTTCTCAATCTCTATCTTTCCACTGCTCACCATCTTCTTTCACCACGAGAATCGATCCCGCAGATCTCCCACTGAACAGGGTCTACCACAGGCCTGAGCAAAACCCCTCAACAACAAAGGTGTCCCCTTGAAGACAAAACACCTCTCATACCAAAAGTAGGTTTTAACCCTGTACAAAAATTAACTACATATGAATTCTAAAACAGAGAACATAAACAATGCGAGAGCATAACACATAAAACACATATACACAAATATTTTCTCCTGGATCCCAAAACTGGGACTACCAACTTGATTTTTTCATTATGTTCCTTTCAATGTTACAATACATATTTATACATGTCGAAGCATCCAATACCATGGACCGAAAACCATCGCGTCCAAAACCATGGACTGAAAACCATCGCGTCCAAAACCATGTGCGAAAAGCCATGCGCAAAACCATAGGTAGGTCCACCCAACCTAATATAGGGTCCAAAAAAATTTTCCCCAAGGCGCTACCCCAAACCCATAGAAGGGGGCTGCCCGCCCCCTCAAACCCCCCCCCGTTGCGCAATCGGTGCAACAAAGGGGGGGCTCCATCCCCCCTCTAACCCCTTGGTTAATTATGTAGGCTAGTCGTGGAAAGAATATAACACAACCCAATAGGGAACCCTTGCCTTATTAGCTGGGCAGTGCTCTACAGCAAAGCTTATGCTACTTCTTTGTCATCACTCAGAGGAGGCTCAATCAGCGGGCTATATTCAGGACCTATTCTCCTTCTGTCCCTGAATAAATTTGCACTTCGCGTAGCTACAAACATCAAGGTAATTGTATAACCCGCTTTTCACACAAGAGCATATTAATCCAAATATTCAAAGATCTCAAATACTTACCTCGTGGTCCCTTGAAGAAGTGTCATTTTGCTTCACTGTAGTTGACCGACGTATCGATCGCGAACTCTATCACAAACCCTCTGATGACATGATCAAGCCTCCACCTTCCTTGGTCGTCTTCCAATTTAGCAATCCACTGATATTGCTCGATCTGGAAGGAACAGAAGAAAAATTCATTTATCTCTATGTACATATGCATGTCATATCTTTTAAGAAATGACACATGGAAAACATGATGGACTTCATTGTTGGAGGCAATGCAAGTTGGTATGCTACTAGTCTGATCCTCTTAAGAATATTGAAATGTCCACAATATTGAGGTTCCAACTTGATCATTATCCAATCCTCAAGGATCTCTTCTTGGTTTTGATGCAAAAGTACACTTGTTCCCCAACCTAAAACTCCTTAAACACCTTATGTTGATTTTCATAGCTCTTGTACTTGTCTTGTGATTCCTTTAGATTATGCTTGATAACTTGCATTTCATGTTCCATCTATGCCAACATATTCATTCTATCAACACCATGTTCACTTGATCACTCCAACTAATGGGAGTATTACAACTCCACCCATAAAGTGCCTCAAATGGAATCATATTCAAGGTTTCCTGATACCCATTGTTATGTGTAAGATCCATTAGTGGAAGATATTCTTCCCACTTTCATTGTTGATGCATGAAATACATCCTCAACATGTCCTCTAAAATCTTATTGACCCTCTCTGTCTATCCATTTGTATGTGGATGATAAGTTGTAATAAAGTCCAACTCTGTACCCAAACCTAAAAATAACTCTTTCCAAAAACATACAAGTGGACTTGGTATCCTTGTCTAACACAATCTTCTTCGTAACACCACGCAACCTTATTATATCTTTGATGAAGACCTGTCCTACTTCACTAGCTGAATTCATATACTTTATGGAACAAAGTGTGCTACCTTTGTCACCCTGTCAACCACAACCATAATAGAATCATGTTGCCTAGATGTCCTCAGCAAACTAGTAATAAATTCCATGGAAATGGCAACCCATATCCACTCTCGAATTGGTTGTAGTAGACCACTTGGATGCTTACACTCTGTCTTTATCGGTCGACAATCTAAAAATATTGTAACAAACCTTGCCACCTCTTTCTTCAAATTCGGAAAGTAGTAGAACTTCTTCATAGTTATCAATGTCTTCTGATATCTCTGGTGACCTGAATATGGATTAGAATGAAATTCCCTCAAGATAATCTTCTTGGGTTCACCATTGTCTTACACATAGATATTGTCCCTAAATATCACCAAACCATCTACTATGAGATGATAGTCAACATCCTGTTCACCTACAACCTACTCTTGTAACCTATGGTTAAGCTCCCTATACCTATCATCTTGTTATCCTTCCTATGAGATTTGATCCTATAAATCTATCCCATAAGAAATCATAGACGCTTTATGATTTACTTGTACTCTCCTACTAAGAGAATCTACAACCATGTTCTCTTTACCCTTAATGTACTGATTTCAAAGTCAAACTCATTGATCATAGCCAAACATCTAGCTTGTCTAGAATTCATATTCAGTTGGTCGAACAAATATCCCAACCCATTGTGATCACTCATCAAAATGAACCTCCTGCCCAGAAGATAGTTCCTCCACATCTTTAGTGTGTGCATGATCACTGCGAACTCAATATCATGTGTCACATAGTTCAGCTCATGCTCATTTAGTTTCCTTAAATCATAAAATACTGTTTGCCCTTCCTACATGAGAACCCCACCAATTCCTCTCTTGTAAGCATATGTGAACACCAAAAACTCTTTATTTGCATATGCAATATTTAGAACTGGAGCATTTTTCAACAACTACTTCGACAGTTCAAAACTTGTTGCACTTTCCTTTGTCAATTCAAATTTCTTTCTTTTCCTCTGCAAGAATTTAATAAGATAGGTGTCCATGAGGTCTTGCATATATATTTATCGGGTGATCTGTTAAGGCACTCCTTGATGTGAAGTCACTGGATTATTCCCTACCCTGATCGGGGTGATATATTGGACATGATGAAGATGTAGTCCTTCCAAGCTCACAAAAAAAAAGAATGTAATAGGATAATAAATTTGTGAGAAGTTCCTGATGAAACTCTTGTAATAACCGACTAATTCCATGAATGATCATACCTCATCCACAGTCTTAGGAGCTTCCCATTCCATGGTAGCTCATATCTTTTCTGGATCCACTGTTATGCCTTCCTTGGAGACAACATGTCCCAAATAATGTACCTTTGTCTTAAAGAAACTGCATTTGCTAAGCTTGGCATACAATTTATGCTCTCTTAGAAGCCTTAACATTGTTGCTAAGTGTTCAGCATGTTCTTCCTCATTCTTAGAATATATCATTATATCATCAATGAATACAATCACAAACTTGTCCAGATAATAGTGCAACACATTATTTATGAAACACATAAAAGTAGTTGGAGCATTAGTTAGACCAAAAGGAACTACAACAAACTCACTGTTGTAATCCTATTTTCCACTCCATTATAGTAAGAGAAACCCAATATCAACTTACCTCAGTTATTTGGCTAAAGTTCATCCCTTTTCACCTTTTATTTTACTTATGTGAGATTTATCCCATGATAAAAGGGTGGAATTACATAATTGAGAAATTTCTCATAATTAATTTTCCAAAATATTATAATTATGAGATAATAATTATTTGATAATTGAGATAATTTAGAAAAGAAACTCATAATTCTGAAAAATGCTTCTAGAGTCTATCATTCCCAAGGAGATCAACTTTACCCACTTATGTATGAGTTGGTTAGGGGACAATTATTGTAGAAGTTTCCTAACTTCTCAAGCTCCTAGGTGTTTAGATACATTCTCCCAAAGGATGGGATGAGCATTTATAATCTCACTAAGAGGAAAGGGGGTAAGAGGGAAGAATCCAAACCGTAGCACAAGAGCTCTGTTCTATTGGGAGAAGAGACCATACTACAAGATTGAGGAGAGGATATCCTTTGCTAGAAGGTATATTGATGTACTTTCAATTGTATGGTTAATATAAATCTATGTTCCTTCCCCTTATATTAGTTTTGCAGTAATTATATGTGTGATTTCTAGATGTTTCGAGCTAATGATATTTTGCAAAAGATCACTTGTTGTCTCAGTTTGCTTGTATTTGCATGTAGGTTTTGGATCATAAGTGGATGAAAGAGATCTCTTGATTAGAGTGCAAGGATTTTGCATCAGGCCCAAAACCCTTCTCCAACTTGTGAAGAGGCAAGGTTTTGGATCATACTTTGCAGCATTAGAAATTGCATCGAAATTGCATGCATGGCCATCTAGATTTGGGATTGTTATTAGATTGTATTAGCCACTCTTTTTTGGTATCTGGTGATCTCAATTGGGAATGAGGTCATGGAGCAATATCTTCTTGCATAATTAAATGAAACAAAAGTGGTACTTTCAATGAGAAAATTTTTCTTTTTCCCTCTTTGTTTGTAGATCTCTTCTTCTTCTTTATGTTTTTTGGTTTTTTCTTGTTCCGATTCAGTTCTTTGTAGTTTTTCGGATTCATTTTGATCTCCATTGATTTTACTTGCTTTAGATCTGAGTTCATCTCAGATCTAGAGTTTTTTTTTTTTTTTTATATATGAGAGAATAATAGATTATGCATTTAAAAACAAATTCTAGAATGTTTTGCACAAACTTTGATTGAATTGACCACAGATCTGGATTTCTCTCATAATTTTGTCCAAAAACAAAAAAAAAAAATCACTGAAAACAGACTTCATATGAGTATATTTTATGGTTGATTGAAGTTAGTTAGTCAAATTTATTTCCCCAAACGCTCCCACGGGGAGTCATCCATGTGTTTGGGAGATCCCAAATGCTCCCTTGCAAATAGTGAGAGAAAATATGGCCACTCTATCCCCTGTGTTGTGCGTGCGTCTGGGCTTTTAGCCCTAAAAATATAAATTTTTCTTCTTGAATTTTTTACTTATGTTTTTACTCATTTTGGGCCTTCTACTTATTGGCTAGATCTGGTCTAGATTGGTTTTTGTTTGCTTGATTTCCTTAGATTGGTCATTCTTCATTGAGAGGAGTTTTTGTCTTTGATTGGGCATTGATATTCTTGTCTTTTGTTGATCTATTGGAGATATGTTTGATCTATGGTTTGTTGTTGTTGATCAATTGTTGTGTGTGTTTGATTTGATCTGTTCTGAATTTGACGTGCCGAAAATTCCACAGTAGACATTTTTGAATGCCAACGTTTCGAGTCTATATCAAGACCCATCGTCGGGACAAAGCTTGAGGAGAAGTAGAAGAGAGAGGGAGCAATAAATAGAGAGTGATCAAAAGAATGGGTCGACAATGAGAGATTGAAATATTAATGTAGGTAAAACCTAATAATATGTCAATTTAATTTTATGATAAAGTATTATATTATTATTTTATTTTATTTTAATTATAAAATTGCTTAATTTTAAAATTATGGTTATAATGATTTCATATTAATTTAAATACTTTAATGAATTAAATATATTAATATCACTAAATATCTCTTATAATGTGTTACTATATTTAATTATTGATTTAAAGTATTTAAATTAATATGCCTTTTATTTATTATAATTTGAGATTTATTTTGATTTAGTCTAATAAACTAATGAAATTTTAATTAACGAGCTGTCTTTAGTGCGGCTTTTCGGAAGCTTTTCCAGTTGGTTTTTCTGGCCTAATTTCTCTAAAATCTGGCAAGAATTTATTGAAATCACAAGTTCGATGGGTAATCCCTGCACAATCGAAGTGCCCTAGAGGTTTTTCGGGGTGTTTAATCCATACATACAATCAAAAAACCAGTTTAAATAACACAAATCAAGATTTCACCTCAATTTTTTTCGTCGGATTCCGGCACCGAAAAGTCCAAAAAGTCACACTAAAGACAACTCATTTAATTAATATGAATTATATATTTATTAAATATACTTAATTAATTTCAGTTTAAATATATTAATATATTCAAATGTAAATTTAATATATTTAAATATTTAAATATTAATTAAATATATTTATAATTAATATATTTTAATTATCTTTATTATTATTATTATTTTATGATATTTTGATTTAAATATATTAATATATTCAAATGTAAATTTAATATATTTAAATATTTAAATATTAATTAAATGTATTTTAATTATCTCTATTATTATTATTATTATTATTTTATGATATCTTAAAATTAAAATTAACAAGGGGGGCATGTGTTTATTAGGGGATAGAGATGGCAGAGGTGTTTAGGGTAGTGGGATTAGTTTGGGGGTGCAGCTTTGTGTGAGCAGGGATATCCAACTAGTGTTTACTTCAATTCCACCATCTCTATTGAGATTGATGGGGTGCTTCATGATTTCCAGTGCCTCACGCATATTTCTTTTGTAATAGTCGTTCTCCCTAGAGATTATTTCCATGTCTTCCGAGAACATGTGATGATTTGTATTGGAAGAGCATTCAGAAAGTGTCGAGGTTCTGACTCTCCCTTTCTTGATCCCTGCAGCATGCTCTTTGAGTTTGATTTTGAAGGATCTTCATGTCTCACCAATGTAACATTTACCATAAGAGAACTCAAATTTTTGCTTGAAGTGATCTAGGTCACCTTTTACAGATTTCATCTTATGCTGGATCGTATTCACCAGTTTAAATGAGGTACCTATTCCTTTCTTTCTCAAGACCCTGACAAGATTGTCGGTGACTCCCTGGATGTAAGGGATATATGTTTTTCCAATTATGGTTTGTGAGATGGAAGAGGGGGATCTAGAAGCAGTTCTACATTTGGTTTTTATGATATCTTTTTTGATATCCTTATGACTGTAATCAGTGTTTAAGAAAACATTTTTCATATATTCAATTTCCTCATGTACATGTTCCTTGTCAGATATCCTTAAATCTCTGGTGAAGAGAGTGTTGAGAACCCCCATATTCTAGGATGGATGGTGATGAGAATCGGCATGGAGGTAGTTATCCATGTGCGTCTTTTTTCTGTATACATTGTGACCCAATGATCCATCTCCTTTCCTGGTAAGAAGAATGTCAAGGAATAGAATGCAGCCATTTTCCTCAGTATCCATTGTGAACTTAATGTCATTGTAAATGCTACGCATTCCATGTTCGAACCGAGATAGACATTATCGCAGTTAAGATTTTTTTTGATGTCGAGAGGGCTTATCAAAGGGTTGTTTTCATCATACACTAACTGGTTATCAACTAGCCTGCATTCCTTATTTATGTTTGAATCGAGCTTATGATCATTCTCCTGATTTTTTATGGAATCATGCCTTGATTTTGAGTTCGTATCATCACCCATACTCTCCAATAAGTGTTCAGTATTCAGTTCAAATCTCTCTTTATCACGTGTGCCTATGTTGGTTTTTGCATCATAAATCGGTTGCGTATGCAAGATATCCACAGTAGCTCCATGACACTTGTTCAAAGTGTATTTTCTCTATAGGATGCCTCACTGGAAATAGAATCTCTGATGCTAATCGAGACTATAGCCAACTCTTTGCTATTATTTCTCTCCTGATGATTATCTTTGATGTTGGTATCAACCCCTTTGTGCCCTCTTCCCACATGGTTTTCTAGCGTATTTAATTTTTTGTTTCATCTATCCATGGTAGTGTGGCCTTCTTTTACTACTTTTAATGCAACCATGGCATCGATTGGGGACCACAAGTCAAAACGGATTAACTGTGCAAGCTTAAGGCGAAAATTATATGGCAAGTTTTGATCAGTTTATCCATGGTCTTCCATTACCCTTTCTGTTTCAAAGTGCTCTTGAAGTTTTGTTGGATGCTTTGGGTTGAGGCTTTATTTTTTCCTCTAAATCTCATTTTCAGATCTGATTGGTTGTTTTCAATGACTATTTAGACCTAATCTACATTTTAGTTTTAGACTTTTGTGGATTTTTCTCACTTTCTCGCTTCTTGTTGAGTGATCTCCTTCCTCTTTTGGGCAGTTTCTTCACAATTAGTGGTGTTGTGATTGGTTGTGCAGTTGTCATCTAGAAAAGTTATTTTGAGTGTGTTTTCATTGCGTTGTATCACCCTTATTTCATCTTGTTTAGGCCTTCCTGCCTCTAGGGTCTGGTTTTGACCTTTGTAGAACATTGGCCTTAGTTGAGCCATTGTGCTACAGCCCTACCTTGTTGACATTGCCTTCCTTCTTTCACTTTTGGCTTTCGGTTTGATTGCTTTGAGTGTGTTTGTTCGATTAGGCTTTGTTTTCCTAACTGTGACGTTTTTGGAGTGCTTTGAGTTCTTATTTGGAAAATTTTCTTTGGTATTTTCTTGGTTACTTTGATTTTCATTTCGGTTTTTTTTGTCTCATTAATTCACAAAATTTTGGATACTTTTCATTTAAGAAGATTTAGTGAGAGGTGCATCATAATAGGCATTGGCGTATTATGAAAAATATTACCCTCCTGTAGTTAGCATTCATCGAAGTGAAAATGAAAATTGCATATAGTTGCATTAGGGTGACTAACAAAGAGTCATTCACACCATCTTAGTTTCACATTGCATCCGACTTGTGTAAATAACAACCACTTAAAATCATTGTAATAATAAAATTAACTAGATTCGTCTTTTACTTTTATTGGTAGTACACCAACACTTGCTTAGGCTAGGGTGTTCCATATAGGGGTGTGATTTAACTGCTCCAAGAATACAAAATAAACTTAGCATCTTGTGGTTGGGAGTTAAATCGATTTTTAGTAGTGAAATATGGGAAGCCCTCCTCACAAAAGGCTCAAGCACAAGGTCACACTTGAGCTAGGCGGGGTGACATGACCCATTTCTCTTATTTTTGGGTGGCACGATATAGTGGAATTTTCATGCATACAAATGGTGTCATTAGCATTTTCTATAGCACTTGGAGACCACTTGGGAGATAACTCTCAACGGCTTTCAACCTTGTCTCCTTTCGGGATTCAAGTGTCCTTCCCTTGGGTGTGGATTTGTCCTACAACTATCCCCCCATGTCATGTTAATGTCGGTGGTGACCATAGTGGCCTATCTTCTTAGGGCTCATACACAGGTGCAGGGTCAGGGTTGTCTTCTCTATACTTGGGATAGATATTAGTCATACTCTCTCAGTCCTCTCGTGGGGTGTTCCACATCTTGTGTGGGCACTAGTGCCAAGTTCATAGCTAAAAGGGTTGGGAAGCAAGTCACTAGTATAATTGTTCCAATGCCAGCTTCTTTGTATTCTAGTTTGCATGTGTTATCTTCTAGGACGTTTCTAGTGTGTGTTGTTTGGTCCAAGTTAGTAGTTTTGTCCTTAGGGTGTTTTCACTAACATAATCATTTTTAATTTATAATTTATCACCCTGGTTGAATTTGTTCATTGATAGTCACGTCGTCTTCATGGTTTTCCTCCTGAATGAGGTGGACTTATTACTCCTACACGAAGAGTGTCTATTGATGCTCAAGACTTAGACCAACACATAGCCTTGGAGTCTATATCTAGTCCTTCTAGTACTGATCTAAGTTATGTTAATACTTGGCAGACGATTCTACTTCTCTGCCAACCAACCTTTGACTGATCCATTAGGACCTGAGTTGTTGCAGTTGAACCCTAATAGTTCTACACTGGCCTACACTTACATATCTTTTTCAGTTATCTATCCTATGGTGGAGTCTGAGACCTCCTTACCTTCTGCATCGGTAGTGTTAGCTTCCATGTCATCATTACTGCCTCTTAGCGTGGCTATACCTACTCCTTCATCCACACCTCTCACTTCTTCTTGGGGCATTCCACCAGTCTCATCTATAGCTCATGAAAATTCCTCGAGTGTTTCCATGCCCAAACCATCTTCTATGTTGACCATGGTGCCTCAACCTAGTCAGCTGGTAGGATTAAGAGTCCTTTTACCTAACTTTTCTCAACCAACGGTTCTTGTTCCTCACTTAGGCATGGTTACTTCTGGAAATATGTGGGGGGATCATCATTTGTTCTTGGTTAGACTAGGGGAAACATTGCTTCTAGTATGTCATAAGCTTAGTATAGTTCGCTCTTTGGAGTGACTTCACCTACCAATACTTTTCCTAAAGGGGCTAGTTTACCTAGGGGAAACCCCGCTACCAGTGGCATCTCTCACATGAGTTATCCTCCTTATGTCGGTCCTACTGCTCAGGGTGATTCTTCTTTCACTCTTGGGTACAACCCTATAAGAAACCATGCTCTCGGGGTCCTTTTCTCTCTGGAGGTACATACCCCATGGGGAAACATCCATTTACTAGTCATTCTAGCCCACATCAATCTTATGTCAGGGTGAACCCTTTCTTTAACCAGCAAATTCATCATTCTACTTCTTACAGGGGGGACCACAAGGTTGGTCAAGGGCTTCTCATGTCTATTGATCCATTTAGTCAATTCCATAATTCATTCCTATCCTTTCCTGATTTACAGGACTTAGAGAAATTGACTAATGACCCCTTCCATCATTATCCCTGGTGGCCACCCATGCTCGCCAAATTGTAATCAAATATTCCCAAGTTTGAAGGGAATCCTAGGGAGAATCCATCCACTCACATTAACACCTATCACTTATCGTTCTCATCTAATTCTTTGGTGGATGATTCTATAAAGCTTTTCTTATTCCAACATATGTTAACTAGGGATTCCACAAAGTGGTATATCGAGTTAGATACTGCATCCTACGGTGACTTTTCCTCCCTAGCTCAAACCTTCTTGACACACTTCTAGTTTCATACTCAGTCTGACATCGAATTTGACCTGTTATCCAACTTCAAACAAAATAATGGCACGTTAATTTTTTATCACATTCATGCGTGGCGTCATCGCAAGAGGTTAGTGAGAATTAAGTTACCTGATGAAATATTACATAAATGGTTCATTTGTTCTCTTCGGCCCCATATTACCAAAGATGTGTCCATGTTTCGAGTTGTTACCAAGGAAGAAGCCATTTTAGTTGCCCAACAATTGGATATTATCTATTCATAGTCGGGTATGATCTATGAAGTGTTGCCTAATACCCTTAGGCATTTTATTCACCATCCCAAACATGTTCCTGGCCCACATGTTGATGGCATGATAGGGTCTATTTTTGATTCCATGAGCCAAATTATTGCCCGTCTTGGAAAATTGATTGTAACATCTCAAGCCACATCAAGTTCTAATGGTGAAGTCCACTCAACTAAAGAACAACCAACAATCTGGTGGTAAAAATAATAATAAGAGAAATAAACAAAAGAACCAAAATGCTCAGGAATCCCAAACCAACCCTCAAAATCAAGGGGGGTCACCAGTGAACATCATCATAAAGTCAAGTTCCCTTGTAAAATTTGTTAAGGTGACCACCTCACTCATGAGTGCCCTCAAATGGATGAAGTCCATAGGCTTCTTTCACCACCATCTACTCAATAGCCTATTGTTTTGACTCATCCATTCCCTACACAATCTCAGAAAGAGATGGTTTCCCAACCTCCTTTACTTTCACAACGGGGTAATGAGGGGTCATCTTCTCATCCCCCCATAGTTCATATGTCTTTATGTGCAAGGAATATGTAAATTTTATTATGCGAGATAAATCCTATGATGTTCCTGAGTCGAGTTCTTTCTCAAAGGACTCACCAGGTCCACCTACCTCCATTAGACCTCTCACTTTGGATAAGCCTATGGAACCTGCCTATCACCCCCCCAAGGGTGTTCTTCATAAGACGACAAATGATCCTTCTGCAAGGATCACTTAGTATTACAGTATTGTTGAATATATTCCCCAGGCTCCTTCTTTCATGTCTGCCTTGGCGTTCTTGCAAATATGTCCTCTACAACACAAAGGCCTTGTTTCTCTTACTATAATGGAGTGGAAAATGGGTTATAACACTCATAATTCCCATACCTGATCCAGAAAGTAGTCTTGTATATATCCGCTTCTTTGATGCGTACATGATGGTATCCTAATCTCAAATGAATCTTCGAGAACATTGTTTCTCCCTTCAACTGATCAAACAAGTCATCAATCCTCGACAATGGATACCTATTCTTAATCATTACCTTGTTCTTTTGCCTGTAATCAATACACAACCTGAGAGTACCATCCTTCTTCTTCATGAACAACATTGCTTCACCCCAAGGTGACACACTTGTCCTAAGTATCCATTGTCCAACATTTCCTTCAACTGCAACTTCAATTCCACTTACTTTGGAGTGCTCATCATGTAAGGTGCCTTTGATTTCGGTGTTGCTCCTGGTACCAACTCAATAGATAATTTCACTTCCTTGTGATGTGGTAAATCTGAAATCTCTACTGGGAACACATCCTAAAACTACTATAAAACTAGGTACCTCTTGAAGGCCTTCGCGTCCTCAACATCCTTACGTTTGTCACTAGAAATATGCATTGCAAACAATACACACCCTTTCGTGCGACTATGATTTTCCTACATAGTTGTAACCATTCTAACTAATGTTGCCTTCTTTCTACACTGTAAGATTCTTTGCTTCCCATTATCATCTAAGCATTCAATAGAATTTTCATAAAAATCCACCTTAGTCCTATGAAGGTACCACCAATTTGTACCCAACAACATATTTTATGTTCCCAATGGAATCACATTCATATGTGTTGATTTTGGCATACCATTCAACTGAAATTCACAATATCATACCCAATGATGAACCCTTTTCTTAGTACATGTAGCCAACTGCACTAACCAAGACTATGCATGCACTTCTTTATTCAAACCACACTTATCCATGAGGTCGGGATTAACATAATTATAATTAGATCTAGGGTCAATCAAAATAGAAACAGCTTGATCACAAATATTACTGTCCATCTCGATAATAGATGCTTGGTTGTCTGCCTTCCTATTATCCAACACTGCATAAATCCAAGGAATACTTTGTCCAAAATTCCCAACCATTTGTGCCTCCCTAGAAATGTAGATCTATGTTCTGTCACCCTGATGTTGTATACAATCTCTCCTGTAATGATATTTGCCACAAGTCCAACATTGTAAAGACTTCCTTCCATCGCCCATGTTCTTCTCCTCAAACTGAAATCTCTATCCTTTGTTAGATACATTGAACTTCTTGTGCGATGTTGCATTCTCTTTGTTACCTGTGTCCTGTATTCTTCCTCTCTTCTTATCCCATTTTATGTTAGTCTTGTCATTACCTTTCCAATCCTATTTGGATTCAAACCTATGCTTCAATTACTCATAACAATGGTTTAAATTTCTGATGGCTTCCTCCAACAATCTAGGTTCATCAAACTCAATCTTGTCTTTGAACACTACTGGAAACCCACTGATGAATCTATGAATCTTAACTTCTCCTCCTTAAGATAAGTAACATACCTCAACAACTCGAGAAATCTGCTAGTATACTCCTCATTGGTCATAGATCCCATCTTCAACTCATACAACTCCTTCACCCTGTCATCATATTATCTCTCAAATAGATACTTCTTCCTGAAAAGTCTTTCAAACTCCCTCCAAGTCAACTCCTCTTCCTGAATTCCTCTAACATTCTTCATGCCTTCCCACCAAATGTTTTCTTTACCTTTAAGACTAAAGGTAGTTATTCTGGCTTTCATGTTTTTTGAGTAATCATGCAATCTAAAGAACTTATTCATCCCAAGCAACCAAGCTTCTACATCCTATGACTTCTTCATTTCTCCATCAAATGTAGGTGGCTTTGCTTTCTTAAACTCTTCTAGAAAATACTACTTCTCACTCCTCCTATATGGATGGTGACGGTGATGACCATATTGTCTCTCTGAACTAGAACTAGGATAGAACCCATGATCACTACCCCTCCGGTCAGGTGTATCCAAAAATCTTCCATCTCTGATTGTATCCTCTCTATCCAACCTATGTCTTGATCAAGACCTACTACCATATGCACCATTTGTCATTTCCTCCTATCCATGACTGATCCTAAGTGGTCCCTGTCTCTAAAAATATGATAAACCCTGAAGAATAACTGCATTAACCTTTACTTGCTTCTCCTATTCCCTAGCAAGCCTTTCTTGTGACTAAATGATCCTATCATTATCTACTTTGCAACTCCTTATTTATGCCTTCAGACTTCTCAATGTATTTTCTATGTGAGGGGAGTACTCATCACCATGTTTCTCATCTGATCTGTAGGGAGAGTTGCGTGAACTCTAGTCCAACATTTTTCTAGTCTTCTTGATCTTCTTCCTACAAACATACTATGTAAGATAAACCAAATATAAGAATAATCAACGTACCTCAATCAAGTTCAAGGGAGGCTATCTCGTCTACAATATCAATCTAGATTAGCATGATACATGTATATATACATAGCCATATCAATATGCTAGCATCATGCATGACAACACCAACCGCATACAATAACCTCATGCATGACAATTCTAGCCATAAAATTACATGCATAATAATCATATAGACACTGACTTGCATAATGAACACATATATAACTAACATGTATGCATGACAAACACATCCCAACAACAACTTCATCAACTTCTACATGACAACACAATTGTAACAAGGACATCACCATGCATACATAACAAGTACATATATGACCTACATGCATGCATAACAAAGACATTTTGCCCATCTAGTCCAAGTGTTGAACCTGGGAGCTCTTATACCACTCTGTAACCACCCTCCTCCCACACTTACCTAATTTCATCAGTCTATCGGGGCAACTATGTGACGAAGATTTACTATGATATGCCTCAACCTCCTGGTTATAGTTAAGGAAGCGAAATCAATGAACGAAACCAAACTGACCTTCCTCGGGAGCTACAGGACCCCCAGGATCTAACCAACCACTCTAGGTGCCCAACCCCTAAATTAACTTGATTTTTCACTAACCTAGGCTCTCAATCACTCCCATGACAAGGCAAGCCAATGGTGAGACCCTTCAGTTGCTCCCATAAGCCTGCATCCCAGCAACAATAGGCTAATTTACTTTTTTTTGTGCCAGCGACTGAGATATGAACCACTTTTTCACGGCTAGGGCCCAGGCCTCTGCCTAGAACTTAATGAAACTCTCAGAAATGATGAATGACAAAGAGATAAGGCCTCTAATGGAAAACTTGAATAAGTACTTAACCTAGCCTATCCCAACCATGATAGACATTTCATCAAACAAATCGTGAACATATAATCTGCAGGTCATAAATACGCATATGCACATAGGGGTCTCATACTTATTTGAGAATAAAAAAGGACTAATTCCCTCTCATAATAGCTGCAAAAAAATATAACGGGTCATGCATTCAATAACCATTCATTTATTAATCAAAATATGTTAAGATCCACAACTAAAATATGTCATAAAACCATGCTTAATACCATATATAACCAGCATAATAACAATGATAGAATAGCCATCAAAACCACCTAATAACAAGTGTAATTACTCATGAAATACAAGAGGAAAGGAGCTCATATTAACATATGCAAATGCAACCAAGTTAGGGGCTTCCACGTACCACCCGACCATAGATTGGGTTGAATCAAATATTTCTTTTAGCCAATCACACCTGCGCCATATTCCAAGTATGAATGTGGGATCTCATGGAAATAACCAATCAAAACCAAACAAGGCCTTCCAAAGGCTAAACCACCTCTACCTTCAACCAATGATTCCACCACACGGTCAGACATCACTAACCATCACCAGATATGTCTCTACCCAGGATGTCCATGGCTCTAGAGCATTTGTTCCAACCTAGCTCTAGGACTAGTAACCCAACTCACAGCTGCCATAGGGCTCCAGATTGTTTATCCAACCAAGGCTTCAGGACTAGTAACTCAACCCACCAAGGGCTCCAAATTGTTTTTCCAACCAAGGCTTCTAGGACTAGTAACTTAATCCAAGTTGTTCCAAGTATTCTAGATCATTTGTCCAACCAAGTATATAGGAACTAATAACTCAACCCACAGTCATAAGGAACGTGAGCACTAACTATAAAAAAAAGGGTAAGGATTAGGAAAAACCACTATCAATTCAATAAATCCTTTGTTCCAATGACAAATCATAAACAAACAACCACATGCATATGTCAGGCATGCCAAAACTACCAAGGAAGCCATGCATGAAACTTGGTACCTGCAAATCGAACCCATTATAGTTTTGTTATCCTGATGTCCTCTTGCACTTTCCTGCTTTTCCTTTGCCTTCTTTCTCCAATTCCAAAGTATGCCAAAATCCTCCAAGAGTGCTCCAACAAACTCTAAGAGTGAAAAAGTATGAGAGAGAGAGAATAGAATGAGAGTGCTAAGGACTGAAATGACAAAAGCTTCAACTGAAATAAAAGATACGAATTGATCCTCATAAGCCTCTTTATCATTGAGGCCTCAATTTTCTTCATTTTTTAATATTTTTCCTTCAATTTTTCACACATGCAATTCTATGACCTTTCACCTTCCTTTTCTCCTATTTCTATTATTTTCATAATTAAAATGCCAATTAATGTCTCTTTTCCTTTACCACTTCCTTTGCTAATTTATATAGCAATTTATCAATGACAAGTGATCCCCATCACTATGTTTTTTCCCAACATTATGCTTGGAATACGTATCCCTTTACCTTGGTCTTATTTTTCCTTTATTAACATTATTACATGGATTTTTAACCAGGGTTGTTACAATTACCTTCACTAAAGGAAAAACCTCTTCTACTCTCAATAAGTCAGGATCGCTCTTTTTCCCCTATAAAAAATAATTTCCTAAGCATACTTATATAATTAAAATAAATAAAGGGTGAAAGAAGCGAAAGGCTTCCTACGCAGGGAGGTGAAGCAAGTAACTTCATCGGGGTACTAATCAGGCTTGTTGGTAGTGAAGCAATGATTTTTTTCCTATATTGACTCCATCAGGGTACTTTCCATGCCTGCTAGCAGAAGAGCAACACCAGAGAGTAGAACTAAGACTATGATTATTTTTAACTCATAATTACATACTATACTTCTCCTAAATTAAAATACTTGTGAAATGGCAAGATTTGTTGGTGTGTTAAACCAAGGAAGGAAATGGGGTACTATATATATAACTGGGTTAAGTAGGAAATCCCAAGTAATCTTCTTGATGAATCAATACTTCCTAAAGGGATAACTCTTTACCAAAATCTACTCCCCAATGGAGAAGTTTAATTTCACCGAGTGTGTCACCAAGTGTTGTCATTGCTACAATACCCTCCCAAATTTTACTATAATTGAATTTTGGAGCCTACCTCTTATCATGTGAAATGACGTTTTTGGTCTTCAAGTGTCAGTTTATGTTTCTACACATGTTACAAGTGTCCATGTTTCTTCATAAGTGTCTTTGGATCACTAATAAGACCTATAACACACTTTGAAATCACAATACACTTTCTAGTCACAAAAATGACACTTTTGGTCGCAACTGTACATACTTTGTCAATTACACTTAGATATTGTTTATGAACTAGAGCTTTGATGTATACTTCTTAGTCTCAGGTCTTGTATAAGTTTTACTGATGAGTTTATATATGTCGTTCTTTATTTTTCTCCTAACTCAGTGTGTTTTTAAAGGTTTCACCCTCCCTAGACTTCGACATCTGACTTTGTAAAGCCTACCCTCTAGGATAGGAAGAGTGCATTGCACACTCCTAAGGCCTAGTGGATACCCTCCTTATTGTTTTAATTTTTTCCCTATGCCAAAGCTAACCATTCCTCCCTCTTCAGTGCATAGCGTACTCCCAGTCATCATAACCTCTTGCTTGTTTCTTGTTTTTGTGCCCTGCGCCAATCAAGCCTCCATTCTGCCAGTTGAGTGCATTTTTCACTCTCAGTGGGTAGTGAGCCCTTCCCTTCATCCTTGCTTTTTCACTATGCACCCTCTGTGTGGCCCTGGCTCTCCCTTCCCAATGCACAGTGCATCCTCAGCGAGTAGTCAGGTTATGTTGTCCCTTGAAGTTGTGCCCTACGCTCAGCAGGCCTTCTCCTCCCCCAAAGTAGCACATAATGCACTCTAAGTGATTAGTGAAACCCTTCATTACCTCTTGAAACTACGCCTTTTGCCTAGAAATCTTTTCTCTATCCCCTTAGTGCATTATTGATCCTTAGACAGAAGATTTGCTTGAAGCGTAATAGAGTAGGAGATTTTTGGGCTAATGTTTTCTTTCCATGAGTGATATATATTTTCACGAGATCAATGAAGCATGGAAAATATTTGTGAGGAGATATGACAAGAAATGTTTCCCAAGGAAGCATCCTGAAGACAAAGGCACCATGTTGTGACAGTTGAAATAACAATGGATCCCAACGATCAGAGTGACTGATGAAGGTTCCAAGATCTCTCAAGACCCTTTGGAAGGTAGATTGAAATAGCAATGCAAGATATGTTATGAGTATTGAAGACATAGTGGAAGTGTAGTCACTTATTGAAGAACTCTATGTACAAGTCACAATGGGTCCAAGACATCAATATCTATGACTTGTCATGTTGTCATCACATGATGGTGTGGAAAATGATGATGTAATTTTCGCAAAAATTGTAAATGTAAATATGTCGAAGTCCAAGAGTCACATATGGACAAAAGAGTCACATGGAGAAGTCCAAAAGTCATATAGAAGTTCAAAAGTCATGTAAAATCCAAAGGTCACAATAGAAATCTGAGAGTCTTGAGGAAGTTCAAGAGTCATAAGGATATGAAAGGTCATTCATTTTATTATAAAAGAAGCCTCATTACCCAAAGAGTTGACTTTTCACCTTGGCTTCTCTAACTAGGCATTAGAGAGGAAGATAGTTCTTTTGGAGAGCGAGTGGTGGCTTATAACTCCACTATTGGAGCTCATGGTGTTTCATTCTATTAATGTATCATGGAAATTTTTCTTAGTATTTGAATCTCATTAAACCAACACATATTCATTCATATATCGTGAATGTTTTAAGGCTAATATTTGATTGTTTGCCATATATGTAGGTATTTATATGTACTAAAGAAATTGAACTATTTCTTTGGCTTTGGTGCTCATCACATTGAATATGTGTTGTACTTGCTTTAATGATCATTAAGTCTATATGAATCATTTCACTTAGTGGTTAACGATTCTTTCATATGTATATGCATGTGTCTTTATTATAATAGTATTATTACTTTTCTACTAAAGACTCACTTTTGTTTCCTTCTAGTGAAAGAACTTTCATACATTGTGCAATTGAACACTTCACAAGGCATACTTGCTTTCTCATTCAAAAGTACATGTGTGTTTCTCTCTTATGCTAATAGCTACAGCGAAGGAAAATCTTTAAGTACATGGCAGTTGGGCCATATCTCTAGATGGGGCTCCTATACCAAATGGTGTGAAGTCTAATTGGGACTTCAGATCAGGGATATCCCCTATATGTTGGTGGGATCTAGCATTGTCAACATTTTTTCACTAAAAAGAGGGGAACCCTTCTACGGATGAAATTTCACCACATCCTAACAACCAACCTTTTGTGCAAGGCAATAATGGTATGAGTTTAACTCCGACTCATATTCTTGAGATAGTGGAGTCCTCTCGTCAAAGCCCAGAAGGAGATAGAGTTGATAGGAACAAAATAATAAATTTCGAGAAAAATCATATTGGTGTTAGTTTCATATATTTCGATCCAAATGTACTAATTGAGGGGGTTGATATTATGAAGTCAAATATGAGAAGAAATTTTATTTTTTATATAACAAGCTATACCACCAAAACCTTTACGAGAGGATTTCTTGTTCTTAGTTGACCAAAGAACGTATCCATTTATGTCAGGACCCTAGATTCATCATGCTCCAAAATTCCAACTATGAAAATAAGTTCAATATCACTCGGGATAGAGTTGAACATAGGACCTTTACACCATGGAAAACCATGGTAGTTCCATAACAGGATTTGAAGTGTTCTTAATTCCTATTTATCCCTTTTATTTTGGTCTCTTTCTCTAATAATATCTTTCCTATTTCTAATGATTGCATGTTTCCCTTCCTTTATTACCTCCTTTACCTTTTGGACCTCTTCCCTTACTTAATCTTGGTCTTTTGGAATATGATCTTTGTTTATAAAGATTCCTGACCCTTTTAGGTTGGGATATTTACTAACTATATCTAATTTATAGTCATTACAACTTACCTTAACATGAATCAGCCTGTGTTTATACTCAAGTATCTTCCCCACCCTTTTTTATTCTATTAGATAAGTTGTTTGGATTTGTGATTTAGTTTTCATTTGTTCTTTTACTATTTCTAATGTGTCCTCATCATTTTTCTCTTTTACACTAGCAATTATAGCATTTAGGGCTCTTAATTTGTGGCACTCATGATCCTGTTTAATTATTTTGTTCATTTCCTATTTTATGGGTTTGATATCTAATTTATTATATATGCTACTTAGGGTTGCTTTATTATTTGGTTTTTCTTTGAATTCCTTAATCACGTCTCTCAAGGTGCAATTTTATTCAACCATTGATTGTTTTTTATGTTCTATTTCTTGCATCTTATATTTCATTCCCTAGAATTCAGTCTCAAGTGATATCATTTTATTTTCTAATGATTTATAGTTGTTGTCAAGCCTTGTGGATATTTCTGGTTTATGTTCCATAAGTATTGTAGATAATTCTAGTATATACTTCATAAGAATTGTAAATAATTCTAGTTTAAGTTGTCTTTCTCTTTATTCTCTTTTCTTTTCTAAAGATTCAATGTAATCATAAACACTCTCTAAGGTGATTTTACTTAGCCTCCTTTTACTAAAGAGAAGATTAGAAATACGGGAAAAAAAAATAATCATAATTTTAACAAATGGAAGTGAGCAAGAAAAAGAAAAGGTAAGCCAAAAAAAACATCAATGATTATATTCACCACAAAATCGTAATATAAATGATTATATTCACCACATGCAAGCTCATAACATCAATGATTATATTCACCACAAGATCGTAATATCAATGATTATATTCACCACATGCTTGCAATATCAACCATTATCAACGATTTTTTTTTATTTTTATTTTAATTAATTTATACTATATTATATTTTTTATGAAATTTTTTTTTTTATTTTATATTTAATATGTTTTATTTAAAAAAAATTAAGTGTGTTATTTTAATTATTTATTTATATTGATATTTATTTATTTTATTTTTATCTTTTTAATTAGGTCTTTTTCTTTGTAATTTGTTTTGTATGTTGTTTGTTTTTGCAATTTGTTTAGTTTGTTATTTTCAATTGGTTCACTTTTAATTTTTTATTATTTTTTAATTCATGAAACATTTTATATTACTACTATTATTATTTAAATGTTTTTAGGGTTTTTATATCTTTTTTATTTTTTTAAATAAATTTGGATTTTAACTTGTTTATAACGTTTTATTTTTTATTTCATTTTTTTCCCTTTTCTTTTGTTTTTTTTTCTTTTCAAATTTTTGTTTTAAATGTTTTGGATTTTTATTTTATACTTTTAAGCGAATCATTTAAAAAAAAAACTTCAAACATTATCAATTTTTTTTGACAAAATTCATAAAAATTGTTGTTTATTCAACATTTTTTTTTCAACTTTTTTTCAAAAAAATCTATGACATATAATTTTAAGGGGAAAATTCCCCAAATGTGTATGTTTTTAATTGTATATATATGAAAAAATTGTATTTTTTGTCAAGTGTTTCAAATTATTATTTTTTAGTGACAATTATTTTATGTGTATTGAAGTATTAATTAATGCTATATATATATATATATATATATATATATATATATATATATATATATATATATATAACAACAACAACAACATAACTTCAAAATATTATTTTTTTAATGTTGCAAAATAAATGAAAATTTATCACCAAAAAACCAAACTTGGAAAATCTTTAAAAAAAAAACATATGGGGAAGGGAAAAAAAAAAAAAGATAACTTGAAAAATGGTTAAATAATGTGCATACTTAAGATGTAATGGAATTTAAAGTCTCAAATATATGACCTCCCAAAAAAAAAAGTTGATGTTGCATCAACATTTTTCAAAATCAACATGAAAATCACCAATATTCAAAAGAAATTCTCCATACTTAATACATAAGAAAATTTAAGTGTCAAAAATACCCCCCCCCCCCCCCCCCCCCAAAAAAAAAAAAAAAAAAAGGGGGTTAATGTTGCATTAAAAATTTCCAAAATCAGAATGAAAATTACTAACATTTAAAAAAAAATGTTCATACTTAATACATAAGAAAATTTAAAGTACCAAAAATATGCTCCAAAAAAAGTTGATGTTGCATCAACACTTTCAAAATGGGCATGAAAATCATGATTTTTTTCAACCTCTAAAAAAACAAAAACTTTGTACAGTTCTCGTTAAGTTGGTAACTTTGTTGAGAATCGATCATGTGGACTAATCACCACCCTAGGAACATGGGATTAATATCCCACTCAAGGTAATGGTAATGGTTTTGAAATTTACTAATTCTTGCAAGTTTTGATTTAACGAAAAACTCAATATGGTATGAGATCCTTGGCCTAGGATTGATTCTCTGTGTTGAGTTCGAGGGGGGATGTTGGAGTAATTGTCACACTCACCTTATTCGGAAATAATTATGTGGACTAATTTTCACCCTGTGAACATGAGACTAACTTCCCACTTAAGGTAATGGTAAGGATTTGGAAGTTTACTAAATCCTATGGGTTTTGGTGTAACATAAATCCTCATACTTTCTTCCCCCCTGTTGGCTTATTTCTTGTTTTGGTGGAACCTTCAGTCCTAAAGGTCCTTTTCACATCTCTATCATGTTCCCTTCACACATATTCACCTACCCCTTTCTCTCTGGGGGAAGAATATTATGCATTATGCCTTAGGAAGAATCAGGCCATGATTCCTCCTTCTTGTGGAAGCCTTGCTTTGGACCCTCTTATTGCCTTCCTAATTAGCCAGAAATTATATCTACTTGAGGCACAAGAGACAAAAAACTAGAAATTAAGACAGGAAAATAATTTTCTATCACAAGGGCCCTTAGAGCTTCGGATGCCCTATCAAAAGGTCTTCCATGATCATCCTCTCTTTCAATTCCAATGGCATTGGGGGTGCCCAGAAAATAAATTCCCTCAAAATCTTAGTTACTTCTTATAAACCTAATTTGGTTATGATTCAGGAAATTATGTGATCTGGCTCAAAAGATCTAGGTGGATATTGGTGGCCACCCACCTATTCCACCTAGTCCTCCAATCAGTTTCATCAGTTTCCTTGTTTATAGCAATATTTAATATTTTTAGTAGTTTTTGGAGTCCTAAACTTCTGGAGCAGTTTTGATCCCCCAAAATGTTGTGTTTTTCGGGTCGAGCAAATCTTGTAGTAATCAAAGATATCTTTCCAATGAGGTATCGTATGCACCAAACAGAGATAATATGACCAAGTTACAACCCCGTGAAGTTGGCTACCCAATTAACCCCAACGAGGCCCACAAACTCTTCATGTTCCATCTCTTGGGGTTAGGGTTTTGGTTTTGTATGGTTTTCCCTAGTTGTTCAATAATAAGAAGGCCCTTGAGCCTCATTGTAACATAGTTCAGAGGAATGTAGCTGCCACATCTCTTCTCAAAGATAACTTACCATCGCCCAAGCTAGTTTATTTCTATTTTTGTATGTAAGCATATTTTAGTTCTTCAATATTAATGAAATGAAGTTTTATTTCTACTATGTATCTATGCTTATGTGTACATCTATATTTTTTTTCATTCCTGCATAAGTCTGGATCAGTGGTATCAGAGCAGTCTTCTCTTTCTCTGTATTTATTTGCATTTCCCCAATGAGGTCAGGGTATAAGGAGTTAGTGCTCGAACTGGTTGAACCTTTGTAAGCCCAGCCTCGCAAACCTTTACGGCCTCCCATGGTGGAAGAAGAGAAAGAGGAGGGGGTAGGAGATCCTTTCAAAATATTGCTCAAGGAATCCCTCAAGCGACAAAGGAATGTGATGATGGATAATTTTGCCTAGATCCTTCGGCAGGCTACCCACCGGTGATGCAAGTTCATCTAGTTGTCACTCTGGAGGCACCACTCCTCTTAAGGTATAAGTTAACTTTGACATTCCCATATTTCAAGGCTAGATATATGCAGACACAATAGATAGATGGTTAAATCTATTAGAAGGATATTTTTCAGTTCATGAATTTTATAATTAGAAAAAGATTACTTTTTCACTCCTCAAAGTCACCCCTCATGTCAAGGACTGGTGGGAAACCTACTGTGAACAAAATGAAGAGAGGGAATCCTCATTTTTTTTAGCCACACCCACTTGGAGTTCTTTTTGAGATGCCATCAAGAAACAATATTACCCCGTTGGGAGCTATGAACATAAATACATAAAGTGGACCATGTTGCAATAGGGAAGGGACCAAGATGTGTCAAATTTCACAAATTTTTTCCATACCCTCCACATGAAGTTGGGTATCAAGGATTTTGAGTGGCATTTTGTACTCAAGTATCGCGGTTTTCTACAAAACTACATCCAATATGAGATGAAGTTCCTAGACATCTCCTTGCTTAGCACGACCTATCAATCAAGATCAAGTAGAAATTTAAACGAAAGAAGTGAGACTTTGGATCTGTGAATCTGAAGTAAGGGAAAGATGCCCCCAAACCGCAGTACAAAGGACAATGCCAAGGCAGGATGACCTAGGACAACCCACCAAACCCACAAGAAAATAACAACACCACAAAGATAAAGAAGGACACAGGGAAATGGTGTGAGTTCCCCTCACAAAACAAGTGAGTGTCGAGCCAAGCATCATTGGTGGCCGCGCTAAAGGCTTCCGAATTAGATGCATGTTATGAGTGTGAGTTAGAAACCAACAAGGGGAATGAAAAAGGGAAGCAGATTATCGGTGTGGAGCCTAGTGCCACCATTTCCACCACCAAGATCCAAAAGGATGAGCCTGAAGATCTAGAGGAGGGGGAGTGGCTCTTCCACTCACAAACGTGGGTGAAGGGTTCTCCACTGCAGTTTATTGTCGATGGTGGAAGCTAAAACAGCCTCATTTTAGTAGAGGTCGTGAAGCAGTTGGTCCTACTAACCATGCCACACCCACAACCGTACACCATCAAGTGGCTTCACCAAGGGTGATATCTCTATGTCAGACAACATTGTCTCCTTCCCTACAGCATCAAGCTCTTCACATGTGAGGTGTTGTGTGATGTTTCTCCTCTCGAAGTTTTTGATGTATTATTAGGCCAACCATACTTGTGGAAGTGGCATGTTGTGAATGAGTCTAGGCATCTCACTGTTATTATTACTTTGGGAAATAAGTTATACAGAATACCAAAGGTAGCATTGCCTACTTCCATTTCTTTTATCACTGTGAAGAAATGCAGTAAGATCATTTTCCAAACTGGAAATTTTTTTTTCCTTATGATTAGCCCTTAGGGAAAGAACAAGATTATGGCCACAACCTCCAGACAGGGCTCATCCGCACAACAGCAATAGATGGACAAGGTTTTGGAGGAGTACAAGGACATTTTCACCTCACCCATAGGGGTACATCTACACAGTTAGGTCAAGCACTTCATCGATCTAATTCTGGGCATGTTGTTACCCAATGGGCAGATCTCTCGATGCTCTGTTCTAGAGAATTATGAAATCAAAAAGGTATATTCAGAAGTTGTTGTAGAGAGGGTACATCAAGCCAATTTCATCACCTTGTGGGTGTCTGATCATGTTGGTACAGAATAAGGATGGGACTTGAAGACTCTGTATTGACTATCAGGCTCTGAACAAGATCATTGTCCGAAATAGGTATTCAATCCCATGGATTGAAGACCATATGGATAAGCTCAATGGGGTCAAATATTTTAGCAAGATTTACTTGAAGTCTGGTTATCACCATGTACTAATCAAACCTTCCAATGTGTAGAAGACTACCTTCAAATCGAAGGAGGTCCTTTTCGAATGGTTGGCCATGCCTTTCAGGTGGGCGAGTGCCCTCGCAACCTTCATGATGCTAATGGAAAATCTCTTGCGACCCTTCACCAACTCATTTTTGGTGGTGTATTTGGATTACATTCTTATCCTCAGCCAAATTTGGGAAGAGAACCTCCACCATATTCGACAGGTCCTCCAAACCCTGTAGAAACACAAGTTGTGTGCAAATTTGGAGAAATGCACGTTTTGTATGACCCAAGTTCAATATCTTGGGTACATCATTAATGAGTGGGATGTGCATGTGGACCCAGACAAGATACAATTCCTTCGGAATTGGCCAACCCCAACCACTATAATATATCTCCACAGCTTTTTGGGTCTTGCCAACTTCTACCGCAGGTTTGTGTTAGGGTTCTCTCATATTACTTGGCCTTTGAGTCAAGTCACCAAGGGAGGAGTGAAAGAAAATTTATTTTTGTTTGAATCCCAATAGAAGGTGTTTGTCGAGTTGAATCATCACCTCTTATCTACACCATTTCTCACATTATCAGACTTGCAATAACCATTTGAGATCGAGACAGATGCCTCAAACTATCCTATTGGTGTAGTTATTATTCAACAAGGGCATCCAGTGACATATCACAGTGAGATACTTTCAGACATAATCTGAAAGTATCCCACATATAAAAAATAGATGTATTCCATAGTGGAGGCATGCTGACAATGGAAGCATCACATTATGGGGAAGGAAACAATCATCCACACAGACCATCGACCCCTATAGTTCATACAGACATAGGGGAAGTTATAGAATGATCACCATCATAAATATTCTACATACCTGCAATAGTACCATTTGAACTTTAAGTATAAGAAGGGAAACAACAACAGCGTTTTACACTGCCTCGCTCGACCGTCGGCCATGGTGTTGACCATTGTGCTTGACTCTCATGGGCACAAGACTGCGGGGTGGCTACATCTTTACAAGAGCAGTCTAGAATTCAGCAACACATACCAGACACTCCTGGAAGGAAAACAAGTTCCAAATTTTCACTTCCAGAAAGAATTGTTATGCCACCTGGGACACCTTTGTGTTCCTTCAAGCGAGCATGCTAATATGATTTGGGAGGCACACTATAGTCGTGTCGCTGGACATTTTGGGGTAGAGAAAATAGTGTCAGTGTTGCAGAAGTATTTTTATTGGCTGAACCTTCGACATGATGTTGGGAAGTACATCAGATCCTACACTGCCTATGTCATTTCCAATCCAACCATCAAGAAGCAATGCCTATATACTCCTCTACCTACTCCTAATCAACCTTGGGAATCCATGTCCATGGATTACATGTTGGGCCTTCCTTCTACTAAGGATGGAAATAAATACATTTTCATGGTCATTGATAGATTCTCTAAGATGGTCATTCTGGTGGCCTGCAAGAAGAGTATCACAGTAGAATCTATGCTAAGATTTTATTTGAATGAGTGTGGGTACACTTTGGGATCCCACGGTCCATCATATTATATCGGGGTAGTAGGTTCCTAAACAAATTTTGGTTAAGTCTCTGGTTGATGTTGGATACCAAGCTCACTAAGTCCACGGCTTTCCACCGTTAAACTAACGGCCAAACAGAGGTCGTCAACAGGATGATCCTACACATTCTGCACATGTACAACTTGGACCACCCATACACATGGGATGAAATCCTCCCCTATGTCTAGCATAGCTACCACAGAGCTCTCCATAGCTCAACTAGCCATAACCCCTTTAAGGTGGGATTGGCATTCCAACGACTATGTCCCACTGAGGTGGCCATACCATTTGTAGCTACTCAAGCAGATTGGTCTCATGTCTAGTTCGAAGATGACAAGGCTAGTAGCTTCACTAAATGCATTCATCACATTCGCCAATAGGTCCACGACATATTAGACAGAGCCAATGCTAAGTACAAGCAATGACATGATCATCATCGGGTGCCACACAAGTTCCAGGTGGGAAACAATGTTTGGCTACATCTGCAGAAGGAACACCTCGCTAGGTCCCACCGCAAGCTTTTCTTCCTCCAATATGGGTCTTACACCATCACCAAGGCTGTAGGTAACAATTTCTTTGATCTCATCATTCCACCATTCCTCGGGCTACACCCAATATTCAATGTGGATAGCCTTCAGCCATACTTTCCACCATTCTTGGAGACATCTGACATTGCAGAACAACTCACACCAATGGAGTTAAACCCAAAATGCGTGGAATAGGCCACAACTGATCAGATCATGGACACATAGATCAATAACACCCTCCAATAAAGGATTCAACTGTATTGAGTTAAGAAAATGTTTTCAATAGTAATCACATAGAAAAAATATTTGTCAACGAGTTTTGAACCATTCAGTTTGGTTCATCATTAGGACATGATGAATAGGTTGATCATGGCAACAGTTTAAATAGAGAGCAATGTAGAGATCCTAAGCCAAGCTAATGGCTATAATAAATGGCTAAATTTTTAAAAATAATATTTTAATAAGTAACATTAATTAATTAAGACCATATTACTGTATATTGAGTTGTCAAAGCAGGTCAAATCCTTTAGCAAGGCAAGTAGTTCATCAGGGACCAGGTTCAACAGAAATTTCTGCACCTCATGGGGGCTCTGCACGCAATGGGGGCCATTGCTTCCTAAGTATGGAGGACTAATGCAAGTGGATATTGGTGGCCACCTACCTATTCCAACTAGTCCTCTAGCCAGTTTCATAAGTTTCCTTATTTATAGCAGTATTTACTATTTTTAACAGTTTTTCGGGTCCTGAACTTTTGGAGAATTTTTTACCCCCTAAACTATGTTCTTTTGAGGTTTGGAAAATCTTGTAGTGCTTGGGGAGATATTTCTAATTAGGATCCGTACACTCCAAATGGAGATAATATGACGAAGTTATGCCCTTGGGATGTTGGTTGCCCAACTAACCCCAATGGGGTCCACAAACTCTTGGTGTTCCATCTCCTAGGGTTAGGGTTTTGGTTGTTTAGGGTTTTCCCTTATTGTTCAATAATAAAAATCCCATTGAGCCTCATTGTAAAAAATTTCAAGTGCATGTAGCCACCACATCTCTTCTCAGAAATAAGCTACCATCACCCAAGCTAGTTTATTTCCATTTTCTTATGTAAGCATATTTCAATTCTTTGATTGTAATGAAATAAAGTTTTATTTCTACTGCATATTTGTGCTTATGTGCATATTTGTATTTTTTTGCATTCCTGCATAAGTCCATATCACAAAATCTCGAAGAATTCTAGAAGGTTTTTAAAGAACTAGTACTTCGGTCACCAAGACTCGGATGGTTTTTCTAGGGGTTTGATAAATGGGTGGAGTATGGATTTTAAAGCCACTTCCTCCTCCTCCTCACCCTCTACTATTTTGATTAATATTTTTTTTAAATATTATGTCTCTCCTATTTATTTTATAAACATCCATGGTCCCTATGTTGATTGTGAACACCATTGGCTAGACCTGGCTTCTATAAGGGCCTCTGTGGATCAACTAGTTGTGGTTAGGGGGGATCTTGATTTCACTCTAGGACTTAGGGAAGTATGGTGGCCCCAATCCTAGCTAGATCCCATGCATGGGAATTATTTTTATCAGATGGTTCATAATAGCCTTTTGCATCTAAATCCATTTAAGATTCTTCCTACTTCAATTAATGGGTGCATTGGAGGAAATTAGACATCCAAAAGGCTTGACATATTCCTAGTATCTAAATCCATGATGTCCTTTGGATTTTATTTCAAGGTGCATGTTTGATCTAGGGTAATTTTGTACCATCGCCCCATTATACTCCACATCACTCACCAAGATGGATCTAGATCGATCCCCTTTCACTTCAACTTGTCTTGGATTAATGAGGAATATTTTTGGGCATTCATGGTTAGCCATCAAAGACCAAGTTGTTAGTCCAACTCACCCTCCTATAAGAAAAAATTTCTAATAACTTGACATCCATCAAGCAGGTATCAAGGCATGGACCAAGCAACACTGTAGGAAGTCCAAGGTAAGATTGCTTGATGTGGAAAAATAGATAGAATGGTTCTTATTTCAACTAAACACAAACTCAACCTCTCTTAACCAGTTGATATTTCTCAAATCACTTGAGGAAGAAAGGCACTCTCATATTTTGGAAGAGGAAGAGTAGTGGAGAATGAAAAACATAGTTATCTGGATATCTTCAGAAGACAACAACACAAATGTCTTCCATTACTACTCCAACTCAAGAAAGCAGGTCAGCACAATTTTGGGTATTCAATATGAAAATGGTTCCATGCTCCACTCTTTTTTTGATAAATCAATAGAAGGGTTGTGTTGTTTTCGAGATTTGTTTATATCCCCTCCTAGTTTCGCTATGAAATATATTTTGCAGGTAGTCTCAAAATTCCCCACATTGGCCACATATGAGATGAACTCTAAATTATTGGAGGAAGTATTAGAATAGAAGATCCTTGTAGTGCAAAACTCTATGAAAAATTACAAGATTCCAAGGCCTGATGGGTTTATAGTGAAGTTATATATGATATTTTATGAGAGCATCAAGGTATACCTCCTCAAGACAGTTAGAGAATCCCAATATTCAAGAAAGCCTTGGGATCTCTCAACTTGACTTTCTTATGCCTCATTCCCGAATCTCGGGAAGACACTTCTTTTGATGATTTTTGTCCCATGCATGTTGTGACTTAATATACAAACTAATTTCTAATATCATAGCAAGGAATTTAAATTTGGTTCTTAGGTCCTATATTTTTTAATATCAATTTAGGTTCTTGAATCAATGCAACATCCATGATGTTGTATTTATAGCCCAGGAGGTCCTCCATGTTGTGAACAATGTAAAGTTGAAATTAGATATCCTTAATTTGGATATATCTAAGGCATATGACAAACTAAATTGGACATTTCTCTACTTTTCTCTTATTCAAATGGGGTTGTTCTTTCTAGTTTTTAATTAGATTATAGGATGTATCTTGTTTGCATATTTTGAAATTTCAATCAATGGAGCTCCCTCAACCTTCTTCCAAGCATTGAGGGGGATTAAATATGGATGGCCATTATCATTGCTCCTATTCATAATAATTGCATATGCTTTTAGTAAGATAATCATTGAGCTCAAGTCTCAGGGTTTCATCCATGTCTCATGTGCATTAGGGGAAACAATAGATACTTATGTTGCTTGAAAAATGCACTAGACAGATTTTGCAGAGCTATAAGAATGATGATAAATGCAAGTAAATATTTCATTAGATTTATGGGTTTATCTAAATCATTAACTTAAATGGTAAGGGACATCTTCCATTTTCATGTCAAGACTCTGGATGAGGGAATCAAATATTTTGGGTTCTTCTTAAATCCAAATAGATGTCATATTTTAGATTGGAAGTGGACGGTTTGCAAAGTTGATGCTAAGATATATGTTTGGTCCAACCTCTTCCTCTCTAGAGGAAGTTGGCTAGTTTTGGTAAAATTTGCTTTAGAAAGCATACATGTTTATTGGAACTCAATTGTAGTAGTTCCAAAAGGCATTATTAATCTGGTAAGAAAAGTTAGTTATCATTTTCTTTAGTTTGGATCTAGCTCCCCTAAAGGCATTCCCTTGGTAAAATGGTCCTAGTTAGTAACCCCAAAGGATCTTAAGGGTTAGGGGTTAAATGACACTTGTCTATTTTGCCTTACTCTAGTAGGTAGGAGTTTGTGGTGATTAACTCAGGAAAAATCACTTTGGTATAAGGTGGTTCAAGATAAATATTTCCCTGGGAAATCCTTAATTTATTTGTTCAAGATTTCAAAAGAATATTTTCAAGGCTCAATTACGTGGAAAGTTATGGTTCAAGCTTATGCATTGTTTAGAAAATGGTCTGCTTGGTAGGTGGGGGATGGATGCAAATTATGTTTGGGCTTGGACCCTTGGTATGGTGTTGGTGATGAATTTGGGATGTCATGGCCTCTGGTGGCCAAAATTAGTCAGTGAAAGATGCAACTTGTAATATATGCAAAATCCCAAGATCCACAACTTAGGGGGCACATAGGGTGGAAGTCGGCAAGAGATTTTGGGTTAATTGGGAAAGTGGTTACAAATTGGGAAGATATATATACTTACTTCTAGAAAATTCTATAAATCTTAGAGATTCAAGTCCATATTCAATATGTTGGACAAGAATGCTCATATTGGTGCATTCACAGCCAAAAATTGGATGCAAGGCTTGGTTCGAATATAGATCCTCTGTGCAAAAGGTTTGTTGGTGGAAATTCCTATAGGGAATATCTACTCCTCTAAAAGAAAAGCTAAAGACATGGCTAGCTCTCACCTCTAAATTACTTACATGGGATAAGCTCTCTCAGATGGGGTGGTATGGGTTGAATTAGTTTCCTCTCTACAAGTCACATGAAGATACTCACAAGCACCGTTTCTTGCAATACATATATGCATCATAGGTATGGGAATTTTTATGGAAATTTTTTAATCCAAATTCATGGTGGTCTAGAAGCGATTTAAGCGATCCTTTTAGGTTCCATGGATAGACAAGCAAGTTTCCCCTTCAAATCCCTACCATCTCTAATATTAGAAATAATTTGGTGTGCATTGAATCTATGTGTGTTTCAGGATAAGATCATTATGTCAGAGGTGTGTGTAGCGAAGGTGGCAGCATTGGCATGGGATTATAGACTGGATTTGATTCCTAGAAAACCTAGGATGTCAAATTTTCATGGAATTGATTATGGATCTCCCTGGGGCTACTTTGATGGGACCAACCAAGGCCACCCTCCTAGATGTGGTGTAGGGATAGTATTATATCTTAATAGATCCAATTTCATTTATTGTCAACTCTCCTTGGGAAAAGGTTCAAATAAAAAAGAAAAATTTGTGACTTTACGTTTTTTGTTGGAGTTGGTCAAGCAGAAGGACCTCACATATTTATAGTTCTTTGGAGACTCAAAACTCATGATTCACTGGGCCAAAAAGAGATGTGAAGTAAACGGTGTTGGACGAGAAACTTTGTTATCAAATATCATGGATGTTTTAAACAAAGTCTTTTGGTATAAATTCTCTCATGTGATTTCCACCGAAAGACTTTGTTTAATTCATTATGGATCACAGAAGCTTGAATACAGAAAAAAGCATGGATGTTCCTGGCACTTTTGAACACATATCTTTTTTTCACATTCTACGCAAACTCAACATGGAAGTTGATGGCATGTCAAAATAAGCCCTTGCCTTACCCACTAGTACAACAAGGTACTATGAATTCATTGACGAAGTTGAGACCAAGTTAATGGAGACAAATGTTGTTGGGTTGTGTTATATTCTTTCCATGACTAGCCCACGTAGTTAACAGGGGGGTTAGAGGGGGGGCAGAGCCCCCCTTCGTTGCACTGATTGCATAGTGGGGGGCTCACAGGGGGTTTGAGGGGTGCAGGTAAGCCCACTCGATGGGGTCTGGGGAAGCGCCCCGGAAAATTTTGGTTTTGGAACATATGTTAGGTTGGGTGGACCCACCTATGGTTTTGTGCATGATTTTAGAACATGTTTTTGGACGCGATGGTTTTTGGACCATGGTATTGGATGATTCGGCATGTATAAATATGTATTGTAACATTGAAAGGAACATAATGAAAAATCAAGCTGGTAGTCCCGATTTTGGGATCTACAGGAAAATCTCTGTGTATATGTGTTTTATGTTTTATGCGCTCGCATTGTTTATTTTTTGTGTTTTAGAATTCGTATGCAGGTAATTTATGTACGGGGTTAAAACCTACATTTGGTATCAGAGGTGTTTTGGCTTCAAGGGGACGCCTTTGTTGCTAAGGGGTTTCGATCAAGCCTGTGGTAGACCCTATTCAATGGGAGATCTGTGAGATCGATTCTAGTGGTGAAAAAAGATGGCGAGCAGTGGAAAGATAGAGATCAAGAAATTTAATGGTCAGAGTTTTGAGTTGTGGAAACTCAAGATGGAGGATCTGTTGGTGGATAAAGAGCAATGGATTGCGGTAGATCTGGGTACTAAACCAATGGGAGTGTCCGATGAAGAATGGAAGAAGTTGGATTGGAAGGCAAAGAGAACAATATGATTTTGTGTCTCGGATTCAGTATTGCTGAATGTATCAGGGGAAGCTACGGCAAAGGCTTTGTGGGACAAGTTAGGGACCTTGTGCCAATCTAAGTCTTTGGTGAATAAACTGTTCCTGCGGAAAAAGTTGTATAACCTGAGGATGAAAGATGGAGACTCAGTGATAGAGCATCTGAACGCATTTAATACTGTGGTAAGTCAGTTAGCATCTATTGATATTAAAATTTCATATGAAGATAAATTCATCAGTTTGTTGTGTTCTCTACCAAATTCGTGGGATAGTCTAATTATTGGGTAGTAAAGCAACTACCTTGCAGTTTGATGAAATAGTCTCATCCTTGTTAACGGAGGAGATGAGATGGAAAAATATGGAGAGCCAGAATGGTGATGCCTTGTTTGTACGAGGATGGTCCCAGAAAAAAAAAAAAAAAAAAAAAAAAAAAAAAAAAAAAAAAAGTCATTGAGTGGGAGGTCTAAATCTAGAGGGAGATCTAAATCTCCAGGAAAACCTGTAAAGGTGGTGTACTGGAAATGCGGAAAGGAAGGGCACTACAAAAGGGACTGTAAATCTAAAGACCCTGATAAAGGAAAAGGATCTGATGATGCTCCTTCTGCAGAGGTGAAAACCACCTTAGATGAAGGTGGGGATGTGTAATTGGCTTTTTCAAGTACACAAGTAGATCATGAGCCATGGTTGATTGACTCAGGTGCATCCTTTCACTTCACTCCCCATAGAGAGTGGTTCTGCAAGTATGAGAAATGTGATGGTGGTGATGTCTTCTTGGGGGATGACAGGAAGGCTAGAATCATTGGTCATGGAAAATTAAAGTTGAAGTTGCAAGGTGGAAGGGTTGGAACACTTCCAGGTGTTCTACATGTTCCTGCATTGGCTAGAAATCTAATTTATGTAAGCAAGATGGATGATGCAGGTGTAAAAATAGTGTTCGAGAAGGATACCTGCAAGATGGTTTTGGGGCACTGGTATTGATGCGAGGAGTTCGAATTGGAACTCTCTATAAGCTACAAGGTAGCATTGTTGTTGATGGGTGCAACAGTTCTGTGGTTCCTGAAAGTGGAGCGGAAAATCTAGTGGTCTCTAGAGAGAAGACCATGTTGTGGCATCAAAGGCTTGGACATATTGGAGAGAAGGGCCTTCGAATACTTCATGGTAAAGATATGGTAGAAGGTATGAGTAATAGCTCTCTGGATTTTGATTTCTGTGAAAATTGTGTATATGGGAAGTAGAATTGGGTGAGTTTCCCCTCTGGTGGTAAGAGGGTGAAACAGATATTAGAGCTTGTGCACAGTGATGTGTTTGGACCTATGAAGGTTCCATCACTGGGTAAGTTTATGTACTATGTATCATTTCTAGATGACTTCTCAAGGAATACATGGATATATTTTCTTAAGAAGAAATCTAAAGTCTTTGACAGGTTTAAAGAATTTAAGGCTCTGGTAAAAAACCAGGCAAAGAAGAAGATAAAGGTGTTGAGGACAGATAACGGAGGAGAGTTTTGCAATAAGGAATTTGAATAATTCTGTAATAAGTGTGGTATAGCATGGTAGAAGACTACTCCATATACACCTCAGCAAAATGGAGTTGCAGAAAGAATGAACAAGACGTTGATGGAAAGGGCAAGAAGCATGCTCAGTGGTGCTGGGTTAGGACAGGAATTCTAGGCAAAGGAAGTGGAGACTGCATGTTACCTGTTCAATGGATCATCTTGATCATCGTTGGAGGATAAAACTCCACAACAGGTATGGACTAGTAAGAAACCCTCTCTTTCACATCTGAGGGTATTTGGATGTGATGCATATGTACATGTTCCAAAGGATAAACGAACCTAATTGGATAGTAAATCTTAAAAGTGCATCTTTATTGGGTATAAGGATGGTTTAAAGGGTTATAAGCTTTGGAACCGAGTAACAAGGAAGGTTATGTACAACTACGATGTGGTGTTCAGAGAGGTAAAATATGTTATTAAACATGAAGTCCAACCAAAGGAACCTAAGAAGATAGAGTTTGAGCTAAAGGAGGAAGAATCAAACTCTACAACAATGGAGGAATTAGAAGATGAAGAGCCACAAACTCCGGGTGTGAGAAGATCAATTCGAGAAAGAAGGCAACCGGAAAGGTATAGTCCATTTGATTTCAGTTCAAATTTTGCTTTATCTATTACTGATGATGATCCCAGAACTGTTAAGGAAGTAATAGATTTAGAGGACAGAAAACTCTGGAAAGAGGCCATGGTTGATGAAATGGCATCTTTGCACAAAAATGAGGCTTGGGACCTAGTGGTGTTGCTAGCTGGAAGGAAACGCGTTGGCAGCAAATGGGTGTTCAAGAAGAAGACAAATGCAGAAGGAAAGGTGGAGAAATACAAAGCTTGGTTGGTAGAAAAAGGTTATTCCCAGGTGCCAGGAATTGATTTTGGTGATATTTTTTCTCCTGTTACCATGGTAACTTCTATTGGATTACTTTTATCTGTTGCTACTACTTTTTATTTTGAGGTAGAACAGATGGATGTGAAGACACCATTTCTTCACAGGGATCTAGAAGAGGAAATCTACATGAAGCAACCTGAAGGCTTTGCGGTGAAGGGTAAGAAAGAACTGGTATCCAAGTTATAGAAGTCTTTGTATGGGTTAAAATAGTCACCAAGGATGTGGTATAAAAAATTTGATACATTTATACGGGGACTTGGCTTCACCAGAAGCAAAGAAGATCACTATGTGTATTTTAAATTAATTGGTGACCATGTTATTTATTTGGTCTTGTATGTGGATGATATGTTGCTGGTTGGAAATGACAAAGAAATTATCCAGGATTTGAAGACCCAATTGTCCTCTGAATTTGACATGAAAGATCTTGGTGCTACAAACCATATTTTGGGCATGGAAATTAAAAGAGATCGGGCAAAGAGGAAGCTCTGGTTAAACTAGAGGAAGTATGTCGAGACAATGTTGCATAGATTTGATATGCAGGATAGTAAACCAGTGAAGGTTCCTATTCTTGTAGGTGTAAAGTTATTTGTTGAACAGTGCCCCAAGACACAAGAAGAGGAAGATGACGTGTCCTGTGTTCCATATGCAAGTGCAGTCAGTAGCTTGATGTATGCAATGGTCTGTACTAGACCAGACATTGCACATCTAGTGGGAGTATTGAGCGGGTTTATGTCAAAACTAGGAAAGGAGCATTAGATAACAATGAAGCGGGTTTTCAAGTATTTGCATGGCACTAGTGATTGTGGTTTGTGCTACCAAGGAAGACCAGGATTGGACAGAGTGTTGGATATTCATGGCTTTCTTGATGCAAACTAGGTTGGAGATCTGGATCAGAGAATATCTACAAGTGGGTATGTGTTTAAACTATTTGGAGGTGCAGTCAGTTGGATGAGTAAGAAACAATCTGTAGTGGCACTATCAACTAGAGAGGAAGAATACATGGCAGCCACTCATGCAAGCAAGGAAGCAGTTTGGTTACAGAGATTGTGTTCAAATATGGGGTTAGTATAAGGAGCTATAAGGATAGACTGTGACAGCCAAAGTGCAGTTTTCTTGGCAAAGAACCCTACATATCATTCAAATACAAAGCACATTGATGTTCAGTATCACTTTCTGAGGGACATGATAGAAGAAAAAAAGGTGTTGCTAGCAAAGGTGGACACATTGAAGAATATTGTAGATGCATTGACAAAATCTATGAGCTCTAAGAAGTTCTCTTGGTGTAGAGAAACATTGTGTGTTGCAGGGCTAGATAAATGACTAAGCTCTCTTGTGCCCCCTTGTGCAAAGAAAACAACAAGTGGGATAATGTTGGGTTGTGTTATATTCTTTCCACGACTAGCCCACGTAGTTAACTGGGGGGTTAGAGGGGGGGCAGAGCCCCCCCTTCATTGCACCGATTGCATAGCAGGGGGGTCACAGGCAGTTTGAGGGGTGCAGGTAACCCCACTCTATGGGGTCCAAGGCAGCGCCCCAGAAAAATTTGGTTTTGGAACCTATGTTAGGTTGGGCGGACCCACCTATGGTTTTGTGCATGATTTTCACACATGTTTTTGGATGCGATGGTTTTCGGTCCATGGTATTGGATGCTTCGGCATGTATAAATATGTATTGAAACTGTTAGCTCTGCTATGTAGCACTAACTTTCTAATGTTAGAGAAAGGCATGATCTATTGGTTGTGTCCTCAAAGGGGCCTCACAAAGGGGTCATTTTCCCCTTCTCTTCTTACCCCGCTTACCCTCCACCATTTCCATTTCCCTATTTACCTTCCAAACCTGACAAAGCAACCCCTTTGGCCTTATTCCCAAGTGCAAAACCCCAAAGCACCCATAAAACCCTACCATATGTCTTCACGCACTCGTAACCCATCGCGCCGCATCCCCACCGTTGATCAGCCCCGGCCAATCGAACGGCTCGCATCATGTCCGATAAAGAGGACCTGCTCGACCACTCTCCATCGTTAGATCATCTCCACCAAGATCTAATGGCCTTCGTACATATCGCGTGGACAACCAGATCAAACGATAGCATGCGATGAGAGTAGTTTTTCTCTCTCATCTGCTGCTACATGTCATTCAATCAGTGGAATTGCGCTGCCCCAAGCAATTACCACTCAGTGCCCGAAAGCAGTGCGATGAAAACCGTTAGTGCCTAAGTAAACCAACCTCACCCATTAGTGCCCACGCAACTCCATCGCTCGATGACCGTCCGATCTGTCGACTGAAGATCCAATGACCCCCATGCACCCCACTCCCACCTCGGCCGATAGCCTTCACTGGGTCATCTCTTCCATTCATCTCCCCAATCTGACAGTCATCTCTCTCGCTCATCCAAACTGTCCACCTACCCATGCACCCTACATCCTACATCCGTTCTATTGCTCGAGGAAGGAGATGACCACCTCTACTTGACTGATAACAGTCGAATCCCCAACAACCACATTAAACAGAAAGCATGGCCAAAAGGAGAAAGGGACATAGCACAGCTCTGTAACAGAATTTATCAGTCATGGACTTCACTACTACGAGCATTCCAACCGCCTAAAGGACAGCACAGCGGTTGTACAGGTCAGATTTATACGAGGAGGCAAGTAGCCTCATTCAGAGACTCCATCAAGTAGTTAAATGCAGTTGCTGGTCAATTAAGACCCTCCATACCTAAATGTCCAGGTGGCATTCTAATGTAAACTCATAAATATCCATAAAAAAGATGTAATCAAGGTTGGAATTTGATGTAAGGTTCAACTTCTGGAGACTGTAGACACTTTGTCACTTGCAGCGTCTCATCTTCATTTTCAGCAATATAAGCTTCTTTTGCTGTTAACTGCACATTGTCCATTTTCCTCTATTCTAAGCTTGTACCTAATCTGCTATGTTCTTAATCTCTCAATGTTTAGCACTAGATAACTGTCATCTTATCTCTGTTTTGGAATATTGAATGCATCACTGAATAGGTTGCTCAGGTTTCTTTCTATCGAATGTAGGAGAGTTGTCATCCTATCTTTGCATTAATAGACTGGATTCGCAGGTTTCTATACTAGTTGCAGCAGGCCATCACATGGTCTTGTGTATCTGTTGGTGTGGTTAGTATTGTCCATATTCACCTAAATATCTAAAATATGAGCATTGGTGGTCTAAGCCTTGTAGTTTGAGGGTGTTCATGCATGTCTAGAGTGAAACAGAGTAGAAGTGGTTATCTGGCTTGAACCAAATCATCATTCCTTCTGTTAAACCCTGCAACAATAGTTGAATTTATATGTTACCAGGCATCTCCGAGCTACAACCTAGGAGAGTTTCTTGGAATCCTAACATAATTGGCGTCGTTTCCGGGGAGAGGAGATTGAAGCTCAGCTTCCCCGGGAGGACACAGATCCAGCTTGATGATAGACAAAATCTGGACATATTTTTGGTTGTAATCATCTATATGGTGACTCTACTGGAGGCCAAACCTCTTAGCGACTCCACATCATAGTTCTGGCTCAATTTGTGAGGCATACTTGGAGAAATCCTCAGAAATCACTAGCTGACCCAGTACCTAACCCTGAGAATACTGTCAAGCAAAGAAAGACATCACAAAAGGGAGCATTAGGATCAGGTAAGCCTAAACAAGCTTATGTATCTCTCCCAGAAAGGCTTCTAACAAAGCATGTACAGGTTGAAAATATAGCCTCTAATACTAGTAGTGAAGAAATATTTGCAAAGATTCACCAAGCTCCCTATTTAGTAAGGTCCCCTTTGGATCTCAACCCAAATGAAACCTCCCTTCCAGTCCATCAGTTTCCCTCAGTCCTGTCAGCTATTTCTCAACTCCCTACCTTTCAAACTGCCAGCATTCTTCCATCCGCCCCAGCCATGGCAAGTCCACAAGCACCCACCAAAATGGAAAGAATCATAGCTGTTAGGTATGGGCCCTTAGTACTACCTACTCCTTTGAATGCCATGCCTGCGGGAGAATATCAAAAATATATGCCTAAGTTCACTGGGACAGATGGAGTAATAGCTAAAGAACACCCTGAGTTTTTTTATAGCTATGCTGATAACCTAGATATCAGTGAAGATGATGTGTGGATGAGAGTATTTGTCCAAAGCCTTGATGGAGAGGCTAGAAAGTGGTTCAAAGAGTTGACCCCTAGGTCTATAGTAGACATTGAACCATTAGATGATGTGTTTCTAAAGCATTAGGGGGATAATAAAGACTTGCTATACTACCATACTGAGTTTGGCAACCTGAAAAGAGAAAATGGGGAGTCATTGTTTGATTTCAATAAAAGGTTCAATCGTATGTATAGCAAGATACCAGCTGAAGTGAAGCCTGCCCCCACCTCTGCCAAACTCACCTATGCCAATGCCTTTGACTCTAATTTTTGCCTATTGTTAAGAGAGAGAAGATGTGCTTCTCTAGCTGAAATGCAAGATGTAGCCTTGAAGGTGGAATCCAATATCATGGCTATAGAGAAACTCAAAGGACATGCTGATAGGAGGAGGTAGAGAGATGAGTCTTCCTCTTCTTCTTCATCTTCAGATCCTAAAATGGAAAAAATGTCTAAAATGATAGAGTCATTGGCTATTGAAATCTCCAAGCTAAAGGTTGAATAGAGTCCTGGGAAAGTAAGGCTTCCTAATTCATTTGCTCCAAGAAATCCAAATCCATATAGAAGAGAAAATGAACAATTGCAGATCATTCAGAGGGGCAAAAAGGCCAATGAAGAACAAAGGGTTAAGACTCCTTTCCAGAACGTAGTCATGGAGGAGGAGCAGTTTAATGAAGAGTATGAGATTCACTGCATGGAAGAGAAGGGCAGTGCTACCTTTTTGACATTAGCTGCCTATGAGGAGTCATTACTCAAGCATCCGACCAGTCAAGAGTGGGATAGAGAAGTTGTTCTGCAGACTGAAGACCAGTAGAGATATAACTTGAGGTCAAGAATGAGTAATGTCAAAGAGAATCCTGCCCAAAGAGCTGTTGTCCCCACAGAGCAGCAAACAATCAAGCGAAAGTGACCAGCTACTGATCCCATATCCTCAAAGCACCAACTCAAGAGGTAAGAGGCCCTGAAAAGTCCCCTTCCCCTTTCAGTTTTGAATCAGAAGTCCAGAAGTTAAAAATATATGTGCCTCTGATAGAACTTGTAAAGAGTGAGGTCTTTAAGAAGCCCATCCTTGGTGCCCTTGAGCTTGAAACCACACAAGCATCCAATGACTATTTTAAATTACAAGATGATAAACTTGCAGTTGTGCTTAGCCCAATGACTAAACCTGCTGATGACAATTCCCTATCATTTTATGTCTCCTTGACCATTCATAACAAAATCCTCCACAATTGTTTGCCAGACATAGGTGCCAGCCATAATCTAATGCCCAAAGCTGTCATGGAAGAGTTAGGCCTCAATATTACCAGACCTTATCATGACTTGTTCTCCTTTGATTCGAGGAAGGTGAAATGTCTAGGGTTAATCAAAGACTTAGCCATCACCCTAACTCAGCTGCCCATGAAAAGCATGATGATGGATATTATGGTAGCTGATATTCCCCCTAAGTTTGGTATGCTACTTTCCAGAGGGTGGATTAAGAGGTTAGGTGGGACAATGCAAAATGACTTGTCTTATGCCATCGTCCCAGTTTTTGGAGGAGAAAGCAGAAGACTATACAGGGAAGCCCAACTGGCCTATATCATCAGTGATGAGAATAATCCCACTAATCATCCCATTTATGCTATGGACACTAATTTTGGAGCATGTATTATCCAAATTGAAGAATCCCAGAGGGCCTCGATGCATCTCAAGAAACCAATTTGCCAGGCCATGGAAGGAGAAGGGACATAGGCTTGGGATATGTTCTTTGATGAAGCATGTTCAAAGGAAACTGCAGGAGAAGGAGTGGTGCTAGTGTCTCCAAAACAAGAAAGCACACATCTATCTTTTAAGCTAACTTTCCAGGTCACCAACAATATGGCAGAGTATGAGGCTCTAATATTGGGCCTAAATGCTACCAAAGACATGGGAATCAGAGACATAAAGTTGTTTGGAGACGTTGATCTCATCATTCAACAAGTGAACAAAACGTTCCAAGCAAGGCACCCAAGGCTGAAAGCATATAGAGATGAGGTATGGAGCCTCAAATATTCTTTTGATAGCTTTTGTATCTCATATATTCATAGAGTAAAAAATTAGCTTATTGATTCCCTTGTTGTGTCCGTAGCATGTTCATCCCTCTCATGCCCCCTAGATTGGCTTATGAAGTCCAGGTAAGATACAAACCATCCTTGCCTGATAATGTCCAGCACTGGAAAGTCTTTGAGGATGATGATGAAGTAAATAGGTTTCTGCAAGTCATTGATGAATTATCTGAAATACAAATTGATCAAGAGAATGAAACCTTGGAGGAATGTCCCTAGCCCCATCTAAGGAACAGAATTGGCCAAGACAACATTGTACAGTTGGCTAACATTCATATACCTAAAGGGCTAGTGCCTCTAGAAAATATGTTTGACCATAATGATGTGCCTCATAAGATTGCCCAAAAATAAAATCAGTCTACAATCCATAGGCATAACATAGGAACTCCAGATCATCCAAAGTATATAAATCTATCCACCCATTTGTCTACTGCCCAAAGTTCTGAATACTGCACCTTAATGAAGCAATTTACTGATATCTTTGCCTGGGAATACAGTTACCTTAAAACTTATGACAAAAGTTTCATCCAACATAAGATCCCATTGGAAAAAGACACCATTCCTTTCAAACAGAAGATGAGACCCATAAATCCTTTGCTCCTCCCTTTGATCAAAAAAGAAATCAAGAAGTTGTTGGCTACCAAAATCATAGTTCCCCTAAGATATTCAAAGTGGGTAGCCAACTTGGTAGTGGTGAGGAATAAAAGTGGAGAAATTAGGTTGTGTGTTGATTTCAGGAACCTGAACAAATGCTCTAAGAAATACAACTATCCCCTACCCAAAATGGAACATTTTCTATGGAAAGTCTCAGGAGCTAAAGTTATGTCTTTCCTGGATGGATTTTCAGGGTATAACCAAGTTGTTGTACATCCAGATGACCAAGAAAACACTACCTTCACCACTCCTTGGGGCACTTTTATGTACTCCAAGATGCCTTTTGGACTGATGAATGTTGGGGCCACCTTTCAGAGAGCTATGGATATAGCATTTATAGGAGAGAAGGATAAGTTTGTCCGTGTCTACCTAGATGATATAATAGTATACTCCAGCAGCCATCAAGATCATTGGTAGCATTTGAAGAAAGTGTTTCTAAAGTGCAGAAGGTTTGGGATATCAGTGAATCCTAAGAAGTCACGGTTTGCTTTAGAAGAGGGCAAGCTTCTAGGACGCATTGTTTCTGCTGTAGGTGTCAAAATTGACCTGGAAAGAGTGAAAGCAATACAGGCCTTGTCTGTTCCGAGATCAAAAAAGGACATCCAATCCTTTTTGGGAAAAATAAATTTTGTAAGGAGGTTTATTCCTAATTTTGAAAAATTGGTAAAACACATCACATCTATGCTGAAAAAGGGATCAGAGGTCAAATGGACTGATGCAGCAAGAAAATCTATTAAAGCCATCAAAGGAGCTACTATGGAAGCTTCCACTTTAATCAACCCAGACTATAGCAAGGAGTTCCACATCTTCTCCTTTGCTTCTTGTGACACCCTTGTAGCAGTCTTATTGCAGAAAGATGATGAGGATACAGAGCATCCAGTGGCATTTTTTAGCAAGACCTTAAGGGATGTCGAACTAAGGTATGATATTATCGAAAAGCAAGCTTACACTCTTATCAAATCTTTAAAAGCTTTCTGAATCTACATTCTGCACTCCAAGGTAATTGCATATGTGCCCTCTGCTTTAGTAAAGGATGTCCTAATGCAGCTAGATGTTGATGGAAGAAGGGCTAAATGGATTGCAAAGCTTATTGAATTCAACATAGAATTGAAGCCCACTAAGCTCGTTAAGGGTCAGGGCCTTGCTCAGCTAATGGCTGAAGAAAATTGCAAAATGCTTGACATAAACAGCATGGGTACAAATTCAAAGGATGGACAGACAAAAGAAGCAACAGTAGGACAAGGACATGACCGGTTGTTGGCTAAAAATCTAGCTTCATTTGAATGGTATTCTACAGTAGCTCAATTTTTGCTGAAGCTAGAAGTTCCTCTAGGCCTAAGTTCAAGCCAAGCCAGGACTATTAAGCTCAAAGCAGCCAAGTTCTATATTCATGAAAACTTGCTTTATTGGAGGGATCCAACTAGAATCCTTTAAAGATGTCTGGACAAAGAGAAACCTATAGAGGTCATGCATTAGTTCCACTCCAGCATCTGTGGAGGACATCACTATTGGAAAACCATAGCCCATAAGATCTTGAGGGCTAGCTATTATTGTCCCACTCTTTTCTATAATGTTTTCTCATTTGTAAGATCTTGTGACAAATGCCAAAGATTTGAAGGAAAACAGTAGTTGAAATCCTTACCCTTGAAGCCAATAGTATGCCAGTGGCCCTTTCCAGCAGTGGGGCTTGGATTTCATAGGGGAAATTAATCCACATTCTAGTGGCCAGCACAGATGGATCTTAGTAGCCACTTATTACTTCACTAAATGGATTGAGGCCATCCCTACTAAGAAATTTGATCACCATGTTTTCATGAAGTTCTCGACAAAAAACATTTTCACTAGGTTTCGCTGTCCACACAAATTGGTTACAGACAATGCAGCAATCTTCAGGGCAAAAGAGTTGGTGGGCCTGTGTGAATCAATGGGCATTAAACTAGTGCATTCCACCTCATATTACCCTCAAGGCAATCGTCTAGCGAAATCATCCAATAAGAGATTGATGAGGATAATCAAAAAGCTGCTGGAAGACAACAAAAGGAACTGGGATTCCCAAATAAATTTGCATTATGGGCTGACAGCATGACCACAAAGAAATCCACAGGGAATTCTCCTTTCAAGTTGGTATATGGCACTGAGCTCTTAATCCCAATCCAGTTGACCATCCCTGTGGCCAAATTCTTGCAAGAAGAATAGAATGAAGAAAGTGACATGGCAAGGAGGATTAGTGACTTGGCCAAAATTCATCAGATCAGAGACCAATTGATTGAGAAGTCTGCAGCACATCAAAAGAGAATCAAGGAAGCCTTTGATAGGAAGGAAAAGATGGACAATTTTCAAATTGGAGACTTGGTCCTTAAATGGGATGCATTGAAGGAAAAGAAAGGAAATCATGGCAAATTCGATGCTCTGTGGATAGGACCTTTTGTCATTACTCAGGTCCAGGGGAAAAATACTTTCATGCTGCAAAGTATGGAAGGAGAAACAGTTTTTGATGGCCTTGTTAATGGGCGGTTTTTGAAGGTTTATGTTGTTTAAGGCCTTTAGGCCCAAACATTGTAAATATGTTCTTCTACAATTTTTGTGTAGACTTAATTAGACTCCATGCCCAATGGAATACTAGGAATTCTTGTTGATCTTGTTTCTATATGAAAGACAGTGGCCTACAGTTGTTGAAACCTCACAGGGAGGATTTCATCCCTAGAAAGAGCCAGTGTTAGCTTTGTTGTGCAGTGCTGACTTTCTAATGTCAGAGAAAGGCCTGGTCTGTTAGTTGTGTCCTCGAAGGGGGCCACATGGGTAATTTTCCCCCTCTCTTCTTACCCCACTTACTCTCCACCATTTCCATTTCCCTATTTACCTTCCAAACCCGACAAAGCAACCCCCTTTGGCCTTAGCCCCAAGTGAAAAACTCCAAAGCACCCGTAAAACCCTACCATATGTCTTCATGTGCTCATAACCAATCGCGCTACATTCCCACCATTGGTTAGCCCCCACCAATCCAACGGCTCGCATCACACCCGATAAAGGCAACCTGCTTGGCCACTCTCCACCATCAGATCATCTCCACCAAGATCTGACAGCCTTCGCAATATCGCGCGGACAACCAGATCGAACGATAGCGCACGATGAGAGTAGTTTTTCTCTCTCATCCGCTGCTATGTGTCGTTCGATCTATGGAATCATGCTGCCCCAACCAATTACCACTTAGTGCCCGAAAGCGGTGCGATGAAAACCATTATCGCCCAAGTAAACCACCCTCACCCATTAGTGCCCATGCAACTCCATCGCCCAATGACCATCTGATCTGTTCGCTGAAGATCCAACAGCCCTGACTTACCCTTCTCCCACCTCAGCCGATAGCCTTCGCTGAGCCATCTCCACCATTCATCTCCCCGATCTGTCGGTCATCTATCTCGCTCATCCCAACTATCCACCTACCCATGCATGCTACATCCTACGTCCATTCTATTGCCTGAGGAAGGAGATGACCAGCCCTACTTGACTTATAACAGTCAGATCCCCAACAACCACATTAAACAGAAAGCATGGCCAAAAGGAGAAAGGGACATAGCATGGCTCTGTAATAGAATTTATCACTCATGGACTTCATTGTTGCGAGCATTCCAACCAACTAAAGGACAGCACAGCAGTTGTACAGGTCAGATTTACACAAGGAGGCAAGATACCTCATTTAGAGACTCCATTAGGCAGTTAAATGTAGTTGGTGGTCAATTAAGACCCCTCCATACCTAAATGGCCAAGTGCCATTATAATGTAAACTCATAAATATCTAGAAAAAAGATATAATCAGGGTTGGCATTTGATGTAAGGTTCAACTTTTTGAGACTGTAGACACTCTATCGCTTGCAGCGTCTCATCTTCATTTTCAACAATACAAGCTTCTTTTGTTGTTAAATGCTCATTGTCAATTTTCCTCTGTTCTAAGCTTGTACCTGATCTATTGTGTTCTTGATCTCTCAATGTTTAGCACTAGATAACTGTCATCTTATCTCTGTGTTGGAATATTGAATGCATCACTGAATAGGTTGCTTAGGTTTCTTTCTATCTAATTCAGGAGAGCTGTCATCCTGGCTTTGCATTAATAGACTAGATTCGCAGGTTTCTACACTAGTTGCAGTAGGCCATCACATGGTCTTGTGTATCTGCTGGTGTGGTTAGTATTCTCCATATTCACCTAAATATCTAAAATGTGTGCATTGGTGGTCTAAAGCCTTGTAGTTTGAGGGTGTTCATGCATGTCTGGAGTGAAACTAAGCAGAAGTGGTTATCTGGCTTGAACCAAATCATCATTCCTTCCATTAAACCCTGCAACAATAGTTGAATTTATATGTTACCAAGCATCTCTGAGCTACAACCTAGGAGAGTTTCTTGGAATCCTAACAGTAACATTGAAAGGAACATAATAAAAAATCAAGCTGGTAGTCTTGGTTTTGGGATCCAGGGGAAAATCTCTGTGTATATGTGTTTTATGTGTTATGTTATCCCATTGTATATTTTCTATGTTTTAGAATTCGTATGCGGGTAATTTTTGTACAGGGTTAAAACCTACATTTTGTATCAGAGTCGTTTTGGCTTCAAGGGGATGCCTTTGTTGCTAAGGGGTTTCACTCGGGCCTGTGGTATACCCTATTCAGTGGGAGATCTGTGAGATCGATTTTGGTGGTAAAATAAGATGGCGAGCAATCGAAAGATAAAATTCATTATGGAATACAGAAGCTTTAATACAGAAAAAATCATAGATATTCTTGGCACTTTTGAACATATATCTTTTTGTCACATTCTACACAAACTCAACATGGAAGTTGATGGCATGTCAAAATAAGCCCTTGCCTTACCCACTGGTACAACAAGGTACTATGAATTCATTGATGAAGTTGAGACCAAGTTAATGGAGACAAATTTTTCCTTCTAACTTACATATAGGCATTGTTATATCTCTATCTTGACTTATGATGTGCAGCCAAATGTTGATTTTATGCTTTGAAGGTGTAATGTGGGGTCTTTTATTTAATCAATTTTGTAAATATCATGTTTTTTTTTAACAATTGAAGTGCTATAACATTATGACAAAATGAAAACTATGGATATATTTTCCATCTAAATATATTGAATTTAAAAAAAAAAAATCATATATACAATTAAAATATTAAGTAAAATTTGTCTCGTAAAAATCATTTTTTTAAATGATTTAACCCATTTTTTTAAAACTCAAAAGTTATAAAATGTACATGCCATATATTTTAAAATCTAATGTTAAAGAAATCTTAAACAAAGCAATCAAAATAGTATATTGTACACAATAAAGCTTAGTCAAGGAATTGGGTAAAGTCTATAAAAGCTAATTTAAAAAATCACCAATCTAACATTTTCATATTAATTTAAAATGATTTTTCACATTTATATAACTAGCAATTGCCCCAAAAAGTTGCAAAGTTACGCCAATAGGATTGTTAAATTGGAAAATTTGTAATTTGGTTTCATAATCATGAAAATGATATTGAAATATTAAATTTTAAATTTTATTATTATTATTATTATTATTGTTATAATAAATAACCTTGCAACAAATATCATGCTACATGGTTTATTTATCCTTTAAAATTTTGAGTGGATGCCTTGTAAGGTCATTTTGTTTCTAGCTGTGAAAAAATTTACATATTTATCTACTATAAATTCTAAGAGATACCTCTGCTTTGATTTATTCTTCACATCATCTCTAATGAATTTCTCATTTCTTCCGCCAATTCATTATTTTAATGTTATTAAAATTATTAGAAATGGAATTGTTTATACCGTCAAAAATATATATATATATATATACACTGTTACAAAAACTAGACTGTAAATAACCTTGCAACAAAGATCATGCTACATGGTTTATTTATCCTTTATAATTTTGAGTGGATGCCTTGTAAGGTTATTTTGTTTCTAGATGTGAAAACTTTTACTTATTTATCTACTATAAATTCTAATACATCCCTATGCTCCAGTTTATTCTTGACATAATCTCTAATGAATTGCTCATTTCTTCCGCCAATTCATTATTTTAATGTTATTAAAATTATTAGAAATGTACATGTTTATACCGCCAACTCGATAAAATTATAGAGAAATCTAACAAGGATACAGTTCTAAACATTCTTTGCATTTGAGAAAACCATTAAATGAGGTTCTTCATTTTATTAAATATAGTGTTCTTAATAAACAGAGCAACAAACCTGCACCACATAATTTCCATATTGGTCTTGTGCGAGAGTACAAGTTGATTGCAATATCTCTTTCATCATAGTATGTCGTGTCCTCTCATCTGTGTAATGCTCCAAGACTCATATCTAAATAGAAAAAAAATAAATTCATGTAGATTTAAATATTTTTTGTGCTAATTAGATTCACCTGTATAATAGGGCAGCCATATGGATGGGTGGACAATGGCACAACTTGGCCAAAAAAAGATGAGATAATCAACTTAATTTTGTCCTGCAAAATAAATTCAATATACTTTTGTATCACAATGCATTACATGGGCATCAAGCTCAACAATGAGCTTTTCTTGTTTGTCTACATCAACCACCTCAATTGCCTACAACCTCAAAGTGTACAATATGCCATTAGGTCCCAGAAGACATTTGCAAAAGGTGAATATGTTATGCAATAGGTTACATAATAATTGGACCAAAATTTCCACATATTCATGTATACATAACAAACACACAAATTACTAAACACTAAAGATTTAAATCCTTTACCAGTGAAATTATATTTGCAACCACCTCGATGTGGCAAAGATATCATAATGCACCAACTTAGCATAAAACAAACATTGATCATTTTCTTGACATATTTGATGAGGGTAGTACTCAAGAAACCCGAGTCATTCTTGGGATACTTATTTTTTTATAAAATCCAAATCACCTAAAGTTCACTTAAATTTGTAGAAAGCATAATGTTTAGTTTGAGAGAGTAGTTATGTAATGTATTTTAGTTTTATTGATCTCATGTTTTTATCATAGGAATTACTGAAATCTTCTTTTACTCTATTCTCATTCTTGATTACAATGTTATTGGTCAAGATGTTTTGGTTTAATACTCTGTTTAGTTACAGTTATAATTGTACTATCTAGTTCAGCCTAGTTTGGAATCAATTCCTCCCCTTTATCACATAGATATAGTCCAATTTATATATTAAGTCTGAAGGTGAAAAGGACAGACACTTGAAGAAATATAAAGGAATTCCATTGTGACATGCTTGGTATGTTTAGCAAAGGATTAACCTTTTGACTGCAATCAAAGGACTCATTTTCCATAGGAGCAAGCCTTACTTAGCTTCTAACTAATAGTGCATACAAAGACCTCCCTCTATGCACTTAGGTAAAGCTTCCATTGCATTGTCAATTATCCCAAACATGTCTTCATCTGAACGATCATCTCCTATACACAAGACAAAATTTTGAGGATTCCCCTAGCTAGCCATCATTGTTAAAATATGTTCGACTATAACACCCTTTCTCACTCCCTACACATTTTGAATTCAAACAATTTAATAAACTTCCTATCTTGAATATCTTCATGCAAGATGAAAATGACATAAAGAAAATTCATATCCTTGAAAAAATTAGCCCTAGAATGCTTAATTGATAACATTAATGTGAAATACCTGAGGCTTGAATTCCACAATTTTTTGTACATTCTTGACAACAACTGACTCATTTTCTAGCACACTCTCAAGATGATCTTGCAACTCCTTTTCTTGTCAAGAACCAAAATCTAGATCTGCATCCTAGAAGTTCCATAGAATACTACTCTCTTTGGCCTCAACAAATGAACCATATGTGATTTATGTGTACAACAACTGTCTCATTTTCCATCACACTCTCAAGATGATCTTGCAGCTCTTTTTGCCTTCCAAGAACCAAAATCTATATCTGCATCCTAGAAGTTCCATAGAATACTACCCTCTTTGGCCTCAACAAATGAACCATATGTGATTTATGTGTACAACTTCATAATGTGGCCCACAACTACTTTGCAACCAAAACCCACTGTTGGAACACAATTTTTCCATTCTTCATCCTTCTGCCACCTGCTCTGGCAATGTAAATGGAAAATGTTAAAATGTAATTTTCACTTATTAAATTAGCTATATTCCAATTGCTTGGTGTTATAGACATTTTTGGGCCCTACAACCCCAAACATGAAATGTCCATAAACCAAGGGCTCCTAAGTCCCTAAAAGTGTTGTTCTAACCCCTAAAGGAACAAGGTCAACAGATTACAGCTTCTCCCAGAAGTTCTCCATGAAAAACTGCTCAGAATTGGTCAAAACAGGATCATTTCAGCTGCTCCACTGGCTAGGTGCATTGCATCTCACCTAAATACATGGTGTGGGTGCATTGCATTTCAAAAATCCCTTCTGTGGGGTGCGATGGGCGAGAAATGACAAATGGCAGTGTCATTCCGCGAGGTGGAGAGGCAATGGAAGCTTCCATAATCTTCTCCTGTGACACTTACCTCACTGAATTCGACCAAGGATAAGTAAGAGGCCATCAGTCTCCAAGTGGAAGCAAGAACTATCAGAGAGAAGAAACTAATCAAATCACAAGCTGACTCATCCCCCTTATAGATATCTATATACGGATCCCTCATCCCAGAGATCCAGAGGCTGGAATTTTGCATATTGTAAGGAATTGATGTTGGTTTCTTGAGACAAACATCAGATTGTTGGGTGATCTAAGCTTTGTTTGAGGTGAAGAGGGGCTTCTTTGCTGGGAGGTTGATGCTGGGTCAGAACAACTGGTTGTAACTCCTCCTGGCTCTTTTCTTGTTTATCAATAAAAGCTATTCGATTTTTCCTCCATGCTTTTGTGTCATTGATGCTTGTTACATTTGTATGGTCAATTTACATCTGATCCTAGATTGTTTATGATTATAGATCCATGTCTTTGTATAGTGCTATGCTTCTGTGATGTTACAAGTACTTTGTGAAGCTGGGCGTGCAAGAGAGCAGGTAGCTGAAGACTATCAAAGAAGAGAGGGATCAAATACGGAGATTAGCGCAAGACAGAGGTTGGTCTTTCTGTTCCTCTCTATCTATAGTTCATAAAGGAAAAACAAAAGTAGCTTTTCACTGTTTATTTCTAAGGCAGCTGTCACACCTTAGTGGGATAGAGCAATTCTATATAGACACTTTTCCCTATAACAAAATGGCGACTCCACTGGGGAGATAATTAGTTCGTTTGTTTATCATTCTTTGTTGTTTGTTTCATAAACCTACAAGTAGCATTCGAACTGCATTTGCCATAACAAATGCAAAGTAGATAACTGCTGCTTCAATCCATCCACTGGATCTGTTTATGATTTAAACAACTGATTCACAAACTATCTGATTGCCCTTGTGATAGCTCTTAGATCCTCCTTAGATCTACCCCTGATTGTTGCATTACTGATTGCTTTTTGCTCGGCCAAAACCCAAGAACTGAACTGCAAACTGTGACCCAGAACCCGAACAGAGTCTCGTTTCTGGCCCAACGCAGGTACTGTTCAGAGATTCTAAATTTCAGCACACTTCCCGAGTGGACAACCTCCGCTGCATTTCAGATTCTCTGTGTTACAAGTGCGCTAATCAGACTAGCTCTGTGCAGTTGTGGCTTCTGTGGTTCATTCTTTCCAGTTCTATTCCTGAATTTTGCTGCTTGTGATCAGTATATGTCTGTTTGAAACCCTTTTTCCTTACTGTTATTCTTCCTCCTTTGTACAAAAGAACTGTAGATGTTTTTGTGTGTTTGTTGAGTCATTTATAGTTCTCTTTTGCAAAAGTAACGTAATCGTACTGTCGTCCTTTGATTTGAAACTGTCGCAAGTGTCGATTTCAATCGTAGGAAAGAGTTTGATTGCTGTTGATGGTCGATTACCTTGTTACTATTGCTTTTGGTCTGAATTTGTAACTTTCTAGTGTCGAAAACAAGTATTCAGTTCAAAATCGTAAAGTGTTGTGATCATCTCCATTTTTTGATTTCGAAAAGAAACTTGTTGATATTTGTCGCTTGAAAAGAAATTCAGATTTGGGCATCAACTTTATTTTTAGCATTCATATACTAAGAAAGTCGAAAACAAACACATGCACGTGCATTTGCATATAGACAGTATGATTGGCTTGATTTAGGAAAGTGCATTTAGAGTGTGCTCTTTTCTCTTTGTGAAAAGATTTTGTCTTTCTTTTCCCTAGTAGCTAGGATTTTCATTGCAAGATAAAAAGTTTGTTTATCATCTTAGATTGCATTTTAGGAATTACATCTACATCTCGTGGTGAACCTGAAAGGAAAACTTCATAAACAAGATCAACTTAAAATAAATTCAATGAATCTAACAACGCTTTGGAACTTAACGCACAACATTTAGAAGTCTAGGTTAGAGACGTATTCCGGCATCGTAAAGCCTGGTAACTGTTGTTCTCACTAATGGTTGGGTGATTCCTCCACTTTGAGACGATAAGTGACAGTACGGACTTGTGCTCCCACGTACCGTCGAGTATATTTTGGGAGACCCCAATAGGCTTAATCCTTTATCCATAGGAAGTCGTGTCTGCCGCCCTATCGATCGCAATGCACTGAACATAGCATTCGAGAAGATTAACTGCCATATCGTAAAAAGTATTATGTAGTTTTGTGATTGGTTTGGTAATCCCTCTACCTAGATTTCCATAGCAGTCCCTTTCATTCCTTTTCAGACTCCTTAACGGAAAAGGTCCATCTGAGCACTTGTCACTTCAGGCTCATTAAAAATCGAAGGAGACTAGAGTCATCTTTTGTTTTTTCTCGACTCTTAAAAACTGAAAAAACAAGTTGTGTCAAAGCGTCTAAAATTTATTTTAAACGGAATATTCATTACCCCTTTCCTACGTTGATCTTGGGTTGAGAAAATGGAATCCACCAACCAAGGAATTCCCCTTGGAGGAAATCCTAGTCCCTTCTCCTCTTGGGGAGATGTTGGTGCACCCCATATGGCCACATTGTCGTTTCAAGGACTGAAAATTGGTTTGCCTGTATGGCTCTTCTCAACCTCTGTCGTTCAGAACACCACTATTCCTGAACAATCGAATCAGCAACTATACGAGTCCAGAGTTACCCACGAACCTTCCACTTCCTCTAATTCTTCCTCTCCTCCTTCCTCTTCTCTTGATGGGGCTGGTAAAGCCAAAAGTCAAGTGCCTAAGGAGAAGAAGGAAAAGAAGAAGAAAGAGAAGAAGAAGAAGGAGCTAAAAGCAACTGGGGGCAAACGAGTGTCGTCTAGCGAAAATCCACACACTGCACCGACCAGGCCTAAATCGCCATGTGTCATTTTTAAAGGAGACCAATATCACAGAGATTGTCCTTGCATCCCTCGGATCTTAAGGGACTGGTCTCCTCCTTTGCACAACCCAGTGTCATCAACCTCTGATGATCATGTTGAAAACACACCGTCAACTAGTGAAAGTGAAGCCCCAGGACAAAAAAGAAAATATAGATTTCCTTGCAAACTGTGTGAAGGCGATCATGCCATCCATCGTTGTCCCTTCTTAGACGAGGCTAAAAGAGTTTTGGACGATCGTCCGGTTTCACCGTTACGACTTCCTCCTAGATATAAAAAAACTCTTGCCGAGTCCGTCACTAGTTGAAAATCTGGCTGGCCCGCTCAGGTGGTCGGCTGAAGCATCTGTCATTGAAGATAAACCATCTGAACCCATACCAGACGAAAGTCAAAAGGTCGAGGCGGCAGTTGACCTGGTCTTGCCTTCAGAGGTTCCATCTTCAGATGATACAGTCACTAAAGAGAACAAGGATGACACCGTCCAAATTCTTTTCATAAGCACAGACTCCAACGAACATGGGGGCAATTTACCCATTCCTTTACTGCAGGAAGGAATTTCTTCAGAGTCGTGCCCGGCCGTCTATTCGGTCCCACCTCTAAGCAACCTAGTTGTCTCCTTCGACTGGAATCAACTAGGTAGACCCCATTTACCAGCTAGCATACCATTCCGAATCATTGTTCAAATATATAGAATGGTTATGGCTAGTACCATCGTAGATGAGGGGGCTTCTGTGAGTATCCTTTCCTCAATTGCTTGGAAAGCGCTTGGTTCACCATCGCTTTTGCCTAAGATGAGAAATCTAATAGGTTTTGATAAAGGAACCAGTCGACCGTTAGCGATCCTTCCCGATGTGCCCATAACATTGAGAGGGAAAACTGTTCACATGAACGTAATGGTAGTCCAAGGACCCCTGGATTACAATCTACTCCTTGGACGAGACTATATTTATTGCATGGGAGCAATTGTCTCCTCACACTTTAGAGTAATGTGTTTTCCACACAAAGGAAGAGTGGTCAAGCTCGTAGACCAGCTTTCATTTCCCGGATCATGCAGAGCAAATAGTCATATACCATCCCTGAATGGTCTTTTCATGCAAGAAATGTCTCAATCTCCAATCCGTCCTCCCGATGAGTGCGAGTGATTAGGGGGGACATGACTGAAACCCAGGGGGCATGCACCCTGGTCTGGTTCGGCAGGAAAACTTCGGGTATAGGGTAGGTTTCCGTGAGAGAATATGACTAGTCTGTACCCCCGTCCGTGATTGGAAGAGGGGGTTATTCTAGAACAAGATTCTCTTGTCAAAGTTATGTGAGTGGAGTAGCCTCCTTCACTCACATTTGTCTATTTCGGTAGACATCGCCGAAGAAGTGTTTTGTTTGCGCTGTAAATGGAACAATCTTTGGTAACCTGTAAGAGGTAGGCCTCTCTCGGTAAAACAAATGTTTTAATAAACTAAAGAAGGGGTAACCTTGAAACTCTGTTTTATACCTGGGGGCATGCAAGCCTTTTGGTGTGCAAGCGAAGAGCGACTATTTATTTTTTAAATTTTTAGGACTTCTAACCCTTTAAACTCGTAGGATTGGTCATCTCCTAACTTGCATAAGGAAAGGATGTGGGGCAAAACCCTAAAAGTTTCCGTTTTATATGAGACATTCTTATCACACGACTGGATTAATCGAGCAGTGTTACCGCAAGGTTCAAGCTCGTTAAAAAATAAACCCTCATCGAGCAGTTTTAGCACATAGTTCAAGCTCATTAAAAAATAAACATAAGCCATGAGCAAATGTTTCCCCCCAGCATTTAAGCTCGTTAAAAGATGAACTATTCCCCGGTAAATAACCATCATGAATGTAGTACTTTAGCCATTAAAGCCTTGGTCGTGTTTGCACCGTCACCTCCACTTTTTCATTGGCCGATCATTCACCCCCATTTGATTGTTTACCCATTTTGAGGAACAGCTGCGAATAGTGATTTCACTAGCCATCCTTGTAACACTGCCGTGATTGGAAAATTCCAAACCTTACCTGGAATCAGCTGCTACCCATTTTATCACTCGTTCCTCAAAAGACGAGTCTCCTTTAAGCTCTTTTCAACTGACTCGTAAAATATGAAAAGATTGCCGAGCCATTGGCCTCTCCAGATTGTTAAAGGGACAGGAAGTGCTATCCCTCCTCTAGATTTTAATCTTTTTGGACCTTAGGGATTATTACACAAAAAGATCGAGTGCTTGTTTTGTTCGGCTCGTTAAAAGTATTGAAAATTCATCCCTTCTGTATTGTTTTATACTTTTTCGGACTTAAGGGATTAGATGACGAAAAAGGAATTTTGGAGTTACCTTTACATTCCTTTTCAGACTCTCTAAAATTAAAAAGGACTGAGTTATCTTTGTCGTTAAGCTCGTTAAAATTCTAATAGCGACAAACTTGTCTATAGACGAGAACGAGTTTCACTATCGCGAGGCTCGTTAAAACATAGCGATGGGTTTTCCCGAAGGGAAAATTATAGAACAAGCATATGTTATCCTCCTCAAGCTTGACAAAAATAAAGAGGTACTGGTCAGCAATGACTGGGGAAAAATTGGGAAGAAAACTTGAAGAAAATTTGTTGGTAGCAAGTCGCTCTTGAACTTGACACTTCCACTCCGTGTCCGAGTTGGGTTGGGTTGTTTCATTCACCGGTCACATCACCATGGTCACGCCATACCATCCACATTTGGGGTTAATGCTACCAATCCATCACATCAGTGTCGTCGATATGTTCAAGAGAAGTCATTCAGAGAATACACCTGTGTCTCACCCACTACCATACATTTATGCTCCATTCTTTCATGACCACCACCCTGAACCTTATATCACCAGATCATTTTCACCTCCATTAAAATCATTTGCTCCGTTCCGTGTCATTGATGTGGGATTCATTAAGGCCCTCCTGTGACGGATCACTTCTTGTCGACATCAGCTCATTATCCAAGAAGTTGATCTAGGGACACCCCATTCAATACTTTGAAGCTTGCATGCCTCAATGGCAAGTTTCTCACTTCCGGCGACAGGTTTACATCAATGGCCTTCGACCGAAAGATTTTTTGTGGTGTTCGACGCCAAGTCCTTTATTCACACCACGTGAATTGTACTGCAGTACCTTGAGGGTCATTATCATTATCGGTGATTCCTCTCGCGCTTGTTAACAGTTTACATCATTGGCTGGTAATCAAGCGATGTCTTTCCATGTTCGACTTCAGAACATTTCTCACATGGATCAACTTGTACTTCGAGTGAAGATCGGACGAGATTGAAGACCCCGGATCTAGTTTCATCCATCCGGGCTACGATATATATTTAGAGAAATAAAGACATTAAATGTACATCATCGCTGCACAAATAATCATCCACTCAAAAGGATGATGGCTCTATCAGAATCATCAGTCTACACTTAGACGATTGTCTGTCTTATGTACATGAAAATGAATTTATAAAGTTGAGCATGGGAATGCCCGCCTCAGCTAGATCATGAAAATTTTATGAAGATAATGTATTGTATTGTATCTTATTACAGGTCTCCTCCCAGCATTGAAAGAACTTTGGATCCTCATAATAAAGCATTTCACCCGACATCAAAAGATTAACGGCCTCATGCTTTAGGGGGCAACTGTTATAGACATTTTTGGGCCCTATAACCCCAAACATAAAATTTCCATAAACCAAGGGCTCCTAAGTCCCTAAAAGTGTTGTTCTAACCCCTAAAGGAACAAGGTCAACATATTACAACTTCTCCCAGAAGTTCTCCATGAAAAACTGCTCAGAATTGGTCAAAACAGGATCATTTCAGTTGCTCCACTAGCTAGGTACATTGCATCTCACCTAAATACACTGTGTGGGTGCATTGCATTTCAAAAATCCCTTCTGTGGGGTGCGATGGGCGAGAAATGACAAATGGCAGTGTCATTCCGCGAGGTGGAGAGGCAATGGAAGCTTCCAGAATCTTCTCCTGTGACACTTGCCTCACTGAATTCGACCAAGGATGAGTAAGAGGCCATCAGTCTCCAAGTGGAAGCAAGAACTATCAGAGAGAAGACACTAATCAAATCACAAGCTGACTCATCCCCCTTACAGATATCTATATATGGATCCCTCATCCCAGAGATCCAGAAGCTAGAATTTTGCATATTGTAAGGAATTGATGTTGGTTTCTTGAGACAAACATCAAATTGTTGGGTGATCTAAGCTTTGTTTGAGGTGAAGAGGGGCTTCTTTGCTGGGAGGTTGATGCTGGGTCAGAACAACTGGTTTTAACTCATCCTGGCTCTTTTCTTGTTTATCAATAAAAGCTATTCGAGTTTTCCTCCATGCTTTTGTGTCATTGATGCTTGTTACATTTGTATGTTCAATTTACATCTGATCCTAGGCTATTTATGATTATAGATCCATGTCTTTGTATAGTGCTATGCTTCTGTGATCTTACAGGTACTTTGTGAAGCTGGGCGTGCAAGAGAGCAGGTAGCTGAAGACTATCAAAGAAGAGAGGGATCAAATACGGAGATTAGCGCCAGACAGAGGTTGGTCTTTCTGTTCCTCTCTATCTATAATTCATAAAGGAAAAACGAAAGTAGCGTTTCACTGTTTGTTTCTAAGGTAGCTGTCACACCTTAGTGGGATAGAGCAGTTCTATATAGACACTTTTCCCTGTAACACTTGGAGAAAACATTTGAAAGGTGGGAACATTCTTGCATGCTTTTCTAATGTCATCATATAAATTAGAATTCAAATACCTGAAAAAATAATCATGCTCTGCAGCAACCCCAAGCTTTTTATAGGGTGAAAACTAATCATTCAAAGTTTATTTCCCTCATCCGCTTATAATAAAGACCACATTCTTTGGATCTTCGCCAAGGGTGTTTGGGACTATTAGGACATCAAAATTTGGAGTCCTATTAACTGAATTTTGAGGCATCATGGTACCATCCTAATCCAAAAGAATGGCACGTATGAAAGCTTACGAAAGCTTATTCTTTTTGTAATCGCAGACAATATTTTTAACTGAAAGATTATAGAAATTATAATCAAACACCACTTTAAATCCCAATCCAAATCCACGTCTATAATATCAGCTTCTAGTGCTTTCTACATGTTCTTTGAAAATCTCCTGTGAAACTTTGGGCCCAAAAGGCTACATCATGAGTGTTGACATACCTAAAATGTTTTTCATGACTCATTTTCTTCTCAGCATCTAGCATTGTAATGGCAATATTCATAGCATCAACTAAAGCTTCAGTATTCCATGGATTTACATGAATAGCTTCACTTAGAGGGGGAGCATCCAATAAACTCAGACACTACCATCATACTTTCTTTAGGATTATCCAATATGATTCTAAATTTGATTCTTCATCCCAAATGGTAGAGGATGCTCCCCCAACTCCACATAAATTACATTCGATTTCGACACCCTACTCAAATTTCTATTATTTTTGCATATTTTTACAAATATGGTCATTTGACATCACCCCTGAAGGTTTTGAAATCTTGATGAATGCTTGCATTAAGTTAGAAAAGTTCAAAGAGGCCACCCACATCTTGCAGCTATGAAAATTTTTGGGTTGATTGCTACTGTCCAATCAGATGTAATAAATTTCGATTACCCATTTAAAAAAAATGCCATACCCAAATGGCTAGAGAATTATGTAAGGAAATGCTTGTTGAAGTTGTCCAGATTCATATAGTTTGTTTGGTTGTAGTTGGCTTTCAAGATGGAGTACGTCTTGTGAAGATGATCCAAGTTTGATTTACAACTAGAAGGTTTGTGTAATGTGACATCCAAAACTAAGTAAATGTCCCTATAGTTGTGAAGAAAATTTGGTAAGGTTCTCTATTTATGGACTATGCCCAAATTTCTCTGTTAAAAAAAATGTGTTCATCCCAACATATGTGGTTTCAATATGATAATGCATGGGCTTTGCAAGGGTGGAAAGGTGTGAGAAGAAAAGAAATTGATCCAACGATCTGTTGGTATTGTAATAAGGGACATATGGAAGATGCATTTGAAGCATGTGTTATAATGATGGAAAATCGTCTAGCACCTAATATTGTAACTTGCAACATATTCATAAATGAATTTTTCAAAATTGGGTAGATGCAATAAGCCAAGAAGTGTACTCATGAGATAAGCCTAAATTTGCTCCAAATTTTTCTTATCTCTTTCAAAAAAGGCACTAGCCTCTCTTAAAATCCTAAGAGTAGACAGCGAAGGATTTGTTGCTCAATAAGATTGAATCTAACCCAAAATTTTTTTGGAAACTATCTCTAAAATGGAGGTGGTCTCTGCTACTAGAGGCCTAGGAGAAGTAATAGTATCACACTGGTTTCCCCTTCCATTTCTATTTCCAGCTCACATTCTGTTTCAACAGACAAACATGAGAAAGGAGGTAACACCGTCCATGGGGATTTCTTCTGAGGTATGTTCAAATAAGACTCTGCTTCTCAGTAAAGTGACTTGGGGTCCACCTTCTAGTTTAGCATTGGAAATTGTTTCCGTTTTCTTTCAGCGAAACAGATATTATAAAAAATATGGAACCCACATCCACACCAAAACTATGTTGTTTAAATGTATTATCTACACTTATTCTAAATCATGAACCCTCGAAAGAGGGTAATTAAACCATAGGAACAACGATGTGACCATACCACTTAGTCCATCCAAACTACTTCCATTTTATTTCAGCATGGAGGAGTAAGAAAAATTATCCCCTATCCTCAAGCCTACAATAAACTAAGAATGTAGTAATACGTTACATCTAAACTAATTTCCATGGTTTCCTTGGCATGATAACATAGAGAGAATCTATTTGACAAAATATAAAAATACAACCATCCTTCCAGACCCATGTACCTCAAAATAAAGAATAACAAAAAAATGAAAACACTAAGAATAATAAAAAGAGTCCCCACATTTTCTCAAAATGTAGCAACTACTTGAGGTCTCAAACTCTAATGTTCAGTGCTTCATAAACTCTTTGGGAAATTACTAAACCAAAAACCTATTATAGATATTTCCACAAATAGGGATATTTACAATATAATGTGTACAAGATTTGAATTTGCTTTTGTTTATATCATACAAATATTCAAAATTAAAACAACAATATTGTAAGGTGGGGAAACAATTTCATAAAATGGGCCTTACTTTTATCAAAAGTTAAAATAACAAAATAGGAAGGCCCGTGAAATGATTTAGTCACTAGGATTATGTTTGCTCGTTGAACCTCCCCGACCATTTGTAGAGGCCTATGAACAAATTTTTTTTCATTAAATGTGCTTATGTACAATAATGTTTAATGAACCATAAATGCAAGTGACATGATTTGACCTAATAATGAAGCCTCTCTGATTTGAGAATAATCATCAGCATTCTTTGAAAAATTTGAGTATCAAGTATACTAATGCCCATGAAAATATGAATATCAGATATATAAGAGAAAAAAGGCTCATACCAGATCAGAGATTCAAGGTTTTTAATTTGCAATTTGTGATGGAAGAAGAATCGGGTGCAGCCATGGAAAAGTAATGAACTTTACCAATGTTCAAACGCCCACGGAGAACATGCATATTTCCTTGCTTGTGCTTTACCCTTCTCCTTCCCAACGATGGAAATTTGGTAGTGTTGGGATTTAGCTCTCCAAAATCCTCAAGACATGTTTGGCAATGTTGACAACAGTTGAGTGTCTATTTTTAACTATAGCAAGCCCTCTATCCTGAAACAATAAGAAAACAACATTGCATTCTATGTAGGTGGAGCTAGAGGTAAATAAAAGAAGGAAGCAAATAATCTATTGAAAACATGTTCCCGTATTGTGTGACTTCGATGTCTGGATTTGTTTGTGGTGAATCCAACTCTGAATACAACTAGACTACACTCAACATTACTTGTTGGATATGTTTGGCACACGTAATGGGTTTCACCCTAAAAACAACTCAATAAAAACCATAGAAAAATTCAAAAGCCAGAATATGGATACACTTGAAGTAATGAGTTTCTTCTTTACCTTGTGTATTAAGTATGCTACTAAAAGTCTGAAAATATCAAGCCTGACTATATTTTGGTTGTTACGATTGAGATAAAGTCTATAAAGTGTCTTTAAAAATTCATGTGTCTTCATTTCCTACCTCCTTAGTAGGAAGATACTCCTAAGGAATATATTTCATCAAATATTTCATCCAGTACATAATGAAAAAAACCCTATTAAAGAACATCATTTACATATATATTTCACATTAAAAACTTTCGCAAAGTGAATTCTCTAAATAAAATAATCTAAATATTTGTTTTGGATTTTTTGTGGAATCTCTAAGAGAAGGAAGGATGAATATATTGTGAGATTTGTCTCTCTTCTTTTGAGATATGGAATTTCTCTTCTTCTAGATGAAGTTGGTAGTTTGAAAATCTATCGGCCAGAACATTTTTTTCTCTGCATAGAAGATGAATGGAAATATAGTTAAATATTGCTTGACAACGAAAGGGCCCCTCAAGGATTCGATCCTTGATGGGGTGTAACGTACCTCCTTGGCCTACCCAAAAATTTTAATGTTAGGCTCCACTAACTTAAAGATTCGATTTCCATTATAGTTAGAATTTGACAGTATTTACTAGTACATTAAATTTAGAACACTATCATTCAGGCAATCATACCAATTTTAAATAAAGTTGAACAACCCCAAACGTGGGTCATTGATGTGGTCTTTTGATTTCCTCAATAAATCTTATATATTGGATCAATATTAAGCATACTAGACTTCCATTCATAACTTGATTAAGTTGTGGGTACGATTCCACATACCTTATTATCATGTGAATGGTTATTATTCCGGCAACTATCTCTACTACTCTTAAGAATGGAATTACATTGAGAGTACTGAACCATACTAATACTCTTAGGCATACTCTACAACAAGATCTCTTCAACACAATCAATGGAATAACCCTTATGCATAACAAGATTAGTCATTCTAACTTGTCAGTACTTTGATAACTTCATAGAAGCATGAACATAGATATACCGCAATTGTTATTGTCTAATTCCTACATGCACCAGAGTTTTCACTTGATGTTAGATATAACAACTATCTTAACACTATTATATGGCCATTTCAGAGTAATGACTTCAAGGAGACATTATGGAAATCATTAATATCAACACACTATAATTATCATTTCCCAACTCCTTAAGCATGGTCAAAGGAATACTGACATGCACATCAAGCCCACAATAGATGCAATCATTCCATAAGGAAACATTAACACAGATAATATATTTATGAATGATTGTCTCATGCCAATTTCTACCATGAATGGTTCTTAAACTATTACCCAAAACATGCTTCTATAATTAACTTCATTCTGGAATTCAACCTGCATAAGAAATATGTCATACCATAATGTAGATAATTTCAACCATCATTAGATCTGAGCTAATTTATTTTAATCTCATGTCAAGTGAGGACATAACATGAAACACATACCATGCAAGTAAATCTCATCTGAATACATAGAAACACCATTAATATCCATGCACATGTAATTCATTCAAATATTCTCAAAACTAAGAAAACTACTCATAAGAAAATTTGAACAGTAACAGAGAGGGAGAGTAAGAATCCACATACAACCATTCCATGCAAATGACACCAACTAAATCTCACTTGGAGGGAGGAGCACCACCACCCAGCCATGAATCACCTCTAATTCCCCTCGAGCCGAAGATCTTGCCAAGGATCAACTGTCCTCAATTGATCGATGCATTGGGTATTTAATACCCTCTTTCATGATTTAGTTACCATTAGCAGCATCCCGCTTTATGGATTTTTCCATTTGCCTAGGTCTTATCTGAAAAAGCTTGTCTTTATCTCCCATGATGTTTTTCCACTTAAAAACTTGCATTTATCTCCCGCAAAGCTTTTATGTCCGATGGATCTCTATCTCCCATACATCTTATGGATATCCAGTCCATCCAAGATTATCTAGAATCCCATCTAGAAGCTTATCACGAAAGATTCATCTCTATCCAATTCCTCATGGGATTTGGCAAGCATCTCCTCTCTCTTGGTGCGCCACCCTCCAAGTGATTTATTTTATTAATTTATTTAATAATACATTTTCTTTTCATATCACATATCACCTAGCTTTCCTCAGCTTAGAATAGTTTAACCCACAAAGGAGGGTATCAAACCTAGCTTTCCTCAGCTTAAGTTCACAACATTTAACACGAAAGGGAGGATATCACACCTAGATTTAACTTATCTTAGCTTTACAATAATGTAGTACACAAGGGAGAGGTGTTACATACTCCCCACCTTAAATTTTACACTGTCCTCGGTGTATCATTGCATCATGTCCTCGGTCATAGGTAGTTGGTTTCTAATCAACAGCTCTCGTGGCCCTGCCATCTGATGAAAATTTTCCGATGTACATCTGCCACAAGGAGTGCTCCTAACATCTCTCCTTCCATAGCTACATTGGTCTCAAGGAGTTCTCCCACCATCTCTCCTTCCATAGCTACCTGCCACACATTTTTTCAAACCATTTGTGAGAATTTATCAATGCAAAGTTTAACTATCATAATCTTTTACTTAACAGTATTAAAGCAGCTATTTCTTATCATTTATTTTATCTTAAGAATGCATGTCCTCTGCTTGCATTCTTTCAAGCCTTTTTATTATTGTCAAACACCTGTGTCTTGCAATCTTTCTGCATACAATACATCAGTTAGCATATTTTCCACATTAATATGCCTGTAAAGTCATAACAAATTTTTTCACATCACAATATATATTCATACACATATATTCATCATAATTGTATGTATTCCAAACTATGATTAACCATAGTTACTTATACCAAACTTACTTTCCTTCTTCTAGGAAATCTCCAAGTTTGTTTACCTGGCCAGACATCCATCCAATGACTACTGCATACCCTGCACACAAGGTATGTTATACACACCAATACACATTTCATTTTTCAACCTTGTAGCATATGTAGTCATATGGTCCCATATGTACTATTGTACATAGTCCAGTTGTGGTACAGCCTATAATACCATCCTCATGGTATCACTTGCATGACATAAAATTTATCCACATATTTTTCCACCATGTTAGTATCATACCAACATTCATTTTTCATGGTTCATCTATGTAATTAAGAAAGTTTTTATGTCATGTGTAAATCAATTCCAGATGTCATGTGGTTACAATATCAATCGCATATTATTGGATTCATGCATATTTTCCTCTTAATCATACCTTTTGCTTAATGTTCTAAAGCAGATTATTAACACATAGCTATTGAAGTTCAATATTCATGCGACCATTAACTCACCTCGTATGTTTTACTGTTTCCCTATTTATGCTTCAACAACCTATTAACCATGCATAATTCCATGTACTTATACGTGAAAGTTTTTACTACTTACAATTATACACTCCTTGTAGTTGTAAGTGTTTGTCATCTCAAGGTATTTACATGTTAGCTCATTATTAACATTAAATCACCCTTTACCAAAAGTTGAGTTATATGTTTATGAATTCTTGATTGAATCACGCAACATTTCCTTATGTTGTCTAGATACCTTATTAATGTAATCTAATAAGAGATCCTCTCAAAATTTCTTGGTACAGATTATGATATCAATCTATTTTAAATAGATTGTTAAATATCATTTAATTGACCCAAGGGTCCATACCATTTGTGCTACCTCACCACTTACTATGGTTTCAACTTAAGGATACTTATAGGTTTTATTATACATATCCTTCAAAAGATGCACATGTCCTGGAGACGAGTTTAAGTTAAATTTCCCATTTAATCATAATTTCTTCCAAACGAAGAACAACTCACATTGTAAGTAGATGCATTAATCAAAGGATTAATTTGACCACAATTTGTGCAGTTATATAGTCATTATAACATGCTCTCACCATCCTTTACTTTGGTATAATACTTTTATAGAAATTATACCATTTATAAGTTGTTTTTATAGTCCAACCTCACTTTTCACATAGTCATGCATACTTTGCCTATTTACTATTGGCACATAACAACATATGCATATATAGCTTGATTTAGACTCAAGACTCTTTCTTATACGGATGCATAATATCAAGACCATCCCACCATTAACCATTTGATAATTGTATTATTCTTACAAGTCTATAATACTGCACACACATGTGCTTGCATGGTAAATTCATATAACTCATTAATATGCATGGATATTAAGCATGTTCCTCTTCAACATGTTTATCTTAATGACTACTTAACCACACTATGGTAACAACATGTAAAACTATCCATGACAAGGCATAGGTATATGTATCCTTACACAACCATAAAACAATGACACAACCATGGACTTTCTCCTTTCAAGTATTAGGTGAATTTATTTAGCCATGCATCTACACAACAATTTTTTCAATTAAAATTTAGAAATTTTTTTTTACACAGCTCACCAACCAGTACATCTATATGTATTTTACCTTCACTTTCGAAAACAAAACCTCCACATGCTCAACATGACTAAATTGGAGATTACATGAACAATCAGCCCAATAAAATAACTAGAATTGCAGGTAGAAAATTGCCTTTGGAAATCATTATACATAAATATTTAACTCTTCTACGCAATTCCAAATGAGTAGTTATTTTTTTCATGCATAAATATTTATCTAGCATGCTATGTTCCATACTAATCATGGCAATGATCAAGTATACATATAAATATGAATATAAGTATTTCTGCTTATACATACAATCAATGCAGATGCTATCATGAGCAGGATAGCTCCACCATGTAGATGCTACCATGAGTAGGATAGCTCCATGGCCCCAGCCATAAAAGCTACCTACTATGCCTCTCATCACTCACTCTACCCTTTGATACAATAAGAGACACTTCTGCCCGTTAAGCCACTGTAAGTCCCTCCACCAGGATGACAATAGCAACAGGGTGGTAGCCATGCTAGAGAATATCGAAGTCTACATAGAACCGAGCTTGCTCGCATTTTGCATCAATGGACAGAGCATGCATTTAAGAGTTTGAACAAACATATATTTCGGGCTTTTTATCTAAATTCATCCCATGGATAAGGCTAAACACTATGTGATTTACAGATAACCCTTACCCAACTAAGGTGACAACGATAGTCCTTATCCAACCCCTTCCCTTCAACGGATAGTCAAAAAAAGAAAACAAGCTGAGTTTCAGATTTTCTACAATCTCCCCAATGAAACAGTATTGGTGGCCAACTCACATACTTCCTAGTCGATAGTAAAGTTGCAGTTTTGTTCTTTTTCTTTTCTTTTTTTCTTTTCTTTTTTTCTTTTTTTTCTTCCAATCCTTTAGTGGAAAAATATACAACAACCTACATGACACACAAAAGAGAAACATCGACCATAACTGATAAGGAAACATCAGATCAAAGCCTGAGGATAATGTATCCAGCATCAACCTACAAGGCAAGAGCTTACTTTGGAGAAAAATCACACATACATGTGGTTGCACTTACCTAATTCACAGGAATTTTGGGATCAAGAAGTTCAAACCCCATGCGTTCCCAAGCCATGGATAAGGATGCCATTCTCGTCTTCTAGTTTTGATCATGTAGAGTTACCAAATTTATGTCATCCACTGAATACATGTGTATGATAGTCTTCAACAGCAACTGGAGAAGCGGCTTTATGGTGATTCCATCGGAAAGGGATCTCTTTGCTTTTAACATCTAATGCCACTAGCCAATAAGTTCCATATGTTGAGTCGCATGCCTACGACCGACTAATCACGCACCTAGTCATAATCATATATGATTTAAATAAAATTAATATGTTCGGTTGTCAATGTATTTTAAGGCTTTAAGTATGGAAATGCTCTGCCTTCTCAGATGTTCAATATCTAGAGAGTCCCAAGAAAAAACATGATTCACTCAAATGAGAGTTGGCAGAAAGCATGTTCTCTTTTCGTACTCGAGGGATCTTTTTATTTATATATATATATATATATATATATATATATATATATATAATAGAAACCCGATAGACTAAGTGGAACATAATTTAGAACTGGAATTCCAGCTTACGATGTCTTTCCAAGCAACGTCTTCTCTTGGGAAGTCCACTAAAAGCGGCAGAGGATGAAGCCACGGAACTATGAATCTTCTTAGTGACCCCCAACCAAACGATTGATTTGTTTTTCTGTTCTTTGATAGATGCACTGTGGAGGAAAGAAAACAAGTGGCCACGGAATGTTATCGTTGTTGGGAAATTATATATCAGTGGTGAATGAGGAGGAGATAGAGCCACAACATTCATGTTGTTTTAGCAGTTAGATTGTCGGTACTGTCCATCGAAAATTTGCATGCAACTAACCATTTATATGGGCTTCATTCTGGCCTTATTAAGAAGACAAATCTTGAACGATTGGCTATAATATAGGCAACAAGCCGTAGTCAACTCAGCCCTTTCTCACTTGAGCCGCATACAAATGTAGTCACCCATTAATAAATCAAATCAAGGCACAATATGTTTTGAACAGATAGTGATTAATTTTTCCCTCTAATCCTTAAGTCTTGGATTGGTTTTTCCTTTCTAGGTCCGAGTCAAGCTAATGAGTCAAGGTAATGGACTAGTAATGAGGCATATGCCTCAGCGAAAAACTCTCATTATTTTATCTATATATATATGTTATCGTTCCATTGAATTCCTTATTACAGAATCATGTTTTATGTTCCGAACTTCACCCCTCAAAAATTTTGGGGTTATTTTTTTTTATATAGGATTTTTATAATCAAACCTATCCACGAAACTTTACGGAGGTAGATGATGAGTCCATAGGCTGCAAGGTTTGAACTTACTCTGATACTATTTGTAATGTACCTCCATGGCTTACCCGAAAATTTCATTGTTACGCTCCACTAACTTAAATATTTGGTCTCTATTATAGTTATAATTTGACCATATCTACTAGTACATTAATTTTAGAACACTATCATTCAGGCAATCATACCAATTTTAAATAAAAGTGAACAACCCCAAACATGGGCCATAAAAGTGGTCTTTTGATTTCCTCAATAATTCTTATATATTGGATCAATATTAAGAATACTAGACTCCATTCATAGCTTGATTAAGTTGTCGGTATGATTCCACATACCTTATGTGAATGGTTATTATTCCGGCAGCTATCTCTACTACTCTTAATAATGGAATTACATTGAGAGTACTAAACCATACTGATACTCTTAGGCATACTCTACAACAATATCTCTTCAACACAATCAATGGAATAACCCTTATGCATAACGAGATTAGTCATTCTAACTTGTCAGTACTTTGATAACTTCATAGAAGCATGAACATATATATACGACAATTGTTATTGTCTAATTCCTACATGCACCAGAGTTTTCACTTGATGTTAGATATAAAAACTATCTTAACACTATTATATGACCATTTTAGAGTAATGACTTCAAGGAGACATTACAGAAATCATTAATATCAACACACTATAATTATCATTGCCCAACTCCTTAAGCATGGTCAAAGGAATACTGACATGCACATCAAACCCACAATAGATGCAATCATTCCATAAGAAAACATTAACACAGATAATCTATTTATGAATGATTGTCACATGCCAATTTCTACCATGAATGGGTCCTAAAACTATTACCCAGAACATGCTTCTACAATTAACTTCATTCTGGAAATTCAACCTGCATAAGAAATCTGTCATTCCATAATATAGATAATTTCAACCATCATTATATCTGAGCTAATTGATTTTAATCTCATATCAAGTGAGGACATAACATGAAACACATACCATGCAAGTAAATCTCATCCAAATACACAGAAACACCATTAATATCCATGCACATGTAATTCATTCAAATATTCTCAAAACTAAGAAAACTACTTATAAGAAAATTTGAACAATAACAGAGAGGGAGAGTAAGAATCCACATACAACCATTCCATGCAAATGACACCAACTAATCTCGCTTGGAGGGATGAGCACCACCTCCCAACCATGAATCACCTTTGATTCCCCCCTGAGCCGAAGATCTTGTCAAGGATAAATTGTCCTCAATTGATCGATGCATTGGGTATTTAATACCCTCTTTCATGATTTAGTTACCATTAGTAGCATCCCGCTTTATGGATTTTTCCATTTTCCTACGTCTTATCCGAAAAAGCTCGTCTTTATCTCCCACGACGCTTTTCCACATAAAATCTTGCCTTTATCTCCCGCAAAGCTTTTATGTCTGATGGATCTTTATCTCCCATCCATCTGATGGATATCCAATCCATCCAAGCTTATCTAGAATCCCATATAGAAGCTTATCATGAAAGATTCATCTCTATCCCATTCCTCATGGGATTTGGCAAGCATCTTCTCTCTCTTGGTGCTCCACCCTCCAAGTGATTTATTTTATTAATTTATTTAATAATACATTTTCTTTTCATATCACATATCACCTAGCTTTCCTCAACTTAGGTGTAGAATAGTTTAATCCACTAAGGAGGGTATCAAACCTAGCTTTCCTCAGCTTAGGTTCACAACATTTAATACGCAAGGGAGGATATCACACCTATCTTTAACTTATCTTAGGTTTAAAATAATGTAGGACAAGAGGGAGGGGTGTTACACGGGGCAAGCCAGAGGGGCGTAGTATGAGGGGAATAGTAGAGGTAAGAGGGGCGTTTTGGAGGCAAGAAGGGCGTGGACACAATAGGTGTACTATAGTTATGATTCCACGCGTTAATTTTGTATTCAAAGAAGGAGGATGAAAATAGAGCTTTCTGATTGGTTGAATTTTCCCAATTTGACCCCGCAAAGAAATTCCTATCAATGTAATTAACATAAAATAATCAAACTATTATATAAAATTACCATAGTACATTCTCTTTAATTTCTTTATTGATTACAAAAATCATGATGTAGGAGCATCAACGACCCAAGTCAAAATCGAATTTTGGAACCTTCCAAAGGAGAATGCATGGCATGAGGACAAGATTTCCTCCAAATCTGATTGATTTTGTTTGTAGTTTTTTATTTTACGCATATTTTGAGGGATGTGAGCAAAGATAGGGATTGATCGGGTCTCACTTGATCTGATCCGTATTGTGTTACTCTATTTAACTATAAGTGTGACTGCGTAGAAGAGGAGGCCGATGCAATGTAATACCAAGGCGAGTGTATGGTCTAGCCCATCGAGGCCATATAGTTGTAATCAAGCTTTAAATATTAATGAAATAGATGTGTTTTTTTTTATGTATTATTTGTGTGCATTTATTGAAATAAGTTTCAGGTTTAAACATATATTCTGCATGAAGATTTTTGTAAGGCAGTTGTGTGGCGTGAGATCTTAGTGTGGTAGTTGTCGTGAAGCGTGGCCATCCATTTCCAGTTTCACTGCGGGAACGAACTATCGCACTACGGGTTCTCCAGAAAGGTGATAAATAATTGATATTCCACTCATATAGATTTATTAATAATTTGGTTCCAGAATTGCGTTGCCCCTCGATGGGTACATGAGATTGTCTCATATTGGGAGTGAGAGAAACTCAAGTAGAAAGAAAGCTAAGCATCAAGTGCATCAACTCTGGGATCAACTACCTACTATCAGTATCACGTGTATCAAATCTAGGATTATTGACAGCTTAAAGTAGCCTCATTGAGTAGCCCCTAATTAGGCCCCATTGAAGCCCCATTGAGTCGTCCCCTCTCCCTGTGGATTCGCCAAGCGGATTGATTGGATCATCCGGGTACTAAGCCCATCCCAGCGGCTTCAATTAGCCGAGCCCAGCCCAATTATCCCAGTTTATGAGAAAATATGAGTATCCAAGCCCAGCTATGACTAGCATTTTTCTTTCTGTATGGCTATGAGTACCGGCGGCTCTGACTACCATCTATTAGCAATGCCCTTCTGGCTATATCAACTATGATTGGCTGTCGACCACCTTCTGGTTATGACTGACAACAAACAGACATTGACTAGCGGCATCGACTCCTGGCCTGACGAAAAATTTCTTCCAAACGTGGACCCATAACCCACAAGTCTACGAGTTGTGTAAATATGCAGCTTTGTTGCATCAAAGTGGTATCAGAGCAGAAAAAGATTTTGTATAGAGGTGAAAATATGTTGAAGATTGGTGAGTTTGTGGTCTTTATATTGTCGTACAGGTAGTAGCAGAAGAAGGTGAGAAGATTGCAGCAGCCTAGAGCCAGGAGTGCTTAAATGGTTCCATAGAAGGGAGAACTAGATAGATGCGGAAAGACTGAGCTCAGAGGATAGAAGCTTGGTAAGGTATCGGGTAGCAGGGAGGACTTGTTACTATAGAGGTTTTGTTGCAGCTCACAGAAAGATCATAAAGGCAATTCAACAGAGGAGGTGAATAGAATTGCTAAGGGATGAAGGGGGCATATGACCAGGAGGTCATAAAAAAATTTGTACCTTGAGAGTCTGATGCAGGAGCATCAATGACCCAAGTCAAAATCGAATTTTGGAACCTTCCAAAGGAGAATGTGTGGCATGAAGACGAGATTTCCTCCAAATCTGATTGAGTTTGTTTGTAATTTGTTATTTTACGCAAATTTTGAGGGATGTGAGCGAAGATAGGGATTGATCGGATATCACTTGATCTGATCTGTATTGTGTTACTCTATTTAACTGTAAGTGTAAGTGCATAAAAGAGGAGGTCGATGCAATGTAATACCAAGGAAAGAGTGTGGTCTGGCCCATCGAGGTCATATAGTTGTAATCGAGCTTGAAATATTAATGAAATCGATGTGTTTTTTTATGTATTATTTGTGTGCATTTATTGAAATAAGTTTCAAGTTTAAACATATATTCTGCGTGATGATTTTTGTAAGGCAGTAGTGTGGGATGAGATTTTAGTGTGGTAGCTGTTGCGAAGCATGGCCATCCATTTCCAGTTTCACTGCATAACGGAAAATTTTGTCCAAATGTGGACCGATAACCCACAGGTCCGCGAGTTGTGTAAAAATGCAGCTTTGCTGCATCAAATCACCAACTTCAAATTTCCATGCTAATTCAAAATGCTTTTTTTATTTATAACTAATATAATGAATATAAAAGACTAAAATATAATATCAAAGTCCTATAATACATTCTCTTCAACTTCATTTTTTATGATTGATGACTTAAGTTTGTTATCATTTCAATATCATACTTAGGAGTGAAGTGGATTTCTTAAGTAGTTACTCTTTAACTAGTTATTCTTCTTCACCATGTGAAAGAGCTTATCATAACTATATATATATATATATATATATATATATATATATATATAAAATTGATATTTGTTTTTAGTTCAATATGGTAGTGATATTGTAATGTCAATATAAACATTTTGATTTAATTAAAAATAAAATTAAAAAACAAAAATAATAATAATTAAATTAAAAAACAAAAGGTGTAAATCTCTCAATAATTAAAATTATAAAAATAAAAAATATAATTATTAATCATAATTTTAACTATAATGTTATAAAGTTAAATTAAAATATAAAGTTGTCGTAATTTACAAGCCCGTGGTATTTGTTCTGATGAAACCTATTTAAAGGCTTGAGGAAATCCATTAAGAAATGTAAGTGTACTAGGTTAAATCCATCTTAACTCCAGACTTCATCCCTCTCAACACTTGGTAGATCTGGATTTAAGATGGATCTAGGTTGGTTGTAATTGCACCTAGAGGCACTCCTTCTAGCCCAATATGGTAGTGATATTATAATGTTAATATAAACATACAGACTTGATCAAAAATTAAATTAAATTAAATTAAAAATAAAAATAAAAAATAAGAGTGCAAATATCTCTATAATTAAATTTATAAAAATTAAATAATAATAATAATAATAATTATGATTCTAACTTTAAAATTATAAAGTTAAATTAGACTATAAAATTACCATGGTTAACAAGCCCATGGTAGTGCATTGCCCATGGTCTTTGTCTATGGTAATTTTTATGATGAATTCTATTTAAAGGTTTTAGGAAATCCATTGTGGAATGCAACTATACCAACTTAGATCCATCTTAACTCTGAACTTAATTCCTCTCAGTACTTGATAGATCCAGATTTAAGATGAATCTAGGTTGGTTGTAATTGTTATTGTAATAGGTTAATATGTAGGTATTAGAAATAAAATAATAATTAATGTAATAGTTTTTAATTAATTATATAATGTTTTACGATTTATACTTTAAAATTAGATATATTTATAAATAAGTATTTCTATATAGTCCATGCAGCTTTGGATATATGATGAATGGGTGCACTATTAAGGAACTCCTTGTGATAGGTCACTAATTCAAATCCCCATGAGTGCTTACCTACAAAAGAAAAAAAAATCAATAAAAATTATTTAAATAAAAATATTATTTTTAAAATTAATAATAGATATTACTGATTTATATATTAGAAAAATAATAATTATTATTAAAATATAAAATGAGACAATCAAATCAATAATATTAAATATTACATCTTTAAAATGAAAAATAAAACTTATAAATTACTAAAATATAAAATAAGGCAATCAAATCAATAGAGATAATATTAAATACTATATCTAATTTAAAGATAACATTAAATATTATTAGTCCACGGGGTCTTGGATAGGCGATAATCAAGTGTGTTGTTATGGCACTCCTAGATGTAGCCTCACCAATTTCAAACTTACAAAAAAAAAATTAAATATTACATTTAATTTATTATATTTTTAAAGTTAAAGATAATACTTACAATGTCAATGAAATAATTAATACGAATAAATTAAGATAATACAAAAAAAATTATTAATCTTATTTTGGTTAATTAATTTTTTCAACATTGTATAAATTTAAAGAATAAAATAAATATTGTTAAAGTTGGGACAGATATTTTAATTTTAAAGTAAAAATTGTTGTTACTAATCCTAAAACATTTTGGTAATTTATACGATCGATACAAAGGAAGATGAAGATGAACATCTCCCTGGATGGGTTTCCCTCTTGATTACTCATGTTACCATGAATAACCTTCATAGTCAACAATTAAATGGCATTAAGTGGTAGGGACAATTGGCTCAATGTGAGATTATAGTGATGCATATTACTAAAAGGTGGTCTTTGAAAGTCTATGCCATAACCATGTTGATTTTGTGGATTCATCATATTGATTGGCAGCAAGGATCCTCACCATTTTGTGCCCCGCACGAATCTATTATGGAATTAGAATAGGTGATTTCTTAGGTCATTTGGAAACGTAATTGGCTACAAAATTTTCTTCCTATGACTCATTATAGTGAGTAACTTCTTATACTACCCCCAAGTCCTTTCTCTGGTTCAAAGTTGTTTCTTCGTATCTCATTTTTCTACTTTATCACAAAGAGTTTCTCTCTCATGGAAAGGTTTCATATCCCTTTCCTCTGCTTGGCCTCACTCAACCATTTTCCTTGATCACATTTTCTAGTTCATCACTACCCTCTTTAGAGCCCTCAAAAGGGTGCTTTTGGGTTTTCCTTGTTGGTCCCTCCCATTTCTTGTTGGGTAAAGACGGCCTCATATTTAGTCCCCTCTCTCGATCTATTTCCTACTCTCGATTTCCCTCTTTTTCCTACTACTTATCCAACTCTATTTGACACCCCCTTGCTGCCTTCGCACACTCCAGTGTGCTCTCCCTTCTCCATGACCTTCCCCCCCTATGACCTCAAAGGTAATTATCCCGTGTTGTGGATCTTCCTGCCATAACAATGGCAGGACTAGAAGAAGGCCCCGCCATTGTTCTAATGTACTCCAAGACAATGTAGAAAGTTATGTATCCTCAATGATGTTACCCACTTAAGGAAAAAATTTCCAACTTCTCATTTTTTGGAGGCCACATCAAATCATTATTTTCATGCTGATTTTAAAAAGTGGTGATGCAGCAACACCCCTTTTTCATTTTAGGGTTAAAATTTCGACATTTTTTAACCATGGCATTAAAAACCAAATATGATGATTATAGAAAACATGAAAACCATGCTAAAATTCAAAAGTGATGATGCAACATCACCCTTTTATAGGGTTAAAATTTAAACATTTTCGAATCATGACATTAAATTCCAAATATCATGACTACGAAAAACCCTAAAACATAGCACTTAAAATTTGTGTACCTTTTTATTTTATTTTAAATGGTTATGTTTTTTAAGTGTTCTTCAAAGTTTTCAAGTTCCACTAGCATAATCGGTTCAGGATAGGCCTCGTTAGCAAGGTGAACCAGGATCAAACATCATTGGGGTGGTTGTTCTTTTGCTAGTGGGAGGAGTCATGTTACAAAATCCATTTAGCTTAGGGCTGGTGTCGCCTAGGCTAGTTCTGGTCCTTAGTTGACTTTGACAGATTAGATGCCCCTGGGTCACGGTTTCTCAAGCCACAAGTCAAGCCTGGAGGATCACAAACAACTTGACAAACAAACAAACAAAAGTGTTCTTCAAAGTTGTCTAACTTTTATTTTAATTTATTTCATTTTATTTTATTTTTGGAGTTAAAATTATGAAATAATTAACATTAAAGCCTTGACCATTGGTACCATCGAAAAAAATCATAAACTCAACTCTGAATCTAAAAGTGATATTACATGGATTTTGTTTATTTATTAATTATTTAGAATTAAAAGTTTATATATATATATATATATATATATATATATATATATATATACACATACATACAATGTCTCTTTGGAGACATCTGACAAATGATACAAAGAATATTAGCATGGCCCCTATACTAGGATGACATGCACAAATCTAGAAATGGTCCAAATTTTGTTTACCATTTTTCTTGGGGAAGAAATATGTGCCAAAACAATTTAAAACATAAAAATTTAAAACAATAATCACCATTTTATTTATAAAAAATAAATAAAAACCATTTTTTAATTAAAGAGAAAAAGATTAAAAAAACACACACACACAAATTTAAAAAAAAAAACAGTTTTACCTTTCAAAATTCAAAAAATAACGAGAGAGCAAAAACAAAAAATGCATTCAAAATAAAAAAAAAAAATAATAGCAAAAAAATTAAAAATTTTAAAAATAATAATCATAATAATAATAATAATAAAATTAAAATATATATTTGAAAACTTAAAGTAACTTTTTAAAATTATGAAATAAAATTTTAAATAAAAAAATATAAACTAAAAATACAATTTTAAATATTAATAATAAATTTATAATCTAAATTTATAAATTTATAAATAAAATATATATATATATATATAGAAATCAAAATAATTTAAAAATTAAAGTAAGAAAAATAAAAAGAAATTTTGTGTTTGGGAGGGAAATACCTAGCATCGCCCCTCCACCCACAGGGGCCACTAGGAAGCCAACAACACAACTAATAGCTAGTTTTTCCACTGGCTACCTGGTAGCCCCCATGAGTAGAGGGGTGTTGCCTCCCCCAAACAACACGCAACAAGCACCTATTGGTTGTGTCACCGGTTTCTTAGTGACCCCCCTCGGTGGAGAGGCAATCGTGCGCATTGCAATCCTCCACATAGCACATAATAAGTTGTGTGATGTGTGGGGGAGGGTGATTCTTGACATTAGAGGTCACCCTACCACACACAACATGCAACAAGCACTTATGTGTCATGTCGTTGGTTGCCTAGTAGTTCCCCTAGGTGGAGGGGCAATATCAGGTATTGCCTTCCCCCACATAGCACAAAATAAATTGTGTGTTGTGTGGGGGAGGTGATGCCTAACATTGCCCCTCCACCCACGATGATCATTAGGCACCTAGTGGCATGACCCATTGTAGATTGTGTTGTCAGCTGCTTAGTATCTCCCGTAGGCGGAAGGCCAATGTTGAGCATTACCCTCCCCACAACATTTTTTTATTATTATTTTTTAATTAATTTTTTCATTAATTTATTAGCTATATATATATATATATATATATATATATATATGAATTTAGTATTTTTGACTTAAAACATTTTTTTTAATATATGCAGATTTTTTAATTTAATTTGTTTTACTATTATTTTTACATAAAAATTTTAATAATTGTTTTTCTTTTTCTTTTTAAATAATTTCTAAATTTTCTCCTTTTTTAGTATAAATTTTGTTTAAATTTGTTTTTAAAGTTACATTAATTTTAAATTTTTAGTTTTATTGGCTTTTAAATTGTTTTTTGGGAAAATTACATTTTTATAGGGCAGAGTATATTATAATCAGTTTGGGTCAAAATTCTTTCATTGTTAATTAATTTACAATTTTTTAGAAACTATTTCCAAAGTTTATTAAAGTTTTTGTAAAATTAAATATTAAACTTATTTTTTTAGAAATTGAAAATTATTTTTTGAATTTTAAAATTTGAATTTCTAATTTTTTTATTAGTGGATAACTACTTTTATGTGGATTAAGATCAATTTTTATAATTAAAAATTGTTTAAAAAAAAAAACTTTAATCGCCAAGTATCCTCATAAATTAATTTTAAAAAATCAAATTTATAGATTTTTCCATAATTAATACTTTCTTTTCCAAAAAAAATAGTTGTCATTATGTTTCAAACTTTTACTAACCATGGAAACCGATTTAAAAAATAAAAGCAACAACACTACATATTGCTTATTGAATGGACTTGGTTCAATCGTTTTACTCAATATACCTTAAGTATATTATATATTTTCACTATTCAATTTTAAATCGTGTTGCAATATAAAAAATAAAATCTAATTCAATACTACAATAAATAAGATTTTCTCTTTTGCCTTCCCATTTTTTTTTTTAACAAGAACGGGTAGTGGATATATTGCCAAAAGTGGAGCAAGCTCCTATTACAATCGACTGTAGCTTATAAAAACTGAGCAATGAGAATGAGCTGGGAGCGTAGTCCCTTCTCCTATGCTTATATTCAAAAATTCATTGAGTTCTTTAGTTATTCTTGAATACTGTCTTACGTATTGTCCCACTAGAAAAGCAAATTTACATAACATTGGTTCTCTGATATTGTTCCTCCTAAGGCTTGTTCCTTCTGTTATTGTTTTGTTCCTTCTGCTACTATTCATTCTGCTTGTTGTTCCTTCTGCTTGATGTTCCTCCTGCTTGCCGCTCCGTCTGCTTGTTGTTCCTTTTGCTTGTTGTTCCTTATGCTTGTCATTCCTTCTCTTTGTTGTTTCTTCTGCTTGTTGTTCCTTCTTCTGTTTGTTGTTCCTTCACCTACTGTTCCTCCGAATGTTGTTCCTTCACCTTGATGTTCCTTCGGATGATGATCCTTCGAGTGTTGTTCCCTCTGTTTTTGTTCATTCTACAGTTGTTCCTTATGCTTGTTGTTCCTTTGGATGTTGTTCCTTCTGCTGTTGTTCCTTCGGCTTGTTGTTCCTTTTGCAGTTGTTCCTTCTGCTTGTTGTTCCTTCTGCTATTGTTCCTTCTACTTGTTGTTCCTTCCGTTGTTGTTCCTTCTGCTTGTTGTTCCTTCTAGTGTTGTTCCCTCTGCTTGTTATTCCTTCTACTTGTTGTTCCTTCTGCTAGTTGTTCCTTTCGCTGCTGATCCTTCTGGAGCTGTTCCTTATGCTTGCTATTCCTTATGCTTTCTGCTTGGCATTCCTGAATGTGACTTTCAGAATTCCTAATACCACTCTCACCTTGAATATTGGGGCCTGTGAGTGCAGATCTTTCTGTTGTAGATTGGTTAAGGCAAAGGATGAGTCAAGCAGGGCCCTCCATTTAGGCTAAGATTTCCTTGAGACAGCAGACAACCTTTATTTGCCAGCAAACCTGCTTGCTCATTTAATTCCCTCAAAATGTGGTATGAGTCGACTATGTCAAAGTCTTTCAATGTGTTTCAAATTCGCTACAAGGTTTTCTTTAAAGCGGGGTTACGAAAATGATCTTTGGAGTTTAAGAGATTAATCAGAAGCTCTGAGTCTCCGAATATTTGAATTGTTTTATAACCTATCTCCTTCACAATCTAGCAAGCTTTTAAGAGAGTGTAACTCTCTGCTTGATTGTTCGAACTTATGCCTACAACCCAACTGAAGCTAGTTTTATTCAATCTATCCAGGGAGAGAATCAAACCTCCTGCACCTGTAGTTCCTGGGTTCCCCTCTGATGCTCCATTGAAGAAGATAGTGGATTTTGAGGTCCCCTACCACCACGTGAGAAAATCACCTTCAGAGAGACGCAAGTGCCAAGTAGGAGCATTCATCGGTTTGGTGACTGAATCTTTCCTCTCACCTGACGCGCAGGATCCTATCCACGCAGAAGCTTCTGGAGGTAAAAAGGAGGCAAAAACTGATTTATCTACGATTTCCATCAAGAGGGCTTTCACTTTGGCAGCCACTTCCACTGAATTCGGGAGCCTGTTGTTGAAAACGCAATTGTTTCTAGCCAACCACACTTTCCACCAAAGGCATTTTGGAATGGCTTGCCAAATGTTTTTCCAGACTGCGTTTTTAGTTTTTTTCTCAGGGTTTTGGTCTGCCCAGGAGGTGTAGAGGGCAACGACTGATATCTAGGGGGGGGGGGGACGCTAAGTCCATGGAGGACCATCTTCCAGACTGCTTGTGTGAAATCGCAGTCAACCAGTAAGTGGTCAGAGGTTTCGATAGCAGAATTGCATAGGCAGCATCTAAAGGGGTCGTGGAACCCTCTTTTGTTCAGATTTTCTCCTGTTAGTGCCTTTTTATGCATGAGTAACCAAGTGAAGAAATTCACCTTTGGTAGACTAAAGGGGGACCAAATGGATTTCCAGAGCTTCGGTGTCAGCAAAGGGGCTTGTATAACTTGTAAAGAGGAGAATCCTTGAGCTGTTGTGTAAATTCTGGTTCTTCCCCACCCCCATTTATCTTTGGATGAGCGATGGACAGGGGCGAGACCAGAGAGTGTTGCACACAACAAGTTTTTTTGGGATTCCAGGTGGTCGGGAACCCCTGGAAAAGTCCATCCTGCCCAATTCCCTTTGCTATCCCAAGAACATATGTCTGCTAGCTGAAGGAGACCTTTGTTCACTAGCTAGATCTTTATATCATTACAGGAATTTAGGGTGGCCAAAGGGGAATTCCCTTGAATAGTATCCTCCCACAGTAATGTTCTTTGTCCATTGCCTAGAATTCTGTATAAATGCTGTTGTAGATGGTCGATGCTTCTTCTGACTAAATTCCATATTGTTGTTCCTGTTGGAGTAGACATTGTTGTGAGGTTTCTCAGTGAGCTTCCCTTTAGGTATTTCTTCCAGAGGATCTTGCTGACAGGATGATTTTTATCTTCATACAGTTGCCATATGATATTTCCACCAAGAGCCAAATTTGCCAAGCCTAGATCCTGTATCTGTAACCCACCTTGCTAGAGTAGTCATTTTAGTATATCCCAACTTACCAAATGTAACTAGCTCTAGTTTCCCTTGCCTCAATTCCAAAGAAAGTCTTGAAGGAGCTTGGAAATATATTCTGTGATAGACTTGGGTGCTAGCAAGAGGGAATACTAGAAGATGGGGAGGGCAGAGAGGACTGCCTTTATCAAAACCATCTTCCCAGGCTTTGTTAGCCATTGGCCTCGCCAATCTGTTATTTTTGCTTTTATCTTACTAATTACTTCAGTCCAGAGGGAGGGAGGGATTTGTCCCAAGGTTAAAGGGAGGCCTAAGTATTTGATCTTTTCCCATTTGTCATACCCATGGAATCCCAATGAGCAGGAAATTCGAAGGATAGTTGGATGATCTACATTCCAGCCATAGACAACACTTTTTCTTTTGTTGATCAAGGCTCCTGAGATTAAGTGGTAGTGTTGAAGAATTTCTTTAAAATCCTTTACTATCTTAATTGAGGCCCCTCCCAATAGGAGAGAGTCATCCATAAATAGTGTGTGATTTATTGGATACACTCCTCTTGCTGCCTTGATGCATAGAATAGAACCTGATTCCATTTCCGCTATTAGATTTCTGCTTAAGGATTCTGCTAACAAGATATAAAGAAAGGGTGACAATGGGCACCCTTGGCGAAGCCCTCTTGAAGCTTGGAAAAAGTCAGCAGGTCTGCCATTGACCAGGGGCGCTATCGAAGGTTTGTGAGTTTATCAAGTTGACAATCTCAGCACTAAAACCGAAGGAGAGAAGGATTTTATAGAGGAATGAAAGTTTAACCTGGTCAAAAGCATTTCATATCCAACTTGAAGAGCATGCCTTTTTCCTTCCGAGTGTGGATAGAGTGGAGGGCTTCTTGCACTTGGATCACATTGTCTATGAGTTGTCTTCCTTTGAAAAAACTGCCCTGCAAAGGGGAGATCAGGTTCCCTAATAGGGGCTTGAGTCTATTGGCTAAGAGTTTGGCAAGGATATTGTAGGAGGCATTGCAGAGAGAGATAGGTCAGAACCTGTCGTAAGTCTCAGGGTTAACTTATTTCAGGATTAGGGCAAGGAAGGTGGAGTTGGTGCACCTTCCCACTTTAGCTTTCTTTTGGAAGGATTTTACCATTATGAGGAGATCGAATTTTATTACATTCCAGCAAGCTCTGTAAAAAAGGATGGTGAAGCCATCCGGCCAAGGGGCTTTATCCAGCTCCATTGACCATATGACTTCCACTATCTCTTTTTCAGTAAAAGGCTTCAATAACCCTTTGTTTAAACTTGCAATGACAAGTGAGGGGATATTTGACAAAAAGTCAGCAGCCAGGTCTTCATCGGAAGAACCATCCTCCTGGAAGAGATGCCGAAAATGGAATGTGGCGGCCTGTTTTATGAGCGGTTTGTCCTTTGATGACTTCCCCCTCACTGGTGGATATTTTGGAAATGTGATTCCGAGAGAGACGAGCTTTGGATTGTTTGTGAAAGAATGCTGAGTTTCTGTCTCTAGCTTGCAGTCGGATGCTGCGATACTTAAGGCGCCAGTATTCCTCTTCCTATCAAAAGGAAAGAAAAGAGTTGAAATGGGCATTCTGTTCGATGAGAAACTGAGCTTTGGTGATTTCAATTCTTTCCATGCCTAAATGAATCTCGGCTAGAGCTTGTATAGTGTTTTGTCTAGTGCTCGTTGGAGTGGGTAGGGGATTTTTTTTTGCCTGGGATTTTGGAGCAAAATTAGTGTATTTGATTTTATGCTCCCACACAAAGCTGGGGGATCCTTCAACTGATTCCGACCAAGCGTGAGCCACTATGTCCAAAAATCCCTCTCTCGATACCCAAAGAGGGCTGAATCTAAAGGGAATAGGGCCCAAGTCCTCGTCTTTTTCTAGCAGCAACGAGATGGAGTTATGATCAGATGTTATTTTGGGCAATATTTTTGAAGTTGCTTCCCCTCCATCAAAGTACTTTGTACTAGAAATCGGTCTAGACGAGCAGCAATGTTGGCATTACCTACTCTATTGTTGGTCCAGGTATAACAACCTTTCTTAGGTTTGAGGTCAAGAAGGTCCCATGTGAGAATCAAAGACTCCACCGAGACATGGAAGGGATCTTTACCCCATACTCCACCTTTTTTCTCGTTTGGGTCTAGTGTGATGTTAAGGTCCCCTGCTAGAATGATGTTTGGGGGGGAGTAGATTTCTAGGAAGTCTGAGAGAGTATTCCAACAATCCTTCTTTTCCAGGAAATTAACAGGAACATATAGATTGAAGAGAGCTAAAGAAATCTTACTTGGGAGGTGTAGAAGATCTTTATATATCCAGTGTTGGGTTGTGAAGGAGCTTTTCAGCTGAAACATATCCTCTGACCATAAGGTTGCAAGGCCCCCTGAAGTACCTCGGGCGCTGACCGCTTTTCCTGAGTTCTTTTTCCACTTGGTTCGACTTAAAGATAGAAGAGCATCTTCTTCTATCTTTGTCTCTTGGAGCAGGAGGATATCTGAGGGTTCCATTCTTGATAAATCTTTTACTGCTTCAGCTTTCATAGGGTTCCCCAAACCCCTGCAATTCCAAGAGACAATCTGCATTATTTACTAGGGAAGGAAGGAGTAGGCCCTCCCTTTGTGGGTCAGATCCTTGTGTTTCTACCTATTGACATTTTGATTGTGGACTGACTACCCTACATCTTTAATTGTTCCACCTCTTCTTCTTTGATCTCCTTACGAGACTTCCTTCCTACCTTTTTATTGGATCGCTCAAAAGAGTCATCTTCGGAAGAACTAAGACTGTCTATCAACTTTTTCTTTTTAGTCATTTCTGCATAAGAGGGTGGAGATATAGCACCTGCTGGAGGGCCCTAATTTTCCTGCTGGATTGCATCTACACAAGGGATTTCTATAGTGGCTTCTCCAGTTTCTACTTGAGATCTTGAGTTTATTTATGCATCTGTTATATGTTATCTGTTATTTATGCATCTGTTATCTTCGAGTAGACTCTTCCCAGCGGAGGGTCCTCCGTTCTCTAGATTCCCTCCTTTCCTTTTTGCTCTGCTGGTCTATTTCGATGTGCCTGCTTTTCGGGCTTGTGTCCATTGATCGCCCTTCTCTTTTTCAGATTCTTCCTCAGTTTTCTTCTTGCAGTTTCGAGCGAAGTGACCATAGCCGTGACAGTGTCGGCACTTGAAGGGGAGCTGTTCATAATCAAGTTCCTGAATGTGAGACCAGCCAGCTATGGTAAGCTTAATCGCCTTAGGCAACCCTATCTCCAGATCGACTTCAACACATATTCTGGCACACGAGTATTGTTCTCTCCTTTCAGCCCTATCAATGTATTTTCCTAGTTTGTTCCCAATTTTTTCCATAGAGTCCGAGTTCCATCAATGAAGAGGTAGGTGGGGTAACCTTACCCAGACAAGAACGGTTTGTTATCGGGATAAGTGTCTATTCAGAACGACTCTATCCCACTAAGGTGTGACAGTTACCTTAGAAACAAACAGAGAAAACTACTTTTGTATTCTTCTTTATGAACTATAAACAAAGAGGAATAGGATGAACCAACCTGTGTCTTGCGCTAGTCCTTTGATCCAATCTCTCTCTTCTTTGACAGCTTCCAGCTACCTGCTTCCTTACTTGCCCAGCTTCACCAAGTTCCTGTAAGACCACAGAAGAAGAAAACTACACAAAGACATGGATTTATATTCATAAATAGCTTAGGATCAGATTTAAGCTAAACATACAAATGTAACAAGCATCAATGATACACAAGCATATAGAAGAAACTCAAATAGTTTTATTGATATAACAAGAAGATCCAGGAGGAGTTACAACCGATGATTCCTGATCCAGCATCAACCTCCCAGCAAAGAAGCCCCTCTTCACCTCCAACAAAGCATAAATCACCCAATACTCTGATATCTATCTCAAAACCAACAACAATTCTTTGCAACGTACAAAATTCCAGCCTCCGGATCTCTGGGATGAGGGATCCATATATAGATGTATGCAAGGAGTATGAGTCAGCTTATGATTTGACTAGTGTCTTCTCTCTGTCAGTTCTTTCTTCCACTTGGTGACTGAGAGCCTCTTACTCATCCTTGGTCGAATTCAGTGAGGCAAGTGTCATTGGAGAAGATTCTGGAAGCTTCCATTGTATCTCCACCTCGTGGAATGACTCTGCCACTTGTCATTTCCTGCTCAACACACTCTGGTAGTGCATTTAGGTGCGTTGCAATGCACCTAGCTAGTGGACTTGGGTGCTATGCAACGCACTTGGCTAGTGGAGCAGCTGAAATGATCCTGATTTGACTGATTCTGAGCAGTTTCTGGTGGAGAACTTCTGGGAGAAGCTGTAATTTGTTGACCTTGTTCCTTTAGGAGTTAGAACAACACTTTTAGGGACTTAGGAGCCCTTGGTTTATGGACATTTCATGCTTAGAGTTGTAAGGCACAAAAATGTCTATAACAGTTGCCCCCTAAAGTATGAGGCCATTCATCGGGTGAAATGCTTTATTAGGAGGATCCGAAGTTCTTTCAATGCTGGGAGGAGACCTGTAATAAGATACAATACAATACATTATCTTCATACTGTTTTCATGATCTAGCTGAGGCGAGCATTCCCATGCTCAGCTTTATAAATTCATTTTCATGTACATAGGACAGACAATCGTCTGATGGTAGACTGATGATTCTGATAGAGCCATCATCCTTTTGGTAGGATGATTATCTGTGCTGCAATGTTGTACACTTCAATGTCTTTATCTTCCTGAATATATATCGCAGCCCGGATGGATGAAACTAGATCCAGGGTCTTCAATCTCGTCCGATCTTCACTCGAAGTACAAGTCGATCCATGTGAGAAATGTTTTGAAGTCGAACATGGAAAGACATTGCTTGATTACCAGTCAATGATGTAAACTGTTAACAAGGTCATTGATGTATACCTGTCGCCGGAAGTGTGAAACTTGCCATTGAGGCATGCAAGCTTCAAAGTACTGAATGGGGTGTTCCTAGATCAACTTCTTGGATAATGAGCTGATGTCGACAAGAAGTGATCCGTCATAGGAGGGCCTTAATGAATCCCACATCAATGACACGGAACGGAGCAAATGATTTTGATGGAGGTGAAAACGATCTGATGATATATGGTTTAGGATGGCTGTCATGAAAGAATGAAGTAAAATGTATGGTAGTGTATGGGACACACGTGACTTCTCTGGATGACTTCTCTTGAACATGTCGGCGACACTTATGTGATGGATTGGTAGCATTTACCCCAAATGTGGATGGTATGGCGTGACCATGGTGATGTGACCGATGAATGGAACAACCCAACCCGACTCGGGCACGGAGTGGAAGTGTCATGTTCAAGAGCGACTTGCTACCAATAAAGATTATTTGAGTTTTCTTCCCAATTTTTCCCTAGTCATTGCTGACCAGTACCTCTTTATTTTTGTCAAGCTTGAGGAGGATAACATATGCTTGTTCTATAATTTTCCCTTCGGGCAAACCCATCGCTATGTTTTGACGAGCCTAGCGATAGTGAAACTCGTTCTCGTCTAAAGACAAGTTTGTCGCTATTAATCTTTTTAACGAGTCTAACGACAAAGATAACTCGGTCCTTTTCATTTTTAGAGAGTCTGAAAAGGTACGTAAAGGTAACTCCGAAATTCCTTTTTCGTCATCTAATCCCTTAAGTCCGAAAAAGTATAAAACAATACAGAAGGGATGAATTTTCGATTAGCTTTAATGAGCCGAACAAAACAAGCGCTCGATCTTTTTGTGCAATAATCCCTCAGGTCCAAAAAGATTAAAATCTAGAGGAGGGATAGCACTTCCTGTCGCTTTAACGAGCTGGAAGGCCAAAACTCGGCAATCTTTTCATATTTTACGAGTCAGTTGAAAAGAGCTTAAAGAAGACTCGTCTTTTGAGGAACGAGTGATAAAATGGGTAGCAGCTGATTCCAGGTAAGGTTTGGAATTTTCCAATCATGGCAGTGTCACAAGGATGGCTAGTGAAATAACTCTTCGCAGCTGTTCCTCAAAATGGGTAAACAATCAAATGGAGGTGAATGATCGGCCAATGGAAAAGTGGAGGTGACGGTGCAAACACGACCAAGGCTTTAATGGCTGAAATGCTTCATTCACGGTGGTTATTCACTGGGGAATAGTTCATTTTTTAACGAGCTTAAACGCGGGTGGAAACATTTGCTCATGTCTTATGTTTATTTTTCAACGAGCTTGAACTATGTGCTAAAACTGCTCGATTAATCCAGTCATATGATAAGAATGTCTCATATTAAAACGGCAACTTTTAGATTTTTACCCCACATCCTTTCTTTATGCAAGTTAGGAAACGACTAATCCAAAAAACAGATAAATAATCGCTCTTTGCTTGCACGCCAAAAGGTTTGCATGCCCCCAGGTATAAAATATGGTTTCAAGGTTACCCCTCAATTTGCAGACAAAACATTTGTTCTATCAGGAGAGGCCTACCTCTTACAGGTTACCCAAAGATTGTTCTATTCGCGGCGCAAACAAAACACTTCTTCGGCGATGTCTACCGAGATAAAAAAAGGTGAGTGACGACGTCCGTCAACACACATAACTTTGACAAGAGAATCTTATTCTAGGATAACCCCTCTTCCACTGACGGACGGGGTACAGACTAGTCATATTCTCCCGCGAAAACCTACCCTATACCCGAAGTTTTCTTGCCGAAGCAGACCAGGACGCATGCCCCCTGGGTTTCAGTCATATCCCTCCAAATTACTCGTGCTCATTGGGAGGACGGACTGGGGATTGAGACATTTCTTGCGTGAAGAGACCATTTAGGGACGGTATATGACTATTTGCTATGCGTGATCCGGGAAATGAAAGCTGGTCCACGAGCTTGACCACTCTTCCTTCGTGCGGAAAACACATTACTCTAAAGAGTGAGGAGACGATGGCTCCCATGCAATAAATATAGTCTCGTCCAAGGAGTAGGTTATAATCCAAGGGTCCTTGAACTACCATGACGTTCATGTGAATTGTCTTCCCTCTCAATGTTATGGGCACATCGGGAAGGATCCCTAAAGGTCGACTGGTTCCTTTATCAAAGCCTGTCAGATTTCTCATCTTAGGTGAAAGCGATGGCGAACCAAGTGCTTTCCAAGCAATAGAGGAAAGGATACTCACAGAAGCCCCCTCATCTATGATGGTACCATCCATGACCATTCTATATATTTGAACGATAATTCGGAATGGTATGCTTGCTGGCAAACGGGGTCTGCCTAGTTGATTCCAGTTGAAGGAGACAACTAGGTTGCTTGGAGGTGGGACCGAGTAGATGGCCGGGTATGGCTCTGACGAACTTCCTTCCTGCGGTAAAGGAACAGGTAGATTTCCCCCATGTTCGTCAGAGTCTGTGTTGATGAAGAGAATTTGGACGGTGTCATCCTTGTTCTCTTCAGTGACTGTATCATCCGAAGATAAAATCTCTGAAGACAAGACCGGTTCAACTGCCGCCTCGACCTTTTGACTTTTGTCTGGTATGGATTCAGTTGGTTTATCTTCAATGATAGGTGCTTCAGTCGACCACCTAAGCGGGCCAGCTGGATTCTCAACTAGTGACGGACTCGGCAAGAGTTTTTTATATCCAGGAGGAAGTCATAACGGTGAAACCGGGCGACCATCCAAAATTCTTTTAGCTTTGTCTAAGAAGGGACAGCGGTGGAGGGCATGATTGCCTTCGCACAGTTTACAAGGAAATCTACCTTTTCCTTTTTGTCCTAGGGCTTCACTTTCACTAGTTGAAGGTGTGCTTTCAACATGATCACCAGAGATTGATGACACCGGATTGTGCAAACGAGGAGACCAGTCCCTCAGTATCCGGGGGATGCAAGGACAATCTCTGTGAAAGTGGTCTCCTTTGCAAATGACACATGGCGATTTAGGCCTGGTCGGTGCAGTGTGTGGATTTTCGTTAGACGACACTCATTTCCCCCCATTCGCCTTTAGCTCCTTCTTTTTCTCTTTCTTCTTCTTTTCCTTCTTCTCCTTACGAACTTGGCCTTTAGCTTTACCAGCACCATCAAGTGAAGAGGAAGGAGGAGAGGAAGAATTAGAGGAAGTAGAAGGCTGGTGGGTAACTCTGGACTCATCTAATTGCTTATTCGATTGTTCAGGAATAGTGGTGTTTTGAACGACATTGGTTGAGAAGAGCCATACTGGCAAGCCAATTGTCAGTCCTAGAAGCGACAATGTGGCCATATGGGGCGCACCAACATCTCCCCAAGAGGAGAAGGGACTAGGATTTCCACCAAGGGGAATTCCTTGGTTGGTAGGCTCCATTTTCTCAACCCAAGATCAACGTAGGAAAAGGGTATGAATATTCCATTTAAAATAAATTTTAACACGCTTTGACACAACTTGTTTTTTTCGTTTTTAAGAGTCGAGAAAAAAAAAAGATGACTCTAGTCTCCTTCGATTTTTAATGAGCCTGAAGTGACAAGTGCTCAGATGGACCTTTTCCGTTAAAGAGTCTGAAAAGAAACGAAAGGGACTGCTCTGGAGGTCTAGGTAGAGGGAGTACCAAACCAATCGCAAAACTGCAGAATACTTTTTACGGTACGGTAGTCAATCTTCCTGAATGTTGTGTTCGGTGCATTGCGATTAGTAGGGTGGCCGACACGGCTTCCTATGGATAAATATTTTAAGCCTATAGGGGTCTCCCAATATATACTCGACGGTACGTGGGAGCACAAGTCCGTACTGGCACTTATCGTCTCAAAGTGGAGGAATCACCCAACCATCAGTGAGGACAACAGTTACCAGGCTTTACGACGCCGGAATACGTCTCTAGCCTAGACCTCTAAATGTTGTGCGTTAAGTTACAAAGCGTTGTTAAGTTCATTGAATTTATTTTAAGTTGATCTTTCTTATGAAGTTTTCCTTTTGGGATCACCACGAGATGTATATGTAATTCCTAAAATGCAATCTAAAGATGATAAACAAACTTTTATCTCTTTTCAACAATGAAAATCCTAGCTACTAAGGGAAAAGAAAGACACAATCTTTTCGCAAAGAGCAAAGAGCACACTGTAAATGCACTTTTCCTAAATCAAGCCAAACAGACTGCCAATATGCAAATGCACATGCATGTGTTTTGTTTTTCACTCTCTTAATATTGATGCCTAAAAAGAAAGTTGTTGTACAAATCTGAATTTGCTTTCAAGTAAAAAACACAAACAAGCTTCTTTTCGAAATCAAAAGGTAGAGATGATTACGACACTTTATGATTTTGAAATAAATACTCGTTTCAACACTAGAAAGTCACAAATTCAGACCAAAGGCAAAAGTAAAAGCATAATTGACTATCAACAGCAAATAAACTTTCTCCTATGATCAAAATCAACACTTACGACAGATCTGAATCAAAGGACGACAGTATGACTACTCTACTTTTGCAATGGAAAACTGTAAATGACATAACAAACACACAAAAACATCTACAGTCTTTTTTTACAAAGGAGGCGGAATTGCAGCAAGGAAAAGGGGTTTTGAAACAGACACATACACTGATCACAGGCTTCAAAAATCAGAGATAAAACTGAAAAAAAATGAAGCAAAGAACCTCAGCTGCACAAGACTAGGCTGATCAACGCACCTGTTACACAGAGAAACTGGATTGCAACGCAGGTTGCCCTCTCGGGAACTGCGCTGAAATGCAGGAACTCTTCACAGTACCTGCGCTGGGGCAGAAACGAGAATTCTATCTGGGTTCTGGGTCACGGTTTGCAGTTTAATCTATGGTTTTTGGCCGAGTAAAAACAATCAGTAATGCACAATCAAAGGGTAGATTTAAAGAAGGTCTAAGAGCTATCACAAAGGGAAATCAGATCATTTGTGAATCAGCTGTTCAAATCATAAACAGATCCAGTGAATGGATTGAAGCAGCAGATGTCTACTTTGCATTTGTTAATGGCAAATGCAGTTCGATTTGCTACTTCTAAGTTTATGAAACAATCAACAAGAGAAACACAAACAAACTAACTAGACAATCTTCCCCAGTGGAGTTGCCATTTTGTTATCGGGATAAGTGTCTATTCAGAACGACTCTATCCCACTAAGGTGTGACAGTTACCTTAGAAACAAACAGAGAAAACTACTTTTGTATTCTTCTTTATGAACTATAAACAAAGAGGAATAGGATGAACCAACCTATGTCTTGCGCTAGTCCTTTGATCCAATCTCTCTCTTCTTTGACAGCTTCTAGCTACCTACTTCCTTACTTGCCCAGCTTCACCAAGTTCCTGTAAGATCACAGAAGAAGAAAACTACACAAAGACATGGATTTATATTCATAAATAGCTTAGGATCAGATTTAAGCTAAACATACAAATGTAACAAGCATCAATGATACACAAGCATGTAGAGGAAACTCAAATAGTTTTATTGATATAACAAGAAGATCCAGGAGGAGTTACAACCGATGATTCTTTATCCAGCATCAACCTCCCAGCAAAGAAGCCCCTCTTCACCTCCAACAAAGCATAAATCACCCAATACTCTGATATCTATCTCAAAACCAACAGTAATTCTTTGCAACGTACAAAATTCCAGCCTCCGGATCTCTAGGATGAGGGATCCATATATAGATGTATGCAAGGAGTATGAGTCAGCTTATGATTTGACTAGTGTCTTCTCTCTGTCAGTTCTTGCTTCCACTTGGAGACTGAGAGCCTCTTACTCATCCTTGGTCGAATTCAGTGAGGCAAGTGTCATTGGAGAAGATTCTGGAAGCTTCCATTGTCTCTCCACCTCATGGAATGACTCTGCCACTTGTCATTTCCCGCTCAACGCACCCTGGTAGTGCATTTAGGTGCGTTGCAACGCACCTAGCTAGTGGACTTGGGTGCTATGCAACGCACTTGGCTAGTGGAGCAGCTGAAATGATCTTGATTTGACTGATTCTGAGCAGTTTCTGGTGGAGAACTTCTGGGAGAAGCTGTAATTTGTTGACCTTGTCCCTTTAGGAGTTAGAACAACACTTTTAGGGACTTAGGAGCCCTTGGTTTATGGACATTTCATGCTTAGAGTTGTAAGGCACAAAAATTTCTATAACACGGCTGAAGGATTATCCTAGGAAGGATCGAAGTCTGGCATCCATTTATTCAGGTAGAACCCTTGGGGGCCCATGAAATATGGACCATTTCGAAAGATAAGGTCTCAATCTTCTGCTAATTTGAAGACAAATACATAATATCCTCTGCCTACTAGATGATTTTGGATTCCTTTAGAGACAAGGGGCCTCCAGTTTCACTAGACCCATCCATCAATGGTTTTGGGAGAGGGCCAGAGGCCCGTAAATTGACCAATAAGCCCGTGTTCTGCTAGGTTCAGCGCAGTTCGGCACGGGTGTTCCGCAGGCAGTTCTACAGAGGGGATGGATTCGACTTTCTTAACAAACTTCTGCTAGTTTGGTTTTTCTTTCCTATTGCTACAGGAGGCTACCAATCATTTAAAGGCAGCAATCTTAGGAGGGAGGGGAGGCCGAGGGCCCCCTCTGGCGTCCATGCTGGAAGACTCAGGTTTTTACCAGATGAAGAGGCTCACCACACAGAGCTTTATCCACTCTCTTTCTGGTTGGCCTCAGCAGCAAGAGGCTGCTGAGAGTGATTTCTACAGAAGCAGCAGTGGCTAGGTCAGGGACTGGGTTGTTGAGCGTGCTCGAAAAATTCAAAAGCATGTGGTCATAGTTCACACTTTTGTCTTCCCAATTTTAATCATTATTTAAAAATATTAAAAAAATCCAATTATGAATCTTTTGCACTCACACTTAAGCCTTTGTATAACTAAATTTTTTTATTTTAATATAATAGACATTGTAATTTTTTATATTAGATATTTTATTACATATGAATTCTTTGCCACACGATTAAGACAACATAGGATACTTCATATCAATTTGATTTTTTCGACATAGAAATTCTACCATAGATTATTTATTTGTCATTGAATTAAGATGAGTATAAATTTAAAGTGAAATAAATAGTTTGTTAAAATAATTAGCTTTTCAAGAATTTATTTATTTTATTTATATCACATATATACATTATTGAATATAAAGATATTGGACATTGTATTTTCACCTCTTTATTTGGTCACATAAGCTAAAGATGGAGTAAAATGTGCTCAAGAATATTTCAATAAATGCTTAACTTTTGTAATGAATGATAATGTTGGGGCCAATGTTCATCGAAAATTATGTATGTAACTATCTTTATTTTGCTTCAAGGTTATTTATTCCATTAATTACTTTTGTTACTTCCTTTCTTCGTATTCAAATGTGTTTCATTATTAGATTTATGAATTTGTTCATGCATTCAATAATTACTATCAATTACTTTTTATATAAAAGGTAGGTACTAAGAAGCAACACTACATATTACACTTGTTTAATTATTTAATTTGTTGAGAAAATAAAAATTAAATTTTCATATTTTTAATTAAAAATAAATAAATAAAAAATGTTTTAAATCTTCTTTTCTTTTTTAAAAGTGTTTTTCATGATTTTATGTACATTAATAATGATTTTATGAGATAGATATTAAAAAAAAAATTGTAATTTTAGCGCTCCATTAAAAATGGGTTAAGTTGTCTTAGCCTGAAATCTCAAAAGAACTATAATTTTAACTTGAAAAAAAAAAAATAACTCTTAATATAATCACTTTTTGATTTAGGTGTCCAATTTTGAATGTTCTTTTAGTCATGATATTTAGTTTATGATGTTATTTTTAATTATTATATTTTTTTAGCCATGGCTGGAAAAATGTTAAAATTTTAAGGTTTTTTTTGTACTCATGATATTTGGTTTATAATATTATAGTTACAAAATGTTGAAATTTTAATTTTGTTTGTACTCATGATATTTGGTTTTAATTTTATGGTTGTAAAATGTTAGAATTTTTAGGTTATTGGGAGTCATGTTATTTGGTGTTTTACGCCATGGTTAAAAATTGTGGGAATTTTAAGGCCTTCCATGATCATGGTTTTGGTTTTTAATGTCACTGCTAAAGAATGTTGGAATTTTAACCCTTAAAGGGGGAGATGCAACATCACCACTTTTTAATTTTGGGTTTTTCTTCATGTTTTTTGCAAAAAAATTGGGTTTTTTTGGCGTCAAGATCTCATTTTGAGGTTACAGTTCTCGTTAATTTGGTAACCTTGTTCCTAATAGAGAAACACCATGGAAAATTTTAGGGGCTAATAATCTCAAGTGGGCTAATTTTTCATGATTTTCAAAGAAAAAAGATTTACCAATTTCCATTTTTTTCTAAATGTTATTTGCACAAATTTTACCGTTTAATTTATTTTACATTAAAATCAAACAAATTATAGATACTATATATAAGATCATTAGAAATTTGAGTATTTTTACAAATATATCACTAAACATTTTATAGTTTGCATATTAAGTACTATTAAGATTCACCAAAGTTTCTAAATTTTAAGATTTTCCCTCAGAAACACTCCTACAATCAAAGCTAAAATCCACACGACTAACAAGGAGGCCAAAGTTGTAAGAAGGTTCATTGAGGATAAAGAAATCATCAACAATATTTAAAGTTTAATCTATACGAGACACAAGATCAAGTAGAGGTAGGTTGAATAGGTATATGTAGGCAATTGATATTTACTAACAGGTTAAAATGATTATGGACAAAGTTCTCATTGAAATGCGTGAGGCACAATAAGAGATTCTATTGTGCATTGATTCCATGCTGCTATAGTGTAGAAGTTAGATGGAGACATGGACAAATTGGCAAAGAAGGTGGCCAATATAGAATTCACATCAACTGAAGAAGAAGATTATTTTCCATAAAAGGCCAATGAGATCACTATATTTAACTAGTCATGCATAGTTCATCTCTCTTTCACTTGGTCGTATTATATAGTATCTTATTCACTCTAGTCAGTTTAGTTTACAAGCTAGATAGGATAGCTCCCAGATATGATCATATTCAAGAAGTCATCTAATTTAGACTAGAATCAAGGCTAGACAACACCTTTGTCAATTTTGTCAATAAACTTAAAATTATGTTTTGTTGGAACAAAAAACTATTATTGTGCTATTGGTTTGATTTCCCCCATTGCAAGCCAATAGCGAAACTCATGTATTTTTGTGATATCATTTCAGGATAATATAATCTCAAAGAGTATCTTAAAGAAAAAGTAGATGAATATGAATATCATTTCCTTTTAACATTCCCTACCCTTAATGATATAAAACATATCTCAACCTAGTTTTATAATTTGTTTTCTTTCCCAGGCCTCCTCATATATTAAAACCATAAAATTTTGATGAAAACAATAAGATTTTGATATTTTATTTTTCGCCATATTTAAATATAGACAAAACATTCTAAACAATATTTAATTTAATTTATCAATTGGATTTAGCTCGTAAGGTTGGAAAAAATGTTGTTATCCTCCACACTTGGGTTCAATTCCTACATGTAATATATTGAGTTCATAATGAATATTTCTTGTGATGGTTTTGAGCCTTATTATCTAAACAATCCCTCCAAAACTTAAACGTATATATTCTTCATATAAAATATAATATGTTTCTCGGTAAAAAAAATAATTTAATTAATTTATTAAATAAAATATATTAACCTTATATTAATACTTATTTTATAGGGAGATATATATATATATATATATTAATACTTATTTTATAGGAGATATATATATATATATATGGAAATTATATGAGTAGCAAAACTTAAATTATGTAATGGATAATGACCATCACAATAATTTACAACTTAATATAAAATAAGCAAATCCATATGCACTTTTCAACATCTATTTTCATCTCACTTATAATGTTCAATAACTAATTTGATGTTCATTTAGATCTAATACTTACGAGTATATTTATTTTATATGTTAATTATAAACCACTCACCACTAAAAGTGATTCATACAATATTTTCGTTATTACAAAAACTGATTATTAATATTATTATTAAATATATTAATTTAAATTTTATATTTATTTGTAATAAAATTTATAATTAATAATTTTTATTTATTTATAATAAAAATAAAATTTATGTTAATGTAAAATTAATTAAAAATATTGAATATATTATTAAATTAATGAAATTTGTGATTAATTTAAATAAATAATAATTAAAAAATAAAAATATTAATAAAATACATTATCAAAATTATTAATAATGTTAATATTTAAAAAATATAATATCATATTATAAATTAAAATTAATAATCATTATTATTGATTTTTTTCTATCATTTATGTATATTTCACCCAATATTCAAAGTCCAAGGTAAAACAAGGGTAGATAGCATAAACGATAAAGACACTACCACCTTGACCATCCACCTTATTTAATAAGCTTGAGGCTTCCTTACAAGCACTACCCTCGAATGTTATAGTTCTCTATAGGTATTACGACAATATTTTTTGCTTTTAATACATCTTACATATTCTAAGGTAATTAAGGTCTCAATTAAAATTTCAATCCATTAAGGTCCTCGCAACCCATTTCTAATAAATGCTTGGTCTTAATTCAAAACTCAAACCATTTTACTTAATAATTTTATTCAGCCTTATTGTATTAGAAGGTAGGGATGAGAGAGGCAAGAGGGGTTATTTCATGTTCCGATGAAAAAATAGAGACTCAGTATGCTTGGGATTGGGAATGGAATCTAATAAACAAGTTTAATACCTTGCACTTTAGCAAGGATTGGAAATTGCATTGGCAAAGAAAATAACTAAAATAATAGTGTTTGGAGATTCAATGATTATAATACCTCAGATGTGAAAAACAAGAGGATTCCAAAGCATAGCTTCTCCCCCCATCCTACAAAGGATCATTTTGCAAACTATGCAATTTGAGCAAGTCCAATTCTTTAATGTGTATCGACATCTGAACATAATGGTAGATTCATTGGTCAATAAGGGAGTTACATTAGAGCAAGGGAAATTAGAATTGGATCATGGTAGATTTCTCAACTCACCCATTCCAGGATCAACAAAATCAAACATCATGGCATTTATGAAGATACAATGGCCTTCACTATCAAATATTTGAACCAGTTTCCACATTGGATCCCATTTGCATACTTCTCTCATCAATCACATGGATTATATCTCGATCACCAATGCAGAATCGTAAGGAATGGGAGCCCTCATTAATCTTTTGGCTATGAATCATGAATGGAATGTACCCCTATCTAAATCGCATTAACATCTGATGACCTGAGGTAGTAAAGTGGGATAACAAGTGACAGAAGGTTTTAATGCAGCAAGGTTAGGAACTGTTAATACAAGAGAGGAGAGACTTGGTCACAATTATGCATTCACTCTTTGCAAACCGATGTTAATATTTTTTATCCCTATGTATCAAATGACTGACATCCTTTGGAGTTGATCGAGATCCAAGAATGGATTTAGAAATTCCTCATCTCAATGACTTAGGGAAGCATCTAAGGTGGAGGTGTGGTTATATAAGGCTCTATTTCATGTTTTAGTATCACATCGCATTGTTGTTGAGTGTTCATCATTGTTGGTTTAGTGGATCTTGACCCAGGTTCAGAGTTAATTGCGCCAAACAAAACCTTACACTAATGGCCCTTTCGGCATCAACCCACGTAGTGCAGGGTGAAGTCTCACCCGAAGCAGTATGGGGGGATGCTGGAACCAAGTTTCCGCATCCAGAGATCATTGTGATGTCTTTTATTGCCCTAGATTTTCCTGCGCATAGATCTATAATCCCCTAGGATCAATACTGTAACTTCCTTAAAATGGCCTCTAAACCTTCATGAAGGTGTATGATAGGTATTTGCGAACCCTTAACAGATGAATCATTCACTTACGTTCATCGTAAAGCAACCTTAGATCTAAGTTCGCATAAATCTACTTAAGTATTAAGTAAACATAACATAATGTATTATAATCTTAGCGTAAATACTTAACATGCATTGCGTACAGTTAGCAAGTTTTATCCAATAGAGTTACGCATAAATTCATCATTATTTCATAAATACATTATTCCATAACAACATATATCGCAAACATAAATAACCGAAGTAAACAAATAAACACATGAATTTCTTCAACAGTCTTCTTTATTAATCCTCAATATGAGGTTACAAACTCAAAACTGCCCTGCGCACTCAGTTGTAGGGGTTCGTGCACCTTGCTGCGAACTTTACTCTAGGCCTCCGAACACTCAGCTGCGGAGCATTTTCCTTTCTATCTACTCGTTGCTACTTGCCCTTTTTCTCAGACATAGACATAAGCATCAGGGAAAATTTTAAGAACCCCGCCTAAATTTACATGTATAATAAATGGGCGAATCTCCATGGTATATAGGAAAAATGGAAGGCGATTTTATCAATAATATGATATGTATATATAATTTTTTGGCGAATCTCTCACTAGGCATGGGGAATATTTTGCTCAATTATAAAATCTTGTGTTTATTGAATACACAAATGAATATTGATTTTTATTTTATTTTTTATTTTAACCAGACTAAAATGTTTAACATACATTAAATTACAACATCCATTTTTACTCTTGATCGGATCAAATATTTTTTCACTCTATGCTAGTTTAAAGATGGATCTATGCTGGTTTAATTCCCCCATTTAAATAGGCTACATTCCAGGTGAATACCATGGGTCAATACCATGTGCCATTTTTATTTTTATTAATACTAATATTAGGGTTAATAATGTTTTTTTGCATGGTATTAATAACAATCTAGTCCATGGTATTTGTCCCATAGTATTTTGCCCATAGGTTTCACCTAAATATAATGCATTTTTTGAATGTCCTTAAATATAAGGTGACTTATGGAGTAAATATAAAAAAAAATGTTTTATTATTTCGCCCATAGGATTCACTTAAATAAAACCTCTTTCTTGAGCCTTCATAAATAGAACAAGGGTTATGGACTAAATATAAAAAGAGGTTTTATTTATTTACCATGCGTCTAGTTTATTTATATTTTTATTTATTTACCATACCTTTTGAGTAAGTATAAAAAAACGTTTTATTTATTTACCATACCTCCACTTTACTAATATTTTTATTTGTTTACATCCTTGCATGTATATAAGGTGACCTATGGAGTGAATATAAAAAATGTTTTATTTATTTACCATACTTCTCATTTATTTATATTTTTATTAATTTACCATACCTCTTTTATAAATATGGTATTTGGGCCTTTGGCCCATAGGATTCACTTAAATAAAACCTATTCTTGAAAATGGGCGAATGGAAGGTTTTAACTCCTAATTTCAAGGGATAAATTTACCTTTTTTACCCTCTCCCTTAAAAGAAGGTGGGCTATTTGAGGTGATTTGTAAAAGTGTAGTACGATACAAAATAATCGCCCACTAAAAATTTAAAACCCCTTAATTTCGCCAAAGGGCGAACATTCGCCCCTAAAATCACCCCTAATAAGCATCCATTTCTATTTGCCTTAAACTCTCTAAGACACATCTATTTATAGCTTTTTACATATAATCCCATGGTCCATGGACCATGGGTGGATCTCAAAACCGACTCGAATTTACATAACAAAGGGGCTAAAACCCCTTTTGAATCCTAACAATCTACGCGCTCTGCATCCACAAATTGCAAAGACTTTACATATTTTCACCAAATTTTACATCAAAACTTGGGTTTTTAACCCCAAAACTGACCCAGGGGACCCCATCCCAACAATCACCATGAATAAAGGTCGTATTCCCTCTTTGAATCTTGATACATGAAATACAATTGTACTGCAATGGTGAATTTGGAAGGTCGATTACATGAGGATGAGAAGGTTACAATTAATAGTTTGCTAGCCACGTTGCTAGAATTAGTTGAAGGGTTGTTGGCTACCCTTCAATAGAAGAATATTGTGGAGGAGCACGAACGAAAATCATACCAACTACTTATGAATACTAAGTATGAACTATTGTAGAGAAAGTTAGAGCACTTTAAGGTTGAAATTTGTTACGAGCTTATATCCTTGGATGCTATGGTGGTGAAGATTGAATAAAATGACAGTAGTGGGGCTCTTATCAGTGTGGATGTGGTTTGATTCAATGGCAAACCAAAGAAGAAGAAGCTCATATGAATTCGGTGGACTGAGACAACTAGATAGGAAGGGGCCTCAGTTGCATGGAGAGATCAGTGTACTAGGAGTCTACTCTGACAGATAACCATGAAATATTTTGAAGTTTTTTTATGTTATTTCAATATAGAATGTTTTTAGGAGTTTTTTTTCTGAGTTTATAGATGAATTTTACGTAGCATAGTAGGTAATTGTTTTCATAAAAATTGTTGGACACCTAATCCTCTAAGGGTTGGTGTGGAAGCTGAACAGCCAAAAGGAGTCCAAGAGACCACTTGGAATATGAATCCAAGGGTCACACCATGTACTATAAATGTACATCATTTGTTAATAACAAGCACACTCTCTTAATTATCTTTCCTATTTTTCTTTGCCATGTGTGTGTTTAACATGGTATCAGAGCAGGCGATCTCCTACCCTACTCAAGTGTCAGCCACGTATTTTTGTGGCCTTTGTAAACTAATGCTCTCCTCCTAATTATGCCTTTCTAAGCATTTGTTAGAATAGAAGTTGTTACCTCTATCAGCGTTGCCATTCTTTTGTTGTGAGCAGACCTGCCCCTGTGACTGCAAAGACGAATATTGCCAAACATGTCCCTCTTTATTTTGTAACTCCTATCTCAGTGTTGCCATTCCTTTGTTGTGAGCAAACCTACCCCTACAACTGCAAAGAGGAATATTGCCAGACCTGTCCCTCTTTAATTTGTAACTCCTATACCTTGACCCTGTGCTCTCAATTTCTCCTACCCTATCAGAACTTTACTATTCTAAGCCCATAATTCTCAGAGTCAATGTATTATTCTTTATGATGACCAGTCGCTTTTTCAAATTCATTGCATATAATGTACCACAACATTTTTCCAACTCATAGTTGGGTATGCAGACTAGGCTCTCGTGTTCATGACCTTTAGAAAATCACCAAAATCATTCTTGATCCTTTGTTTCCCATTATATATTCCTCGAGGCTGAGATTCAGTTAGCTTCCCCCTGCTTGGCAACTAGTATGCATTCCATCCCAACAAATAGCAAATTGAACGACCATAACCCCGATGTTCAACCTTCTTCTTGGTCTTCAAAATCTTCATAGCATGCTAGATTAAGCTCACACATTCGGGAAACCTCTTCCCAAGCTTTGCACTGATTGCAATGCAAATCAGGCACTCGAAAATGCCACAATTGAAATTCTGTTCATAGAATTTCCTCAGCTCAGCATTTCCACATGTTGATTTTTTGCAAAGAATAGCGCAGTGGTTCACAATTTGACTTGCAAAACTCGGAGCTGCTGAATATCACTAAGAGAGATTTGACAAACAGAATAGAGGCTTCTAGTATCAATCGTCTGTACCTGTCACTGTTCATGCCAGATTCCCAAAATATCACAACAATTGTATGACTCTGTCTCTGTTGCTTCTCCAATATACTAAAAATAAATGTGTCTGCTAACCTTCGATGCCGAGTAGGAATTTCCAAATAGGGCGCGCCTGGAGAGACTAGTTGTTCATTGTCAAATAGTTGGGGAGAGTTTGCATGGTATACACCTGCATATTGAGTGCCTAAATATAGTCAGCCACCTCTTGCAATAGAGTGGGTGTGTCCAGACCTGGCATAAGACTCTAAAGCATCTTGATGCAGGAATCCCAAGTTCAAGTCTCCTCTCATGGCTTCAAGGCTCTAGGTAGTTAAAGATTGTCTTTTAACAACAACAATGCCGCACTCAGTACTCAGTTCCCGGATTATAAAGTGTTTGTGCATTCTCAATTTTGAACCTCTACGTTATATATATGTGCAACAACTTGAGAAGTCGACAAGTGGAATAAGACAGACAGTGTTCATTGTGCGTTGAATTTTTGAAGACCTGCATATGGACAACATATGTGGCACATGATTGAGTGCTATGTGATGCACGTAGTAACAATGATGTCCAATTTTTTCACTGATCGATTCAATGTTAAACGATATATGTGTTGGTGTATTAATCGTTATGGGTTTAGGTTAAGTCTGCACTAGTTACTTCTCAAGAAACTTCACACCACAATACTCATTTAAAAGGTCAACCAAAGATATGTACTTGTTATCAGGAGGCCTCTTGCTGCCTTCCTATTGCAAAATGAGTGAATATGCAATCTGGGTTTCAAATACATTATTTAATTTGATTCCATGCTAGAAATACAATGCCTCACTCTCACGTTTGCAATGATGAATGACTTTTGTAACATGAACAGATTCTAGAGTGGGTTTGCAGGCCTCCATTAGTAAGTTTCACCTGCAACTGCATCAACCAGATACACACCATCCTCAAATTCAAGCTGCATGAGACAAAGGTGACCATGTTGAGATAGTTGAACACCCTCACAATCAAAGTCGATCACAAGTTTCGTTTCAGGAGAAGGTTGAAGAAATGCACGCGGAAGTTATGATGCCTTTGTGACAATACACATAGGTAAATGTGCCGAAAGATCCTTCATTTTTTCCATATTATGCTCTGGAACTGAAGGATCAGGCCTATGCTGCTTTCTTCATGCCGCAAATTGATGGACATGGAAGAAGGGACCAGAAACAATGTTGAGAAGCATTGTTCCCTTTCTCCTTTTATCAAGCTTTATATATTAAGATATTTGTCTCTTAAAATCCTATGATTGGGCTAGACGAGGAAAGGATTGGTGTAGCCAATATCTTGTGTGGTATATATATGCTAATGTTTTCTCTTCTTTGAATTATATACCTTGAACTGTAAGTTGTGTTCTTTCTAAAGATGAAATTTTCTTGGTCAATGGTAATGTTGACTTGCTCAAGGTTCTAAATTTCTAGCGATAAAGAAAAGATTCTTGACATAGTATTATGAGTGGGTGTTGCTTCTTTATTTGTTCATAGTTATGCTCAGTTTTTAAAAGGTTTAATTTTGACAATGGAGAATATGGCTCAAATTACTGAAGTATTAGAATTCTTGAAAAATTTGATGCATTCTACTAATCATGATACAGTGAAAATCAGCAAGAACACTCTCTGTGATATTAAAACCTATTTGCAGTATACACAAGAAAAGGTAGAATTTTTGGAGCTTGAATCTCATCTTCAGCAAGAAGAATTAAAATAGAGGAGTCATCATTCTAAACCTGTTTCTGTTTGAGAAATTTTAACAGACTCCCATAAGCAGCAAGCTGATTCAGATTTAGTACCCAATGAAGCAGCACTTATACATGTAGAAGTAGAAATTCAACATACACTTCCCAAGCCCATCATCAAACCTTCGGAAGAGCTTGTCCACAACAAGCACAAAACTGGTCTTGGATATGACAAGGATGTGTCCTTTCATATTCTAGACTACTCAAAGCCCATTTAGTTTCAGAGTTCTAGATTCCTTCATGATCGTTCACCTCCAACTATTCCAGATTCTGTCCCTCTTCCACAACAACAGATTATGAAATGCCAACACTGTGACCGAGTTTGCCATCTGAAAGATCACTGTTTTGATCTTCATCCATGTTGGCACTATCATAAAACCACCCATTCTTCACACAAATGCTTCAGAAACAAACCTCCTGCAAGAACAAAGATTCATCTTGGATGGGTCGCTTCTTGGAAATGGGCATCAATAGCCAAGAAGATATTCCAGTCACATGTCAGATCTTGTTCTAGAGTATTGAATAGTCTTGCAGCTGATTTTTCTCCATCAACTCACCTTGTATCTAATAGGGGGGGAAATGATGGTCATCTACAAGCTTCAAAGCCACATCAAGCGAGCCTGAGCCACAACATGCCATACCAGATTCAGAGTTGTAGCCAAAGACAAAGATGCCCCTGAGCATGCGTTCAGTCGATGATACCTCTTCAAAGAATTGGGGACACTTCTTCTAGCATAAGACTTCAGCTTCTTGCCAGTTTCGGAAGAGTTCCAGGAATTGCATTAAGCATTCCAGAGTTGTTGGTCATCCTTAAACCATCACAGGTTGAGACTTCCCTTTTCAGGTTCAGGTTCTTCCTTTTATGCGGGGTGAGACCTCCCTTTCATGGTTGAAGGTTTCCCTCTTCAAAAAATCAGGAACGCTTCCTCTAATAGAAGACTTGAACTTCATGCTAGAATTGGAAGAGTTCCGGAAACTACATTAAGCATTCCAGTGTTGGTGGTCATCCTTAAACCACCGCCCTTTATACCAACATTTCAGAGAGAACATCCAACCTAATTACAGCTATCTTCTTGGACTCATACATAACCCTTCGGATTAAGGGGGGGAATTTTGGACACCTAATCCATTAAGGGTTGGTGTGGAAACTGAAAATCCAAAAGGAGTCCAAGAGACCACTCGGAATATGAATCCAAGGCTCACACCATGTACTATAAATATACATCATTTGTTAATAATAAGCGCACTCTCCTGATTATCTTTCCTATTTGTCTTTGCCATGTGTGTGTTTAACAAAAATAGATTCTCCATATTTTGGACTTCTAAAAGTGGTGTCTTTGTAGAACATGAAGAAATATGTAAGGGTCTTCCCTTAGAATCCAAATTTTTTCTAATATAAATCAATATATGTTTCTTTGAAAAAAAATGTCTCATTTTATTAGAAGGATTTAAATGCTATTGCATTTGCCTCACTAATTTAATCCTAACTTAAAAATCAAAACAAGTGCCAAGTTATTACAAAAAGTTTTACATATAATGTTCTTTAAAAGTATTTTTTTCTTTTTTTCTTTTTAATAATAATAGTAAATACTTATATTAGAAACATGTGTTTAGATTACAACCATACAACAATAGTCCAAAAATGGTGAGTTTTAAGTTGTTTCTTTAATTTTCTTTTTGTTTCTTGAATTCAAGAAAAAAATATGTCCAATGTACTAGTATTCAAAAAAAGTGGAAGATATATATCTTCCAAAAAGACCTTATAAGTCTACAACACATAACTTGCATATATTAATAGGCACTTGATTTTATTACCACCATCACTCAGAATGTCTTCATTTAGGAGTTCCTCATTTCACTGAGGGGAACAAAAACATTTAGATCAAGAATTTCTAAGATGTTGTGATTGGTAGATTTACCTAACGAAGGATATTTTTGCTAAATTTGGTCTAAGATATGTTTAAGATACTCCATATTTGGACAAATGGCAACTATTTTATCCTCGGTCCTCTAAAATTGAGATTTATGTTCCACTATCTTCTCCATTGCATATTTCATACTTGATACTTTTTTAATATGATGAATTTGGACTTTCAAGTTTTTTGTTTGTTGCAACATGAGCTCCTCCTTCTAATATCTATGTTTAGCACTCCAAATTCCCCTCTTGTATGCCATAATAATTTGATATTCACATACTTTGTATTGTTTCTTTTCCAACCCTAAAGACTTCCCAACACAAACCCATGTCTCAATACCAATCACTTTCAATATCCCACTAATCTACATGAGACAGCAAACCACACTTGAATCCCTCCTTAATATACCAACTGAAGAATGGAAACACCATACATTAAATCTTGAGAATTTTCTTGGGTCTCTACCAAATTCATCCACCAAAATCGGCTTGGAAACCTTCCCAAAATTTGAAGTCCCAATTATGTAATCAATGTATTCTCCTATTTATAATACTAAATAGAGATATCTTCCTTGCTCTGTCTCATTAGATTTCATTATGATAGAATTAACGAAGTTAACGTGAGACATAATCCAAAGTTTCCAACCTCCCACTTGGATTGACTACACCCATGATTTCCATGGCCATCATGTTGCACCATCAAATATTATTTTACTCCTTATTCCTTCACCCAACTACCTTCGGATAGGTGTTAAAGAAATTTTGAGATCTAATATGGGCCTCGGAACAAAAATTTACAACCAAAATCAACTTTATAAGAACCAATAAAATTCATGATGATGATGTCAACCATGGGGGATGAATCACCATTTTTGGAGTAAAAAAGTAAAAAAATTAAAAAAATATTAAAAAAAAAAAAAAAAAAAAAACTATTTTTTCAACTTGTACTTTCAACTTATACAGTTTTACTCAAATTTCAAGTGGGAACACTCGTTGGATGCATAATTTAATTCTTCATCCAGGGAGTACCCATGTTGCATACTTTTGATGGACCTTGCTACACGAAAAATGAGAAATACATGAAAAACGCAATTGCAATCATTTTTTTATGTATTTTTCATTTTTCATGTAGCAGGGTGCATCAAAAGTATGAAACATTGGTACTCCTTGGATGAGGAATTAAATTATGCATCCAATGAGTTCTTCCGCTCAAAATTTGAGTAAAATCGTAGGTAGATAATTTGAAAATACGACATGAAAAAATAGTTTTTTCTTTTTTCCCTCTTAAATTTGATGATGTAATGCAATCTTATTTTCCACTATTATTTTACAATATTCCTTAGGAGGCCTATTTTAGACCTCAAAATTTCTCTAATGCAGTATCATCTCATCATTAAACATTATGTGATCCACACGTGACACAAGGGATGTAGGCCAATGCCAACCCCAACCTTGCATTACCATATTTTTTTCGTACATCAATCTTACCTTAGCCTACTCCTTACTCCACCCCCATGCTTGGACATAATCCGCCCACTGTATATGTTGATAAATGTAGCAAGAAAGTCTCAATTTGAGTTTGCCTTGATCAAATAGAGAAAATTTGAATTTCCACATCAGCAGACAACTTGGAGGTAGTTAACTAAGGTGGCATGGTTCTTGTCACTCAGTTAGCTCAGTAAATTCAAGTTAGAGGGCTTGGAGTTCATTTATGCATGTGTGATTGCTAATTTGTAGCAATCCAATTCAGTTATTTCTAGTTGTATTCAGTTAAACTAGTTCTAATTATTGATAGAACTAGTTGGAAGTTAGTTGTGCAGAGGAACAACAATCTAACTCAGTGATCATCCAGTTAACTGATAAATCAACCAAAAATAGCTAGTGCATGTAGAGAATTTGAGTTCCCCAACTGTGGTAGAGATTCCAAGGCAGTGTAACATCAGTTGTAGACTAGTCTTGAGTGTACAGGTGTTGTATGCAGTCAGAGATCCAACCTTGGGAATTGTGAAATCAATTGGAGGAGAATTCCTAAAAAATAGGGACATAATTCCTCAGGATTTGCACAAGGAAATAGGTGCTCAAGCATAAGCATAAATTGACTAAGTCTAGATCAGAGCTTCTCATTAAGAAGACAGAAAGGTTATTTACTTGCAGGTTGAGCTCAGAGCGAGCAAGAAATTGTAATACATTCTTTATTCATCTTGTTAATGCAAGAAGGCTTAAGGGGTTTTTTCCAATTGGTTTCCCCTAGAAAAATCTATTTACTTGTGTATGTGATTGATGCATTTTTGTCAATGTTGTTCTAAATTATGAATTAATTTTGGCAGAGTAGTAGAGTAGAATTGTGTCTCTTGATTTATTTTAATTTCTTGAGAAATTACAATTCTATCGCCATATTTATCTAGTATATAATGAGTCATCATTAGTACACCTACATGCTCCACAATTATAATAAAGGACACCTAGATTTCATACATTACATAATTTTATAATTCATCAAATGGATTATGGCATTGGAAAATAGCCAACTTGTCCATTTATAAGCAAAGTTCTTGCCTCTTTCACAACTCATATATTTTCCATTATATCTACTTGTTGATTATTTTTCCTAAAAATGCTAAACATAGAGAATTCAATTGTGTGTTTCAAGAGAAGCCTAATTCATTGAAGAATGCATTTTAATTTGACATTCACTAGGCTAGAATTTTTAGGATATTATAAATAATAATTTTGGAATCTCCAACAAAGGTTAATTTATGAATCTTTAGAGCCTTTGTTTGAATTATACCTTGTAGGCGAGCGTAAACTTCCACCTAGTTATGTGTTTGCACACATAATCTTCAGGAAATTTTGACTTGTCCTCTAACGTGAGATCTCCCCCACTAACTCCCCACAACTCCTTCCAACCCAAAAGACATCTTATCCTTACTAAAATATGTATGCACATCAAACTCAAGTTGTTTCCAATATACATAAAAGTATAAATCAAAGGGGGCATGAGGTTTACAATTAATAAACATATCCACTCAAGGGAACACTTGTTGGTTGATGGATCCTACATATTAGCATGTTATCTCATGGACTAAACAATGAAGTCCATTATAATACATTTCACATGGTAATGAATCCTTTGAGGCTCAAATACCTAAAGGAGCAACTAGGTCATTTCAATTTTAGGAAAACTTAAGAAACATTCAAGATATATAAATGTGTTGAGAATGGCCCTCCCAATGTCTTATAAGAGGTCCTAAAGCTTGAAAGTGGTCCCAATTTATACCTATGCTTATGAGTGAGTCATTGCATTTCAAATGGAAAAGCTTCATAATGGACTCTACATATGTTAAGTGTAGCTTACATTCTTTATCCTTAGATTTTCCTTTTTGGTAATATTCGACATTTAAATGCAAATTTTGCAAGCTATCTTTTGTTGGAATTGGTATAGTATATGCCAAGAACTAGATGAGGAAACCTTGAGCTCTTATATTTTCAAACAACTCTTCAAATTATGTCATTATTTTATGATAAAAGCTTTGAAGCAAGTAGATAATGACCTCGTTTGTTAGTGAGAGTCTATATTGCATCTAATAAAAGTTTAAAACTGAAGTTTGTAGAATCTGATTGGTCTTAATGGAATCTGGATTATCATTTCAAAAACAACACTTAATTTTTTTTCCTTTTTTTAAACAACCCATCTCACAAAATAAATCATATCATCAAGTCAAATTTATAATGAGATTCCAATTCCAAAATATAATATTGATTTTAATGAGCTTCCAATTGGTATTGCAATAAAATTAGTTGAATTTTTTTCTCTATATTCGTTAGATTCAACCAATGTAAGATATTATCCAATTTAATTGAAGTTTTATGAGTGTTTTAAAGGATGATTATTTGTTGATTTAGTTGTTGATTCATAGTAACTACATATAGTGATCTATATGATGTGGTCCTTCAATGAATAAAGAAGAACAATAAATGACAAATAACTTAGCCATGGCATTAGCTACTAATATAGTATTTACATGAAATTCTTGGTAACCACACATCTATACTACACTTATTGGATGTTGTTTATTGTTCTTGACAATCACTAGAAAAACCTATGTGAAAACCTCTCATGTGCCAACATTGATGGATGAATGAAACTCCACTAAATAAATTAAGACTTATGTTAAACTCTTAGATTAGGGAGATGGTGATCATGAAAACTCATTTTCAATTAAGGCATTGTGTGTGAAATAATGTTATAAAGTACTATTAAAAAGCTATAGTTTATATGGGTCTATTACAAGTCTATTTGGGCACATCACTCCTGATGATCAGATCAGTGTAAACAGGGTCTATCATACCCTGATTCAGTTGCTACATGCCCTAGACATGCCACCTCATTGAGTGCTTTCGTCCATGAGAGTTTCTTGACTTCAAACCCTGTTGAAGTGCTTCCTTGGGTCACCAACACACCCCTGGTTATGGGTAAGTGCTCTGCAGAGTAGGTAGCCCCATTCAAGGCTATGTTGCAGATCACCTAAGCCCACTCAAGCTTGAGTTGGGAAAGAATCCTTGAAATGTTCATTGGATCCTGAGTATATTCCTCCTTTCTAGAGCCTTCTAGAAGGAACCCAACTCCTATTCTATCAAGATGAGCTCGAGTTAGGATAGCCTTGGATCATCTAATCCTCTATCCTCTCATCCCTTTGAACATGGAAATTGATCATCCAATTATGAAAAACCATTCAATGTCATATTAATGACAAAACCACTTGCATTCATCTATAAATTGGCCTCCCATCATAGAGCCAAAGAGCTTGGATATTATAGAGAAATATTGTTGGTTTAGAGACTTGAAATCATTGTCAAAGTGATGTTATGTTACTAAATTGATGTTTCTATTGGTGTGATGAGGGCTCGAACTAAGCTAGATGAGTGACACAAGATCGAACCACATTGGGTGTAACTTCTCCTTCTATCAATTAATAAAGTTGTTTGTTCCTTTTCCAATACTTTTGTCTATATCTATAATGAATGTATGTTCAAATGTTGTTGATTCCATTTGTTTACAATAAATAGATCATATGATTTGATTTTTTTCGTCTTATGTTTATGTTGGCAGGTACCAATTGAGCAAATTCAGCTTGAGCAGAAGCGACGAGAGCAACTCAAAGGAGATCAAAGGAAGTGAAGGATGACAAATAGGTTCTTTTATCTTATCTGTTTATTGTAGGAAAAGGTTAAACATCTTTACTTCAGTTGTTCTAAGTGTAACTACCCACTTAGAGAAGATATAATTATCCATGGGTATAAATTCCATATAAAAAATTGGCGACCATACTGGGGAATGACCATCATTCCTGGTAGTTATCCCTTGTCTTAGCAGCACCAGTAGACTTTTCTTGAGTTCATTTACCTATATTAAGTCATTTTGAAGCTTGTTTGGTCAAAATGTGTGCTTATTTGTGTGTTGATAGTGCTCTATGGCATCAACGCACTATTGTTCTTGACACAGTGCACTGCAGAGCAGCCTTAGCCTAGAGATAGTGCTCTGCAATGCACTGTCTCCCACTCAGGGTTGCGTTGGTCCCTGTCAAGCCAAAAACCCATCTTTTTGCTTGATTTTTTCCAAACTGTTTCACATCTTGTTTGTTGAATGGTCAATGTTTCTCTGTCTCTAAAGTCCAAATTAGCATTTCTTTTCCATGCCCACTTTGGCTTTGTTTTTCAATGTTTCTTTATTTTTTCGTTATCATTGTCGAATCAATCCAAAATTTAGCTTACATTGATTAGTCTTTACTTTTCTGAAAAAGAATTGTGGTAAAGTCTTCATTTCTTCTGAAAAGCATTGATTGATCATTTGTGCATTTAGTTTCTTTATGTTCATCTAAACATTAAAGGAATGAAAACAAAAAAATGCATAATGCATTTAGATGTTTGTATGTGCTTGTAGGAATGATATAGGGAAAGTTGCTTTAAATCTGCTCTATGCTCTTTGTTTAGAGATTCTCATTTCTCTATCCCTTTTAGTTACAGTTTTCATTGTTTAAATCAAATGAAAATAATTTTTCCCATCTTAGTTGCATTCTAGGAGTTTCAAAAACATCATGCGGTGAACCTGAAAGGAAAAATTTTAAACAAGGTATATTATTGTAGTCGTTGACTATTTTACGAAATGGGCCAAGGCGATGCCTACATTAAACAACAGTGGTGATACAGCTGCACTTTTTTTCTTCAACCATGTGGTTGAATGGTTTGGTGTACCACAAGATGCAGTTACAGATCATGGTTCGCATTTTTGCAATCACATGACGACTGAATTAACTGCCAAGTTAGGACTCTCACATGATAGTTCTACTCCTTATTATCCACAGGCTAATGGACAAGTTGAAGCCATCAACAAAGTCCTTAAGTGAATGCTTCAATGAATGATATGAGTTCACAAACGAAACTGGCATTTGATCCTATACTCAGCTTTGTGGGCTTACCAAACCTTGGTAAGAAACGCAACTGGATTCACACCTTTCCAATTGGTGTATGGTCTTGAGGCAATCTTGCCAATACAATGTGAGATTTCATCACTAAAACTCGCAATTGACTTGTTAGCTGACACTTTTGATGAGGAATCACATTTCTTAGAACTCATCCATCTAGATGAAACACGTCGTGAAGCCGCATTGGACAACGAAGCACATAAGAAACAAATTAAGGCGCAATATGACCGCAATGTCAAGCCTCGCATATTCTCAAAAGGAGACCTGGTCTTGATTTATGATCAGGAAGCCGATAAATTAGGAACATGAAAATTTGAACCACTATGCATGGGCCCCTACATTATCAAGTGTGTTTTGGCAAAAGGCACTTATGATTTGGTTGATTATGATGGAATTCCATCGTTGCAGCCCTAAAATGGGTTGTATCTTAAATGTCACTATGCTTGATTATGCATAGTAAAAACACTGTATATATGCTTTGATTGCGTGTTTGTGTCACAATGTGACTTTTAGAGTTTTTATGTGGTTAGTAATCTGCTTTTCATTTGTTGCAGATGTTGGAATCTGTGGAACCATTTGTTGGTTATGTTGATGGTGCTATTCGTAGTAAGCAAAACCTATCCTCTGCAGCATGGGCCATATTCGATCCAAGTGATGAGTTTGCGAGATTTTAAGGGATTTGTATCGATCGTTCTACGAACAATATCACTGAGTATAGTGCATTAATCAAACTCCTCTTTGATTCCATTTCACTTGGCATTCACCGAATCATCATTAGGCTAGACTCACAACTTCTCGTACTACAACTTACGAATGTTTATACCATCTGAAGTCCAACTATTCATCATATATTCCTTAGAGTTCGTCTCTTGGAAAGACATTTTGATTACGTTCAATATCAACACATTTCTAGAAACTTTAATGCATTGACTGATTCTTTAACGACTTACATGTTAAATAGATATTTACGACATATATAAAGAGTAAATTTTCAATTCACATCAACAGTTGAATAGGATTACACATAACCATACAAAAACACTGAAAGTAAAATAGATATATGTTCAAAGTTTTTACAAAAATTTGTGTCCAAGAAATGTTGGTTATCTGACCTCAAAACCTCAAGATGCATACAGTAAATCATCCTGAGTAGATCCAATGATTCTCATGATAATAGGCCACTACCTGAGCTATCATGCGCAATAGCCTCATTCAACGACTAGGTACACCAATAGTATGGTGTTGTAGTCTCATCGGTAACTCCTCGATCCGAACATTTGGTATACTGGGGGTTAACCCCTCTATATGATGTTGCAACTTCGCCAGTGTCTCAATCAGATCTAAATCCTGGAGAACTACTCTTCTGACATTTCTCCCCACTGGTTCACCTGCCTCCTGTTGATGACCCATTGGTTGAACAGTGCCAACATCTGTATACATGAGAACATTTTTAGTTTAGTCTTGGAAACATCAAAAAACACAAAAACATGTAAAAACTCAAAAAATCAAAAATACATGGTCAAAACAATTTACCTATAGTAGCCCATTGAGCACCCAATAGTAATCTCAAATCTAAATCTCTACGGAAATCCATCCCTGCATATGGATGCTCCTCTATAACAATATGTTGTTGACGGAGCCAACTGAAGAATGTAGTAGAAAATGAGATTCATGACTGACCAGCATGTCTAGCCATAAAATCTACCCATCTCTGCATCCGTGGATCTCTAGGACTAGCTAAACTCAGTGCCACATGTTGAGGTTACATCAATGGAATTATCTCCAAAGTAAAGGCGATCAAGATCGGTCCATAGCTGAAATTTTTCTTCTTACCGCTTTTTACTTTATTCAATTGCTCTTTCATCAAAGAGAATATTGCCTCACACCAGTTGAACATAGTTGGCTTGAGACACTTGAGCGCATACTGCATGTATGATCTGTTCACGACATGAAGTGTCACGCTACACTTTGTGATAGTAAAGAGGATTGTTCTCAAGGGCATATCATGAACATCCCTGATGTTTAACTTTCCATCTTTTCTAGGCCGTGTACCTGGTCAGAAGAATTATCGAATGTAGTCACTCACTGATTCGCCCCCACAGGCAAAACCTAAAAGAGAAATGGGGGCACCACGTCTCGACAATCCTGTGAGAAATTAAATATCATCGATCAATATAGGGAGCACTTTATCCCCTATGTGAAAATCATGTTCTGTTAGATCCCATGAATAAACCAAGAACTGCAATAATTCTAACTATTGCCTCATCCCGGATAACCTGAAATATTTGAGTAACCCACAATCTATGAGAGCCTCAACAGTACCAGGATCATTTAGGGCAACCATATCTTGTTTTTCATGTTCTCTTTCACACCATGTGATAGCCATTCTGATCCGATCAAATTCTGAAATCACACCATAGGCTTAGTTAGGATCCATTTCATGCACAAAACTGAAGATATTTTGGGTAGAAATGATGAGTCAAATTTCTAAACTGCACCCAACACACCCCTGATCTTTAGACAGTGCGATGAAGAGTAGTTTCCCTTCTATTTGACTGCTCTGCAGCATAGTTTTCAATGCATAAGGGTGCACCAATCCTAGGGCGTGATATATTTACCCTAGGGACCCAAAAAACCTAAACATTTTTCCTGAAATTGAAAAAGAATGACCTTAAATGAAATAGAAGAGGTAGATCTCCTACCTAGTCTTGAGGGCATGAAGAATGATCCACAGAATCTTCTGCAATCAGCTGCTGAAGTTTGAGGTAAAAAACTGGTTTAGAGCACAAAATTGAATGATAAATGTCAAATGGTAAAATGACTTGGTAAATTCTTGTTTTATGGTTATTTCATTTGCATTAAATGAATAAACTATAGTTTTTACCTATTTTTGCTAATGAAACAGGTATGTTTAATCAGTTTGGTGGTTCTTTGAGCAGGTTTACAGGTGGCATAGTGAATTTGATGTGCATGATTGTAAAATGTACTATTGACCACAGAGCATACTTTTATCTCTTTTTGAGCTATGCTAAACATCGAAAAAGGAAACCCCCTAGATTCCTCTTTCAACTCTTTTCAGACTCTCAACATATGAAAAGATTGTCAGTCACTTGTCCTTTTTAGCTTGTAAATGGATTGGAAACGACATCTACTCAATATAAGTTTAACCCTTTTCCGAACTGAGATAGATTACTTACAAAAAAGGAATACGTTGATCGAACATGGTCAATAGGTTCTCTCTTGTATTATTTTACAATTTTTCAGACTTGAGAGACAAATTTACGAAAAAGAACTCGTGGAGTTTTCTTTTTGTCCCTTTTCAAACTCTCTAAACATGAAAAGGATTGAGTTCTCATTTTTTTTAAACTTGTTAAAGCACCAAATAGTGAAAGACTTTTCCATCATGACAAGACTAAGTTTCACCTTCGCTAGACTTGTTAAAACATCACATAGCGATGGATTCACCCGAAGGGTAGAATTATACATCAAGCATATGTTATCCTTCTCAAGCTTGTTAAAAAATAAAGAGGTTTATGACAAGTTCTTCAGCGTAAATCACATGATAATACATTTGTCAACGCGTTTCGAACCAACGAGTGTGGTTCATCATCAGGACAAGTTGAAGAATCCAATCATGGCTAAAAATTAAATAGGGAGAGCAGACATTCCAACGGCCAGGTTTGGCTGAAAAATGGCTATATTAGGTCAGACATGATAAACTGCTAAAATTGACTAAGCAATGGCTAGATTTGTCAAATAAAATTGTTTAAATTATAGGAATTTAAATATGATGAAACAAATATTATTTTAATACCTATCATGTGTTGTTTTAAGTGAAAAAAAAATTATGAGATGTGAATTTATAATAAAAGGGATAGAAATGTTAACATATAATAATAGATCCAGGGGAAGTACTTGAAAGGATTTAATATAAACTACATTAATAATAATATTATTATAACAAGGTTATAGTATTAATCTTCATATTACTGGCTTGTGTAACTAATTATAAATTTAATAGTAAGGATATTTAATGGGAATAAGTATTAATAGATCTATGTATATTAGTAATTGTTATCCCTTGTTATCCTTTAACCTACTTTCTTTAGCCATAATTCTTTGATCCTCTCCCTTGGTTTCTTATTTTTAAGAGATAGTCCTTTTCATAACTGGATTAACTTATCTAGATATTTAATAGCAATTTTATGTTCCATTAGACAGCCTCCCTAATTAATTTATATTAATCAATTACCCATCCTTTAATAGTAATACTACTATTATATTATAATACAATAAATCCTTTCAGTTACTAATTTTCCCTAAAGCTATTAATATATGTTCCTAATAGATAACTTTACTAATAAATTTATATTATTTAGTTACTCTAACCATTAATAATAAGAATACTAATAATAATATTACTATAACAAGAATATAATAATAACTAATAGTATATTACTATTAATATATATTATATAATATAACGATTTTTGATATTATTTTAGTTAATATTATCTTTACAGCTACTAATATACATAGATCTATTAATACTTACTCCCATTAAATAACCTTACTATTAAATTTATAATTAGTTACACAAGCCAGTAATATGAAGATTAATACTATAACCTTGTTATAATAATATTAGTATTAATGTAGTTTATATTAAATCCTTTCAAGTACTTCCCCTAGATCTATTATTATATGTTAACATTTCTATCCCTTTTATTATAAACTCATATCTCGTAAAAAAAAAATTCACTTAAAATAACACATGATAGGTATTAAAATTACATTTGGTTCATCATATTTATATTCCTATAATTTAAACAATTTGATTTGACAAATCTAGTCGTTTCTTAGTCAATTTTAGCCATTTATCATGTTTGACCTAATATAGCAATTTTTCAGCCAAACCTAGCCGTTGGAATGTCTACTCTCCCTATTTAATTTGTAGCCATGATCAGATTCTTCAACTTTTCCTGATGATGAACCACACTCATTGGTTCGAAATGCGTCAACAAATGTATTATCATGTGATTTACGCTAAAGAAATTTTCATAAACTTGATATGGATCACAGAAGCCTCAATTCAACAAATAAAGAGGTACTGGTCAGCAATGACTGTGGAAAATGGGAAAAGGGATAAATCACGTTATGGTAGCAAGTCGCTCTTGAACATGACACTTTCACTTCATCTTTGTGACTATTTGGGTTGGGTTATCTACTTGATGGTTATCATACCTATGGTCTATCACACCATCCATCACTTTGATTTTGGGTCAATACTGCCAATCCATTTAGTGTTGCCGACATGTTCAAGAGAAGTCACTCAGTAAACTTTATCCTTTGCAATACTCATAAACCTTCATTTTCATGACCGCCATTCCTGAACATTGTGTAATTAGTCATATTCTGTCTTCAAAATCATTACACTCGTTTCGTGTCATTGATGGGGGATATATCAAGGACCTCCTGCGATGAGTTGCTTCTTGTCGACATTAGCACATTATCAAGGAAGTTGACTTAGAAAAACCCTTCCAGTACCTTGAGGCTTGCATACATCAATGGCAAGTTTCTCGCTTCCAACGACAGGTTGACATCACAAGCCTTCGACCGAAAGAATTTATATGGTGTTCGACATCAAAACATCTATTCACACCATGCAGAATGTATTGTAGTACCTTGAGAATCATTATCATTATTGGTGATTTCTCTCACGTCTGTTAACAGCTTACATCATTGGCTAGTAATCAGGCAGTGTCTTCCCATGTTCGACTTTAAATCACATTTTCACATGGTTAGACTCGTACTTGAGCAAATCATTGGACGAGATAGAGGACCCTGGATCTAGTTTCATCCATCCAAGCTACGATTTTAGGAGAGTACTAAATCATTTGTACGATGGCTTTACACAGATGGTCATCTTATCATGGATCTATATCTATAGACGACTATCCAATTTATGTACATGTAATGAAAAGTTTATATGTTGAGCATGGGTATGCCTTCCCTTAGAAATTCATGAAAAATTCAAAGATATCATGATATTATGTATTGTAATTGATGTAGGTCACCGTTCACTTCAAATCCTCCTCATCACATCATAAAGCATATCACTTAACATTATCATTTTTGACTTCATGCTTTAAGGGGGCAGCTGTTACAAGTCTATTTGGGAACATCACTCCTGATGATCAGATCAGTGTAAATAGGGTCTATCAAACCCTAATTTAGTTGCTACATGCCCTAGACATGCCACCTCATTGAGTGCTTTCATCCATGAGAGTTTCTTGACTTCAAACCCTACTTAAGTGCTTCCTTGGGTCACCAAGGCACCCCTGGTTAGGTGTAAGTTCTCTACAGAGTAGGTAGCCCCATTCAAGGCTGTGTTGCATAGCACCTAAGCCCACCAAAGCCTGCGTTGGGTGACAATCCTTGACATGTTCATTAGATCCTGAGTATATTCCTCCTTTCTAGAGCCTTCTACAAGGAACCCAGCTCCTATCTTATCAAGATGAGCTCGACTTAGGATATCCTTGGATCATCTAATCCTCTATCCTCTCATCCCTTTGAACATAGAAACTAATCATCCAATTATGGAAAACCATTCAATGCCATATTAATGACAAAACCAATTGCATTCATCTATAAATTGGCCTCCCATCATAGAGCTAAAGAGCTTGGATATAATAGAGAAATATTGTTGGTTTAGAGACTTCAAATCATTTTCAAAGTGATGTTATGATGTTGGATTGATGTTGCTATTGGTGTGATGAGGGCTTGGACTAAGCTAGATGAGTGACACGAGATCGAACCACATTGGGTGTAACTTCTCCTTCTATCAATCAATAAAGTTATTTGTTCCTTTTCCAATAATTTTGTCTATATCTATGATGAATGTATGTTCAAATGTTGTCAATTCCATTTGTTTACAATAAATATATCATATGCTTTGATTGTTGTCATATTCTGTTTATGTTGGTAGGTACCAATTGAGCGAATTTAGTTTGACCGGGAGTGACAGGAGCAACTCAAAGGAGATCAAAGGAAGCGAAGGATCACAAGTAGGTTCTTCTATCTTATCTGTTTATTTTAGGAAAAGGTTAAACTTCTTTACTTTAGTTGTTCTAAGTGCAAATACCCACTTAGGGAAGATATACTTATCTATAGGTATAAATTCTGTATAACAGGGTCCCCTTATGAAAACTATGGATGAGCATAAATCTTAAAACTATTCAAAAAGAAAGTGAAAGCGATCTTCAATACATGAAGAATTTGAAAATATTAAGAAGTTATTAAACCTAATATTAGATGGAAATTTAGAGATCTAATACATGATATCTTGTAATGGTTATTATTGTGTTAATGAAGAGTGTTTATGTGAGGGAAAGGTCTTAGTTGAGATTTCTTGGTTCTCCACATTGAGATTTTATGGAAGAACTATCAAGGATATATTTGATGCCAAGTTCAGGATTGGTTTAATCACAAAGTTGAAAGTCAAATTTATGTTGGTATCTAGAAAACTTGATTCTTGATAGGGTAAATGATATTATTCCTAACTCAATGTTTATAAATTTGGGCCTTAAGATTCCCATTTCTAGTTGGAAACCCTAATTGAAGAGGAACAAAGCTAGGGATCTTAAGAAATATAAGTTTGTTGATGGTTGTTATAGATGGACTTTCCACAAACCCATTTTAGATAAATAAATTGAGGTTCAAGTCCAAAAAAATGGGATGAATTTTCCAACTTCTCTGTGTATGAAATCTATTGATGGAGTCCAAGAAGGAAACAAATTTAAGTCGCTAGTGGGTTGATGGACTTTTAAAGGTGTGTATCCTATTTATGATATCTAGAATTACCACTGTGATATGATTCATTACTTAAAATAGATGCATTGTAAGTTGAAAAAATATTTAAAGATTAGATTTGGAGTGTTGTCCTCTATTTATGATATCTCTAGTTACCAAAATTATATGAGTATTTGCTTAAAAAATACTTCGAAGATTAAGAGCCTAATTAAATACCATCCATCTATAAGCCTTTTGTTTTTATTATTATTTTTTTAACCAATATTGGGAAGTTTTGTATTGATCAAAATCTATGCCTAAATACCTAACAATGTTTTGAAATTACATATGGAGTATATTGTAGGTTTGTAGCTTCTAGTTGTTCAAAAATACTAACCACGGGATAGAGAATTAGTAAATTTCATCTAGTCCAATATATCTAATTGCATAGACCCAATAGAAGACACACAATATAAGACAAGATTTTTCTTTCATGCTAACCTAAAATAGTATTCGAGCATTACCCAGACACTGGGAAGAAACATGATTCATAGTTGGAGATTCTACATTGAAATCAAGAATAATTTGAACAAGAGTACTAACAAGGTTGACAGAGGAAATGTGAGATATAGTGCCTTGAGATCCAACTTGTTGTAGATTTTAAATTTGGCTCCTTAGGATACTAATTTCATCCTTTGTCCACTAAATCTATTGTTGTTTTCCAATCATGATGTCCATTGTTGATGATAATTGGAATGCCAATTCACTATAACACAATTGCAATTGTACCATTGTATCATGAAGTTCCTTGAATTATGAGGTAGAGATGCATGTAATTTTTTGCTACCAATGATGATTTTGAAACCATCCACTTCATTTTCCCAAACTCAACCTTTATCGGCCAAAGAACCATTAAATACCATGTACATAGAGCCAAACCTTACGTAGTGTCTACTTTCAGGACCAGGGGAAGGATATTTCATGACAATTTGATCACATCAAGCCAAAAAACAAAAGTATAGTAAGGTAACCACATTTTTTCCTAGATAATAGCTACCTTGGGAGTCAAGGAGAAGAAATTTAGTAGCAATGCAATTACCCTGAGCATGAAGATCATTGTAGTCCAAATTTGTAGGGATAAAATCCAATTAGATATAGATACAATGACCAAAGGAATAAACTACCGCATAAATTCATCATCCTCAATCCAGTTAACCCTTTGATGTAGGGGCATCCATAGAAACTTGATTGACCAAGAGGTCAAAATATTTTACTAGAGGAGTTGGTTCCTAAATGAGTGGGATTGTTAAGATAAAAATTGTTTTTTATCTCCATGCAATTCATTAATTATAATTACTTTTGATATATACCTAAACCCTCTATCCTCATGACTACTAAAAATATTCCCATAGAAATTAAATCAAGGTTTTAATCAAATTAAAAATGAGAATACTTTTACATATAAAGATGTGAAATTTATGTAATATAAATAATTTTATTAAGAGCGATCATAGATCCATATTAACTAAGGATCCAAGCAATTAGAGCAATCAAAGTGACTAACAATAATAGAGGAAGGATAGTGAAGGATTCTTTTAAGTTTTTCATTATTTTATTTTCTTTGAAATGATTGATCCAAAATATAGGTTTAGTATTTTACAACCAGTTGAGTTTTTTTAATTTAGATAATTTCTTAAACATAATACAATGGGATAAAATTTAAGAGAGGGGGGGGGAGGAGAGAGGGGAGTATATAGTGACAGAGTTGGAGGGTGGAGAGAGAGAGAGAGGGGAGTATATAGTGACAGAGTTGGAGGGTGGAGAGAGAGAGAGAGAGAGAGGAGTATATAGTGAAAGAGTTGGAGGGTGGAGAGAGAGAGAGAGAGAGAGAGAGAGGGAGAGGGGAGTATATAGTGACAGAGTTGGAGGGTGGAGAGAGAGAGGGGGGAGAGGAAGGGAGAGAGGGGGGGGAGAGGAAGGGAGAGAGAGAGGAGGGGAGAGAGAAGGAGAGAGGGAGGTGAGAGAGATGGGAAGAGAGAGACGAGGGGGGAGAGAGAGAGAGAGGAGAGGAGGGAAGAGAGAGAAGAGGAGAGGATAGAGATAGGGAGAGAAGGGTAAGAGAGAGAGAGGGAGACACATAGATGGAAGAGAGAGAGAGAGAGAAGGAGAGGGGGGGAGATAGTGATAGAGTTGGAGGGAAGAGAGAGGGAGAGAGTGATGGGGGAAGACAAAAGGAGGTTGGAAAGAAACAGAGAGAGAGAGGACTCAAGAGATATGAGAGAGAGGGGGAGAGAGATGGGGTCGGAGGGGAGAAAGGGGGAGGAAAGAAGAAAGACATAGCGGGAGAAATTTGGAGAGAGTTAGAGTTGGAGGGGGAGAGATAGGGAGAAATGAAGAAATACAGAGAGAGAAATGTGGAGAGAGAGAGAGAGAGGGAGTGACAAGCAAGAGAAGGAGAGAGAGTGAGGGAGAGAGGAGAGTGGGAGGGAAGAGAGATAAGAGAGAGAGAGGGAGAGGAAGAGTGATGGAGAGAGAGATAGATATACATGGGGAGAGAGTGTGTAAGTTTGGGGGGTGAGATAGGGAGAGGGAATAAGAAAGAGGCACATATATACAATATATAAATATTATATAGTATTATATAACTAGCCTAGATCCATCTTAACTCTGAATTTATAAAGTGCCAAGAGGGATCAAATATCTTGAGGTGCAAACCTTTTCTCAAGTTTTTCACTCAAAAAAAAGGGTTTGCACCTTGATATATTTGATCCCTCCAGGAGCTTGCTAGATTTGGGATTAAGATTGATATAATATGGTTTAATAATAATCAGAGAGGGTGGAGAGTGGCAAGAGTGATTTTTCCAGATAAACCAGTCCTTCTACAATCTCTTTATTTTATTACATTGATCGCACACATATATTTACATTAATAGTATTGCAAATGTGTGTGATTGTGTTGCACCTCATTTCAATACTCGTAATAAGAGACAGGAATAGATAAACTATGCTTTTATATGGTTCAAATCAAAGGCCTATAGGAGTGACAGAGGAGTATTGAAAACATTAACAAAGTCGAAGTACAGAGGAAGAGCACCCAACACTTAGTTTCTTTTTAGTTTCAATGGGAGCCCATCATTTGACAAAGGCAAGGAGACAACGTTTATTTTTTGTTAACAAAATTCATCAATTGACAACATCATGATGACGTGTCCCAGAAGTTTCCCTGGAAGATTGAAAGAGGAGCGCATATAGGAACAATCAGGCTGACTAAGCACTGGGCTGACGTGGAGGTTGGTCGACTAAAAGGAGTCGGGATGATACATATCTCATTCATTGGGGGAGAAAGACTGACAAGGGGACCCACCAGTACTGTTAACTCTGCCTGGAGGTCAGCGTGTGTGCACTTTTAAAAATTCCCAGGGATGGAAATTAACGAAGGTCTAGGGCCAACACTTGATGGGAAAATTCGAGATTCTGTCCCCTAGAGGATCCTCCTTGCATGCATTTTGGAACGGTCAAGGTGATGTAAGCTCGGGTTGATGCGTGCAAGATAACAAAATAAAGGAGATAGGGCCCTGGTCACGAGAGTTGAAGTTTAAAATCATCGGGAGCATATAAAGTGGGGCCACACGGGTTATAATACATGTTGACAAAGACTTGAGCTAGTGGTTTTGTGATAATGTAGGCCCTCCTCCTTTTGAATATATATATATATATATATATATATATATATATATATATAGATATATATATATATATGTGTATATATATATATATATATATATATATATATATATATATATATATATATAGATAGATATATATATATGTACTAATCTTGGCTATAGTGGTTCTTGTGAGACTTTAGGCAAAAGAGGGGCATATTTGGGCTTAGCCTTCCATATATAAAATTATTAGAAAAGTTAGGTCGTGCACCACCCTTACAATCCAAGATTACATGTTGTGAAACATAGCATCAACAACTACCTTGAGAACCAAATGGAAGGACTTCTTCATGTGAACCATTTCATGTGCCCATTCCATTGTTGAGAACCATAATTTCCCATGATATGGAGCGTACTACTCCATTACTACCTCCATGAAGTGAAGGACTAAACTAGTTGAATTCATGAATGAAATGAATTGAGAAACGCTTGTGCCACTTGATGGAAAGGATCCAAAAACGACCCCAGAGGTTACTGGTTGATGCAACTATAAAAGGATACATGTCACTACAAATCAAGGAATAGGGAAGTGTGTCTCTTGATAATTAATTTCCAATAACCCTACTTCGAGATCAGTTGTTGGATACAAAAAGGAGTCAATCTTAGCATTATTATGCCTAAGGACATGTTTTTCTTAGAACTCTAAAATGGAACCCAAACCATAATGAACCATTTCAAAGAATTCACTGAGTTTCAAATATGATAGGAAGGAACCATAATGTATTTTTCTGAAAATGAATGTTGAATCTCCCATAACTACTAGTTTTTGAATGTGTAGAGAAACAACTTGAATGACTTCCGAGTGGATGGCTCTTTCTAGTTATTACATGTCCTGTGAAGAATCCAAGAATAGGATAATCTTGGTTGTCCACCAAGGTACATTAGCACCCCCCCACCCAACCAAACCTTCCACCCCTATATATATACCTTTTAATAAACTAATGACTAGTATCATTTCCATAACTAATGAGATAATAAATACTTTCATAGTTGTTAAACTAATACAAGTCAACAAGTTAATGCAATAACTCATCTAAATGGCATTTTGTAAGGACTTGTCTAGAGATATATGTCATAATATTCAATAACCTTGCTAGCTTAAATTTAACATATTGAGTTGTATGATTTTGTTAACTAAAGAACTAATAAAGAAAATATAGAACTCCATAAAAATTTCTTCCAAATATATTTTATCCCCTAGAGAATTGGTAGGACTTTAATAGATATATTTGTTATGTACTTTCACACACTTCCTCACCCAATGACTTAATTAAGTGGGATAAATTATATTAGGGTAAACTTTTAGAGAAAAATGTATTCTCTTTAGATATATTTCTTATGTACTTTCACACACTTCCTCACCCAATGACTTAGTTAAGTGGGCTAAATTATATTAGGGTAAACTTTTAGAGAAAAATGTATTCTCTTTATCATCTCTTGATCGGTTACCAAAATGATACAACTTGTTACTTAAAATAGATACTTCCTAGATTAATAAAAAACTTGGCAAAGAAATATTTAGATATATGCCTTGTCATAGTAACATACTAACCCCATTGGTAATTCTTCAACCAAATTTAATGCTTTGTGTGGTAGAACCAAATCATTAAAACTCATGATTTGTTATTGTTCTCTCATTTTTAAGTTTACTTGGGATTGCGTCACTAAATTTTGTGGTCAGCTTCTTCGTATCTTCATATCATGAAAAGTTTACCTTGCAGGAAATCAAATCCTTGGCTGGTTGAATAGTCACTAATTTGAATTTAACATCTCGTCCTTGTATAGTTAAAATGAAGTGATGTTATATTAAAGAAAGCATGGCTAGTTGGGAGTGTATAGTAAAAAATGAAGTGATGTTACATTTAAGAAAGCATGGCTAGTTGGGAGTTTCTACTTGTATGATATATCACTAATATGACATAGTTTATATATAAAATTTGTTCTACAGGTATTAAAAGTCAAGAAGGACATTGCATTTTGGTGTCACTTCTTGGAATATTAATTGGTGTACCCTAAACCATGAGCTAGTTTACATATAAAAAAATTTCTACAAATATTAAAAGTCAAGAAAGACATGACAGGTTGGTGCCACTTCTTTCTGGAATACTGATTGGTTTGCCCTGAATCATGATTATACAGTTCTTAAATAGTTATTTTGTTATAAAATGTCATAATATTCTAAGAGAATGCATTGCGACATAGTCAATCAAATATTTAAAAAAAAACAAAAAACAAAAAACAAAACAAAACAAACCACCCATTAAGCCTCTCCACCCACACACTGAATGATATGTTTCCAAAATCTCTCTTAAAAGCTCTATGAAAAAAACATCCAAAATATAAATAAGGAAGTGAATGATGAATTTGTGCCATTCCTAAACCAAAGCTAATGAAATTTAACCCCAGGATCATGTTCCCCACTCCCCATAATTTGAAGTATTACTACATCAATAGATTAAATTATGTATGAAGTTTGATGTTTGTGTTTATTGTTTAATGTGCCCAAAGTCTATATAGTGCGTTTATTTTGATTACATGGAATTGTGACATTCATTATCTCTTTTATGTATACATGGAAATTTTGTTTGTTAGTTCTTCTTGATGTTAGATTATGAAATGTTTGTTGCTCAGCCACTCATTCTTTTATATAAAATATATATTTTTTTGGGTGGGTTAATGTAAAGAGCAACCTTGTTCTAAAATCAACATGGATTTCTTGATTAAAGGGAATTTAAATGAGCATTATTTGTGTTTCATGTTTTAAAGTAGTAATGCATAGTGAAGGGGTTTGTAATGACGAGGATATTTTTTTTATAACAAAATTTAATTAAAAAATTTGTTATTTTTATGATATTATAAAAAGTGAAAGATGAAAAGTAATTTTTTTAATATTTTATATACATTTAATTTAAATTATAATTTCAAAATATATGTTATAACTTTTTCATATTTTTAATTTATCAAAATTATAATGATTGGAAAATATTTCTCTTAAAGTTTTTCAACATATAAATATAATTTTAAAGAAAAACAAATTATATATATATATATATATATATATATATATATATATATATATATAGTTAAGAAAATTAAATCATTTTTTTATTTTTTCTTGCTATAAATGTGTATCATTATAATAAAATTGAAGGCAAAAGTAATACAAAGACTATTACAATAAGTTTATATCAAATTTATGATAGAAATAATAATATACATAAGGATTTTTATATTAACTTATTAAGGTTAATATATTATATAGAATTCAATTTAGATATTAAAAAATTTGAAATTAAATTTTTTATATTAAAATTCTTTTTATTTTTAGCTAACTTAAATTATATATTTAAGCACATAGAGTGCAGTTTAATTGGTGATTGTCATGTTATAAAGTATTATGTAAACCATAAGATTTAAGGTTCAAATCCTCTATCGATCATACCAACAAAAAATTTATATATTTAAACTTTAAATTGTAGTTTTTAGTTTTTTTTTGTTAATTCTAATTCAAATTTATATCTATTTTTTTTTCCTAATTTTTTCTAATTCTTTTTTCATACCTTATTATATTGAATGTGTTCCTTTAAGGGGATGTTTGTCCCAAGCTTTCATCATTTGTTGGTGACCTATGAAACCCCACCACATGTCATTCATAAGTATCCACCATACATTTCCATCCCTAGCATCTCACATTTCCTTTGACCTTTAGTCAACCACTGGTGCACTACATTGTCCTATCTCTAGTGCCCATTGTTTGGAACAACATTGTCGATAGCATGGTTTCATGGAAAATCAAATGAAGTTTTATGGTGTTGAGGTCATTGAGAAAAATGTGCAGGCTTAGGACTTTCTAAGAGATGTTGAGCTTAAGACCAAGGTTCTCTAATTCTCTATTTGTCCTACAATTATATCCAATCAAATGGCCCAATCAAAGCTAACTATTGAGTGAATCACTAAATAGTGACATCCTTTCTTCCCTACTTCTTCTTCCAAATTGAATCACCACACTAACTCATGTGACATAACGCATACGCATACAATAGAGAGTGGTCATTAGTGTGCTAAAGGTCAATCTTATTAGGATAGACTATGAAAAAAAGAAGTGAGAAGGGTAGGATAGCAACTCATTGTACTATCTCTGATCAAGAAAGGAGTAAACTCCTCCCTAAAATGGATACTATAGATAGGTTTGTGGGTTCTTTAGGATGCTTCATGGTCTTTTAGAGGGGAATTGACATATAACCTAACAAATATGGAGAGCTTATCAGGTAATTGGGGTTGATTTGTCATGAACTTGGGGATATTATTTGAGGAATATGGGGATGTGAAACACATATCTTGGTGAAAGAATAGGAAGTAACTACTATAATAATGAAAATCATAAGTGCCTTCTTACTAAACTTTGAGTTGGAAAATGAAAAAATGTAATTATATTATACATTAAGAAATTATCTTAACGACCCTTAATAAGGTAAGCCTTCTAATGACTCGTTGGTTTAAGAGGTTTTTCCTTTAATGAATTCTTGATCAATAAGTCACTAGATGATAGCTTGAAAACATTTTTGGACCAGTTCCAAAATTTCATTCATAGAGTTTCAAAAAACTCTCAAAATCCTCTTTTGTTAGGCAACCGAAGTTGAGTTTATGCTAAGCATAAGTTTCCCATATCCCATTACATGTCTATATTTTTCTAACCCTTCACAAATGCTCTTGTTCTAATTATGTTGGATGTATCAATCAATTTTTCAAGGTTTAAATAACATGTAGTTATGGGTAAGGACACCTCTATTTAGCGCTTAGAGTGCCCCCAATATAAATGTTACATTTTTAAAAATGGTATTGCGTGAAGGAAACAACAAATAAAGGATTTGAGTGGATCCCTTTAACACACTACCTTATAAAATATACAACCACTAGCAAACGTATATCCTACATTATTATCGAATCATGTGTTGGCATTGTTAAAACACAATAAGAGTAAGAAGGAATTGTAAAAAATATGCATTGATAACTTGTACGATTTCATTGGAGATTATAAAAATTCCTTTGTCATAACGCTATTTCATGCCCTTGAATATGGTTCAATTCCAACATCTATTGAGGAAATTGAAACATAAGAAACTTCTCAATGTTGCAATTTGTGTATTTAATGATATTGAGGAGAAGGAGATATGTGATGATGATGATTGTAACCATAAACATAGAATAAGAGTCACATGGTCTCAATATTTTGATCTATATGGTTAAGTGAATGATGAGATGAGACCTATCAAGTCAACTAGGGTAGGATTTTAAATAATGACTAGTTATTACAAGAAGTGAGGCACAATTTAGAGAACTTTGTGAGGAATACACCCCATTACAAATAGAGAGAAGGGTTTATAAAGTTTGACAAACAATGCCATTTTTCTTCACCTTTCCCAAGTTAAATGTGGATGAAGGTAAAAAGGATACAAAGGGAAGTCATCATGTTGAACCTACTCCTCCTTTTAATGTTCAAAATTCATCTTGACAAGTGATGACCTCATTCATAGTATTTCACATGTATTCTTCTCTATACCAAAAAGTAATGTTTCCTCAACTTAATATTGTAATGGGATAATAATTTTATTATATTATGTTAAGTGACCACAAATAACCATTAAAATATGTACGACATTACTATTACAACTATTTTATTTAATATATCACACAGTCTAAGTTTTCAATAGAGAAACTCGTAGATGAGGAAAATTATTACACTTTATTCTTCTCTAAACCAAAAGGAAATGTTTCATCATCTTAATGTTATAATGGGATACTAACATTCAAACTGTATTCTATCTAAGTAATCGTTAGAAGATGTGTAACACTTCAAACACAGTTTTTCTGTTTGGTTGATCACATAGTGTACATTTTCAACTAAAAAAACTCACACAAAGTAACAATTAGATGTACAATGCTACTATCACAACTTTTCTACTTGGTTGACCTTATAATACAAGTTTTCAATAAAGAAAATCATATTGTTAAAGGTAAAGTACAACACATGAGATATTATTATGGTTGTAATATTCTAACCATTCAAACCTCACTTTCTTTCATACAACATTTTATCAACTTAAGAATAATATCTCACAAATGTCTACAAATTGTTGAGGTGATGACTTTGTTATGCACTTTGGATTATGAATTTCATTTGAACCAATGGTTTCCAACTTCTAGTTGAATTATACCAATGGCCAAAGAAAACACCCTAATACATAACAAAAACCCTTCATTTCCTTATTATCCAATGGTCCTCGCGAGATTAGAAACATCAGTGGAGGTTTACTTAGTGATGATGATTATTTCATGACCTCTAACATCACATCCTTCAATAATATGCCCACTCATATTTACTTCTGCTAGAAGACCTTTTAAAGTATTCATCTTCTATTTAAAAATAAAATCCATTGATTTTTAAATGGAATAACCACCCTAATTCATTTTGGTATTTCCTTTCCCCACTTTAACAGACGTAGTCTAGCTTTAAACATTTTTCCCCTTTTCACTGGAATTTGACAATATAATTTTTGGTAAGAAATTAAATTTTAGTTGATTAAAATGCATTTTTTTATAACTAGGTTGAGCCTAAGTTGGAGCCAACTCGTCTATTAGATGGAAGAAAAATGTACCTACAATTGGATACTATCACTAGGATTGTGTGAAGCTCATTCGAGCTTGGACACCCCTTGGGATAGTTTAATTCCTCCGAAGTGGTTACCACCCTCAACACCTCTCCATGAGGTATGAACCTAAGACCTAGTGGGGACTAAACCCCACTGAAACCAATTTGTCTACACCTCATGGGATTGTTTAAGATGCATGTTTTAATGCATAAATGAATTCAACGCCCTAAATAACCATCAAAACGCTCAAATTATACAAATTACACAACTAAAAATTATGATTCCCCAAATCCCTATCACATTCTAAACAAAATTATCTAAAATATATATAAAAAAGACAAAAATATTTAATAATTAAATTATACTCTTTAAAGAATATACTCGTTTTAACCTTATATATATAAACACTTCCTTTCTCTTTTATACTTAATCTTTCCAAAATATTTTAAAATTAAAGTAAAAATTACCTTGCTTTCTCTTTTAAACTTAATCATTTCCAAAATCTCATAAAATTTAAAATCCCATAAAATTGAAGTAAAATTTACGTTCCATTAATTAAAAGTCAAACTCCACGATAGTTTGAAGTGTTTATAGGTAAAGATGTGACATGGCAGTATGGCTACTTAACAATAAAGCTTATCCATTTTATCATTATGATAAAAGTGAGTGAATTATATCAAATAATTATGTACACATGAACAACTAATTTGCATGGCCCATTGCTTTGTAATTGGCCATTAAATAACCAAATTGAAAGCATGACATCTCCATACAGAAAAAACAAAACGTGACAATTGGCCCCTTGGCTTCCATGAATATTATTTTCATTTTGAGTTTTCCCATTTTGGATTAGTTTTGATTTTAACTCTAGTAAATTAGGATATTGGCGTTTTAATTCTTAGGTCATTTATATTAAATATTATTTTAAGAATTTATAAATAAATAAATGTGTATAAATATTTTTTTTAGAAATGTATAGTTAATGGGTTGTATATTTTTTTGTTTAATTTAGTTTTTCTATCTAAATTAGCTATTGTTAGATGGAATGATTGGAAAGGAATATTACGAAAGATTTACGAATATCAAAGTTTTAATAAAAGTGGGAAATGACCAAACGGAAGAATAGAATATTATAGAAGAAACCAACAATAAATTTCTCGAAGATAATGAGTATAGATTCTATGATATTATTGATTAAATTTAAAGTATGCTTAAAAATCAAGTTCAATTTTGAGAATTATTCATAGGTTATACTTGTAATGTTTTGACTTTAAGATTTGTGATAAGAATAAGTATTTGGTTATTGTTGTTAGATGTTTAATATTTTTACTATATGATCTTCACTTTCATTTTTATGTGAATCATTATTTTTGGGAAGAAAACTTTAAATATTATTATTTTTTTGACATAAAATTTATAAAAAATACATGTTTATACATGTGTTCAAGAATAGTCATTGTTTTAGTTACAATTTTTATAATAAAAAATTGATTTGGGTATAAATTGATGGATTATTAATGTAACTTGATTTCAAATATCAAATTTAAAATTTTATTATAGATTGATGGACTATTAATTTCATTGAATTTTAAACATCAATTTTTTATAAGAGGTGTTTTATTTTTGTCATTTCAATAACTTGGTAGTTGATGTTTTAGAAAACTTTTAAAGCTAGTGTTTCATGAAGTAGGAAATGTTGCAAAAAGTTTGTTTTTAAAAGTTAATTTTGTAAAATTTTCCTTAAACATCAACCAACAACATGTTGACCTTGAGGAATGTCGAAATGCATCTGCGAGAGCTTATAATATTTACATTGCACTACTTGTTTTTATGCCCTTATAGTCACTTCTACTTGCATACCTAAATGGCATTTGACTGTGATTTACAACTCATGATAACATTCTAATTAGGTCTTAGATTAATGAGTTATTAGTTCCATTACACTTCAAGCATTATATTTTTGCTATCAAAAGCCTTCCTCCACCATTTCCACAACTTGACAAGTGCTTTTTTGGATGACTTTTAGAACTAAGGCTTTGTGTAGTGTGAGGTCTACTTCACAAATCATCGCCTAGACATCAATGTGAAACATGTTGGAGTCATTAATGCAAAATACGCATCTGAGAGATAACAATATGCAATTCTAACTCTCCACCTGTTTTTTATGCCCTCGAGACTACTTCTTCATGTGTTCAGGAATGTTATTTGGTTGAAGTTACAACTTGTGATAAAATTAAAACCTAGAATTAGATTGATAAGCCATCAATTTCATTGGACACTAAAACATTAGACTTCAGCTACAAGAACTCTTTCTCTTCCATATTAATAAAGTTTGACAAAGAAGACATACATGAGATAAAGGAAAGAAGAAAGCTAAAAGTCTTACGAATTTGAATTTCTAATTTGTCATCCATATAATCTAGTCAAGCATTCTTTACTAAATTTGCAATTTTGGATTTGATAATATTGTTGTTTTTAATGCATAAATAGATCCAACATCCTCATATACCGATATCGCAAGAAGATTTTGTAATGTTATTTGCAATTCCATCAATCCAAAATGATTCTTGCGATATTTCAAGTTAAAATAACATATATCCCTTCACAGAACAAATTCATAAAATGTTTAAACTACGATAAAAATAATTAACTAATAATACAACTTCTAATAATAATTATTCGAACTAGGCAAGTTAAATTAATTTTGAAGCACTTGACTCTAGTTTTTCTTTTTGTCCTTTTTTTTAGTTCATTGTACCAGATATTAATACTAATTACATCCACCGAAAACCCACCTTTCAGGTAGAAATGGCCCCCAAGGAGCGAGCATGTCAATATCGATGGGACTGGATGTCAAGTGGGGAGGATAACAATGAATCCTCTCTACCACTCGAGCTACACCCACTTGAAAAGCACTTGACTCTAGTTAAAATGTTGTGGGGTCAATTTTTTTCAACTATGAGAATTGTTAATTGGTGAAAATGACTTGGATAAGACTTAAGATCAAATTAATTAGTTGTCATTGTGTTCCAAGAATATATCGAATAACCCACAAACTAGATATACCAATAATTTATGACTTAACAAAGATCAAAATGTCTTAAAACACACTCATAAAAACTTCTATCCAAAATAATATCTATCTTTTTAACTTTATCACCATGAAGCAATCTCCATTAAAAACTTTAATCGAAATCTCATTAGAAATATAAATCCAATTAAAAATAAGGGTGAAAATTTCCTTGAACCATTTTAGTTATAAACCCTTTGACAACGAATGGAGGTCATAAATTTCCATACACACACCAAAATCCTTTTAAGGCAAGCATAAATGTGAATTGATAATCCTTTAAGGGCAAACATAAGTGTGAAGTGATTAGTGTCAGCAATCAAGTGTGCATAAGCTGTAGGACAAGCGTAAAGGTGAAGTGGTAAAATATTGTTTGATTTGACTAAAAGACACCAAATTTTATATAAAAACGATGCAATTCCAAAAGCGAAAATTCTTGTATATCATAATTAAAAGTCACGTCTCTGCAAATAAAAAGTGAAGCAAATGCATGGTAACCCGCCATATCACCCACGTGAACACGAAGGTCCACCATGCTTTTTCCCGTTAAAGATATTACTTTCCAGGGATAGATTATGTGAGTTTTACATTTTCTTCTTACTTAAGTAAAATTACAACATGCAATACTGTTGGGAGAGAAACTCCAAAATCTTAAAAAGCTAATATATTATTTATTAATTCATGTGTATGTGTATGTGTATCTGTATGTGTATGTTGTTCATATTCGTGTTTGTGTTTGTGTTCATGTCATTTAATAAATAAATAAAATGGTATTTGTTTTTGTTTTTTTAAATTAATTTTAACTAAAATTTAGTAAATATTTTTAAAAATTTTGAACCTAAGTTTTTTAATATGCAGAATTCAAATGCCAAGCCTTTTTTAAGGCAATCAATATGTTTATGCATTCAAAAACATGTTTTAAACAACAAAAAATCACAATCTTGATTGAAATTGTATTGGAAAATTCCACTGATAAAAAAAATAAAATCATCTTGTCTATTAGTTAGACTTCACACGCATTCAAATTTTAACTGAAGATGGATTTGAAAACTTACTGGAGTTTCTCTCTTGGTTAACTTGTTTTGTGTTTTAATATGACATTGATTCATATGCATCTAAGTCTTATTTCACATAAATTATAGCCTAAGTTTCTAGTTATAATCATAACTTTTTCTAGCCTTTTTGACAATTCCGATAGTTTGATATTGTCAGAATGTCAAGCTATAATTGTCAACTTTGTCCTCTTAGCTCATCATCTCTATATCAGCACAAAAACACCACCTTCATAATTGTTTTGTCTTGCCATCACTTTCTACACCTCCTCCTTTAATTGGAGCTCTTTAACCTAAACCATAATCAAGATATAAGATTGTCAAAAACAAAGCAAAGAAGACAAGGTTATCAGGAGCAAACACAAAGTGAGCAAAGAATGCAACATCATAAAAAGTAAGTAAAGAAGAAAACAACATAGAAACAAGTAAGTATTTCAGTTTCATTTCTATGTTGAGTTTTATAGCATTCACGAGATAAAGGAAATCTATTTGAACAAAAATCAGTATGACTAAAATTGTCGAAAAGAGTACCCTATGTTACTATATAATATGAAGACTAACACCAATCACATACATTAGTGTTTGATGAATTCCACTTATCAAGTCATATTACTTGGATGTTGTAATATTAAAAATATGAAAGGTTCATCTCACATAGATTGATTACCATGATAATTTAGAGCACATATTTTGTAAATATTGAAAATCACTAAATAATATAACATTTGATAAAACAATATAGTTTATATTTTATGAAATTTATTTTAAATCATATTGTATCAGTTATAGTTAAGGAGTAATTAGTTAATAGATATATTATGATGGTCAATACATTGTTTATGAAGATTGTGTTTACAAATTAAGGTTAAGATAATTGAAATTTTAACATATCCTTTGCAAAAGATCGGAGATCCTCTAGGAGACATGGAATAAGAAATAATAGACTTATGAGCAGTTGATTCAACCCATATTGAAAATGGCATTGACCTTGACCATCCGTTCGGAAATGGATTATATCTTAGGATAAGGGAAAGATGAACATGCAAGAAAAAATAAAATAAAGAAGACTAAATGATCTAACCCAAATAGAGATCCTTTGGACCTAAACAACATCAGCATAACAAATGGAACAAATAATATTTAAGGTTAGAATTATAATGACCCTTTCAACTAAAAATGATAAACAAGATAAGCCATGACATGGCCCACATGAACTTACACATCTAAGAAAATTATTTAAGAACCAACAATAAAAAGAAAAGTTAGTGCACAACATGGATCTCTTAAAATTACCCCAAAGGGATAACTAGAGTAGGAAGGGAATGTAATGAGCATGACATACCAAAAGGGTCCACCTTAAGACACAACAATGTAGGGAAAATAAAATGTTCAAACACTCAACTTCTACATGTAATCATTCAATCACTAACAATAGGAAAGTGGCATTGCCTTTGCCACAACACAAGTTAATATATCATACAGGGAAGTGACTTTGTTCATACCACAATACAAAATAATCTAGAATTCTATACGCTTCATATTAAAGGGGCAAGATATAGACATAAGTAATGCCATAAGACCTTACATAGTTGTATTCTTGCAAGATTCTAAAGGACCTCCTCAATGAGGTGTTAAACCACTGAAATAGTATGACAATACCATTGACCCATCATCCCAAACATTTCTTCCTATTTACAAATGAAAGCTTAAGTTAACTATCAAAAAGCGGCATTGTTAAAAATCCATCATAAAATCACAACCTTCATTCCACACTTTTTGTGATCCACAATTTCATTGCCCTAAATAACTCTACCATAAAAGATAAAACATTTTTTAAATATAATATATATATATATATATATAGATATATATATATATATATATATATATATTACATGGAAAATAATAACTAAAACATACAATCATAATATTCACCAAACTTCACAACCCAAAGAAAAACTCTTATAATTTAATTAATAATACACAAATCATATTAAACAAAATTAACCAAAATTTGAAACAAAATTTAACATTATCACCATTAATCCCAATTACATAAACTACTCCAATAAATTTACACCATTAATCTCAATCATTTAAACTACCCCAATAAATTAACATTATTAATATAATTAAAAATTATCATCATACATAATTAAACCTCAAACAATATTATACCCACCCACCCACCTAGAAAGAAAATTCATAATTTAAAAAATAAAAACTCAAACCTTTTCCCAAACAAAATCACCATCCTTAAAAAAAAATCAAAATAAAAAATTCATAATTTAAAAAATAAAAACTCAAACCTTTTCCCCAAACAAAATCACCATCCTTAAAAAAAAAAATCAAAATAACCTTATATGAGCTATTAATCATTTTAAACAACCACACAATTTTATTAGTTTCCTTACCAACAATGTTTTATGGGCTATGGAAAGATTTAATTTTGAACTCAAATAATTATAATTATAATTAATGAATTGAATTAAGTTAATTATAATATTATTTATATATTTAAAAATTTAATTTAAATTAATTTTATTATTTTAATAATATTATGTGTATTAAGATGGTTTTTGGCAATAATCACATCAAAATTCATTTGTTAATCAAATCAAGATAACAAGTAGTTTGGTTCATCGTACAAGATGAAGAATCAGATCAAGGCAACATGTTAAATAGAGAGATCGATTATTCAATGGCTATAAAAACGGCTACTTTTGACCAAGGAAACGACCAAGGAAACAGGTGGGGTAATAGCTACATTTGACTAGACCAAGAGACAAGGAAAAGAATAATATTAATTTAATTAATTAATTAAATAGTTAGTTTGTTAAATAAATTCATTATTATTTTTATTGTAACAAATAAATATTATAGTTAACTGAATTGTTTTAAGGAACTTAAACTCAAAACCTAATTTTTTTTTTAATGTCCTCTTTAATACTTTAAAACTAAATAAATTACCCAAAGATATTTATTATTATAAGACTATTATAAAACTAGTTAATTAATTAGTTAACATAATTCCAATATTATTTATTTAATACTTAGTTATATTTAACTAATATGTTTTAATTAACTTAAACTGGGAACCTAAAACCAAAAATTAATTTAAAACTAAATAAATTATATGTATTATTATAAGACTATTATAAAACTAATAATTAATTAACATGATTCTAAGTTTATTTATTTATTTACACGGTATATGTAACTAAATAAGTAATTAAATAAGGGTTAGTTCTATGAATATTTATGGGGGAAGTGTTTATAATTAATTAAATTATATATTAAATTTATTTATGTTCATTTACTAAAGGTATCAATGATTTATTAATTAACCCAATAATTAGTTAATAAGTTTATTTTATATATATATATATATATATATATATATATATATATATATAAACTAGGTAAAATGTACAACTATTTTAGAACAAAAACCAAGAAATTAAACCGAATAAAATGAATTTCAATTTCAAATGATAATAAAAGGTTTATAAAGATTCCCTCTTTTCATTTTATTAGGTTAAATTTTTTAGTTTTTGTTCTACAATAGTTTTACACTTAGTTTTTATTTTTATTATATATGTAAAATTTAAATAAACTTATTAACTAATCAATGGATTAATAAATAAACCTTTGATATCTTTAGGAATTGAACATAAATAAATAAATTTAATATGTAATTTAATTAATTATAAACAACTTATCCCATAAATATTCATAGAACTTAGATTTCAATTTCAATTGATAATAAAAGGTTTATAAAGCTTCCCTCTCTTTTCATTTTATTAGGTTAAATGTCTTGGTTTTTTTCTAACGTACTTTTACACTTTACCTAGTTTTTGTTTTTTTTATATATATATATATATATATATATATATATATATATATATATAATTTAAATAAACTTATTAAGTAATTAGTGAGTTAATTAATAAACCTTTGATACCTTTATTAAATGAACATAAATAAATGTAATATGTAATTTAATTAATTATGAACAATTTATCCCATAAATATTCATAGAACTAACCCTTATTTTATTACTTATTTAGTTACATATACTATATAAATAAATAAATAAATAAACTTAGAATCATGTTAATTATTTAACTAACTAATTATTAGTTTTATAATAGTCCTATAATAATGCATGTAATTTATTTAGTTTTAAAGTATTTTTTAGGTTCCGAGTTTAAGTTCATTAAAACAAATTAGTTAAATATAACTAAATATTAAATAAATAATCTTAGAATTATGTTAACTAATTAACTAACTAGTTTTATAATAGTCCTATAATAATACATATCTTTGGGTAATTTATTTAGTTTTAAAGTATTAAAGAGGATATTAAAAAAAAAAATTTAGGTTCTGAGCTTAAGTTCATTAAAACAATTTAGTTAACTATAAACGGATTTATTTGTTACAATAAAAATAATAATGAATTTATTTAACAAACTAACTATTTAATTAATTAATTAAATTAATATTATCCCTTCCTCTGTAGCTTGGTCCAATTAAATGTAGTTGTTGTTATGTACCTTGTAGTCGTTTCCTTGGTCAAAAGTAGTTGTTTTTATAGCCATTGAATGATCGATCTCTCTATTTAACTTGTTGCCTTGATCTGATTCTTCATCTTGTCCTGACGATGAACCACACTTGCAAACACTTCATAATAAAATTGATATAGATCACAGAAGCCTAAATTCATTAATAATATTATTTTTAATTATTTAATAAATGAATTTGATTTTAAAAAATCAATGTATATATATTAATCTTTATTATATTAATAATTTTTAAAATACAATTTTATTGAATTAACTAATTAAATCTAAATTTATCACAAATTTAATATAGAAATTTAAAAAATAATAATAATAATTAAAGTTTAATTCATTTCAATTTCTTTTAAATTTAATTTATGTTAACTAATTTTAAAATTTTAATATAAAAATTATATAAATAAATTTAATGAAATATTTTAAATTTTAAATAATCATTCTAATTAAAAATAATTGCTTTAAGTTTTACGTAATATAAAATCATATAACCATTCATTACCTACCTAGATAACATTTATATTAGCAATTGTCCCAAAAGGTACAAAGAGAGGCCGATAGGATTATTAAATTAGAATTGTTGAATTTCTCTAAAAGAGATGTTGGTTCAAGCCTAATGGATAAGCAATTTGAGCTGGCTAAAGGCCTTCTAATTGTTTTTTATTATTGTAAAATTATATTGATAATTCATTGGTTTTACTTTCAAAAGCTTGAAGGAATTTGAAGAGCAAGTATAGAATTGCTTTGTGGGATTTGATCCCAAAATCCTTGATTTGTAGATATATATTCATTGAAATGTTAATTGGTTGAAACCCTGCACAAATGTTTGATATAAGAAAATAAGCTGAAAAGGTTGAAAGGCTTAATTGGTTTGTGGAAAACCTTGTTTTCTTGGACTGGATCATTGTGCAATTACTTTTCTTTAGATGTTTTGTTTATATCTATATTACACGGAACACATTGAATGTCTTATTTCATTTTAGAGTTATTTAATTACCCAAAATTAAGAAACTTCTATAGATGGCCAAGCATCTACGAAGCTTTCTAGTGACCAAGGCAATAACCACCATGACTATCCCCTACCATTTGACAATGCTTCTCTATCCAACCAGATTGAATACTTAGGGAGGGAAAAGCAAGCCAATTACACAAACAAATTGCCTTTGGAAAGAATTATGCACATACATAGAGCAAAATCCAAATACTCTACCAAGAAGAAAGAAAGTTGTCCACACAAATTTTCATTTTTAATTTATGGAAACTTATGATTCACTATGTTAATAAATCCAAAACATTCTTAATGTAAATACACGTTTAGATGAAAAGGATAAAAAAAATAACATTGTAACATATTATAAGCTCACAGATATATCAAAGTTAGAGATATGTATAGAGTACATTACAACATCACCGTTGAAACCAAAAATACTCTTCTCATGATTCTGCTCATGAATCACGATAAATGTGTCTCCAGTCAATATATGCTTGCCATATTTTTGAGTGTCACCGACTCATGCCGATATGATGTCCTTCAGACGAGGCCTAAGCTCATGGTTCAAGAACTCACTGTATTCTAGCGTATCCCTAGCGATCTTACGAAACTCCACCAGAAGCATTGAGTTCGTGACTTCAAAAATCTCGGCATCAATACTAAAATGTCCCTTCCACCCCTGCTCGAACCTCTGCAATTGCGCCTTAAACTCCTTCGCCTTGTTAAAGCTGAATCCGAAAATCTTGGTAGCCTCCTCCAGCTTCGACATTATGGTCAGAGCTGACTAAGTCCCCATGGAAAATGTTTGCACTGCTATAGCACACCACACCAGAGTCATGCAGTATGCCATTTTTCCTAACCTGAAACATTGGGATTCGGATGCCAGGTATCGGAAATCTCTGCTGCTCAACAGCCCCACTGTACAAATGAACGCTGCAACCATGTAAACCAGTGCCTGCGATATGAGAACCACGCTAAAATTTTGGAACACGAGCTGCAACAGGGTGAGAAGCAGTCCATAGCTAGCAGAGGCAAGAAGAGTGAACACAAATCCCAGAATGAATTCATCTCTGCTTACTCCCTCTGGTCTTTTGCTCTTGGATTAGATTTCGAGAAGAACAGCACTGAAGGTAAGCAACACAATCGAATTAAAAACACAGAATTCGCTATCTGAAAGCAAACCGAACCATATTAAAAAAATATGTACGAGGAACCAATGCACCATAAATCCTAAAAAGAAATAGACTGGTGCTTCCAGAGATCTTTCGATGTGCTTTTCTATGAGAGACCCTCGTATGCGCTGTAATGCAATCCAATCGTATCTCGAGAAGTTTTGAAGCCTCGACACCCCCCTCCTGCAGGTTGCAACTTCTTCAAATCCACTGATAATGAACGGGACTGCAATGCAATGTAATGAATAACAAGAATCAAGTGGGGAGCGCTGCACTTCCCTGCCGTTTTGTTTTGTTCCCTACTTTCCACCACTCATACAGCTGTGAAATTAAATTAGAAAAAATCAAGCTCTAATAATAACAGCGGGCATGCATGCAGCCCAGCCCGTAAACGGAAACAATACAGAGTAATAATAGAAAGCTTCCCACTCCGAGCATTGTGCAATAAACTCCACGAACTCTCCTGGAATCTCGACACACATATGTCAAGTGGAGAGTTTCTTGTTATCAAAAACCAAACCAACTGCAAGAGTTGTTTTCAAATTCTAGTTTCTATTAAAATTAAAAAAAAAAATTGTGTGCCACACGTCAATCAGAAAAGAAAAGTGTAGACGATTGTTGATTCATAGGAAGGCCTATTGGCCTAAAAATCATATAACCATTCATTACCTACCTAGATAAAATTTGTGAAACTCTTGTGTAAATTAAATCATTACACTTAATCTTAAACTCACATGGTAAATAACAACAATGTATGAGGTAAATCCAAGTATATTTCTATTCATGTTACAAAGTACTTTGCTTTGTAGTGTAACGTAAATAGTTTTGATAAGTTAGATATTTATAAAAGAAGGTATGAAAATATGAAAAATATAATAAAAGAATGAAAATATGAAAATTTCTAAAAAACTATGAAAAGAAACCCCATCAAAAGAAAAACAAATGTACAAGTGAACAAAAAAATCTTGTTTGAATCATACAGTAAAATTATGATAAAACATGTTTAAATTTATGTTTTAGGATTAGAAAATAATTCAACCAAAGTGTTAAATCTTGGTTGAAATTAGAAAAAATTATAGATTAGAGGAAAACGTGACCTAAGAATTTAAGCTTGGTCAATTGTATATTTGTAATAGAATAGTTTTAAGAGTCACTTTAGGAAATAAAAGGCATGCTTGATCAAATGCACCTTTAGGATTATAATTGTGCTTTCATAGATTTATTTTAGTTAAAAATAAACTAATCATGTCATTTAAACATGATTAGCGCATGTAATAAGCTTTAATCTTGAGTTTATTTTCTGTCAGGAAATGATTCGATCTCTTGTCATTTTGCAATATCCAAAGTGCACTTATCAACAGCCTTGATTTTCCCCACCCAGATCAACGGCGGGGAAACCAATTCGCACCCCCTGTCCTATTTCATGTTAACGTCAAGGGGGGATCCGAAAAGTGGTATTGATTTTTTTGGGCCCCCCGTAATGTGGCATTCTCTCATGAGTTCACACCCCCCGCATCCTAAACCGCTTACCATTGCCCCCCCCCAACCACCCCTCCAAAACCCATTATTTCTCCTCTGCTCCCGTCAATGATTAGTACATCACTTCCCACACATTCCCTCCGCTAATCATATTTTTCCACTTATCCATATCTGTTGCTACATTCTCGTTATCATTTGCCCGTTATACCCATGTCTGTTACCATGTTCCTGTTATCCATTAATGCCCCTAAATCCCATTTGGTAATGGTTCCATCCTAATGGTAATTGATCAAGGCCTATGGAAACACTTTGACACATTTCACATGGATCCCTTAGCTACTTTGATCATTGTTCTAAATTTATAGTATTGTTCAGAGTTTCTGCACTCCTACTATCAGCACCTATCAAGTTTCAGCAATACAGAGCCCAGACACCCTCGACATAGATTTATTTCTCTATCCAGGTACTTATTAAAGCCCTGTCCTCTGACATTATTTCCCTTTCAAATTCCATAGTCATGGCACCAAAGGGAAAAGCCCAGTCTTTTAGCAATAGATCCAAAATCGACAATCCTAAGACTTTTGCTACCCTAGACCTAGATCATATGCCCTTAGCTAACCAGTGCTTTAAAATTACTAACACTGAGTGTGAATTCCACTTGTTCGATTTACATCACTGGTTAAAGAAAAGTTATCTTAATTAGCAGGATGACATTAACCTTTGGGAATCATTATTGCCTATGTTTATCTTTTCTCAAACTCACTATTTCCTTGATCTGGTCATGTGGTGTCAAGCCAGGTATAATCCACTGCAAATAACCATTGTGGCTCAAAATGGAGACATTCTGATCTCCATTACACTAGAAACCATAAACCAAATGATGTTGATTCCTCAAAATGACTCCCTTAGCCATTTTTCTGTAGTTGTTCTAATGGACCTATATCATAAGTTAACCTTTCCTTAGAGAGCTCAAATTTTTTAGATTTTTCTTCCAAAAGACTCTCAGCTTCCTAAGAAAAATCCCCCTTACCTAGCTTCCATGTTCCCTGAGAAAGACAAGCAAATAATTTCCCTAGTTTCTTGCCTTTTAGGGTATCCATCAAACCAGTGGGTAGATGAGCCTATCTTAGGCTTTATATCCATTTTCTCCATTGAGCACAAGCCATCATTCATGTATAATTTTAGCCAAATTTTGGTTGATAATATGCATGAATAGATGATGAAAAATACTACTGAAGGCATATTCAATTATGCATCTATACTAGTCTACATGTTTCTTTTTCAACAGTGAGACAAGTTTCCAATAAAACTACAGAGGAAAGATGATCATGGCATCAATCAAACAGTGACACAGTGGACCTCATTAGTCAGAAGAAACTCAACTGAATTTAATTTTATAGAATTCATTGACAGTTTTGTGCATACAGTTGTAGGGCTTCTTAGCAATAAGGATGAGCCTAGGATTAGTGCAGAAATCAAAAGGGTTTTACACTTGAGTGAGCAGATAAAGATTGGAGACTGGTATTTATACCAGAATTACACAGAAATAAGAGTATATGGATGTCATTTGGCTCCATACAAGTTGCCAAATTATGTTCCAATGAGAATTTTCTCTCTGGAATAGATAAGACAGATGATAAATATGGATGAAATCCATTTTGTTTCAGGGAAAAGGAAATCACAATTTAGGATCAAAACTCAAGTAGCACCAGTCATTTGCAATACTAGAACAGGAGGTGATGAAGCAGATTCGATCCTCAAGCAGTTTAAATTTTAGCCTAGTTTCACCTAGTCATATGGTCCATTCAATATTATTTCTAATCTAAGGGTGAAGCTTAAAACTACACCTTTTAATCATACCCCCAGTCCAGAAATTGAGAAATTTATGAATCAAGACTAGTGGGAGGAGAATACACTTCAAGAAGTAGAGGAGCAGACTCTGTTTATAGCTACCCTTCACACTCATGTACTTCAAGACAAAAAGGGGAAAATACAAAGAGAAGAACCTTCATCTCCAGCCTATATAGAAATAAGTGCTCAGGAGTTTATGATTCAGCATAAGAAATAGAAGAGACAACTCCCAAATGTCACCACTCAAAATGAGGAAGAGCAGTAGACTATTGTTATGAGTGGTTTGTAGTTTTCTATAGGATTAGAGGAACACATGCTTGACACCTCATCCTTTTTGACCTCATAGAATCCTACAAATAAGTCAAAGTCAATAGAATTGGTTGAACTTGATGACCCCAATATCTTCAGCAAGTTTTTGCAGATTAAGCAGAAGAATGAAACCCTAAAGGCCAACACCTATGCTCAATTTTGGAAGCATACTTCTACCTCCTAGCACAGGTTGTTAACAGCATTTGACAGTGAAAAGGGAAGAATGCAAATGGAATTCTTACAGGCTCAAGTGCCATCTCCAAAGACTTCTGCAAATTATAAGAAAACCATTTTCTCATTTGATACAAAATTAATACATCCTATTGATCAAATGGATATGCACAGACAATATGGAGAAATGATTTTCTCCACCATGTCAAATACTGCCATAGATATTTCAAAGTTAAGGACATCCCTCTCAAATGTCTAAACTCAGTTGAAATTGGAAAAGATTTCTTCATTTACAAAGGACACCATAATTAAAACATTGGAATTTTTGGTGTTTAGGTTGGGATATCATCCCAATGATGTCAAAACAGTGGAGGAGATCATCAAAAATAAGAATTCAGATATTTCAGCTCTTAGAAAACAGCTAAAATTTCCTTCTATAGAAGACCCATTGGCAAAAGAGATTGAAGAAAATGAACAGCATAAGGAAGACATGCTAAAACTGATCATTGAGAAAAATATACAGATGAAGGAGATGGAGGAATAGATTGAGAAACTCCTTAAAGAAAAAGAAGAGGTTGCATAGTTAATTATATCCCCAATGACAGCCATACCCATCCTTGTTGTAGATACAATAGGAGGTTTGACATCAACATCCAGAGATTTAAATAAAGTTGTGCAGGACTTATCTCTTCAGAGACAGGAAAATGACAGGCTCCAGCAAAGTCTCAAACATGTAGAAGCTCAAAAGATTAAAAATGAGTCTCTTCTAGTAGAAGAGATGTAGAAATCTCACCAACTAGTCAAGAAGATTGACCAATTGGAGAACCAGTCATTAATGGATCACACGTTAGCCCAAGCCAAGGAAAGGATATGGGTAGATATAAATCATGCCATAACTAAGGTTTGGCCATCTATCCAGATTATATTTGAAAAAGAAGATTTAATCGATAGATGCGGAACAACCATTGAGCAGATCAGAACAGCATTGGGAGAAAAACTAGCAGAGGCCACTTCCATGATTAGAACCTTGAATTCAAAGACCAGGCCAGAGTTGGAACGAATTCAGATTGTAGATAGAATAGAGACCATTATAGAGATCAAAAAGGTGTTACAGAAAAGGAATTGAATGACCCAATTGGAGACCAAGTCTCAAGCTCTGGAAAATAGTGTCCAGAGATTTCACACTAAATTCAATTTACTAAATCAAAGAGGACTTTCAGGGCTAGTAGCACCAAATGACATACTTATCAGCTTGGAAGATTACTGTGAGAATCTTTACAACATTGGAACAGATACATAAAACTTTGCAGGTATTAAGGGGCATGTCACAAGGAAAGAATTTATTGAAACATTAGAGTTTGATTTAACCATCAAACATGAAATCAAGCATATCTCCATCAACCAACCCACTTTCAAGAAGTATACTAAGGTAGATGAGGTATATATAAAGATAATAAATATTTCTATACCAACTGATGAAAGATGGGATGAGTTATGTGATACCATTGAGTAAAAAGGTTTTATCTCCAACAAATAGACAACAGGACAAAATTTTGGGGGCCAAGTCATCAACAACTTCCTCAAAGATAGTGCCAGCATCTCAACAGTTTAAGCAGTTCTATATTTTTGTACTATTTTTGTAAATTAGTTTAGATGTTTCTAGAGTCTTATATTTTTGTATAAATAAACAGTAACTCGATGTATTAAGGGTTGAACCCTTGCATGAGTTTTTCTAAAGCAAAATTGTATCAGACTGAATTCACTTCACATTAATGAAAGGATTATGGATTTACTTCAAACAACTTGTCTCTTTGTGAGTTTGTCTTAATGTTTTCACTTCATCTTTGTTATTCTACATGTATTTAAGTTTTGTGAAGATAATTGGGTAAGAGAAAATTGAATATCAGTCTATCTTAAAGCCCCATGAAGTTATAATCTATTTTAGGGAATAGTTTATTGGATTGTTTGTCTTTATAAGCTCCTCTACATTTATAAATTGTCAACCATCTTCATAAGGTTAAATACATTTTGTTGGGATGTAAACATTTTTTACTTGCATGCTTCCATATGATTAACTAAAATTTAATCTGGATATTTAGGAAATCATAGCTTCTTTCAATTCTTCGTTTCCATACACTATAAATCAAATTACTATTCAGAGGTAGAGAATCATCCCTTTCATAGTATGCAGTATTAATAAATTTTAAACTCCTGCCTTAACATGCTAATCACATTGGTCATCCAAAAAACTTTTAAAACAAACAAAATATTTTGGATGCTCTGGCATAATTAATTAACATAGAATTATCTGAGAGGACAACACCTTGATAAATTAACAACTTAACAAGTACAGTATATTCGAAAATGTAACTACTTTCGGTCAGTCTTCATAATTGTCAATGTACTAAAATCATTATGTATATCTTATGTTACAAGAAAAAAGAAAAAAAAATATTTTTAAGCATGGGTTTCATGCTCCATTTTGATGGTCATCTAGGCAAAGCATGTTCTACGTGCTTCTATGGTTTGTCATGTCAAAAGAATAATTTTCTTGAGTCGAAATAGTATTTATCAATTGTAAACATATTCATTTTGAATCTAGAAAGTTCTATGAGCCTCCAAGCATAAGTCATCCCTGGTAGTGACAAGTCAGCCTAAAGAAAGGTATTCGAACAACATAGATGTGTATAAATAGAGGCAGTATCAACCTCATTTAGCACCAATTCGATCTCTCAAGAATCAAGTTTGATCTGAAGATAGAAGTAAGAATAAAGGAAGATTACAGGTATAAGAAGAAGAAGGAAACTTTGGTTTTGGGTCTTTCTCTCTCACACGTGCAAAGGTTAGGGTTTATGTGGCTTTAAGGGAAGTCAAGAATAGCAGGTCAAAATTATAGGAGGCCAAATTGCATATCCAAGTTGCAGGAGAGCCAAATACTATGATTTGGTCTAGTTTGATTTTGGATGTCTTGGCTTGTTTAAAGAAAGACCTTTTGAAGAATTGACATGTGCCAAAATTAGGGTTTCTGCAGCCACTATAGGGCCAAAGTTGCAGGTCAAAACCAAGACTTGAAGTTGAAGTTGGAAGTTGGTTGAAGCAGGATTGACTCTTCTTATTTGGGCTGACATTTGACCTAATTTTAAGTCCTTGAATCGATGACTTAGTCTAGGTTTCTGGGCCTCGGGTTTCTCATTTGAAGTAGAATGTATAAGAAGAGAAGACATTTTATGGGTTTTCCCCTTGGATGGGTTTTTCCCTAGCTTTGAGCCTATATCTTATTTCCATTGTCTCTATTGTTTTTTCTCTTGATAATTTTTAGATGAAAATATCTAATAAATAAACACAAGAAGATAAATAAATTTCACAAGCAATTATTAAGGTTAAGGAGGAAATTGATTTAATATTTGCCCTATTGCATTCTCCAACATGGTTTTAGAGCTAAGGTGAACAAGATAAATAAGTTGGAAGATCATCTTGAAGGATTTTTCATTTGTATAAGGACACAAAGAAAGAAAAAGATATATTGACCTATAAGGAAGAAAACTACATCAATCCTTCATTGAAGAAGACCTCTTCATCAAGCTCTCATTGAAGGAAGGAAGGGCAAGTTCTTATTGAAGATTTTCTAGTGCATCATCTTGAAGAAGAGGGAGAACCAAGGAATCTTGGGATCATCATTCACTCTTTAAATTTGTTCAAAGACACCATTATTGAAGGGATCCTAGAAATCATAATTCTATGGTATCATTTAAGTCTCCCTTAAGGTCTTGAAAGCATCAAGATAATTGGGCACATCATCAAGAAGGAGGACTCTTGGTTAACTAAAAATTAAGTCATGGAATATGTCCTTGGTGAAGTAATTGAACCAGACAAGGAGAAGACTCAAGAGTTATCAAAATACAAGAAGGGATAAGTTAGGGCACAAAGGATCATTTTTGAATCCATTAAAGATCATATTGTTCACTTTGATGTTGATTTGAAGACATCCAAGGCTATGTATGATAAGCTAGTAAAGTTGTACTCTGTAAGTACATCAGGTCAAAATATTTCCTTGAGGAATCAACTTTATAGAATAAGGAAGTCAAAGGATGAAGACATGGAAACTTATCTTATGAAGATCTCTCAAATAAGGGGCCAATTACAAGGGCTTGGGGAAATATCTTTTGACTCTAAAATGTCCATTTGTGTATTAAATGATTTTCCACTTGATTGGAGAAATTTTGCAACTAGTATCTACTCTAATAAGGATAGTATTCCATTTGATGAGTTACGGGATCAATGTATCTTGGAATAATCCAATATCAAGGCAAAGTATGACACCAAATAAAATGAATGGTCTCAATCCTTTATTGCTAGGACAAAGAAGCTGAAGAAATGGAAGTTTGGAAAGTCCAAGAAGAAGACATATATGTCCAAGATTCAATTCTTTGGATGCAATGAGTATGGACACTTTAAGAGGGATTTTCCAAACAAAATGAACAAAAACTGAAAGGAAAGAAATGAAGCTCACATATCTAAAGAAAAATGAGAACCTAAGAAGAATCCTAAAGGAGAAGATCTCAGGGATCTTTACTATTGAAGGAAGTTCCATCTATGCCATGTTATTTATGCAATTTGTCTTTCTTTTATTAAGTAAAATTAGTATAGTAGCATGCATGATTTCATACTCTATAAGAGTCTGATTTTTTGTAAAAGCATGGAGTCATAGATAGAGGCATATAATAGTATAATTAGAGTCTACATGATCAAGTTTCTTTGGTAGGAATCATCTAGCTTTCAAGAAAGAGAATATTGGGACCATATTGCATATTATTTTTCATCCAATCATTTCCTAATATCATATTATTAGTAGTCATTTTTCAAAGAGGGATCATCAATATTCTATAAGAACAATCATTTTGGAAGGTTCTTGAAATAACATTATGACATGACTAGTATATATTCCATATATTATGGAAACAATACTCTTAAAGGATGAAGTAATGCAAATTGTCAAATTTGCAATATGAAAGGCATAATGAAAATATTTCTTGGTAAAAGAAACATATTTTTGATAGGTATAAGAAGCAATCTCGTTCAAGAAAGGAAGACTATATGATTTTTTGAGTAACTCTTCTCTAGGAAAAGGAATCTTTCAGAAAAATTTGGATATAAAATTGTGCTCAGTAAGTGTTCATATGTTTGCATGATGCTCGAAAGGAAGAAATTTGACATGCTCTGAAATATATGGAGATCAAGACTCTCTCGCAAAGTATAATGACATTGATCAACATCAAGTAAAATCTCTAAAATAAAGAAAGGTAGTTAACAATGGCAAATCCAAGGAAGATATTGCAGCTTGGTAATCAAATACGATCCATGGTCACTCTAATTAAAAATGAATGCATGAAGAAAGCTTCATATGGTGATGGATAATGTGAAAGGATGTTGATCTCAAAGAACTCATGAAGTTTATGCTTTGATGAGAAGGCCAAAAACACAAGGTAAGTTTAATATTTATATTTCAATATTGGTTATCTGGTTAACATATTATTTTGCTTCCTGAAAAGGATATTGCAAGAATGCATGATGATAGTTTAGGCAAGTTCAACTATGGATGTTGAACTCAATTCAAAGAAAATATGGATTGAGTATATGGTGTTGGAAATTATGTAGTCAAGGTGTTTACATCATCACCTTGGGATTGAAAGTTAGCATTATAAAAATATAACCTAATTTTCATCAACAAAGATCACTTTCATGTTTAGAGGGAGCTATGACTAGCTTGAAGATTGATAAGGCTCAATATAATGCCTTCTTTGGTGATGACTAGAGGAAAGTGATATGCAAGATCAATGGCCTAAACCTTGTCATGAGATTGAAGGAAGATGATGGCTCTAGAAAATCCAGGAAGAAAGAAGCACAACATGATGAGATGCAAAGGGATGAGGGAGCCATGAAACTATCTCCATGAAGAATTGGTAGTTGATAAATTTATGAAGACAAGCCAAAGAGCTTGTGGTTATGACTTCCCAAATTGAAATGAAGTTAAGAATATCCTCCATAGTTTAGAGGAAGTGAAAAAAGTCTCCTTGAATGCATGAAAATGAGAAATGATATATTCCCTAATTAAGAGGGAATGAGGATCTCCTCTCTGGTTGGGAGGAAGTGATGATAGACATCACATTTGTATCTCTTCTTCATGCGTCATGCACTTGACTAGGACTAACAATCATAAGTCTAAGTGAATGCCATGGAGAAAGAATGGAGAATGGAGGATTGGATAAGCATCTGTGATTTCCTTGAGGATAGAAAAATCCAAGATAGGAAATGGACCGACACTCTTTGAGGATTGGACAGGTATCCAAGACAAGAGTGGTTGAAGAGGACTGATATTCTTTGAGGATTGGGAATCCAAGATAAGAATATTCCTAAAAGGACATACCTAGTGAACATCTAGATGGGGTATGTGCCTTGTAGAGGTAGTGTGGTATCTCACGTAAAACCTCCCAACATTATGCTCTTGTATATGAAATAGCTTGTCAAATTTAAGGCCTTACTATGTTGACAATGTTGGTCATGATGTTGATGCTTAAATATGGCTTACCAATCTGACTCTTCTTATGAGAACTCTTTAGTTTGAGAATAACCTTGTACCAGGTGTACAATTATGAATACCTCCCTAGTTAAGAGGGAGTGTTGGAAAATGTAACTAGTTTCAATATTCATAATTGTCAATGTACTAACATCATTATGTATATCTTATGTTGCAAGAAAAATATTATTTTTAAGCATGGGTTTCATGCTCCATTTTGATGGTCATCTAGGTAAAGCATGTTCTTCATGCTTCTAGGGATTTTCATGTCAAAATAATATTTTTCTTGATTCAAAAGAGTCCTTATCAATTGTATAAGACCCTATTAGGAAATTTGTAACATGTAAAAGATATTGATTTTGAGTCTAGAAAGTTTTGTGAGCCTCCAAGCACAAGTCGGGCTTAGCAGTGGCAAAAATACCTAAATAAGGGTATTCGAACCCCATAGATGTGTATAAATAGAACTAGAATCAACCTCATTTGGAACCAATTCAATCTCTCAAGAATCAAGTTCGATTTGAAGCTAGAAGCAAGAAGAAAGAAGAGCGAAGGTCTAGGAAGAAGAAAAAATCAAGAAGAAGAAGGAAACTTTGTTTTGGGCCTTTCTCTCTCACACGTGCAAAGTTTAGGGTTTTTTCAGTTTCAAGGGAGGCTGAGAATTGTAGATCCAAATTGTAGGAGGTCAAATTGCAAATCCAAGTTGCAGGAGAGCCAAATACTTTGATTTGGTCTAGTTTGATTTTGGATACCTTGGCTTGTTTGAAGGAAGGCCTTTTGAAGAATTGACATGTGACATAATTATATTTTCTATGGTTATTGCAAGGTTAGAGTTGTTGATCAAAGTTGGGGGTGAAGTTGAAGTTGGAAGCTAGTTGAAGCAGGATTGACTCTTGTTGTTTAGGTTGACCTTTTACCTAATTGGAAGGGCTTCTTGAAGGGCTAACTTGGTGCTTATAGGAGGAATTGGTATAGGGTTTTGGGTCTTGGTTTTATCATTTGAAGTAGAATCCATAAGAAGAGAAGATATTTTATGGGTTCTCTCCTTGAGGAGTTTTTGCTTGGCTTGGAGCCTATATCTTATGTCCATTGTCTTTACTAGTTTTGTCCTTGATAATTGTTTGAAGGAAAGATCTAATAAAGAAACACAAGAAGATAAATAAAGTTAACAAGCAATTATTAATGTTAAGGAGAAAATTGAATTAATAGCTGCCCTACTGCATTCTCTAACACTAGATATTAGATTGAGTGGTAATCATCTAAAAACCACTTTATCTCATATAAATTAATTTTAACTAAAATGGTCATTTTAGCTAGCAAAAATCTTTATGAATTCAACGTCTTTTCTCAATCTTCATATTACAAGAAACATGTTGCACATAGTGTTTTCATTCATGACAATACTATGTCATTAATGTCAAAGGGGATGTATAGGATAATAGCAGCAAGGACCATTCTTGATTATCAAAGAAGCAACAAGACTCTTAGTGAATCAATATGACAATTTTACATTTGGCAAGGTCTCATTACATGAATATATGGGTGGGTGAAGTTATTTAAGTTTTTGATGAAATTATGATGCTCAAAATATCCTATAAATAGCATAGTTGCGTAGATCTCATCTATTTCTTTGCAATGGCATATCCTTCTCAGAAAAAAATCCTCTCGAATGAGAAGTTATGGCCTATTGAAAATCAGCACTAGATTGTGTCAATTTTCAAGGCAAAACTATAGGGCCAAACACAAATTATTAAAGGGTTAAATAATGGGCAAGTTCCAGGCAGATCCACCATAGATAGATTAGATCAATAATCATGATCAACAAAGATCCACATTATTTAAACAAAATTAAAAGGCATGCAAGTTCCAGACAGATCAACAGTGTCTCCAACACATCAACTGCCAAATAAAAGAGAAATAGCTTGATATTTAATTAATCCACTAGAACTAATCTAATTTTTACACATGGCATCATTCTATTGCATAGGAACATGGAGAATGTTGACATCAACATGATGACATGGCGCTACTAGGGGTTTCCACATGGTAATGATAAGTGGCCACTTTAGATTAGTGAGAAGGCTAAAAATAAGTGACACATGGAACCCCTCACGGGTTACCATGTAGCCTGAAAATGTCATGATGACATCATCAAGTAGTTGACTAGTGGCCCCTGGGATCAAGTCACCTAGCGTGGTCACATTGAAAATAATAAAAAATTGGGAGCCAAGTTTCAATGTATTTGGGTTCCTCCCTTAGCCACAAAAGTAAGTTCCAAAATGGTCACATGGTCATGGTGTGTATAGTCTCTAGATATATAGGGTGAATGGGTCATTCCATGGTCCATCCTCATTCTCCATAGGACCATTGATGAATTATAAATACATATGAGGAATTTGGTCTCAAACTAATGAAAGAAATCGACAAATTATGAACAAACATCAATCGTTTGGTGAGCTCGGTGGAAACTATATTTCTATTGTAATGTTTTGGTTCAAATGTAATGAGACTGGTCCATTCTGATTTGGTAACCTTCATCAGGTGAGAACATGGTTTCGTTGTTGTAGTTTAAATCTAATTCATTGCTCCAATTGTAAACGTAAGGTTGCAGGTATAAGTCATGGTTGGTCATTTCTCCAAAACGTTTTTATATTTTAATGTATACATAGTAACATGTTTCGGTGGCTAAAGGCATAAGTCGTGGTTCGTCATTTCTCCAGAACATTTTTACATCTGAATATATACATAGTAACATGTATTGGAGGATAAAGGCATAAGTTGTAGCCAGTCATTTGGACTATCCACAAGGGTTGTCCATGGCCTCGGATCATTTGAGGTTGATGCCACCAAAATATATATTCTATGAAGGGATGGTCATAAGAATCCCCATCAAGCAGACGAATCGTAGATGTCGTGTGTTGAGTATACGAGGTCATCAATTTGACCTCTGCGGATTGACAATTTGTTTATATATATCTATATATATATATATATATATATATATATATATATATATATATATATATATATGTATGTATATGTATATGTATATGTATATGTATATGTATATAGATATATATATGTATATATATGTGTGTGTGTGTATATATATATATATATATATATATATATATATATATATATATATATATATATATATATATATATATATATATATATATATATATGTATATATATATATATGTATGTATATATATATATATATATGTATATATATATATATATGTATATATATATATATATGTATATATAAATATATATATATGTATATATATATATATATATCTATATATATATATATATATATATATATATATATATATATATATATATATATTGTCAATTTGTCACATATTTAACATTTGGAGGTGGCCAACGTTGAAAACCAACAATGCACCCAAAAATAGGTATTATGTAGAATAGTTAAGTCAATATATTATATATTACAGTCTTTTATGAATTTTGGGAGCATTATTTATCCAAATTGATATCCAAAAGAATTTGGACGATCAAAGTTCAGATATGAACATAACCAAAGGGATTTGATGTTGTTTTGACTCATATTTGATGGTCAAAATCTCTTATGTTCATTTGGAAGGTCTATGCGCATGTTGTGGGTGTTTTGGATATATGAAGTAAACAACTTTCAAGGAAGGGTTTGAATAACCAAATTGCAGTTATGGTTGCAGTAGAATATGGGTAGTAGTATGAAAACCATCATGAGTGATTAATCTGACATTTTGGTGTAGAGTGTATAGTGATACAATGGTTGCGGGTCGTATAATAGCACAATGGTTTCAGGTTGTGTAGCAGAGACAATGATTGGTACAATGGAATTGTTTATCATAACAACCTTGGGTTAAAATTTCATGTAATAAAGTTAATAAAGGTAAAATAAGACCAAGGTCATGGGACACATATTCCAAGTTGAACGTTGGGAAAATTATTCTAGTGGGCATTAGTTGTTGTTTAACGGCTAAAGGGAAATTGGCAAAGGCTTTCAAAAGAAAAAAATAATGTTATTTTATTTATGAAAATAAAGAAAATTAGGAGAAAAGGAAGGTGAAAGGTCACAAGTTGCATGTGAAGAGGAAATTGAAGGAAAATATATGAAAATGAAGAAATTAGAGGCATCGATGATAAAAATACTTTTGAGGATTAGTTCACAGCTTTTGGTCATCCTTTTGTCAGATTTTTTTTTGAACTAATCTCATAGAGGAGAAGATCACCAAGAGGATAATGAAAGAAAGCAAGCAAAGGAAGGACAAGGAGAGAAAAGGAAAGCAAAGGATCAAGTAAGGAAAGGTTGGATTAAGCAGCTTCATTGAGAATACTTGTAGGTAACAGGTTGCATGTATGATTTCCTAGTTGGTTTTGGCATGAATGGTATATGCATATGTGTATTTGGTTCATTGTTGTCATTTCCATGGGTTTTGTCAGGCTTCAATGGTGGTTTTAGCCTTGTCTTGTCATTTCCAGATAGTCATTATGTGTTGAGATTCATTCTTGGTTGAGCTTTGGATTGCCTGAAGGTTTTGGATTTGGGTGAGGTGGTATCAGGAAAATCCCAAGGGTTGGGGGTGGAGATGGTTTTCTCTGGGAATCCCTCAACATGTGGGTGGACACAGGAAAAATCCTCATGGCATGGTGAAGGAATTATGAAGCATCCAACCTCAGTTTTGCTATGTGATCTTGGGACCAGTTTAGGTGAGATCACAGTAGTGTGAGGGTGGAGGTGGTTTAATCTCTAGATTCCCTTGGTTGTTTACAGATTGGTTTATCCCATGAGATCCCATATTCATGATAAAATATGGCATGAGGGTGACTGGATGAAAGAAAGATTTGGTTCAGCCCAATCTATGGTTGGGTGGTATGTGGAAGTCCCTAACTTGGTTGGATTTTTCATATGTCAATAAGAGTCAATTTCCTCTTGTATTTCATGAGTAAATGTACTTTTTATTATGTGGCTTTAATGGTTGTTCTATCATTTTTATTTACCTGGTTATATGCATGGTTCTATGACATATTCAAGTCATGGATCTTATCATGTTTGATTGATAAATGAATGGTTATTTAATGCATGACCTAATAGATGTTATTGCAGCTATTGTGAGAGGGCATTAGTCCTTCTTGGTAAACCTTAGACAAGTTTCAGATCCGTGTGTTTAGATTTGGATTCATCACTTGTAGATCTTATGTTCTCAATGTGTTTGAAAAAATAATTGTCATGGTTAGATCGTGCTAGGTCAAGTCCTTAATTAATTTTTGTGTTAGATTCTTTGTCTCTTTGTTATGTATCATTTCTGGGAGTTTCATTAAGTTCTGGGTAGAGTTCTAAATCCTAGCCCTGAAAAAGTGGTTCAAATCTCAAAGTCCCTGGCACAGAACTGAGTGAAAAAGACTATAGTTGTTTGGAAGCAGGCATGTGGGAGTGACTAGAGGGTTATAGTCACTTGGAGGCCTTGTCATGGGAGTGACTGGGGATCTATTTCACTTAAAAATAAATTTAACTCAGGGGTTGGGCACCTGGAGTGGATGGTTAGCTCTTGGTGGTCCTGTAGCACCTTAGGAAAGTCATTAAGGTCTTGTTTTTTCAGCTTCATTTCCTTAAGGTTATCTATGAGGTTGATTCATGTCATCGTACCCCTCATCTCATGTTTGCCCCAGGAAAACCAGTGAAAGCGGGTAGATATGGGAGGAGGTGTGTTATAGAGTGGTATCAAAATGGGTTCCATTCTCTTTGTGTGATGTCTAGTTTTCATTCTCTTTGGGTGATATATGATACCACAGAGTGGTATCCGAGGATGGTTCAAACACTTGGACCTAATGGGCTAGATGTATGTGGTTATGCATATATTTTCATGGTTATGGTTGTCATGCATGGGATCACGGTATGCAGTTGGTATTTCCATGCATGATGTTGGCATATTTATGTGATTATGATTGTACATGTATCATGCTAATGTGGATTGATTTTGCAGATGAGACAAGCCTCCCCTGAATTTCATTGAGGTATGATTTTAGTTATGGTATCTATTTGGTTTATCTAACATGGTACACTTGCAAGAAGAAGAGAATCAAAGATCACGAGAAAAATGGTAGACTACAGTTCACATAACTCTCCCTACATATCATTTGGGAAGCAGGGAGATGGGTTTTCTCTTGATATAGCAGGCACATTAAGGAGTTTGAGGGAAAATATCGAAAGTTGCAAGGCTGACAATGACAGGTTGGTTGAGGCTTAGGAAGTACCTGCAAGGGCTCAGGAAAAATAGGCAGAGATCAATGCAGTCATCCTTTAGAGTTTTTCAAACTTGGAGAAATAGGGATAGTTTAGGATTAGTCAAGAGAAGGAAGACAAGACTAATGGATCCTATGGTAGCAGGCCTCAGTCAAGATATAAGTTGGATAGAGGGGACATAGCTAGAGGTGGAATATCATTGTATACATCTGATAGGAGGACTGGTATGTATGGGTTTCATTCTAGTTCCTCATCCAGGAGACATCATCGTCATCGCCGCCATCATCCTTATAGGCGGAGTGAATACTTTCCTGAGGAGTTCAAGAAATTCAAGATGCCTACAGTTGATGGAGAGATGAATAAGTTAGAAGATGCAGAGGTATGATTACTTGCATTAAAGAAATTCTTCATATTGCATAACTATTCAGAGAACATGAAAGACAAAGTACTCAACCTTCAACCCAAAAGGGAAAGTAGATATATAGTGGGAAGATGTGAAGAATGTCAAGGGAATTCAGGAAGAAGAGATGATTTGGGATGAGTTTGAGAGACTCTTCAAGAAGTACATATCTGAGAGGTATTATGATGATAGAGCTAAGGAGTTTTATGAGTTGCAAATAGGTTCCATGACAGATGATGAGTATACTATCAGGTTCCTGGAGTTGTTGAGGTATGTTCCTTACCTCAAAGATGAGAAATTGAATATTCAAAAGTTGATCACTAGGTTTCTAGCAGCATATAGAAACTAAATTGAGTTTGATGAGCCTCAGTTGTTGGAGGAAAACATCAGAAAACTGGAGCATTGTTATGAGCATTCAAAGCGTAAAGCTGAGCCTAAGCGTGATTTGAAGGAAAATATGAAAGTTAAATGGAAGTGGCCACTGAAGTGGGGAATACCTCAGGATGTGGGTGAGAAAGAAAATGTTGCTCCTTACAAGAAGTTCAATGAAGTTTAGAAGGGACATGGGTTAAATCCTGGAGAGAAGCATAATAGAGGTGATGGTAGGGGACCGTTGCAGTGTTGGATATGTGGAAAACATCATCACAAGAAGGATTGTCCATTGTACCAAGGTGAAATGCCTCAGATCTACAGTGCTCAGGAGGTGCAGACAATTGGGGATGTGGGCCATAGTATTCCTAATATTTATGCAACAGTGGACAACAAGCAAGTAGATCACCAGGGATATATTAGTTTGATGGAAGGTAAACTTTGTGGTCAAGTTATTCCTATTTTGATTGAAACTAGATCTAGGTATAGTTATGTTAACCCTGATCTGGTGGATAAATGTGGTTTGAGAAAAGAAGTGCATGTAGAGCCTTGGTTGGTGCAGTTGGCTACATGTACTAAGAAGAGAATTCATCATTGGGTAAGTTCTTATGCATTTGACTTGAATGGTATGCCAAAATCAACACAACTAAATGTGTTTCCATTGGGGTTATATAGTATGCTTTTGGGTATGTATTGGATTTACCTCCATAGAAAAAAAGTAGATTTTTATGATAAGGCTATTGAGTACTTGGATGATAATGGAAAAAATAGAATCTTGCAGGGAAATAAGAAGCCTACATCGGTGAGGATGGTCATAGCTAAGCACAGTCACAGGAATGGGTGTGTACTATTTACAGTTCATATTTCTAGTGAAAAGGGTAAGGATGTTGAGGATGCATAAATCTTCAAAAGGTACCCTTTAATGCAAGTATTTCAGGATGTGTTGCCAGCAAATATTTCAAAGTTGCCTACACACCGAGAAGTGGAATTTTCTATTGATGTGGTACCAGGGGTAGCACCAGCATCAAAGGCACCATACAGGATGAGCACTCTAGAGTTAGTGGAATTAAAGTTGCAGTTGAAGGAAATGCTTGACAAGGGATGCATTAGGCCAAGTGTGTCGCCTCAAGATGCACCGATGTTGTTTGTGAAGAAGAAGAATGGTACTCTCATGTTATGTATTGATTACAGGCAGGTGAAAAAGGTGACCATCAAGAACAGGTATTCATTGTCAAGGATTGATGATTTGTTTGACCAGTTGAAGGGAGAAACAGTGTTCTCAAATATTGATTTTAGATCATGACACCATCAGGTATGCATCAAAGAAGAGGACATCTACAAGACTGCTTTATGGGCCAGGTATGGGTATTATGAGTTTGTTGTAGCTCCTTTTAGTTTTATTAATGCTCCAACTACTTTCATGTGTTTTGTAACGTCTTGTTGATAGTGCAAGACCCACAAACATTCAAGGGTTTCCCTAATAAGAAGTCCCAACTAGACCTCAAACCATTTGGAATAGGATTCCCAACAGTGGGTAGTAGTGTAATGCCTTGACTGTGGTAGCATGTAGACATAAGTAAGATAATTTTGGGTGAGAGAAAGTGTGTGACCTTATCGAGAGTCAAGTATGATGCATGAAAGTTCTAACACACAGAGGGGAAAAGGAAGCGTGCCCCTTAGAAGCATGTAATAGTATGTAGCTTGAAAGGAACACATGAGTGAAATGACATCACACGATAAAATGTAGAATAGTCCACAAATTAATGTGATGGGTTAATCCCACAACACGCATCCAACAAGATTCGTACAATGTATACAAATTAGTTCATAAGAAAATGCATAAGTTAAACAACATACATTTCTAAAGCAACCAGAATAGTCCAATGACAATAACAACATATGCATGGAAGAGTGTTGCCTCTGATATTATTATTATAAGTGAAAGTTCCATCCATATGTTATATACGATAACACCTAGAAATAGTATGTGAATTATGTTGGTCAAATTAACTAGGTTTTTCAAATTTTCTCAAAATAAAGTTCATGATCATAGGGTTTTTGGTCATCATGTCATGATGTGGGGTCCATATAAGTTCAAAAGGGTTCAATCATAAAGCTTCATTTCCAAACTTCCATATGTGTCAATCTTATTTGTTCATGATTTGAATTTTGTCTTTTTTACATAAATCCGTAGCAACTCCAGTAAGGTAAACCGAGGGTTTGCTACGAAAGTTCCTAACACTTCCATAGTGAATCTGCCTCTTTGAATACCTGTCCCACTACGAAATTGCAATGAAGTACACAATTGTGCTTAACGGTGAAGTAACGATTATTTTTGTTTGAAAAGAGTGATTGGTTAGTCTTATGGTGGGTCACGGATGCACTTTACCAGTTTTTTGTCCATTTTCCCTACATATTCACACCGCATAGATTCTTGCTGCTAACTCATTCTTTTATTTTTAGCTTTGCTTCCATAAGCTTCATGATATCATAGGAGTCAGTTTGTTGTCTCTCACATAGATCTTGTTCTCTCTAGGTTAGAGTCCACTGTTGTCTAGATGTCTCTAGGTTGATTTGCAGGTGGCAAGAAGGTGACAAGGAGGAACCCTACGTGTTGCAGCCATGGCACACAGAAAACAGTATAAAGGAGGTTCAATGGTGCGTTATGAGCCCATGGACATGAAATTGTTGGAGGAAGACCCTACCTTCATTCAAGCATTTTCCAATGTGGGATGCCTACACTTTTGCCAAAATCTACAGGGTTTCCATGTGCAGATTGCCAAATACTTTGCTGTAAAATTCACTGGAACATAAACGAAAGTTGGTCTTCTAAACTTTGTAGTGTCCCCTGACATAATTTCCCGTGCTACAAAGATCCCTAGGTTAGGAGAAATGTGGTTTAAAGTCCAAAAGATCAAGTTGCAAAACTATGATGAATTTCTCAGGGAGGAACACAAAAGGATTGATATCACTGTAGACATTCCCAGAATTTGCCGTAAAGAACATTTTTCCAATCTCGTAATGGTCATCTAGAAAGATTTCACACGTGAAGGTAGATTTAACATGGTGTGTCAGTATCATTTCAGATTGCTACTTCATTTCACAAGTAAGCAGCCTCTAGACATTCCATTTTATCTATTTAGAATTTTGAGAAAGATCGTAGACAAGGTCCAAGCCAAACTTGATGCAAGTGACACCTCTATTTTTCACCATGGCCTCATTAAACTACTAGTTGGAAAATAGATAAATAGGTTAAATAGGGATTGGCTTACCTTCTTATTATTGAGTGGCTATGAGTTAAACACTGCCACCCCTCTAGGAGAACTCCAAAGTCTAAATCAATAACCCCTAGAGAAGAGCAGCAACCAGAGGTAGAGAAACCTACAGTAAATGCTTCCACAAGCACCAAGAGGAGGATGACCAGAAGACAAAGTAAAAAAAAAAAAATAAAAAAAAAATAACGGTAAGCTAACTGGTATCCTAGAGGCTATTGAGATTGAAGAAAGCCCAATTGAGCATCCTATAGAAGTGACCAAGACTGAAACTAAGAAGAAGAGCAAGAGGGCTAAGAAGCTAGACTTCTCACAAGAAGAACATGGTTTCATATTTAGGCCAAGGAAACCCGTTACAAGGTCAATGTAGCAAGTTGAAAAGATGTCAGAAGTGCCTTTAGAAAAAACAGAGCCATCAAAAAAAAAGAAAGGCAAGAAGGTTGTACAAGAAAAAAGTGAAATAGAGGTTATGTAAGAATAATTGAGAGAGGCTAGACAAGAATTTATTAATTCCAAAATTGAGTTTGAGGAGTAGCAAAAAGAGGTGTCAAAGAAGATAGACTTCTATGATGAAACTGTAGATAAATCCAAAAAGATGATAAAGAGGACTTTGCTTTTGCACAGGATGTTGAAACGCATGTACAGAAGGAACAACTGGCTACAAGTAGATAGCAAGAAGTTACAAGGACAAGTCATAGCATTAGAAACTCAAATTGAAATGATCGAAGTTGAGCTCAAGAAGAGAAATCTCAAGATTATTGTTGAAATAGATTCTACTCCTTGAATATGGTAAAACTTTCAATTTTTTCTTTACTATTATTAACCAGTATTCAACCTTATGTATAGTTGAACAAGGTATTAGAAGTAATAAGGAGGCACTAGAAACTATGAAAAATAAAAAATAAAACCTCGTAATTTTCAAATTTCGTAGCAACTCCCCATAATGAAGCTGAAAATTTGCTACGAAACTGTTGTAGCTTTTCATGGATGAGAAGGCAAACTAAAAACACAGAAAAGGGAGTTCTAAGGGCATGTATTTAGCTTAAAAACATCAAGGAAAACCTCAGAACTTGCAAAAAAGAGCAGAGGGGTAGCAGAAAGGTGTTTTTTGAATTTGCTACTGAAGTTTGCTATGAAACTACTGAAAACTCTATTTTTCTGCTACGAAATTTTCAAACTCTATTTTTCTGCGTTTTAGAAGTTTTTGGACATCAAACAATCAGTCAGCTAGATGGATTAGAAGTCATGAAAGGTGTCCACATTAACTCCTACTTTTCAAGGAGATAGGTCAACAAGTCAACCTAATCAACATCCACGTGGCATGAGCACATTCAAAAAATCAGTTTGGTTCAATAAGCTCTATCAACATAACTTAGTTGAGTTCATTAATGTGGGAAGAATCCTACTTGTATTCAAATGTGCAAAACAGAAATCCCTAAGATTTCTCAATAGGTTTCAAGAAGGATAAGGTCTCAAAATTGTTTGATCAAATCTAGCCCCAAGTGGTAGATTTTTGTAATTAATGATATGATGGTGGTCTTACTCTATATATTTATAGTTTCTTAACTCTAGAGTGCTTGATCGATAATGTGATAATTTTACTCTATGTAAACTTTTTATCCAATTAATATATATAGATATATTGCAACAACTCTTTTTTTATACCTATGATTCATGTTATGGCTTTATGTGTTCTTACCATGTTTTCTATTTTTCTATCAATATTCATAGTATTTTGATTACCTGGTATTCCTATCAAGTGCTCCAATTTCCTCCACTTACTATGTATGACTATGAATGTTTATTTAATACCAGCTTTAAAGCTAGAAATGCCTCAACTTCCATTACACACTATTGTTTGCCATGATTTTCTTTTATTTGACTCCATGCTCAATGGTGGGAGACATCATATTTTCCTTCACCTGTAAAACCACATAAACAGAAATCATAGTTAGTCATTTTTAGTTTTGAGTTGATTAAAGTGAACTTGATAAGTGTTTGAGAGATCCCTCTCAGATTGGAAGGGCTAACTTCCAGTCAAAGTGGTTTGAAATAGTTATGCTAGGTTGAAGGTTGACACAACCCAACTCTGTTAGCTCAGTGATAACACCATACATACACCATTGACGACTACTAGCCCCAATAGTTGAACATTACAGTCAATCACACCTGCTCCTCCAAAGAAGTATACTCACTCTACATTGTGTAGAAGCCAAGGCTCGTCACAATAATCCCAAGCCTTTTCTAAGCCTAAGCCTAGCCAAAAACTTAGCTCCCATAAGCCCTTGCTATGAGTTATGAGGTTCTATTTATAACAAGGGTGGGGTGACCCTTAACATTCCCCTTTGTGACTCATTGACTACCCTCATGACTCTTCAACTTCTTTACAAATAACTCATTACATAACATGATGACCTTTCACATTCCACTAATGAAACTTGGAATTTCACTTACACATGTTTACAAATAATATTACATTTTTGAAATGTACCCATGTGAGACAAAATAGGTTAGATATAGCCTAACAAGACAAAACACTATGACTCTGAAGTTTGGGGAAAGATCAACTCGGCAACCTCCACTTGGTGCTTCTCGGTCATGTATTGATGCCAAGCCTGGTATTGTGTGATGATGTCCCCAAACTGCTTGATGGTGTCTTTCTGATAGTGGACCCTTACCTCCATAGATTCCTGGTATATGGTCTTGGAACTTGTATCTGACTCGTCCTGAAGCATGTACAACATGGTGTTGACCATGACATGAACACCAATGTACTTCTTCATGTTATGTACGCTCAGCTCCAAGTCATTCCTGGTGTCCTCTCACCTTATCTCCTCCATGTACCCTTCGATATCTAGCCATACTTAGTTCTTGGGTCTAGCCTCGGTGAGGGAACCAATTGACGAGATCTTGTGCATTCTCACCATGACATCCAAACTCTTGAACAACCATGCATATGAGGCCTGTATGCTGCTGACAAATGGGGTGAGTTTCTCATAGTTCTGGATCAACATCTGAACCTTTTCTTTCTCCAGCTCTGCCTGTGGCTTCATCTTCTTTGGCAAGTGAAGCGGGGCCCCTTTGTACCAAATTTTCCACTCTTACACATGGGCGATGGCAGCATGTATGTTCCTGAGAGTTTGAACAAACTCTTTGCTTTGTTTTTGTAAGCCATGCACACAAACAACTACTTTTTGCATGGTGGTAAATGCATCGTAAAGCTTCTGCATGGTAGTCTCAAGTGTTGATACTTCAGTAAGTATCACTTTCCTCATATCCCCCATTGCAGAAATTTCACTCTTCTCTCTGAGTTGTTATGCCTCTTGCATGGCAACCTGTAAGTTCTTTTCCATTCATCCATTCTCGGCCAACAAGAACTTAACATTTAAGCTTGTGGCTCCTGCATAGGCCAAGCTAGCAATGGCAAGGGTAGTTGGATGCAATATGATATCTAGCACTATCACCCTTTCCTTTATGAATGTAGGTGATGCATGATCATCCACAAAGTGCCTCCTCTGTGCCTATAAAACCCTCTTCTGCAACTCTTCAAATAATAGATTGTGCACATCCATGACCGGATCATCGTCAAGTAGAACAACCTCTCCTTGCTCGCTCAGGATTGGTTTTGACACTAGGGGTGGTGGATATTCAGAGGTGACTTGTGTCACTCGTGGCATAAGGCCAGTGTCTTCATTTTGTGGCTCTTGCTCCAACTCCCTATCTTTCACTTCAATCAATTGCTTAATTTTATGAGCAAGCTGTCGATCCTATCTATGTTCACCATCCTCCTCTACTACTAGATGTTTTGACTCCTCAACCTGTATGGTTGTTGTTTGCTCCATCATTGTGTCTTTACTTTCTTTTTCCTCCTACTTCTACTTATCTTCTCTTTCTCTCCTTCTCAGCTCCTACTCTTCCTTCAACTTCTTCTTTGTTTCTGACAACTTTAGTTCTACTTCCTGTAACTTTTTCTTTTCTCTCTTCCTTCACTTTGCTCTCTCTATCCATTGCTCCCTCTTTGCCTCTGCTTCCAAAGCTGCTTTCTCCATGATATGATATGCCCTCATCTTGCAGCTTTACTCTACCTCTGGGTTCTTGACAATCATCCTCTTTCCCTTTTTCTGTGTTGGATTACTACTTATTGTTGTTATTGGTGCTTCCTACATTGATGATGCCTACAGAGTAGCCTTCCAATTTGTGGCTATACTAACTCACTCGTGGAGCTGTGAGTCATTGTAACAGTACCTCCAAGGGTCCTCCTCATGCCAGTGAAATGTCTCATGGATCCATGGATATTACAGCTTTTCACAGTGGTTCTTGCAAATACCGTGGGGATCATATAGATTAAATTCTTTAGTGTCGAACTCCAACTTCAATATCTCCTTAGATTTGGCATCTACATCTTTCAAGCTCTTAATCTTGTATAATCCAATCCACAAAGGAAGAGTGAGACATGGAGCTTTCTTCTTCCTATGCAATCCTGTCGATAACCCTGTGGAGAGGTGATATGAAACCTCTTGCATGACCAGCTTGTCTGTGGCATAACTTGGTAGAACATGCAAAGGATTCTCTCCACCAAATACTCTAATGAAGCTGCCACTGGGTGACGCATACCAATATGCAATGTTAGGTATCACCTCCATTGCTTCATGGGACATGCAAAGTGGATCCTACTCAAATATAAGCTTATACAACGGGATAATGAAATGGTCAGTTAGCCTTTCCATTACTCCTCATTAGTTGTAGTCAGAAAGAAACTTGCAATAAATGTTGATGGAAATCTCTTTTGTTGGGAACAAATTGCATCCATTAAATATGTGGATATTTAGAATCTCGCTTGCTCATCCTTGGGCAGAATTCTGGTGTTAGTCGCATGGATTTTCAACTCATCACCCAACAAGTCTGACCAGTTGAATGGCCTTCCATCACTCACCAATTGTTTCAATACAACTACCCAACCTTCAGGAAAGGTATTTGTGCTCTCTTGACCATATATTTAGCATGAAAACATGATCAGGAACTGGTAGGCCTTCCTGAGAGACTCTGTCTTGTAAACATGATTGGGTGTTTGTTTGAACGTTGAAAACTCTTTCACCTAGCGCTTGACTATATCTCTCGCATTCACCTAGCTATGGGTGGCATAGAAAAGTGTGTCCATAAGCCTCGCTGACTGAGGTAAATGATACATCTGATGAAATTTCTCCACCCTGAAAGTGGCAAGCTCTATCCCGCTAGCGCTACTCAATGTCATAGTCTCTAGATTTGTGTGTGAGATAATCCAGTTGATAATGTCCACACATGGGAACGTGGGGAACCTGCATGCAACCTTATATAAGTCTAACCCCTGGATATTGATATATACATGTCAGTACTCTAAGTCTTCCTTCAAGTCCTCTGCAAAAGTATCCTTGATTTGTTTCCATGTCAACTTTGTGACCTTCTCAATGAATAACTAAGTGCCTACATAAACTAGTGGATTAACTGACATCTGCTCAACTGCTTCCCTAGTACTTCTCTTGATGATTTCCTTTGATGAAGGTCTCTTGGAGGCCATGTTAATTGTAACAAATAGAGAGATTCTCAACCATTTTTCTACCTGGAAACAGAGAGGACACTCATGGCAGGCCAATGCTAGCTTAAAACTAAAAGCAACTTGAAGACTAGACCAAGCAACAACACAGGCTTATGATGGGACAGACTGCACAATTCCGGTTCATAGACATCACCCGCTACCTACTGGAACTATGCATTGCACACTCCCAACAGTGAATGGTGGAGGCTTGCTGACTAGAACTGCGCAATGCATGGTTCAGTCTGGGCACGTGCTAGGAGAGACTGTGCATTGTTTAGTCTCAGTGACCAAGACTGGGAAGCTGGCTCCTGGAAATACATAGTGCATAGTTGGAGCTAGGCAAGGGCATCCTCTACACAATATCAGAAGCCAAGGAAGAGGCCTTGAGCTCCAAAAATGCACAATGCATGCAAGGGAAATCGAGATCTGAGCAAGGGGAGCCCAGATCTGCCAAAGGGGAGTGTGAAATTGAGCATATCTGAAGGATGGTGTGACATTGAGTGCATATCTGACTGAGTGATGATGAATGCAAGTGAAATAATTGTAGGAATCAATCAAACTAAAATACATGAATCATATGAAGAGAGTCATTGCAATGGCAACTGTTAGTGGAAAAACGGGGTATTGCATGCGACAATTGGGAAATGCAATGAAAAAATTGAAACAACACTTCTACAAGCTAAAACAATTTAAAACACCAATATTCATTCAAGAAAACAAGTGAAACAACACTCTCACAAGCTAAACAAGCAAAACCGACAGAAAAAGTTGCAAAAAGCTAGAAAAGCAAAACTTACCGAGAAAAGCGATGATGATTGCACCGAAGGTTCCTTGATCTCCTCGGGAATGTCAGAGCTCCAAAATCAAATGTGCAAACAATATCTGGAAACATCAATTAAATAATTTTGGTCGATTTAGGGTTTATGACATGAAGGCCAAAAATTAAGGAAAAAGAAACACTTGGCGGAAGTTCCCAAAATAACTCAAGTGCCTCCTTCAGACTGCTAAAAATAGATCCCTATTTTTTAGGGATGCTTTTTTGCTTTTTTTCTTTTTTCTTTTTTTGGAAAAGTTGCCATGCATTTCCCAGAGAGTTTGCGTAGTTCTGGGAATGACTGGGTAACTCACTAGCTCATGCAATGAGTAGCTTTTGAGAAAAAGGCTTCTATGTAATTTCTCGGTTGAGTGGCTCTAGGTTACCTCTTATTCTCTACACAATTTTCTAGCTCACGGTTGGTTGTCTACTAGCATTGTGCAATTCTTGAGCTCAAGGCTCAATGTCAGCTTAGACTGTGCAATTCTTGAGAGCGAGGCTGGTTTCCTTGAAGTATTGCATTGTTCTCTAAGGCAAGCCCAGAACTAGATGAAAACCAAGTCAAGAGGTTGGCTTGTGGGTTAGGGAGTAAACCAAGTAAGAAAACACAAGCCAAGATGCAAAAGATGTAGCTCAATCAAAGCACAAGTACCTGGATCAGTGTAAGATGGTTTGTTATGATTTAGAAGGGAGGCTCCAAAATGAAGCATGGGAAAAATTTTGGAGGGTTGTTGTAGTCACTACAACATTGGCAACACACTTGTAGAACTACAGCTCTCTATATGGACCTTGTCCCATGCAAAGAGAGTCTAACTCCTCTGGAAGTATTGTTTGATTATTTGATTATCATAACTTCTTCACTAGCTTGGGTTAAAGATGTAGTCCCTACCATTCTCCTTATCGATAAAACACATACCAAGCCAAGTCAAACTAAGTTGTTTTGATTGGGGATGAGGGGTATATAAATGCACAAGTAATATGGATTTTCATATTTTTAGTTTCATCTCTGGTGGTGCTCCGCTGCCAGCAAGCCTAGACAGTACCTTGACAGAGTCACTTTAGGAACACAAGCATTGTTCTGCTTCCAATGAGCCTGGACAGTACCCCGGCGGAGCTACTTTCTTCACTCTTTGCACAAGAAGCCTTTCTCTACTTTTTCCTATTATTTCATTTTTCATTCTTTTCATGTTTTAAAGAACTATGCATAAGCACCTATTTATTTCATCAGGTGGAAGAGGGATCTCAACTTATTGAGAGTAGAAGAGGTTGTCCCTTTATAGAAGGATATTTATATATACCTCTAACATACTTGTTAAGGTTTTCCCCCTATCCTTACTCTACTTGACTGAGTTGAGAAGGGTTAACCGAATATATAAAATTGATTACAATAGGTGGTACTAGTTAAGAGTGCAAGCATCGTGATTCCATCATGACTCTCTTTGAAAGGAACATATTTTCCATCAAGGTATCATCGACTAGAAAAATTGAAAGATTCTCATAAGGAAAGGGAATAGACAGATAACCAACTGTTGATAGTTGTACAAGTTCCTCTTGGATTTCACCCTACCTTTCTAAGAAGCCAAACACGGTTTCATGCGGAAACTAACCTATGGGTGTGAAAGCAAACTAGAAAAGGAAAGAAGCAAGGCAAAAGAAAAACAAAGTAAGAAAATTGAGAAACAAGCAACAAAAGCAAACACTACTCCTACTCCTAACCTAAGTAGAGCATAGGCTAGCTCACATGAAGTGATATTTCCAATGCAGCCACCAATGCATTGGTTGGCCCATGTAGGCGACAACATGATTGATAAGAAAGATATACAAGCAAACCAATAGATAGAAATATAAGACAATGTAAACCAATATGTTAGAAGCTTCAATGCATCCATAGAAAATAAAAAATTAAAAGGACATGCAAGGCATTTTGTGGATGTATCATGGTGTCCTATCACATTGCACGTGGAAGACAAGCATGTACACACCTTCGAACTTGAAAAGTGAGCAAACATAAGGAAAGAATAAAACTTATGTTTTGAAACAATGCTTGCTACGTTTGACTCCTCCAATGCATGAGCAATAGGATCATGTGATTCTTATGGAGGATGTGAAAACTATGAAATAGATTGATTTTCAGTGTAGAACGCAAAGTGATGAGGATCCTGGTGAGATTCAACATATTTTTGCTCAGAAGTGGAACTAAATTCAAGGCTATGAGAACCTGCCATAACCATCATATCGAGCTGAAGTTCCTTGACAGCTTGAAGAGTTTCCACTTCATCAGAAGATGGATCATCAAATACTGGTGGCTTAGAAAGATCTACAACAAACAAATCAAAATCATGATTGAATGGATGAATGAAGAGATCACAACAGCCACGATCAAAAAACTCAAGACGATGGATACTCGCATCCTCACAGTCTGACGAATCATAAAGAGGGTATGATGAAAAATGATGATTTTCACCCTCCTTGTTTCTGGAATTGTAAGATGAGATATTGGAAGGATCTGGGAAGAGAGATTTGTCCTCTCCAAAATCGAATGAAGAATTGGCATCCCATGTGTTCTTCGAATGATTGAAAATAGAAAAATCTACAAATTAATTTTCACAAGATGGAACAGTAATAGCATAATCGTGGAAGATGTTAGGATAAAGCAAACAAGGTGCAGACAGAAGGAGTTCATCCTTCACGGTAGGTTCTTGTTAAGACTCCCACACATACTCATCAAAAATGATAGTGCAGTTTGGCTATTTAGCACCAACTCCATCCAGTACTTTATCCTCATGAACACCACATGTGGAATCTGAAACAGATGAACAGAACACACCAAAATCTAGAGGATCAAAGGAACCAAAGGAATGAGACCGAGAAGATGAGACCACATGACAACCATCGGGCTTGCAGTCCAAATATGCATAAAAATCCTGAGAAGGTGAGGTAGGAGGAGATGGTGACAAATCGATAGGCGGATTCACAAGTTCTCCCACCTCATCCTATGGAGCTAAATATGTTTGATGAGATGGGGATGGAGGGTCACTTAGGACAGCAACCTTGTCCGTCTTAGATTTAGAGCCTATAATACCGAGATATGTTGGGAGAGGTTAGAATGAGTCTAAATCATTTGGATTCTCATAAATGTGAACAAGATACTCAAATATTTCCTCCAAAAATTTCCATTCAACTTCATCCTCATGAAATTCATAATAGTAATGAAGAAAATGGTTGTGAAAGTGCTCAAGAGATTTGTCACGTGATTTTTGCAATTTTAAAATCTGTTGATTGAGTGCTTTACGGTAATAAAGAATGAAATCACGACATAATTCTCTGAACATGTGATCAAAAAGTGTATAGAGGTTGCAGGCAATGTGTGACACCATTTCCTTGCACACCCTTCAATCATAAAAGTGAACAACCCACATGCAATGTCATCTGAAGGGCCATCATGCTTGTCAGAGAAATTAGCAAAGGAAACTATGTGCTTGAACACAGGTGTTCTTGTATCACCATTGAGCTTATATTTGGATAAGTCATCTATAATGCCCATCGGCACTTCAAAATCAACATTGTGAGAGAAACATGTCAGTGTTATGATTGCAATAGAATTCATGTAATATGTGCAGAAATTCAAAATAGAATTCAAGTGCTCAACTTGACATCTGGCCCTCCTTCTAGTGCCAGAAATGCTGACGGTGTTGGACCCATCAACATTCATGGTATCTCCCTGATAAGAAGCCCAAACAGACCTCAAACCATTTGGAGTAGGAGTCCCAGTAGTGGGTGGTAGTGTAATGCCTTGACCACGGTAGCGCACAGAGGTAAGTAAGATAACTTTGGGTGAGAGCAAGTGTGTGACCCTGTGGAGAGTCAAGTGTGACGCATGAAGGTTCTAACACAGAGAGGGGAAAAGGAAGTGTGCCCCTTAGAAGCCTGTAATAGTAATTAGCTTGAAAGGAACACACGAGCGGAATAACATCACAAGATAAAATGCAGAAAAGTCCACAAATTAAAGTGATGGTTTAATCCACAACATGCATCCAACGAGATTAGTACAATTTCATACAAAGTAGTTCATAAGAAAATGTGTAAGTTAAACAACATACATTTATAAAGTAACTAGAATAGTCCAACTACAATAACAACATATGCATGAAAGTGCTTTGGATATGATATTATTATTATAAGTGAAAGTCCATCCATACATACATCATTGATGGCCACAAACCCCAATAGTGGAACATTACATTCAACAACATTCTAAAGTAACTAGAATAGTCGAACTACAATAAAAACATATGCATGAAAGTGCGATGGATCTTATATTATTATTATAAGTGAAATTCCATCCATACATACATCATTGATGACCACAAACCCCAATAGTGGAACATTACATTCAAGAACACCTGCTTCTTGTTGAGTCATGGAAAAGGTATGCATATGCTATTTCTTTCATCATCCTTTTCCTTTAGTTATATCCCTTTTATATTCTAAAATGTAAATATATCATTGAGAAATTAATATTGATAAATTGTAACGTTTATCATTGACTCTCGTTGTTGAGCAGAGCACGAACTTATTGTAACGCTTATGCAATGATTAATATATAAAACAATTGTTGTTCCTTTACATCTCCTGAAGTAATCTGGCGGTGTTCACTAGAGGCTAAGGGCCCAGCCTTGGTGGATTCACTTGTTGTTCCTGTATCATGCATTTATGATTCTTGTAGTGTGATGGTTTGATTGAATTTCTACTTTCTGCAATTGTATCGCTTTTCTATTTCCTATTTTCCAATCTCAACGGAATTGTGTTGTCTATATATCTTGCAGTAATATCGTTGGTTCAGTTTATTTTTATTTCAGATCTAGTTACTTAGTTAAGAATTTTGTTTGGAGATCATCTACTGTAAAGAGGATTGGCTACTATTGTCAAAGCTCTCAGATTGAGATCATCTACTGCTTATATTAAGAATTGTGTTTGATTGAGAATAAATCAGTTAAAAGAGGAATGAGTTATTACTATTGTATTCTCGACTGAGGGTTGTTGTTACTTTGATGAATGTCTAATTTAGTTTCATTAGAGGATTGATTTTTCTTTTAATTGCAATTAGAATTTACTTGATGCATCCATTTACTCTTGTATTTGAAAGAACTATACTGCAATTTAGAAGCATTACTCTTTGAGTTAAATAGCCACCACATACTATGTACACTCTTGAAATAGAAAGACTTGCCCGGATTTATAATTAATGTGAAGATAATTAGGAGTTAAAAAGACACCTTTTATCACTCAACATTTTGGCACCATTGCCGAGGAGAGTGTAGCCATTTCTAAGGAGTAATGTACATCTGATGATTTTTGTTGAAGAAGAATTGGGTTTTGAAAACAGAAGGTAAGAACCTACGTAACGAGCAAGTAAATTGCTTGCTCCTCCGCTCGCTTTTTAGCAGAATTATAGAAATTTGAAATAGGTATTCACTTCTTATCTGTTGGGAGAGAAATGGGTATTAAAAATGAAAGGTAAGAACCTGTGTACAGAGCACGTAAAATGTCTACTCCCCTGCTCGCTTTCCAATAGAATTATTAAGAACTTAGGGTAGAGATAAAATTTTGAATTGTGTGTATGACTAAGAAGAAAAAACCTGAAAATAATCCAATTCCCCTACCCAAACTTGACAGATCTAAGGGACCGGTGACCCTTGGACGATCAACTTTCATAGATGACATCATAAAGAAAGCCGAATCTCAGCCATCAGTAGGTCCTATAAAAGTTACTTCCAGACAACATACTGGCTCCCTTCGGGCCACAAGCTCACCATCTGTAGCCTTTGTTGAGGTCCACAACAAAACAAAAGAGATTGAGCAGAATTTTCAAGAAATTGAAAATTCTCGCCCAATTTCTTTACAAGAAGGGAATTCTAGTAATCTTCGTGAAGGAGGAGGAGAAACAGGGGAAACATAGGAGCCAAGATCCCCTTAGGTAGTATTTCATCAAGGAAAACTCATTATCCCAGACTAGGGGAGTGTTTTTAAGCTCATTCCCACCCCTTCTAGTCATCCTAGGCATAACTCTCTAGAGATCCCAAAAGGGTATTGGCACATATTTGATAAAATGGCATGTTATAGACATATTTGGGCATTGCAAACCCAAACTCATATGTCCATAAACCAAGGGCTCTTTATTCCCTAAAAGTTTTGTTTCATACCCTAAAGGATCATGATCAACTAGTTACATCATTTCCCAGAAGTTCCACCTGAAAAACTACTCAGAAATGGCCAAAACTGGACCATACTGACTACTCCATAGTCAAGGTGCGATGCATACTGGCTGCCACACCAGCCAGGTGCGATGCATACTAAAATGGCCTTCTTTGGGGTGTGATGAGTGAGAATAGACAAATGGAAGAGACAGTTTGCTAAGTGGATGATCATGGAATCTTCCAGAAACTTCTCCTGTGACACTTGCCTCTCTGAATTCGTCCATGGATGAGTAAGAGATCAATGAAATCTCCAAGTGGAACCACTTGAACTATCAGTGGAATGACACTAATCAAAAACCTAGAGCTGACTCACACCCTTGCAAAGACATCTATAAATGGATCCCTCATCTTAGAGATCTAGAGGCTGGAATTTTGTAATTTGTAAGGAAGTGTTGTTGGCTTATCTGTGAGAAGAGACATTGTATTGTTGGGTGATCTTGCTTTTCATGAGGTGAAGAGGACTTCTATTTTGGGAGGATGATGATGGATCAGATAGCTGGGTTTTAATCCTCTCTTCTACTATTAATAAAGTTCTTTGATTTTTCCTCCATATAATTATGTATTTGTGAATCTTATTGTTTATGAATGCAATTGTATGGTCAATGTGTTTCTGATTCTGCATTGTTTATGATGTTTTAGATAGAGATGATTTGATGGTTTGCTGTTATTTTGACTCTACAGGTACTCTTTGAAGCAGGACAAGTAGGAGAAGAGTGGAAAATTCTATCGAGGGAAAGAGAAATCAAGCAAGGATGAAAGCGGAAGATCCAGGTTGGTCCTCTTTTCTTCCCTCTTATCTATTACACTTAAAGGAAATCTCGAATTGCTTTGATTGTTTGTTTTTAAGATAGCTACCATCTTAGTGGGACCAGCAATTCGAATCAACACTAGTTTTGCCTTAAACAAAATGGCGACTCCGCTGGGGAACGAATAGTTTGTTTTTTTTGTTTATTATTTGCTTTATAAACTACAGACGGAGCCTGAAGTGTTGGGTTGTGTTATATTCTTTCCACAACTAACCCATGTAGTGAATCGAGGGGTTAGAGGGGGGGCAGAGCCCCCCTTTCGTTGCGCCGATTGCGCAGCAGGGGGGTCACAGGGGGGGCGGCAACCCCCCCTATCCGAGGGGTTTGAGGGGGCGGGTAGCCCCCCTCTACAGGATCCGGGGCAGCGCCTCGGGAAAAAAAAATTTGGACCCTATATTAGGTTGGGTGAACCTACCTATGGTTTTCAGTCCATGCTTTTGGACGCGATGGTTTTCGGTCCATGGTATTGGATGCTTCGGCATCTATAAATATGTATTGTAACATTGAAAGGAATATAATGAAAAATCAAGCTAGTAGTCCCGGTTTTGGGATCCAAGGGAAAATCTCTGTGTATATGTGTTTTATGTGTTATGCTCTTGCATTGTTTATTTTTCTGTGATTTAGAATTCGTATGCAGGTAATTTATGTACGGGGTTAAAACCTACATTTGGTATCAGAGCTGTTTTAGCTTCAAGGGGACGCCTTTTTTGCTGAGGGGTTTTTCTCGGGCCTATGGTAGACCCTGTTCAGTGGGAGATCTGCGAGATCGATTCTGGTGGTGAAAGAAGATGGTGAGCAGCGGAAAGATAGAGATCGATAAGTTCAATGGTCAGAGTTTTGAGTTGTGGAAACTCAAGATGGAGGATATGTTGGTGGATAAAGATTAGTGGATCGCAGTAGATCCAGGTACTAAACCAATGGGATTGACCGATGAAGAATGGAAGAAGTTGGATCGGAAGGCAAAGAGCACAATACGATTGTGTGTCTCAGATTCAGTATTGTTGAATGTATCAAGGGAAGCTACGGCGAAGGCTTTGTGGGAAAAGTTAGGGACTTTGTACCAATCTAAGTCTCTGGTGAATAAACTGTTCCTGCGGAAAAAGCTGTATAACCTGAGGATGAAAGATGGAGACTCAGTGACAGAGCATCTGAACGCATTTAACACTGTGTTAAGTCAGTTAGCGTCTGTTGATATTAAAATTTCAGATGAAGATAAGTGCATTAGTTTGTTGTGTTCTCTACCAGATTCGTGGGATAGTCTGGTTATTGTAATAGGTAGCAATGCAACTGCTTTGCAGTTTGATGAAATAGTCTCAGCCTTGCTGACGGAGGAGATGAGACCGAAAAATATGGAGAGCCAGAATGGTGATGCCTTGTCTGTACGAGGACGGTCCCAGAATAGAAACAAAAATAAGTCATCGAGTGGGAGATCTACATCTAGAGGGAGATCTAAATCTCCAGGAAAACCTGTAAAGGTGGTGTGCTGGAAATGCGGAAAGGAAGGGCACTTCAAAAGGGACTATAAATCTAAAGCTACTAATAAAGGAAAGGGATCTGATGATGCTCCTTCTGCAGAGGCGAAAACCACCTCAGATGAAGGTGGGTATGTGTACTTGACTTCTTCAAGTACACATGTAGATCATGAGGCATGGTTGATTGACTCAAGTGCATCCTTTCACTTCACTCCCCATAGAGAGTGGTTCTGTGAGTATGAGAAATACGATGGTGGTGATGTCTTCTTAGGAGATGATAGGAAGGCTAGAATCATTGGTCATGGAAAAGTAAAGTTGAAGTTGCAAGGTGGAAGGGTTAGAACACTTCCGGTGTTCTGCATATTCCTGCATTGGCCAGAAATCTGATTTCTGTAAGCAAGTTGGATGATGCAGGTGTAAAAACAGTGTTCGAGAAGGATACCTGCAAGATGGTTCGGGGAGCACTGGTATTGATGCAGGGAATTCGGACTGGAACTCTGTACAAGTTGCAAGGTAGCACTGTTGTTGATGGGTGCAACAGTTCTGTGGTTCCTGAAAGTGGAGCTGAAAATCTAGTGGTCTCTGGAGAGAAGACCATGTTGTGGCATCAAAGGCTTGGGCATATTGGAGAGAAGGGCCTTCAAATACTTCATGGTAAAGGTATGGTAGAAGGTATGAGTAATAGCTCTCTGGATTTTGATTTCTGTGAAAATTGTGTATGTGGGAAGCAGAATCAGGTGAGTTTCCCCTCTGGTGCTAAGAGGGCGAAACAAATATTAGAGCTTGTGCACAGTGATGTGTTTGGACCTGTGAAGGTTCCATCACTGGGTAAGTCTGTGTACTATGTATCATTTATAGATGACTTCTCAAGGAACACATGGATATATTTCCTTAAGAAGAAATCTGAAGTCTTTGACAGGTTTAAAGAATTTAAGGCTCTGGTGGAAAATCAGACAGAGAAGAAGATAAAGGTGTTGGGGACAGATAATGGTGGAGAGTTTTGCAGCAAGGAATTTGAAGAATTCTGTAAGAAGTATGGCATAGCACGACAGAAGACTACTCCATATACACCTCAGCAAAATGGAGTCACAGAAAGAATGAACAAGACGTTGATGGAAAGGGCAAGAAGCATGCTCAATGGTGCCGGGTTAGGACAGGAATTCTGGGCAGAGGTGGTGGATACTGCATGTTACTTGGTCAACAGGTCACCTTCATCAACATTGGAGGATAAGACTCCACAAGAAGTATGGACTGGTAAGAAACCCTCCCTTTCACATCTGAGGGTATTTGGATGTGATGAATATGTACATGTTCCAAAGGAGAAACGAACCAAGTTGGATAGTAAATCTAAAAAGTGCATCTTTATTGGGTATAAGGATGGTTTAAAGGGTTATAAGCTTTGGAACCCAGTCACACAGAAGGTTGTGTACAGCCGAGATGTGATGTTCAAAGAGGTAAAAGATGTTATTAAACATGAAGTCCAACCAAAGGAAACTAAGAAGATAGAGTTTGAGCTAAAGGAGGAAGAATTAGACTCTGCAGCAGAGGAGGAATCAGAAGATGAAGAGCCACAAACTCCGACTGTGAGAAGATCAATTCGAGAAATAAGGCAACCAGAAAGGTATATTCCTTCTGCTTTCTGTTCAAATTTTTCTTTATCTGTTACTGATGATGATCCCAGAACTGTGAAGGAAGCAGTAGATTCAGAGGATGGAAAACTCTGGAAAGAGGCCATGGTTGATGAAATGGCATCTTTGCACAAAAATGAGGCTTGGGATCTGGTGGAGTTGCCAGATGGAAGGAAACCCATTGGTAGCAAATGGGTGCTCAAAAAGAAGACAAATGTAGAAGGGAAGGTGGAGAAATACAAAGCTCGGTTGGTAGAAAAAGGCTATTCCCAGGTGCCGGGAATTGATTTTGGTGATATTTTTTCTCCTGTTGCCAAGGTAGCTTCTATTAGGTTACTTTTATCTGTTGCAGCTGCTTTCGATTTTGAGGTAGAACAGATGGATGTGAAGACAGAATTTCTTCATGGGTATTTGGAAGAGGAAATCTACATGAAGCAACCTGAAGGCTTTGCGGTGAAGGGTAAGAAAGAACTGGTATGCAAGTTAAAGAAGTCTCTGTATGGGTTAAAATAGTCACCAAGGATGTGGTATCAGAAATTTGATACATTTATACGGGGACTTGGCTTCACCAGAAGCAAAGCAAATCACTGTGTGTATTTTAAATTAATTGGTGATCGTGTTATTTATCTGGTCTTGTATGTGGATGATATGTTGCTGGTTGGAAATGACAAAGAAATTATCCATGATTTGAAGACCCAATTGTCCTCCAAATTCGACATGAAAGATCTTGGTGCTGCAAACTATATTTTGGGCATGGAAATTAAAAGAGATCAGGCAAACAGGAAGCTCTGGTTAAACCAGAGGAAGTATGTCGAGACAATACTGCAGAGGTTTAATATGCAGGATAGTAAACCGGTGAAGTTTCCTATTCCTGTAGGTGTGAGGTTATCTGCTGAAAAATGTCCCAAGACACAAGAAGAAGAATAGGATATGTCCCGTGTTCCATATGCAAGTGCAGTTGGTAGCCTGATGTATGCAATGGTCTGTACTAGACCAGACATTGCACATGCAGTGGGAGTATTGAGCAGGTTTATGTCAAAACCGGGGAAGGAGCACTGGACAGCAGTGAAGCGGGTTTTTAGGTATTTGCGTGGCACTAGTGATTATGGTTTGTGCTACCAAGGATGACCAAGATTGGACAGAGTGTTGGATATTCATGGCTTTGTTGATGCAGACTAGGCTGGAGATCTGGATCAGAGAAGATCTACAAGTGGGTATGTGTTTAACCTATTTGGAGGTGCAGCCAGTTGGATGAGTAAGAAACAATCTGTAGTGGCACTATCAACTACAGAGGCAAAATACATGGCAGCCACTCATGCAAGCAAGGAAGCAGTTTGGTTGCAGAGATTGTGTTCAAGTATGGGGTTAGTACAGGGAGCTATAAGAATAGACTGTGACAGCCAAAGTGCAATTTTCTTGGCAAAGAACCCTGCTTATCATTCAAAGACAAAGCACATTGATGTTCAGTATCACTTTGTGAGGGATATGATAGAAGACAAAAAAGTGTTGCTGGTAAAGGTGGACACTTTGAAGAATATTGCAGATGCATTGACAAAATCTGTGAGCTCTGAGAATTTCTCTTGGTGTAGAGAAAAAATGGGCATTTCAGGGCTGGAAAAATGACTAATCTCTCCTGTGGCCCCCTGTGGAAAGAAAACAACAAGTGGGAGATTGTTGGGTTGTGTTATATTCTTTCGGTCCATGGTTTTGGTTGGGCGAACCTACCTATGGTTTTTGGCCCATGGTTTTGGACATGATGGTTTTCGGTCCATGGTATTGGATGCTTCGGCATGTATAAATATGTATTGTAACATTGAAAGGAATATAATGAAAAATCAAGCTGGTAGTCCCAGTTTTGGGATCCAGGGGAAAATCTCTGTGTATATGTGTTTTATGTGTTATGCTCTTGCATTGTTTATTTTTCCGTGATTTAGAATTCGTATGCAGGTAATTTCTGTATGGGGTTAAAACCTACATGAAGTTAGCCAGCTAGCCTTCGAAACGCCTTTGCTGTGCAATTGAGAAGTAGATGAATATTTCTTTAGTCAATCTCCGGGTTGGTTTATGAACTGAACATCTAACTTACAAGCATTCTAAGTGCCTTTGTGGTAGCTCAATAACCTCATAATACCATACCACTATACTTTGTTTTTATTTTCCATCATAACTTAGCCTAAATCACTGAACTTAGCTGCAAATTTTGAGCAAAAACCATGCTCAATTTCGCTCCCTAGTACATCGCAGTGTCTGTAACTGGACAGCGTGTATGCATCACACCTCCCGTGTGTTGCAGGTGAGATGCATCCGTGTTTCCTTGTGTTATAGGTGCGATGATTGAGTGATACTATTTCTCTCTTTGAAATTTGGTTTTTCCTCCTTGTTTTCAGCTTTATTCAGTAGCTTTGTTGTTCATGATTAGTATTTTCTTGCTAAAACCTTCTTCCTTCACATATTTCAACCTCCATTAGTTAGGAATTGTAAATGTTTTTTGTGTATTTATAAATCATTTACAGTCTTCCTTTGTTGAAAGTAGCTTAATCGAACTGTCGTTTTTTGATGCAAGTGTCGTAATTGTCATTTTGAATCAAAAGAAGAGTGTTGTAAAGTCTTCCTCTTCTAGATAGTTGATTGTACTTTTGTCATTGTAATTGATTTGAGTTATTAGTATCTGAAGTGTCAAAAATAGTTTTCAATTTGAAATTGAAAAATGTGGTCTTAGTCTTCCTTTCATTTTGAAAAGAAATTGTTAAAAATGACGCTTTAAAAGAAAAAATTTCAAATTTGTACTTAGCTTTCCTTTTTGGCATTCACACATTAAGCAAGCCGAAAACAAATACATGCATGTGCATTTGCATTTTGACTGCATGCAGAATATGATTTAGGAAAGTGCATTTAGTGTGTGCTCTATGCTCTCCGCTGAAAGAAAAATCATAATCTTCTTTCCTTTGTGGCTAGGATTTTCATTGCTAAAAGAAAATAAACAACTGTTTATCATTTTAGATTGCATATTTAGGAATTTTACATCTACATCACGTGGTGAACCTTGAAATACAAACTTCTAAGCAAGATCAACTCTAAAATAAATCTCAATGAACATAAAAACGTTTTGGAACCTAACGCAACACATCTAGGAGTCTAGGCTAGAGACATGTTACGGCGTCGTAAAACCTGGTAACTATCATTTTCATCGAAGGTTGGCTGATTCCTCCTATTTGATATGACAAGTGCCAGTATGACTTGTGCTCCCCGCACCATCAAGTATATATTGGGAGACCACAATAGACTGATATCCTTTATCCTTAGGAAGTCGTGTCTGTCGCCCTATCGATCGCAATGCACTGAACACAGCATTCGGGAAGATTGACTGCCATACATAAGTCCTTGGTAATTTCTCTATCATTTATCACCAAGGTGTATTTTGCATTTTTGTGATCGGTTTGGTAATCCCTCTGTCTAGATTTCCAAAGTAGTCACTTTCATTCCTTTTCAACTCCTTAAAAGAAAAGGTCCATCTGAGCACTTTTCACTTCAGGCTCATTAAAAATCGAAGGCGACTAGAGTCACTTTTAGCTTTTTCTCGACTCTTAAAAATTGAAAAAGCAAGTTGTGTCAAAGCATCTTAAAATTTATTTGAATCAGAATAACTTTTTCCCCTTTAATTTTGAGTTGATCAAGTAATCCACAATCGTGGAAGAAAGTCAATCAAAACCCCATCGTTCATGGAGACTAGCGAGTCAACCATCTTTGACTCCGAAGACAAAACCATTCCGGGCAAAACAGTCTCATTTAACTGAGTCCAATTCACCTGATTTATTTGAAACGTGTGTTTCAACATAGTCAGAGACTACAGTTACTCTGATTATTTCTGGTACATTTTCCTTTACAGAAGAAGTTCCGCAGTTACAAGAGGACATTAGAACTGATCCTAGTGTAATGGTGGACACTTCTATTCCTGAAACAGCTCCATCTAGGGCTGATCCAGAAACTGAATTTCACTTACCTGAACATCTGGAAGTTGAGTTCCAGAATTCAGAAGGTGTCACCCCTCCAGTATCTGTTACTACAGAAGCTACACTTTCTTCAACTCCAAAAATATTTTACGGACCTGACGGTCTACCTCTTCCACCTGGATTGATTGCCATAGAGGAGATAGTAGAGGATCTTCCATCCAGTACTCCATTGCATTTTGGAACTGGAATCCACTTATATCCTTCTACTACAAAAGTTAGTTCTTTTAATCATCCTTCATCACTGGTTCCTGTCAAATTGCCAAGAAATCTTTTGGATAAACTAAATATGTCTAAGCAACCATCAACATCTAGGACTGTGTCAACTCACATGGCTATGGCAAAACTTCATGTTGCCATTCCTACAATGTTTTCTGGTATACCATCTATCCCGGCTAGTTATCAACAGCAAGCCGGAGTCCACTCAGGGATTGTTTTAGCGACATGGTCTATTCCTATTTCTTCATCTAGAGTCTCATATGGTATTTCTTATGTTGAAACTCAACAAGTTGATCCAATATGTCTTCAAAGGCCGATCTACCCTTTAAGCACTAGATTGCCACCATATGGGGGGTAGTATGCCTTTTCATTGTTCCCTCCTGGAGAACAACCATATGAGAGTTTACAACAAAATTCAGGTCAAACTAGAATTACATCCAGTGGTTGGGTACCAATACTTCCTCAACAACCAAGAGTTGTATATTCAATGCAACCAGTCCAACCTGTGTCGAATATTCCCACTACACCTGCTATTGTGACTGTATCACAAGTAAAAGTGCTACCTGTTGTGTGTCAACCTCAAGTCTCTCAGGTTGCAATACAACAGCCTCTCGTCTCTGCGATTCAATCACAACCTCAAGTTAGTGCCTCCTTACCTGGAACAACTCAGGCTCAAATAGGTACTATCACTCCGCATCTTGGTCAATCATCCGGTATTGGACAACAGCAAATGGTCCAACAACCATGGCTAGTACAATATCAACAACCACAATTCTAGAAATATTACCAAGGATCTGAGCAACAAGGCTTTGTAAGTAACGGGCAACCACATTTCCAAAATGGTTATCAACAACCATACTATAATCGTTATATCATCAACCTTATCAAAGTTACCAGCATCAGATACATTATGCTGGTATGCAAAGACCTACTGCTCAGGCGATTCCATCTTATCCTAGGTATGCTTCACCTAACCTGAATCAACAGTTGCCTTTTGTAGCAACTCTAGAATTACCAGATCTAAACCGGCTGACAAATGATCGAATTGCTTACGCCCCTTGGTGGACAGCGATTCCTCATAAACTTCCCTCTGATATTCCTAAATTCAATGGAAATCCAAGTGAAGATCCATCGAATCATGTAATGACATTCCATTTTTGGTGCTCATCTAACACCCTGAATGATGATTCGATTAGGCTTCGCCTTTTTCAACGAACGCTAACTGGTCCGGCAGCAAAATGGTATATTGAATTGCCTAGAGCTTCATTTAATAATTTCAACACCCTTGCCACTACCTTTTTAATCCATTTTCAGCTACCCATAAGGTACGAAACGAGGACAAAACTCCTTACCAACTTTAAACAGACGACAGCCACTCACATATCTGATCATATTCATGAGTGGCGACATCGTCATCAAATATTAAAGACGTATGTTCCTGATTAGCTTTTAGTTGAATGGTTTATAAAGTCATTATTACCCTCTATCACAGAGGATGTGTCTAAAGGAGGAGTTTTCACTGAAGAGCAAGTCATTTTTCGTGCACAATATTTAGACTTGATCTACACTCAGTCTGGCACGCTCTACGACAAAATTCCTAATGCTCCTAGACTATAATTTTTCACTCCTCCCCCTCCTAAATCAAACAGGGACTCTCATGCTGGCAATGGTGCGATTGGTACCTCAAGTATGCAAACCGCAAAGGCTCCATCTGGTAAAGCCCTTGCAGTTTCTAGTAAAAAGAAAATGATGAAGGCTCGAGAGCATGAAGAGTGAATAGTGGAGGGTGATCAGCGATCAGCACAGATAGAGGCAGACAAAGAACCCTATGAAGAGCAATAGAGGAGGGGGCTCCACTCCATCTTACAAGGAGGCCATGGCCAGCAAAGGCAAGAAGCCTCTAGAAAATGCTAAGGTAACAGGGGTGGAAGGAAACAGAATTACGGAAGAGGTAACAGAAGAACCCATAGATAAGGATCAATATGTCACAAAATACAAAGAGGTAGAATACAAAAAATAGGGAACTAAAGACAAGAAAAGCAAGGGACCCTACAAACCTAGAGCAGAAATAACTCCCAGGGTTATTTTAAATAATCTAGAGCTACAGGCACACAGGGAGCACATGGGGACGTATGCCATCATCTGTAAGTTCATGGGACTATGGCCCACTGAAAAAGCTTTACAGTCATGGATTAAATACCACTGGAAACCTAAAGGGAGCATAGATCTTCATCTCGGGTCTAAGGGATTCTTTACGGTGGTGTTCACAAATATTGAAGACAAGGATAGAATATTTGAAGGAGGGCCTTACTTCTATGTTGCTGCGAGGCTCTACATGAGACCATGGATGATGAACTTTGTTCCAGAAAGGGAAACCTTTACTTCAGTACTGGTCTGGGTAAGGCTCTATTCTCTACCTCTTGATTACTGGAAAAACGAATCATTAGCAACCATAGGAAATAAATTAGGTCGCTATGTTAAAGCCTCTAAAGCCACTAGAAGGGGGAAATATAATTCCTTTGCTAGAATATGTGTGGAAATGGATCTATCAGGAGCTTTACCAGATGAGGTCATCTTGGAAGTTTTTGATGAAGAATTGGTGTAAACAGTAGATTATGAGCACATTCCGTTCAGATGTTGAAAATGCCATGAACATGGACATATTTTTAGAGACTATCCGCTCAACAAAGAAATAGAAAAAAGAAAAATCAACACAATGAAAGAATCAGATAGCTTCCAGAAAGAGGTTAATCGAAGTAAAGGAGGTAAAAGAGGACCGAAAAATCAGCAGTGCGAAGGACAACAGCTCAGGCAGAACAATTTCCAAGTGCTTCAGGAAGAGGAAGAGATTACTAAAGAAGATCAAGCAATGGAAGGGAGTACCATAGAAAAGGAGAAGGAAGAAAACATGTAACAAACACATAGCATTGAGTTCTAGAAAGAAGCCACTATGAGCAAGGTTGAACAAGGAATGGATCAGGAAATGACCCAGAATGATATGGACCCAGAGGTCCATGAACTATTAGAAATTCTTGAAAAATAAAACCTAGACCTAGAAGGATTCTTGAGGCAGGGAACTACGGGGGGAGTGGATTCGCTACCTCAAGAAGAACTCAGCAGAATACAATAGTTGTTTCTATGGAAAACGCAGATTGAGGAGCTAGAGCAAGGGAAAAACATAGATAAGCAGGACAACCGAGGAGTGAAAACAATGAAAACTACTATGGGACTAGCTACTAGAAACCCAGGCAATAAAAGAGGTAGGAAGAAGCAGAATGAACTCTTGATGGAGTGTGGAAAGCTGACGATTGATTCAAGTAAGATGAAAGATCTAGCCAACTACTCCTTTACAAATCTTTTATAATGAAGTGGATATATTGGAATATTAGAGGTCTAGGGAGTAAGAGAAAATAGAGAATGCTTAGTAATAGAATGAAACAAGAAACACCGGATATAATGTTCATCCAAGAAACAAAATGTTCCATTCAAAAGGTAAGACAAATTCACAGCAAATGGCTCAGTAGCTATGAGTTTCTTGAAGTAAAAGAAGAGAATACAGTAGGGGGCATACTCACTCTATGGAATCCCCACAAAATAGGCATTCTGGATGTTGAGGCTTCCAGAAATTATTTATCGGTTGTTATTCAACCGGGTGGAGAAAGGGACACCTTTCTGGTCACAAATTTTTATGGTCCTCATAGATTAGATGACAAAATTAGGTTTCTAGACACCCTGGCGGATCTCAGGGATATACATGCAGATATACCTTGGATCATGGGAGGGGATTTCAACATGATCAAATCGCTTTCAGAGAAAAAAGAAGGAACAAGATCTCTAAGTAAAGACTCCATGGCTTTCCAAACCTTTTCTAATAATATAAAGCTTGTTGACATTAATTAGAATACTGGCCTCTTTACTTGGAATAATAGGAGGGGAGCAGATTCCCTTGTTGCCTCAATGCTAGACATTTCTTCATCTCTGAAAATCTTATGTTGAATGGTAAATAGGTAACAACGCGAGTTCTTCCCTTTGCAGGCTCAGACCACTGGCCAATTCAATTGGAAATCAAGGGTATTGGCATTCCTAGGAACAAACCTTTCAGATTTGAAAATATCTGGCTGTCACACCCAGACTTCACAAACAACCTTGAAAACTGGTGGTCAGAAGACTTGCAGATTCAGGGGACCAGAATGTATCTTCTTCACAAAAGACTAAAGCACATCAAGCTCTGGCTTAAGGAATGGAACAAGAAGGATTTTGATAATATTTTTGAAGAAAAGAGAGTAGTTGAAAACAAAATGCAGGTTCTCAACCAAGCTCTAATCAAGGAAGGCCTTGATAAAGATATCAATGATCAAGCGGATAAACATTATCAAGAATGGTAGAATCTATGTAAACAAGAGGAAATATTTTGGAGACAAAAGTACAGAGTTCAATGGCTCAAAGAAGGAGAGCCTAACACCAAGTTTTTTCATAGAACCACCATGGCCAATAGAGCTCACAACAGAATATCTTCGATCAAGAATGAAGTAGGGGAACTTCATACCTCCCATGATGCTATCAAATCTATGTTAATCCACCACTTCCAAGGTATAACACAGGAGAATAACTCAGATAGAGAACAATCCATCAGGGAAGTTACTAGTAATGTATCGAAACTGGTGTCCAAAGAGGACAACTTCAACCTTAATAGACGAGTAACGGAAGGGGAGCTAAGTGAAGCCCTCAAAGACATGCAGAATGGAAAAGCACTGGGCCCAGACGGTTTCAATGTGGACTTTTTCAAAACTTGCTGGAATATTGTTAAGCAGGACATTTTGAATGTTTTGGAGGACTCCAGGTCAAACAAAACCATTCTGAAAGCACTTAATACATCCTTCATAGCCCTAATCCCCAAACAGGAGATTGTTCATACACCGGATAAATACAGACCCATAGCCCTATGCAATGTAATCTACAAGATTATATCCAAGATTGTTGCTAACAGACTCAAGCCTTTGCTTCCGGTTCTTGTTTTAGGGGAGCAATCTGGTTATGTGGAAGGCAGACAAATTCTTGATAACATCATTCAAGCGCAAGAAGTGGTGCAATGTTTAACTAGCAAGAAGCAGGTGGGTATGATCATGCAATTAGATATTGCTAAAGCTTATGACAAGGTAAATTGGGTCTACCTCAAGAAAATGCTAATTGCATTTTGATTTGATCATAACTGTGTTAGATGGGTAATGGCACTGGTGACCTCCTCCTGTTTTTCTATATTGGTTAATGGCTCTCCCTCAGAGATTTTCAGTCCCTCAAGAGGCCTCAGACAGGGTGACCCTCTCTCCCCCTTTCTTTTTATCATCATGATGGAAGGACTGGGTAGAGCTATAAAGTAGGTGAAATCATCAAGAAAGACCAAAGGTCTACAGCTTACTGATAATGGTAAGCCCCTGACACACCAACAATTTGTACATGATACCATGTTACAGGGAATCCCCACAGTCCAAGAAGCTTTAATCTACAAAAAAAAATTGAATCTTTTTGCCTCGGCTTCAAGTATGGAAGTTAATTTCTCTAAATCTAAAATATTTTTCTTCAATACCAATATTGCTATTCAGAAAAAAAAATCTCCAGAATTCTTGGCTTTCAAAGGGATTCCCTTCCTTCAAAATATTTTGGAGTCCCTCTAACTGCAAAACCAATGCTCAAAAGTATATGGGAACCTTTGAGCAACAAGTTACAGGACAAAGTCAGTAAATGGACCATCAGATCTTTAAACCTTGCTAGCAGGTTAGTTCTTACAAAACCAGTTCTTCAAGCAATCCCTATTTTCATGTTATTAGCCCTCCTAGCTCCAAAAGGAGTCCTTCAGCAAATTAGAAATATTCAAAGAAACTTCCTTTGGGGCAGGGAGGAGACTAAGAGGAAATGGGCCTTGGTGTCTTGGGAAAAAATTTGTAAGCCCAAGAACCACAGAGGGCTAGGATTGGATGATCAGGAGATTCTCAGCAAGGTTCTAGGGGCCAAACTTTGGTGGCGCTGGGTTCAACATCCAGAGACTCAATGGGCAAATATCTGGAAAGAAAAATATGCTAGTTCCTGGCAGAACCATGATCTTATAAGAATGTCAGGAAATATAAAGGGTTCATATATTTGGAACAAAGCCTGGGAGAATAGAAGACTAGTACAAGAGAATAGCTTCTGGGAAATTAGAAAAGGAAATCTTGCTCTTTTCTAGGAAGACAAATGGCAACAAGAATCAATTCTGTTAAAAGAAGACTTCCTTGATCTTAAACAGGAGTCAAATTCCCAAGGTTTAATAAAGGTTAAGGATTTCTGGAATCATTCTCATCTTACAGATAAGTGGAGAATCTAGAGAAACATAGACTACAGAAATAACAATCTCCTAAAAACAAAAGTAGAGGAGCTTAGGAAAATAGTAGAGCAAAGGAAAATCTTAGTGGCAGAGATACAAGACCAACTGAGATGGGGAAATAACAAAGAGGGAACCTTTAATCTTAAGGAAGCAAAAAGCATTCTCCTTGAGCTGGATCCCCTGGTTCCACACAAAATCTGGAAAAAACTTTGGAGGCACCAAGGGTGGATGAAAATCAAACTCTTCATGTGGGTAGCATACCACAAGAAAATTCTGACTTGGGATGACATAAGGAAGAGAGGTGTTTAGGGGCCTTCAAGATGCCTGCTCTGTGAGGCTCAAGAAGAAACTTTGGAACATTTACTCAACAGTTGCATTTTCACATCCTGGTTATGGGACTTATTTGCTACAATCTTTCAACAATCTGATAGAGATAGAGGAAGCATCATTAGTACCCTCATTAATTGGAGGAAAAAAATTACGAATAATGAAATTCTAAACTCAGTGTGGGCTCTTACACCAAGCTTCATTATATGGAACGTTTGGAAGGAGAGGAACAAAATAATTTTTAAGGAGGAAAAAAATCCCCCACAACACCTGCTGGAGATAATCCTAAAATAGCTCAAGGAGATTGTGAGAACCACTGTTCGCAACTTCCCTAAAAAACCTCCCTCTGATGTAGATTTAAATATTCTCAGGAAGTTGGGGATGCAGGGGCTCACCCTCCTTGGCCCAGACAGGAAGGTGATTTCTTTAGATACGGAGAAGGAATTTTGGCATCCTCCTCCAGATGGCTATTTAAAATACAACATTGGCGAGGCTTCAAAAGGGAACCTAGGAACATCAGGGTATGGAGGTGTCCTCAGAAATGTAGAGGGAAGTATTGTTTTTATCTTCCATTGCCACCTAGGTACAGCCACCAACAACATGGCTGAACTAATGGCTATGGAAAAATGCCTGGATTTATTGAAGCAGGTCAACTATCTCAATCTCATGATAGAGGCAAATTCATAGTTAATTATCAACTCAGTGCAAAAAATACATAATGGAACTGCGCCAGATAAAGTCTCTAAGCACTGGAAATTAATTCGGGTCTTCCAAAGAATTCAAAGCCATCTTCAAGACCTATGCACTATCAGTTTCCACCATGTTTGCAGAAAGGCAAATAAGCTGGCAGATCTTCTGGCCAACCAGGGAGTTAGCTGCATAGAGAATAATGCGTTGATGAAGTGGCAGGAGTTGCGGCCAAGCAGACTGAAAGCTCTATGTTGTGAGTAGGCGGAAGTAGATTGGGAAGTGTTTAGACTCAAAACCATGGAGAATAGCTCGATTTGATTTTCCCCTGCATGTGTCTTCATTTTCTGAGGTGTTGGTCTCTAAAGAGAAGAGATCCAAGGCTGGTCGCCCAGACTCATGGAGTAAGCATGATGAATACTTTAGTTCATCATGGGCAATGCTTTGATTCCCACAAGTCTTTGCTCGGTGGAAAGACTCTTACCCTCACAACATCCCAAATCATGGTGAGGAAGTTTAACATTTGCAAGAGGATCCCGGTTATTTGGCAACTTGAGTTTTTAGATTTCGGGGTCCAGATTTGCAAAACTGCCTCCTAGGCGGTTTTCGACTGATTGCGCCGCTCTCAAGTGGTAATGGTTTTGGCATTTTCGCAGTGATCCCTTTCATCCTACGACACGTGGCAGGGTGGGATTCTGAAAACCGCCCTCCATCGCTGACTAAAGTTGCACCTTCTTGTCCCGTGCGAAATCATTCTCATCCGTTGGATTCAGTTGTAGTGAATCAACGGTTGACCTGGTTAGAGCAACTTGGTGGGGCAGGACCGTTAATCATCGGTCTCTTTGGCTTTGCGTCTTTCTCTTCTGCTATCGATCTTCTTGATTTGATGGGATGGTTCTTTTAGTTTGGGTTTTTGCGGGCTTTCCGAGGGATAGACTTTAGTTTTTTTTTTTTTTTTTAGTTAATTATTAGGCTTAAACTTTTAGATGTAAAACTGTATGATTTTTCCCTGGGTGGCTTAAGATTTTATTTCTTTTCTATTTCTTTGACGTCAGGTGGACATTTGTAAATACTGTATACTATTTTTTGACTCAATGATATAGAAGGATCCATACTTGCTTCAGCAAAAAAAAAATGATGAGCTTCTTGCCTCGGAGGTTAATGCCGGTCATCTGACAAGGGAGAAAATCCAAAGCAACCATGGGGCAAGAAGAAAGGGAAAAATCATAAGAAGAAATAGGAAAATTCAACTCCTGAAAAATCTTCTGAAAACCCTGCTGGGCAAAAGAAACCTTGTTATCCATGTTACATATGCGATGACGAGCATTTCACGAAAGATTGTCCACATAAAGCTGAGGTTATGAAATTTTTAAAACCTTCAAATACCCCAGCGGTGTTGACTAATCCATTTCCGAGCCCAGAAACAAACCTAGTTGTTATCGATCATGCTTCCCCATCCCAAGTGCTTATGCTATCCATCTCGAAACAACAAAATTATGCTTGGATATCGACAAGGAATAAAGATTATGGGAATCCACAGTCGTCAAACAACAAGGCTACAAATCAACCCAGTAGTTCGATAACAACTTCGCTTGAAGTTGTTCCACCCATCATTCTTGAACTGACTATAAAACTGCCTAAGGGATTAGTACATAAATCAATGTTTAATCCTCGTGCTCGAGCAACACAGAATTATAATATAGTGGAGGATTTGGCCCAATCGCCATCCGCTATGTCGACACTTGAATTACTGCATAATTGCCCCTCCCAAAAGTAGGCTTTGTTATCAACGATAGGTGGATTGATCCAGCAGATCCCAATCTAGTGGCCTTCAATCATAAAGGATACGAACCTCAGTTACCGGCCCAACTCGCTTTCCTCATACAGGTAAAAGCCCTCAATAAAACTATTCATCAAACAATCATTGATGAGGGGGCATCTACATATATTATGTCAATGAGTTGCTGGAAAACTTTAGGCTCACCACCCTTGTCACAATCATCAACGACATTAAAAGCATTCGATGGAAGAACATACACGCTGTATGGGATATTAAGTAACTTTCAAGTTGAACTGGGGGGCAAGACAGTAGAAATTGAAGTCAGGGTCATTGATGGAAACCTTGACTACAATATCTCGCTAAGAAGGCCCTGGATTTATGCTATGGCCATCGTTGTGTCAACATATTTTAGAAAGATTGCATTTCCCTTCCAAGGTGGAATTACAATCATTGACCAACTAACCTTTTTCCCCAATAGTTCACAAGCTACTGGAAGCATTCCATTGATCCATGGAAGTTATCAATTGCTTCAACATGTCGAAGTAGGTCTCCTAAAAGACTCATCCTTAATGGGTACTTTTACCCTCCCGCCTCCAAGTAATCTGGTGGAAGTGGCCATAGTGGAAACCTGTCATATGATATCTTCTACATCATCAAAGATTAAGAAGGACTCTGACCATTCTGATAGTCTGACTGACATGACTCAATTAAGTGATGTTGTACATTATGTACTGGGGGCATTGGAACCAAATCTTTCCTTCATGACCCCTTATGAGTTGTGATCAAAGGTTTCCAGAGGATAGTTTGTTGACTGGTGTTAACCTCGTTAAAAAATGAAACCAAGGATCTGAGCAGACTTCCTTGTCTTGTGTCAAACTCATTAGAAAATGAAACAAGGTTGAGCAAAGTTCCAAGTCGAGTCTTTCACTTGATCTTGTAAAGTAACCTTCATTCCATCCACCTAATTACCGCGAGTAGTCTGGTGAATGTAACGAAGCTTAGGGGGCATGCACCCTTGTCTATTTTGCGGACAAACCCATCTGTAGAGATAATTTTCCCTGTAAGTTATGTGATGGGTCCGAGTGACCTTTCACCTTTGTCTATTTGGTGGACAATGTTCAGTAAGTGTTTTGTCTAAGTATTGACAGAAAATCATCCTGCTTAACCACAGTAAGTTTCCATATGGTTACTAAATAATTTTTTTTATGATGGGGGCATGCAAACCTTTTTATACAAGAAAAAACGACCAATTTCATTTTTTTAGCTTTTTGGCTTTATAGTTTGGTCATTCCTAGCTTACATAAAAAGGAAAATGAGCGATGTTTCCGCAAGGTTCAAGCTCGTTAAAAAATAAACCTACCACTAAGCATAATTTCTTATGATTCAAGCACATTAAAAAATGAATCCACCTTCGATAAATAACCTTCGAGATTACCCTATTATCAGCCTTTTCGAACCTTGGTTGTGTTCCTACCATCACCTCCATTCATTTGGCTGATCATACGCTTCCACTTGATTGTTTACCCTTTTGAGGAACAGCTGCGACGAGTGATTCTGATTGCCACCCTCTTCACACTGCCATGTTTTGAGAAGTTCCAAACTTACCTGGAACCAGTTGCTACTCGAAAATACCACTCGTTCCTCAAAAACGAGTCCCTTTTAAACTCTTTTTAGACTCGTTAAATATAAAAATATTGTTGAGCCATTGGCCTTTCCAGCTCGTTAAAGTAAGGGGAACACCATCCCTCCCATATATTTTAATCTTTTTGGACCTGAGGGATTATCAAACAAAAAGATTGAGTGCTTGTCTTTTTCGGCTCGTTAAAGCGATCGAAAAGTCATCCCTTTCGTATTATTTTATACTTTTTAGACTTAAGGGATTATGCCACGAAAAAGGACTATTGGAGTTTCCTTTTCGTCCCTTTTCAAACTCTCTAAACATGAAAAGGACTGAGTTATCTTTGTCATTAAACTTGTTAAAACAATAGTGACAAACTTGTCCACCCAGACAAGAACGAGTCTCACTGACACTAGGCTCGCTAAAAACAGAGCGACAGGTTTGCCTGAAGGGCAAATTATAGACCAAGCATATGTTATCCTCCTCAAGCTTGACAAAAATAAAGAGGTACTGGTCAACAATGACTGGGGAAAAATGGAAGAAAACTTGAAGAATTTTATTAGTAGCAAGTCACTCTTGAACATGACACTTTCACTCCATCACCATGATTGAGTTGGGTTGGGTTTTTCCGTTCACCATATCACCTTTGGTCCTCCATACCATCCATGGGGTTAACGATACCAGTGTTTCCGACATGTTCAAGAGAACTCATTCAAAGAATTCACCATCCAGCAAACGCCTCATCCACTGAAATACCTCCACCCTTCATTTTTCATGACTGCCATTCCTAAACCTTATATCATCAGATCGTTTTCACCTCCAAAAAAACCATTTGCTTCGTTTCGCATCGTAGATCTAGGATACATCAAGGCCCTCCTGCAACAGGTCACTTCTTGTCGACATTAGCTCATTATCCAAGAATTTGACTTAGAAACAACCCTTTCAGTACTTTGAAGCTTGCATGCCTTAATGGCAAGTTTCTCACTTCCGACGATAGGTTTACATCAATGACCTTCAACCGAAAGATTTTGCGTGGTGTTTGACATCGGCTCATATATTCACACCACATGAATTGTACTATAATACCTTGAGGGTCATCATCATTATCGGTGATCCCTCTCGTGCCTGTTAACAACTTACATTATTGGCTGGTAATCAGGCGATGTCTTTCCATGTTCGACTTCAGAACATCTTTTCACATGGATTGACTTGTACAATCGGGCGAAGATTGAACAAGTTTGAAGACCCCAGATCTAGTTTCATCCATCTAGGTTGCGATATATTCAAGAACATAAAGACATCAAATGTGCACAGAATCTACACAGATAGTCATCTAAGCAAAAGAAGATGACTCTTCATGCGAAGAATCACCAGCCTGCAACAGCAGGCGATTGTCTGTCCTATGTACATGAAAATGAATTTATAAAGCTAAGCATGGAAATGCCTGCCTCAGCTAGATCATGAAAATAATATGATGATGATGTATTGTATTGTATCTTATACAGGTCACCTTCCAATTCGAATACCTCGTATCCTCAAGATAAAGCATTTCACCCGACATTAGAAGATTTATGACCTCATGCTTTAGGGGGCAGCTATTATAGACATATTTGGGCACTGCAACCCTAAACTCATATGTCCATAAACCAAGGGCTCTTTAGTCCCTAAAAGTTTTGTTTCATACCCTAAAGGATCATGGTCAACTGATTACATCATTTCCCAGAAGTTCCATGCTGAAAAACTACTCAAAACTGGCCAAAACTAGACCATACTGATTGCTCCATAGTCAAGGTGTGATGCATACTAGCTGCCACACTAGCCAGGTGTGATGCATACTGAAATGGCCTTCTGTGGGGTGCGATGAGCGAGAATAGACAAATGGAAGAGACAGTTTGCTAAGTGGATGATCATGGAATCTTCTAGAAACTTCTCCTGTGACACTTGCCTCTCTGAATTCGCCCAGGGATGAGTAAGAGATCAATGAAATCTCCAAGTGGAACCAAGAATTATGAGTGGAATGACACTAACCAAAAACCCAGAGCTGACTCACACCCTTGCAAAGACATCTATAAATGGATCCCTCATCTGAGAGATCTAGAGGCTGGAATTTTGTAATTTGTAAGGAAGTGTTGTTGGTTTCTCTGTGAGAAGAGACATTGTATTGTTGGGTGATCTTGCTTTTCATGAGGTGAAGAGGGCTTCTATGTTGGGAGGATGATGTTGGATCAGACAGCTGGGTTGTAATCCTCTCTTCTACTATTAATAAAGTTCTTTGAGTTTTCCTCCATATAATCGTGTATTTGTGAATCTTATTGTTTATAAATGCAATGGTATGGTCAATGTGTTACTAATTCTGCATTGTTTATGATGTTTTAGATAGAGATGCTTTGATGGTTTGCTGTTACTTTGACTCTACAGGTACTCTTTGAATCAAGACAAGTAGGAGAAGAGTGGCAAATTCTATCGAGGGAAAGAGAAATCAAGCAAGGATGAAAGCGGAAGATCCAAGTTGGTCCTCTTTTCTTCCATCTATCTATTACACTTAAAGTAAATCTCGAATTGCTTTGATTGTTTGTTTCTAAGATAGCTACCCATCTTAGTGGGACTATCAATTTGAATCGACACTAGTTTTCCCTGAAACATGGCCAACAACCCAAAAACACCTCAGACCTCCACATTGCAGTATCCCATCATTGACACAGTGGTCAACACACCTATGAAAGCCATCCCTCTCCAAAATATTCCTACCTTTCATGGGCTGACATCAAAGGATCCAAATGCATTCCTATTTGAGTTTTATGTATTGTGTCGAGGGTATGATTATACCACTGACCCCCAAAAACTAAAGTTGTATCCCTCTACATTGAAAGGAGCGGCCTTGCAATGGTTTATGGGATTAGGTGGAGGCATAATAAATGATTGGGAACAAATGAAAACCACTTTCCTAAAAAGGTATCAGGACTATTGCAGATCTAGGGAATTGAAAGACGAAATATTCCAGATGGTAGCAAGACCAAGTGAAACATTAGAAGAATATGTGGAACGATTTCAATATAACCTCCAGCGGTCTCCCTATGCAACTCTACCTTTACCTGATAATGTGCTGAAAACTACACTAATTAAAGGGATGAAAGAACAATGGATAGAAACATTAAATATTATGGGTAAAGGTGATATATATCAGGAGAATTATGTTGACATCATTAATTTGTGTATCAAGTGTTCAAGAGGCAGCACGAGATTGAAGCCAGCAGAACATGACATGACCACAAGGGACAACAAAATCTCTGGTGGAGGTATAACTCGCGTAGAAATTGGCAACCTGCTAGAGGATTTCAAAACTAATATTTTGGGAACTCTGACAACGCAATTAGACATTATGCAAGCCAAACAAAAACAGGCAAAAGAAGAACAAAACTTGGTGATATTCTGTCCTAGATGCAAAAAGAAGCATAGTCACAAAGAGTGCCTGCTAGATATGGTGCAAACCTGTGCTATATGTACAAAATATCACGCTACAGAAAGCTTTCCATCACTCCCAGGGCTAAAAGTAGTCTATAAGGAGGCAGAAGAAGATACAAAACCAATCTACCTGCTAAATCAGCATCGCCAATGGCAACCACGACAAACAGGTACACTGACTGATCCATCCTCTTTCTTTCAAACGCCGCAATATAATTCACAAAAATACCCAGGAACCATGTGGCAGAACCAGCCATCCTTTCCCAATTGGTCACAATAACCATTCCCTATGCCACCTTGGCCCAACCAATCAAATCAAAATAAAAATTGGCCAAATTCCTCTCACTTCCCACCTTTTTGGCAAAATAATGCATATCAATCCCAATGGCCACCCTCAACTTCACAAAACCAGAACTAGCAGTCAAGCTAGCAGAGACCTACAAATTATTGGGTTGTGTTATATTCTTTCCACGACTAGCCCACGTAGTTAACCGGGGGTTAGAGGGGGGGAAGTCATAGGGGGTTTGAGGGGCACCCGCAACCCCACTTTATGGGGTCCGGGGCAACGCCCTTGAAAATTTTGATTTTGGACCCTATGTTAGGTTGGGCGGACCCACCTATGGTTTTGTGCATGATTTTCGCACATGTTTTTTGACGTGATGGTTTTTTAGTCCATGGTATTGGACGTGATGGTTTTGAGGTCCATGGTATTGGACGTGATGGTTTTCAGTCCATGGTATTGGATGCTTCATATGTATAAATATGTATTGTAACATTGAAAGGAACATAATGAAAAATCAAGCTGTTAGTCCCAGTTTTGGGATCCAATGGGAAAATCTCTGTGTGCATGTGTTTTATGTGTTATGCTCTCGCATTGTTTATTTTTCTATGTTCTAGAATTCGTATGCAGGTAATTTTTGTACAGGGTTAAAACCTACATTTGGTATCAAAGCAGATTTGGCTTCAACAGGACACCTTTGTTGCGGAGGGGTTTCGCTCGGACCTATGGTAGACCCTGTTCAGTGGGAGATCTATGAGATCGATTCTGGTGGTGAAAGAAGATGGCAAGTAGTTGAAAGATAGAGATCGAGAAATTTAATGGTCAGAGTTTTTAGTTGTGGAAACTCAAGATGGAGGATCTATTAGTGGATAAAGATCAATGGATCGTGGTAGATACGGGTACTAAACCAATGGGAGTGTCTGATGAAGAATGGAAGAAGTTGGATCGAAAGGCAAAGAGCACAATACGATTGTGTGTCTTAGATTCAGTATCGCTGAATGTATCAGCGGAAGCTACAGCAAAGGCTTTGTGGGACAAGTTAGGGACTTTGTACAAATCTAAGTCTCTAGTGAATAAATTGTTCCTACAGAAAAAGTTGTATAACCTGAGGATGAAATATGGAGACTCGGTGACAGAGCATCTAAACACATTTAATATTGTGGTAACCCATTTAGCATCTGTTGATATTAAAATTTCAGATGAAGATAAGTGCATCAGTTTGTTGTGTTCTCTCCTAGATTTGTGGGATAGTCTGCTTATTGCAATAGGTAGTAATGAAACTGCCTTGCAGTTTGATGAAATAGTCTCAACCTTGCTGACGGAGGAGATGAGATGGAAAAATATGGAGAGCCAAAATGGTGATGCCTTGTCTGTACGAGGACGGTCCTAGAACAGAAACAAAAATAAGTCATCGAGTGGGAGATCTAAATCTAGAGGAAGATCTAAATCTCCAAGAAAACCTGTAAAGGTTATGTGCCGGAAAAACGGAAAGGAGGGCCACTTCAAAAGGGACTGTAAATCTAAAGCTCCTGACAAAGGAAAGGGATCTGATGAGGCTCCTTCTGCAGAGGCAAAAACCACCTCAGATGAAGGTGGGGATGTGTATTTAGCTTCTTTAAGTACACATGTAGATCATGAGGCATGGTTGATTGACTCAGGTGCATCCTTTCACTTCACTCCCCATAGAGAGTGGTTCTGTGAGTATGAGAAATATGATGGTGGTGATGTCTTCTTGGGGGATGACAGGAAGGCTAGAATCATTGGTTGTGGAAAAGTAAAGTTGAAGCTGCAAGGTGGAAGGGTTAGAACACTTCCGGGTGTTCTGCATATTCCTGCATTAGCCAGAAATCTGATTTCTGTTAGCAAGTTGGATGATGCAGGTGGAAAAATAGTGTTTCAGAAGGATACCTGCAAGATGGTTTGGGGAGAACTGGTATTGATGTGGGGAGTTCGGACTGGAACTCTATACAAGCTGCAAGGTAGCAATGTTGTTGATGGGTGCAACATTTCTATGGTTCTTGAAAGTGGAGCAGAAAATCTAGTGGTCTCTGGAGAAAAGACCATGTTGTGGCATCAAAGGCTTGGACATATTGGAGAGAAGGGCCTTCGAATACTTCATGGTAAAGGTATGGTAGAAGTATGAGTAATAGCTCTCTAGATTTTGATTTCTATGAAAATTGTGTATATGGGAAGCAAAATCAGGTGAGTTTCCCCTCTGGTGGTAAGAGGACGAAATAGATATTAGAGCTTGTGCACAGTGATGTGTTTGGACCTATGAGGGTTCCATCACTAGGTAAGTCTATGTATTATGTATCATTTATAGATGACTTCTCAAGGAATACATGGATATATTTCCTTAAGAAGAAATCTAAAGTCTTTGACAGGTTTAAAGAATTCAAGGCTCTAATGGAAAACTAGACAGAGAAGAAGATAAAGGTGCTGAGGATAGATAATGGTAGAGAGTTTTGCAGTAAGGAATTTCAAGAATTCTATAAGAAGTGTGGTATAGCATGGCAGAATACTACTCCATATACACCTCAGCAAAATGGAGTTGTAGAAAGAATGAATAAGACGTTGATGGAAAGGGCAAGAAGCATGCTCAATGGTGCCAGGTTAGGACAGGAATTCTGGGCAGAGGTAGTGGATACTACATGTTACCTAGTCAATAGGTCACCTTCATCAGTGTTGGAGGATAAGACTCCACAAGAGGTATGGACTGGTAAGAAACCCTCTCTTTCACATCTAAGGGTATCTGGATGTGATGCATATGTACATGTTCCAAAGGAGAAAAGAACCAAGTTGGATAGTAAATCTGAAAAGTGCATCTTTATTGGGTATAAGGATGGTTTAAAGGGTTATAAGCTTTGGAACCCAGTAACAAGGAAGGTTGTGTACAATGGAGATGTGGTGTTCAGAGAGGTGAAAGATGTTATTAAACATGAAGTCCAACCAAAGGAACCTGAGAAGATAGAGTTTTAGCTAAAGGAGGAAGAATCAAACTCTACAGCAGAGGAGGAATCAAAAGATGAAGAGCCACAAACTCTAGCTGTGAGAAGATCAGTTCGAGAAAGAAGGTAGCCTGAAAGGTATAGTCCATCTGCTTTCTGTTCAAATTTTGCTTTATCTATTACTGACGATTATCCCAAAACTATGAAGGAAGCAATAGATTCAGAGGATGGAAAACTCTGGAAAGAGGCCATGGTTGATGAAATGGCATCTTTGCACAAAAATGAGGCTTGGGATCTGGTGGATTTACCGGCTGGAAGGAAACCCATTGGTAGTAAATGGGTGTTCAAAAAGAAGACAAATGCAAAAGGAAAAGTGGATAAATACAAAGCTCGGTTGGTAGAAAAAGGTTATTCCCAGGTGCCGGGAATTGATTTTGGTGATATTTTTTCTCCTGTTGCCAAGGTAACTTCTATTAGATTACTTTTATCTGTTGTTGCTGCTTTTGATTTTGAGGTAGAATAGATGGATGTGAAGACAACATTTCTTCACGGGGATCTGGAAGAGGAGATCTACATGAAGCAACCTGAAGGCTTTGTGGTGAAGGGTAAGAAAGAATTGGTATGTAAGTTAAAGAAGTCTCTATATGGGTTAAAACAATCACCAAGGATGTGGTATCAGAAATTTGATACATTTATATGGGGACTTGGCTTCACCAGAAGCAAAGCAAATCACTATGTGTATTTTAAATTAATTGGTGACCGTGTTATTTATCTGGTCTTATATGTGGATGATATGTTGTTGGTTGGAAATAACAAAGAAGTTATCCATGATTTGAAGACCCAATTGTCTTCCAAATTTGACATGAAATATCTTGGTGTTGCAAACTATATTTTGGGCATGGAAATTAAAATAGATTGGGTGAGGAGGAAGCTCTGGTTAAACCAGAGTAAGTATGTCGAGATAATATTGCAGAGGTTTAATATGCAGGATAGTAAATTGGCGAAGGTTCCTATTCCTGTAGGTGTGAGGTTATCTGCTGAACAGTGTCCCAAGACACAAGAAGAGGAAGAGGACATGTGCCATATTCCATATGCAAGTGCATTCGGTAGCCTGATGTATGCAATGGTCTATACTAGACAAGACATTGCACATGCAGTGGGAGTATTGAGCAGGTTTATGTCAAAACCAGGGAAGGAGCACTAGACAGTAGTGAAGCGGGTTTTCAGGTATTTGCGGTGGCACTAGTGATTATGGTTTGTGCTACCAAGGAAGATCATGATTGGATAGAGTGTTGGATATTCATGGCTTTGTTGATGCAGACTGGGCTGGAGATCTGGATCAGAGAAGATCTACAAGTGGGTATGTGTTTAACCTATTTGGAGGTGTAGTCAATTGGATGAGTAAGAAACAATCTGTAGTGGCACTGTCAACTACAGAGGCAGAATACATGGCAGCCACTCATGCAAGTAGGGAAGCAGTTTGGTTGTAGAGATTATGTTCAAGTATGGGGTTAGTATAGGAAGCTATAAGGATAGACTGTGACAGCCAAAGTGCAATTTTCTTGGCAAAGAACCCTGCATATCATTCAAAGACAAAGCACATTGATGTTTAGTATCACTTTGTGAGTGATATGATAGAAGACAAAAAGGTGTTGCTGGTAAAGGTGGACACTTTGAAGAATACTGCAGATGTATTGACAAAATATGTGAGCTCTGAGAAGTTCTCTTGGTGTAAAGAAACAATGGGCGTTGCAGGGGTGGATAAATGACTAAGCTCTGTTGTGGCCCCCTGTGGAAAGAAAACAACAAGTGGGAGAATGTTGGGTTGTGTTATATTCTTTCCACAACTAGCCCATGTAGTTAACCGAGGGTTAGAGGGGGGGAGGTCACAGGGGGTTTGAGGGGCACCCGTAACCCCACTTTATGGGGTCTGAGGCAATGCCCTGTAAAATTTTGGTTTTGGACCCTATGTTAGGTTGATCAAACCCACCTATGGTTTTGTGCATGATTTTCACACATGTTTTTTGGACACGATGGTTTTTCGGTCCATGGTATTGGACTCAATGGTTTTTCAGTCCATGGTATTAGACACGATGGTTTTCATTCCATGGTATTGGATGCTTCGGCATGTATAAATATGTATTTTAACATTGAAAGGAACATAATGAAAAATCAAGCTGGTAGTCCCGGTTTTGGGATCCAGTGGGAAAATCTCTGTGTATATGTGTTTTATGTGTTATGCTCTCACATTGTTTATTTTTCTGTGTTTTAGAATTTGTATGCAGGTAATTTCTATACAGGGTTAAAACCTACACAAATCAGCCAGCAGGAACAATCCCCCTACCTCAACCCACACTGCCAGCTCCCTACACATTACAACAGAACCCTCAGATCAACTTACGACCACAATTCCCAGCCCAACCCAACCTGAACCCCAACAACAGACCGGTTCAATTTGTACAAATTATTGAAGGACCAGAGCCAGAAACCGATTTAAGGGAGTGCAATGACCTTCAAGTAAGATCTGGGTGGATAATAGAATCATAGGGGGATAAGAATGTTCAAATTGAAGATCCGTTACCTGTAGAACAGTCACCACCAGAAGAGAACATGGTTAGACAGAAAACTCATGATCAAGCAACCACCTCTTCTCCACCATTCGCAGAAAGATTAATCATACCTCGCCCAGTTAAACATCTTGATTTCGATCTTCTGGGAGAATTGAAAATTTTGTGTATAAAAATACCACTCCTCCAGGCTATTCAAGACATCCCAATTTATGCAAAAACTATTAAGGAATTATGTATGAAAAATCCAAAGAAGAAAATAAAAACAAATCCAACTGTCCATGTATTCGGTAACTTACCTGATTTACTATCAGGAAGAGAAACACCTATAAAATATGAGGACCCAAGAAATCCTATAGTCATGGTGCAAATAAATGGATGCTCCTTCCCCAATGCCTTAGTCAATTTAGGAGCAGCAATCAATATTCTTACAACCACAACTTGTCAAAAGCTTGGCATTACATCCTTGGACCCAACCACGACCTTGTTGGAATTGGCTGACTGATCGGTAGTTAAACCAGAAGGCACATTACAGGATGTAATGGTGTTTGTAGACTCCTGGGAATACCCTGCAGACTTTCTGATCATCAATCCTAGAAACTAACTCGATGGACATCCCTTAATTCTAGGTAGACCTTGGCTAGCAACTGCGGATGCGTACATAAGTTGTCGAACAGGCAGCATGACTATAGCAAGAGGAAGCAATGTAAAGAATTTAGCCTTATATCCTCCAGCTCAGCCAAGTTTAACAATAATCAAAACCAGAAAACAACCTGTATCATATCTAACTGAAAACATTAGATCACCACTAACCATAGAATATGCTCTCGAATTTAAGGATCAAATAGAAGATGACATCATTAACACCTACATTAACCAACCATATGTCAGATCCCATCTCAAATGTCACATGATCGAATCAGCATTCAATAGAGAAATAGAAGAATATCCCCTAAAATATATTAGCGATCAATCAATACCAACCACCTTTGTTTATAACAGCAAAACCATAGCAATTGAGCCAGGAAAAACTTTGAATATTAACAAAAATCTGACTTCTGACCAAGAACAGAAGCTTGTTCAACTCCTGCAAAAATATAAAGAGGCCTTTGCATGGGATTACCTAGACATGAAAGGGATTGATCCCCAATTATGCATGCACCACATTTATACAGAGAAGGATACCAGGCCCATTCAACAACCTCAACGGAGGTTAAATACTCATCTTAAAGATATTGTTAAATCTGAACTACAAAAATTGCTAGATGTAAATTTTATCTACCCAATATCTGAAAGCAAATGGGTCTCTCCATTAGTAGTGGTGACGAAAAAGAATGGAAAGTGGCATATATGTGTTGACTATAGAGAGCTTAATAAAGCAACCCAAAAAGACCATTTTCCCCTTCCATTCATTGACCAGGTCTTGGACACATTGGCAAGGAAAAAATTATTTTCTTTCCTAGATGGCTTCAGCGGATACAATCAAACTCAGATTGCCCTTGAAGATTAGGATAAGACTACCTTTACCTGCCCTTGGGGAACATTCACTTACAGGGTCCTACCTTTTGGGCTGTGCAATGCACCTGCCACATTTCAGAGGGCTATACTCAGCATTTTTTCAGATTTGATAAATGAATGGCTCGAGGTGCACATGGATGACTTTACACCTTGCGGAGATGACTTCAAGCTAGCATTATAAACATTAGAGAAAGTTCTGCAAAGATGCATTGCCACCAGACTCTGTTTAAGCAATGAAAAATTCCACATGATGATGAAGGAGGGCCTCATCTTGGGTCACTATATCTCAACAGCTAGAATCCAAGTAGATCCAGCAAAAATTCAGATAATTCTTTTAATACCTACCCCTTCCACACAAACAGAGGTACGCAGTTTTTTGGGATTTTATAGTTATTATAGAAGGTTTATAAAGAATTTTTCTCAAATTGCTACACCGTTATACGCACTAACAGGAAATTTTGATTTGATTTGAACAGATAAATGTGACAGTGCTTTTGAAGATTTAAAATGGCTTGTATCAATAGCCCCAGTATTAAGGGGCCCAAACTGGGATTTTCCATTCCAGATTTCATCTGACGCTTCAGACACAGCCATTGGAGTAGTTCTCGGCCAAGAGGAAGATAAAATGCCATATGCAATATACTATATTAGAAAAAATCTATCTCCTGTTGAATTAAATTATATCGTTATTTGGTTGTAATCTATGCTATCAATAAATTCAGACATTATATAACAGGATAGCCTATGGTTTTATGCATTGATCACTCTGCTATTAAATATCTAGCCAATAAACCCGTTACAAATGGAAGAGTGACAAGATGGTTGATTCTTTTGCAGGAATTCGATATAATAATTAAATATCGACCAAGAAAAGAAAATCCAGTAGCAGAATTCCTTTCACGAATGCCAAATATAGATGACTCGATAGCAGTAGAAGACCAGTTTCCAGATGAACATTTATTTGTTGTAACAGTGAAAACACCATGGTACGCAGATGTCACAAATTATTTGGCAGTGGGCAAATTACCCAAGCACCTGATGCCTAATGAAAGAAAACAAATAGTACAGCGCAGCACGCGATTCTCTTGGATCGAGGGCTATTTATTTCATACAGGAGCTGATATGCACATTAGAAGATGCGTCAGGGAAGATGAAGTTTTCGACATTCTGAAAGTGTGCCATGATGGGCCGTGCGGTGGACATTTTGCAGATCGCAGGACTGGTCACAAAGTTTTACAGATGGGCTATTATTGGCCCACCATTTTTAAATATGCCAAGAAGTTTGTCCAGGCATGTGACAGTTTCCAAAGAATGGGACGCCCCGGGCAGTCTGATGAGATGCCCCTGCACCCGTAGATAGTCATTGAACCTTTTGAGCGATGGGTGTTAGACTTCATCGGTCCAATAAACCCATCCTCTAATCAAAAGACATATATATTAGTTGCAATAGAGTATGTGACTAAATGGGTGGAGGCAGAGGCACTACCAAGGGCAACAGAGGATTTGGTAATCCACTTTCTTTTCCAACTATTCATGCGATATGGCTTGCCTAGAGAGGTAATTATGGATGGAGGGCCACAATTCATAGGCCATAAGATCGCTGCAACATTAAAGAATTATCATATCATGCATAGAACCACGACTCCATACCACCTGTAGGAAAATGTCCAGGTAGAAAGCACCAATAAAGTGATCGAGGCAATACTCACAAAGACAGTTGCATCACATAAACGTGACTGGGCTACCCAATTGCCAGAAGCCCTGTGGGCATACCGTACGACATGGAGAAATACCATGGGATATTCCCCATACCAATTAGTGTTTGGCAAAGAACCTATCTTTCCAATTGAATTTGAAATCCAGACATTGAGGATAGCTCAGGAGGTAGGCTTGGACTTAAACGAAGCACAGATTAATAGGCTACATCAAATCAATGAATTGGATGAAATCCGACTATCAGCTCTTTAGCACACTACACTGATCCAACAGTAAAGAGTGAAATGGCATGATTCCCTTATTAAAAAGAACATCTTCCACGAAGGAAATTGGGCACTCCTGTATGATTCTAGGTTCCAGGATTTCCCCTGAAAACTCCAGACTAGATGGTTAGGACCTTATGAGATACAAAAGGTGCATGATAATGGCACCATCACATTAGCCACTATTGATGGGTCTGGCTATTCATTAAGGCGAATGGACATCGAGTATGACTTTATCACAAACCACTTACCATGGAGTCCTTTTGCCAGTAGTTACGGGAAGATTCCACCATACAAATTCTTACTGAGGAGGGCAACACATCCTCAGCATTGACCCACTGAATAATTCTTTTGTTTTTGAATTTTGTACATAAATTTTTCTTTCTATTTTGATTGAATTTGCTTGTATAAATTGTAAATAAACTCTTTTTTTCTTTTGTTGTTCCCTCTAAGGAACAGCTGTTGTTCCCTCCAAAGAATAGCAATCATTCCCTCTAAGGAACAACAATTTTTTGTACAGATTTTCGTGTTGTTACCTTTAAGGAATGGTTGTTGTTCCCTCTAAGGAACAGCTACCATTCCCTCTAAGGAACAGTAGTCTCCTCCATATTTTATTTTCATGATGTTCCCTTTAAGGAACAACGGTTGTTCCCTCTAAGGGACAGCTTTCGTTCCCTTTAAGGAACAGTTGTTGTTCCCTCTAAGGAGTAGCTATCATTCCCTCTAAGGAACAGCAGTCTCCTGCATATTTGATTTTCATGTTGTTCCCTTTAAGGAACAGCTGTTGTTCCCTCTAAGGAACAGCTGTCATTCCCTTGAAGGAACAGCAATTTCGTGTGTACATGTTTTTGTTGTTGCATTTAAGGAACAGCTGTTGTTTCCTCTAAGGAACCACTGCCATTCCATTTAAGGAGTAGCAGTCTCCTGTATATTTTATTTTATTGTTGTTTCCTTTAAGGAACAGCTGTTGTTCCCTCTAAGGAACAATTGTGATTCCCTTTAAGGAACAGTAGTTCCATGTGTACTTGATTTTGTTGTTCCATTTAAGGAATAGCAATCGTTCCCTCTAAGGAACAACAATGTCGTATGCATTTGCTTTTTGTTGTTCCCTTTAAGGAAAAGTTGTTGTTCCTTTTAAGGGACAACAACCATTCCCCCTAAGGAACAACAGTTTTGTGTTACTTGCTTTTTGTTGTTCCCTTTAAGGAACAGCAACTGTTCCCTCTAAGGAATAGTAGTTTTCTGTGTGTTTGCTTTTGTCTGTTCCCTTTAAGGAACAGCAACCATTCCCTCTAAGGAACAACAGTTTCGTGTGTATTTTCTTTTTATTGTTCCCTTTAAGGAATAGTTGTTGTTCCCTCTAAGGAACAGCAGTCATTCCCTCTAAGGAACAATAGTTTCATCTGTATCTGTTTTTTGTTGTTCCCTCTAAGGAACAATAGTTTCATCTGTATCTGTTTTTTGTTGTTCCCTCTAAGGAACAACAATTTCATTTGCATCTGTCTTTCCGCTGTTCCATATACGGAACAGCAGTTTTGTGTCTAATTATTTTCTTTCTTTTCGTTATTCCTTCTAAGGAACGGTTGTTGTTCCTTCAAAGGAATAGTTGTTGTCCCCTATAAAGAACAACAATTTCAGTGTGCAGTTTTGTTTCTTTCTGTTGTTCCTCCTAAGGAACATCACCTTTTTGTGTCTTTTTCTTGCTATTTCCTACAAGGAACAACACTCTTTGTGAGAAGTTTTCTTTAGAAAATAAGCACTTTGTGAATATTATTTCACTCTTTATGATCCTTTATAGGGCAAGAATACAAACATATATGTAAGGATACAAAATTTGAAGGTTACAGGAACAAGCAAATCGAATATTATCATCTTTAATGAGATCACTTTGTATTGATTAAAAAAGGGAAGGACACAACCATGTATATCACTTTACTATCCTTATCTTCACTATAAATCAAATTGATTGATTATTTTTACCATGTTGGTTCTTTCCTAACCCCTATAATTCTCTCTACTCATTATCATTGAATAAGAGTAAGGGAATATTTTTTTCTATTGGTATGTTCAGACTTATTCCACCATCCCTACTCTTAAGGAGTGTTGAGCCACCCTCTATATATAAATTGGAAGTGTTATCTACATATTTTTACTAACAATTTGATGATTTGTCAGATGGAGGATAGGGGGTTTCATCATGAGCCTGCCTACCATTATCATAAGGAAGCAGCGAAGTGGCATTCCCACTATGGCCACCACACCAGGGATATGATCCAATGAATGCATCAGAAAAATAAAGTCCTTGGAACAGGAGGTCTCATCATGAGCTGGCCTACCCACTTTTCGCTTCTCCCCAGTGAATGGCATTGTGGTTCATCTGGTCACCAAGCCAACACAATGGCCTCCATTCTGACATCGTAAGGCACTTTCCTAATTATACATAAAGGATCATCGTTACAAAAGGTGAAAAAGCAACTATGTCAAGGTTATAAACACCTGTGGGCAACAGAAGCTTTGCTGATGGTATTGGAGTCATATTTTCAACATCAATAGTGATTATAACACCCTTTTCTTATTCTTTATCTTTACTACAGAAAGATTATGTTCCTAATTCATTTTTGAACCTTTATGCATGAGATATCTTTTAAAAAGTCAATCATAGTGGTTTAAGTGGAATAATGACCACAAAGCATATTTTCCACGTCAGATGTCCTTTCTCCCTTTTCAAATCACTCCACAGCATCTCCACATTTATTCATAATTCTCGTTCTATGCATTTATTTCAGTACCCTGATATTTTTTGGGATCCTATCATAAATACGTATACCTCACCATTTTTACCACTTATGTACGTCGCCGCCAGTACGTCATTCCTTCATTTAACCGATCGAAGGCGAAATATCATTCTAAGGGGTCGAGGGTGACTCCAAAGCACTCATGCATGCGTGTCAGTCCTCTATTTGGTTATACCAAACTATATGACATTCCATAATAGCAAGTTTTTAACAGTATCTATGCTAAAAAAGTATCATTCGACATTAACAATTTTTTGTTCCATCGTTGGCTCTGTCTATTGCTGTGTTACCTGTGTTAAGCTAACAGTGTGCAGAATTCAGGCAAAATGGGAGGAAGAACAGTGCGCAGGGAGCCGCTGATACTAGTTGTTTCTGATGCCACCAGAGAAATTCTAGTCCGAGCTGGATGGGTTGCATATTTCACACAAATGTAGTAACCCAATGAAGCCATTGCTATTGAATTCTTACAGAATTTACAGAATGAACATTCTACGATAAGAGGAAGGAAAATTACAGTGACAGACACAGTAATAGCTGAAGTGTCCAGATTACCAGCAGTCGGACCCATATGGACTCATAAAAAATTGAGGTTGCAAGATGCTATTGCAGTCTTTTGGGATGAAGGACAGGATATGATTGTCAAAGGAAAAGGATTTCAACCTTCATCCCTTGGAGAACCATGGACAGAACTAGCTAGATTCATTCAGAGCTATATCACATGTGATGGAAGAAAGGATGTGGTAAGGCCACGTCACCTTAAATTATTAGCAGTTCTGAAACAGAAATATTCTGTAAACTTGCCTGCATATTTTAATTTTTTATTGCATGACACTGCTCGGAGCATAAAATAATCCCAGCATATAGAGACTGTCATGAGTCATCATTGCTTAATTAGGCTGATAGTAAGCTACAACCTTGCCCAGCAGCAAACAAGTTGGGAAGAATTAGTATTTACCATAGACGGGGGGTTAGATGTACCTGCTCCTAACCCTATTCCAAAAAGGAAGAGGACTACCAGCACAGCAAACATTCCACAAAAATGTAGACACTCTACCAGATTAAAGACAATCTTGGGAACAATTGAAAATCCCCAGGGTAGTAGCAGCTAGCCCATAGAACTATCTAGCCTAGAAAATGAGTAACATTTACAGCTAGAAGGACAAGATGACCGGGAGTCAGAACTTGAGGAGGAAACAGAGCACTCTAGTGAAGAGGAGAGGAATGAAACAGAACTCCCCTTAACACCCAACACAAGTCCCCCGCAAGACTTATTTGATATTGAATTGGCCCAGATTTTGGCCAATATGAATGAATTTATACAGCCCGAAAGCCCACTCAACTTTAATGTTGAGGCAACACAATCGGAAGAAAACTCTGCCCACAATAGGAGCATATCAGAAAATGTAATCAGTGGAGAAGAAACAGGGGCAGAAGTCACTTAGGAAGAGGTGGACCAAACCAGTAATACACCTCCAGGAGAACCCAGTTGGGTCAGTTTAAATACAGAAGATGTGGGCCAAATAGGAGAAATAGGAACAAGTCAGGGTAAGGACACAGCTCTTGTAGAACAAAACCCAGATGAGCAACCGAGCTCACTAAGAGCATAAATGATTAGTGGAATAGTTGTTCCTTCCAAAAAGAAGAAAAACAAAATTAAAAGGCTTAGAAAGGAACAACAGAGGCTGCAAAAATTAGTAAAAAGACTCAGGCAAAAGATAAGGACATTAACAAGGGGGAAAGTTTTAGGCAGAACCCCAGAAATAATGAACACAGCCATTCAAACCGAATTTCATGATACAAAGGTTACTGGGACTCAAACTGAGCCCATATTCACTCAAATTGTTAAGGAACAGCATGCAACTGTTGCAGAAGCAGCTGCCCAAACAGAGAGTGTACATTTTCGTAACCTAGCTGTTCAAATGGAGGTGGTACCCTTCGACAACACGGCCACCTAGACAGAAAGACCAACGGTCCATAATAAAAGTACACAGACTTAAGCATTCAGTCCCATAATAAGAACACGCAGACAATAAAAATCCACTCTCATAGCAAAAACACGCAAATAGATATTCAAGCCAAAGATATTATGACAAGCAACGACCCTAGTATAGTAAATCTTCAAGAAAATCTGGCACAGGCTTGGCTTACCACAGAATGGCTTGAGGAGGAAACTGTCCCCCAATAGCGATACCAAGAATTACAGAGGCAATTGCGGGATATGAATGCGTCAGAAATTGAGGCATTTGATAAATACAGCAAGGCAGAAGAAAGGACTGAGAAAATAAAGCTCAGATTGGAAAAATCCAGGAGTCAAATGGATACTATTTGCTCCTTATACACTGATATATTAGCATGCAGATCTCCTGCCAATAACTATGCCCTATTTTTGATGGAAAGATACTTACAGTTGAAGATCAAAGTTGTCAAAGCTAGAAAACCCATAGAATTGAAAACAGTTGAGGATTTCATAAACTGTTGAAAACATCATGGGGTTAAAGTACAGAGGCTACTATGTGAATTTTATTTACACAATTTTGTATTAGAAAAAGAACTTGAAAAGAGCCCCAGTCCTTTTATAGGAGATGTGCAGTTCTAGGCTTTCATTTCATTCGTTGTTAATCAATTGAAATGGTTAAAGGTCCATAACACTTTCCAGAGGCAAGAAAATGGACTGGACCTGTGGGTCGGAGGTGAACCAAAGCACCCATTACAAATGCTGGCTAGTCACAAAAGTCTAATGAAGAGGAAAGGAGTAATCAAAATCTTGGGGCCCATTCATAAAGAGATTATCCATAAGGGAGTAGAATACTTCCTCTCTATTCAGGAAAGCTCCTTGGCTGCAGCCAAGTTTAGGTGGACAGTTTCTAATAGTAATGTACAAAACAGGGAGCCATTCAATTATAAAAACTTTAAGCTTGTTGTAGAATGCTTTGTTACTTACAGCAACCTCATCTTAAGGGAAGGTCCTTATTGGCTGGGTTGTCAATTCCGTAGCCCTATTGTTTGGTACCCTGCCGAAGGTTATAAAGCTATATATGAATTACCTAAAGGGCAAACAGGGCCCATCCTTGAGCTCTTGGCCAAAAATCATGGTTTTAGACCGCTTTACGACATTCCTTCTCTAGCTTATTCCTTGACTACTCTACACACAAACTACATGGTTTTCATGAGGACATGAAAAAGGGTAAGCAGGGGAGTATGTTGAGTCATGGAAAAGGTATGCATATGTTATTTATTTCATCATCCTTTTCCTTTAGTTATATCCCTTTTATATCCTAAAATGTTAATATATCAAAGGATTATGGTAAGAATGAGGAAATTATCTGTAATTACAATTTAGTTGATCGTTATCCTTCTTTATGTAGGAAAAATATGAAAAGGACAATTGTTGTTCCCTAACCAAGGAACAGCGAAAAAGAAACAAGCCAAGGAGGGAGCGCGGCAGTTATAGATAAGGACAAAACAAATCACAGGGATCAACGCAAGGAGGAAAAATGACTGAAGTTGGAAAATTGCGCGAATCCCTCAAGATCTCTTGATCCTAAGGGATCGCTTTTACTATTTATATTTTTACCTCTTTCCCATTATAAAAGGCAACGATTGTAAGCAGAACAGGGAGAGGAATTACTATTGAGAAATTGTAACTTTTATCATTGACTCTTGTTGTTGAGCAGAGCACGAACTTACTGTAACGCTTATGCAATGATTAATATATAAAATAGTTGTTGTTCCTTCGCATCTCCCGAAATAATCTGGCGGTGTTCACTAGCAGCTAAGGGCCTGGCCCTGGTAGATTCACTTGTTGTTCCTATATCATGCATTTATGATTCTTGCAGTGTGATGGTTTGATTGAATTTCTACTTTCTGCAATTGTATCGCTTTGATATTTCCTATTTTCCAATCTCAATGGAGTTGTGCTATCTATATATCTTGCAGTAATATCGTTGGTTCAGTTTATTGTTATTTCAGATCTAGTTATTTAGTTAAGCATTCTATTTGGAGATCATCTATTGTAAAGAGGATTGACTACTGTTGTCGAAGTTCTCAGATTGAGATCATCTGTTGATTATATTAAGAATTGTGTTTGATCGAGAATAAATCGGTTAAAAGAGGAATGAGTTATTATTATTGTTTTCTCGACTGATGATTGTTGTTATTTTGATGAATGTCTGATTTAGTTTCATTAGAGGATTGAGTTTTCTTTTAATTGCAATTAGAATTTACTTGATGCATCCATTTAGTCTTATATTTGAAAGAACTATACTGCAATTTAGAAGCATTACTCTCTGAGTTAAATAGCCGCCACATACTGTGTACATTCTTGAAATAGAAAGACTTGCCCAGATTGATAATTAATGTGAAGATAATTAGGAGTTAAAAAGGCACCTTTTATCACTCAACACTCCTCCAAAGAAATATACTCTCTCTATGTTGTGGAGAAGCCAAGGTTCGTCACAATACTCCCAAGCTTTTTCTAAGCCTACGTCTAGCCAAAAACTTGGCTCCCAAAATCCCTTGCTATGAGTTATGAGGTCTTATTTATAACAAAGGGTGGTGTTACCCTTGACATTCCCCTTTGTGACTCTTTGACTACCCTCATGACTCTTCAACTTATTTACAAATAACTCATTACATAACATGATGACCATTCACAATCCACTAATGACACTTAGAATTTCACTTATGCATATTTACAAATAATATTACATTTTCCACATGTACCCATGTGAGACAAATAGGCTATAAATAGCCTAACAAGGAAAAACAATATGACTCCAAAGTTTGGGGAAAGACCAACTTGGAAACCTCCACTGTATGCTTCTCAGTCATGTACTAATTCCAAGCCTGGTACTATGTGATGTTATCCCAAAACTACTTGATGGTGTCTTTCTAATAGCAGACTCTTGCCTCCACAGCTTCCAAGTATATGGTCTTGGAACCTGTATCCAACTCATCCTAAAGCATGTGTAGCATGGTGTTGACCATGACAGGACCACCAATGTGCTTCCGCATGTTATGTGCTCTCAGCTCCAAGTCATCCATGGTGGACTCTCGCCTTAGTTTCTCCATATACCCATCGATCTCTAGCCAGATTTGATTCTTGGGTATAGCCTTAGTGAGGGAACTGATTAACGGGATCTTGTGTGTTCTCACCATGACATCTAAACTATTGAAAAATCATGCATATGAGGCATGTATGCGTCTGATGAATGCGACAAGTTGCTCATAGTTCTGGATCGACATCCAGACCTTTGTTTTCTCCATCTCTACCTGTGGCTTCATCTTCTTTGGCAAGTGAGGCGGGGCCCCTTTGTACTGCATTTTCCACTCTTACACATGGGTGATGGCACAATGTATGTTCCTAAGATTTTGAACAAACTCTTTGCTCTATTATTGTATGCCATGCACACGAACAACCTCTTTATGCACGGTGAAAAATACATCATACAACTTCCGCATGGTAGTCTCAAGTGTTGATGCTTCAGCAAGTATCGCTTTCCTCATCTCCCCCATTGCAGAAACTGCACTCTACTCTCTGATTTGTTCTACCTCTTGCCTGGAAGCCTGCAATTTCTTTGCCATTTTTTCATTGTCAGCCAACAGGAACTTAACATTTGATCTTTTGGCTCCTGCATAGGCCAAGCTGGCATCAACAATGGAAACTGGATGCTTTTTTATGTCTGCCACTATCACCCTTTCCTTCATGAATGCAGGTGATGCATGATCATCTGGAAAGTGCTTCCTTCGTGCTTGTATAATCCTCTTCTACAACTCATAAAATGATAGATTATACACATCCATGACTGGATCATCATCAAGGATAATAATCTCTCCTTGCTCGCTTGGGACTGGTTCTGACAATGGAGGTGGGGGAGACTGAGAGGTGACCTCTGGTGTTTGTGGCATAAGGTTAGTGTCTTCATTCTATGGCTCTTGCTCCAGCTCCATGTCAGTCACTTCAATCATTTGATCAATATGTTGAGTAAGCTCATGATCCTACATCTATTCATCGTCTTCCTCAGCTACTAGTTGTTCCAACTCCTCAACCTATATGGCCATTGTTTTCTCCATCATGTCACTTTGCATTTCTTCTTCCTCCCGTTTCTACTTCTCTTCTCTTTCTCTCCTTCTCAGTTCCTTCTCTTCGTGGATCAACTTCTTCTCCATTTCCTGCAACTTTAGTTCTGCTTCCTGCAACCTTTTCTTTTCTCTCTTCCTTTGTTACGCTCTCTTTATCTGCTACTCCATGTTTGCCTCCACTGCCAAAGATACTTTCTCCATGATAGGATCTTCCCTCGTCTTGCACCTTTGCTCTACCTATGGGTTCTTGACAATCTTCCTCTTGCTCTTGTCATGCGCTAGATTGTTGTTTATTTTTGTTTTTTTTGTTGCTGCTTGCAAAGCAACCTTCCAGGCTATGGATAAACTGACTAACTCGTGGAGCTGTGAGTTATTCTAATGGCACCTCCAAGGGTCCTCCTCGTTCCAGTGACATTTCCCATGGATCCATGGATAGTATACCTTTACACAGTGGTTCTTGCAAATATCGTGGGGATCATATGGATTAAAGTCTTTGGTGTCAAACTCAAACTTCAATATCTACTTAGCTTCAGCATTTGCATCTTTCAAGCTCTTAATCTCATATAATTTGATCCGCAAAGGAAGAGTGGGCCATGGCACTTTCTTCTTCCTATGCAGTCTTGTTGATAACCCTATGGAGAGGTGATATGAGACCTCTTGCATGAACAACATGTCCGTGGCATACCTTGGTAGAACATTCAGAGGCTTCACTCTGCAAATACTCTGATGAAGGTGCCAGCGGGTGAGGTATACCAATCAGCAATGTTAAATATCGCCTCCATTGCTTCTTGGGACATGCAAGGGGGATTGCTCAAAGATAAGCTTATACAACAGGATAATGAAATGATAAATTAGCCTTGGCATTACTCCTTAGTAGCTGCAGTCGAAAAGAAACTTGCAATAAATGTTGATGGCAGTCTCTTTCAGTGTCCATGTCAAGCTCATGGCAGGAAATTGTTATTGAGCACAGATTGCATCCAGTAAGTATGCGAAGATGTCGAATCTTGCTTGCTCATCCTTGGGTGGATTTTAGGCGTTAGTCACATGGATTTTCAACTGATCACCCAACAAGTTTGACCAGTTAAATGTCCTTGCATCACTCACCAACTAGTCCCATACAACTACCCAACCTTTAGGAGAGGTCTTTGTGCTCTCTTAACCGTATATTCGGCATGCAAAGATGATCAAGAACTGGTAAGCCTTCCTGAGAGACTTTGTCTTGTAATTATGATTGGGTGTCTATCTAAAATTTGACAGCTCTTTCACCCAGTGCTTGAATATATCTCTTGTTTTCACCTAGTTATAAGTGGCATAAAAAGGTGTGTCCATGCGTCTCGTTGGCTGAGGTAAATGATACATATGATGAAAGTTCTATGCCCTGAAGGTGGCAATCTCTATCCCACTGGAACTGCTCAATTTCATAGTCTCTGGATTCGTGTGTGAGACAATCCAGCTGATAATGTCTGCACATTGGAAGGTGGGGTACCTAAATGTAACCTTGTATAAGCCTTACTGCTGGATACTGATATATACTTGTTGGTTCTCTAAGTCTTCCTTGAAGTCCTCTACAAAAGTATCCTTGATTTGTTGCCATGTCAACTTTATGCCCTTCTCAATGAACAACTGAGTGTTTGTATAAACTTGAAAATTAACTGACGTATGCTCAACTATTTCCCCAGTACTGCTCTCGATGGTTTCCTTTGATGCATCTCTCTTGGAGGCCATGTTAATTGTAACTGCTAGAGAGATGCTCAACAATTATTGTACCTGGAGACAGAGAGGACACTCATGGCAGGCCAATGTTAGCTTAAAACCAAAAGAAACTTCAAGACAAGAACAAGCAACAAATCAGGCTTATGATGGGATAGATTGTGCAATTCTAGTTCATAGAGGTCATTTATTTCCTATTGGAACTGCACATTGTGCAATCCCAACAGTCAATGGGGGAGGCTTGCTAATAGAACAGCGCAATGCATAGTTTGGTCTAGTCACAGGTCAGGAGAGACTGCGCGTTATGTAGTCTCAGTAGCCAAGACTCAGAGGCTAGCTCCTAGAACTGCATAGTGTGTAGTTGGAGCCAGGCCAAGGCAGCCTCTACACAATTCCAGAATCTAAGGCAGAGGCCTTGAGCTCCCAGAATGTGTAGTGCATGTAAGAGAAAGTGAGATCCGGGAAAGGGGAGCCCAGATTTTCCCAAGGAGAGTATGAAATTGAGCATATATAAAGGATGGTGTGATGTTGAGTGCATATTTGACTGAGTATCAATAAAACTGAAGGAAAATGTAGCATGTGAAGAGAATCGCTACAATGACGACTATTATTGCAAAAACAGGGTAATGCATGTGACACTTGGGAAAGGCAATGAAAAACTTGAAACAACACTTCTAAAAGCTAAAACAAGTTAAAATGCCAGTAGTCATTCAAAAAAACAAGTGAAACAACACTCTCACAAGCTAAATAAGTAAAAGCGATAGGAAAAATGGAAAAGATTAGAAAAGAAAAACTTACCCAGAAAACCAACGACGATCGCACCGAAGGTCCCTTGATCTCCTCAGGAATTCTAGAGCTCCAAGATCGAATGTGAAAATTAGCTTTGGTAGCGTTGATTAAATAGTTTTTTTCGATTTGGGGTTTGTGACACAAAGGCCAAAAATCAAGGAAAAAGCGACACTTGGCGACAATTTCCAAAATAACTCAAGTGCCTCCTTCAAACTGCTAAAAATAGATCCCTAATTTTTAGGGATGCTTTTTTATTTTTTATTTTTCAGGAAAATATGCCATGCATTTCCCTAAGAGATCATGTAGCTTTTGGAAGAACTAGGCAACTCACTGGCTGAAGCACTGAGCAACTTCTAAGCAAAAGGATTTTGCGCAATTTCCGGGTTGGGTGGCTCTGGGCTTCCTCTCATGCTCTATGAATTTTCCCAGCTAAAGGCTGGCTGACAACTAACACTGCACAATTCTTGAGCTCAAGGCTCATTTTCAGCCTGGATTGTGCAATTCCCAAGAGCAAGGCTAATTGCCCTCAAGGATTGTGTAGTTCTCTAAGGCAAGCTCAGAACAGGATGGAAACTAAGTAAAAAGGTCGGCTTGTGGGTTAGGGAGTAAACCAAGTAAGAAAACACAAGCCAAGATGAAAAATATGAGGCTCAATCAAAGCACAAGTACCTGGATCAGTGCACGATAGGCTGTTTTGATTTCGAAGGGAGGCTCCAAAACAAAGCATGGGAAAAAATTTGGAGGGTGGTTGTAGCTGCTACAACAACATCCCTGGTAAAAATTCCATGTAATAAAGTTCATAAAGGAAAAATAATAGCCAAGGTCATGGGACACGTAGTCCAAGTTGAATGTTTAGAAAACCATCCTAGTGTGGGTGTTCATTTGGTTTATTATGGGCAAGGAAATTGGCAAAGGAAATGACAAAGGCTTTGGAAAGCAAAAGTGGCATTAATTGGTCAATTTTATTTCTGAAAATAATGAAATTGGGAGAAAAGGAAGGTGAAAGGTCACAGGTTACATGTGAGGAGTAAAATGAATGAAAATAACGGAAAATAAAGAAAATAAAGGCCTCATTGATAAAAAGGATTTTGAGGATCAGTTCACAACCTTTTTTTTAGTTCAGTTTTGGAGCTCTCTCTATTCTCTCTACTCTCTCATACTCTTGGACACTTAGATTATTCTTGGAGCACTCTAGAATTGGAGGAAAGAAGGAAAAGGAAGGACAAGAAAATAAGAGGAAGTAAGGAAGAGTAGTATTCAAGCGGCTACCGCAGGATTAGTTGTAGGTATCCAGTTGCATGTATGATTTCCTTACTAGTTTTGGCATGCATGGTACATGCATGTGTGATTTTTGTTCTCTTTTTTTCTTTGGCATGGGTTTTTCCAGGTGTGATAGTGGTTTTCAGCCTCACCTTTCCATTTTGAGATACCCATTTTGTGATTTGGTTTCTCTTACTTTGTTGAGTTATATTATCGAATGGTTTTGAAATTGAGTGGGGTGGTCTCTGGGGAGAAACACAAGGCCTAGGAATCCTTGGACCGATGAAGGTGGGATTGTGGTAAAGCATGATTGTGTATGCCCTCGTTAGGCCTGGGAATCCTTGACCAATTAATGGCGAGATATACAGTAAAATCTTGAGGGTGGAGCCTCGTTGGGCCTAGGAATCCTCCACCAATGAATGACGAGATATATGGTAAAGCCTATAGGTGGAGACAGGCAAACCCCTCACGGTTTAGGTGGAGATATCTAGAGGCATCCATTCTTGTTTAGGGCCTAGTGATCTAGTGGGATTGTGGTAAATCATCGTTATATTAATCCAGGTTTCGGGCCTAGGAATCCCTTAGTGGATATACAGTAAAGCCTAAGGAAGCTTTGATTGGTTTTGGTGTGAGTCCCACATTCATGCTTGGAATATGGCATGGGGGTGATTGGTTGAAATAAAGATTTGGTTCAGCCTAATCTATGGATGAATGGTTCGTCAAAGTCCATAACTTGGTTGGCTTATGCATAAATTAATAAAAACTCAGGTTCCTTTAGTATTTCATGTGTAAGTGTACTAGTTAATATATGGTTTTTATGGTTGTTCTACTCTTGTTATTTTGTTCGTTATAACAATGGTTCATGAAAGACTTTGGTTATGCCTCTCATCATGATTTGATTATTACATGAGATGTGAATGAATATATGACCTAATAGATGATAATGTAGAAAATCCCGTAGATTCACAAGCTCATATAATCTACTAAAACAAGAGGCAAGAATCTACTTCTACTCTTTACAGCGGAAGCACATAAAGATTGATCAAACAATAATTGACAAGAGTAATAACATCAAGGGCACATAACACAATAAATATTCAAAGAAAGCCACAGCTCAAAACCCCACTACTAGATTGTATTAATCCGGAAAATCAAGATGAAATTACAATGCTTGTTCTCTAAAGAACAATTCCATCACTCAACAAATTCAATCTCCAAATCATAAGAAAGCACAAGGCCAAAGCTTAGCCTCTTCACAATCTCTCCAAGTCTCTATCCCAATGCGTAATTCCTATGGAGGATAGCTTGTATTTAAAGGGAAATAAAGCCTCCAAAAACTACGCAATTCCTCAAGGATCAGTTCTTGGATGCATTCACTATCAGTGCAACTTAGAAAAATCTAAAACAAATAGTACATTGTCCCTGCACTCTAGTCTCAACTTGTTCTTTCTTAGAATTGACATGCATGAGTTTCTGATGAGGAAATATTCAATTAACTATAGTAGCACTAGTTGAGAGCACTAATGCATCAACTGATTGTTAGCTCACTATTAGTTCGTCAAACAGTATGGAACTAATTTAACTGGACTTAACTCAATAAAGTGATTTAACTAATTACAACTCATACTTAACTCATTGTGGACCCCTATAATATAGGGAGAACATATACATGACTTTAGAAAGACTTCCAACTCGAAATTCCTAAGTTAACTAAGTCGACTCACTCTAGTTAACTATTACAAATTGTTATGAGAATAAAATTTGATTTTAATTCTTATTTTAGTTCAACGACAAATTAAACTAGAATTTCTGGATTCTATTTTTATCATTTCTTATTGCTATTTTCAACACTCCCTCTCAACAAGAAAGGAATTCAACTCGATCCTGATCCTAAACCTTTGGAATGTTTTGCATGCAACACTTCTCTCTAGTTTTTTTGCTCCAACAACTCTAGAAACAAAAAAAACATCCAACCTGAATTAGAATGATGCAGCTATCATCAAAATATTTGATTGCTATTGCCTCTATCGACTGAAAACTTTGCACTTCTATTGACTCACCTTTTTGCACTTGTTTTCAACCCTTTCTACACGTCTTTAGTATCTGACTACTCTAGCCTATGTCACTCTGATCTCTGACTCCATCAATCCCACTGATTTCTCTCAATATTGTGTACTTTGGGCTCCCGTAGAAAGGTACGATCCATGAGATAAAACCACTCAATGGACCCTACGCAATTTCAGCACTCTTGGGACTATCACTTCAAATCACCCCACATCTCACTTGGAGGTATGGCTACATGTGATCCCTCTGCCCACTTGGCTCGAAATTTCCCCCTACTAGAGGTCTTTGAATGACTAGATGCCTCCACTCAGCTTTTCCAATTTTGGTTGCTACAAAATTGTCTAAGACTGCTTCTTCTTTGCTTGAGTGGATCTCTCGACTTGGTCTCCTCTCAGCTTCTCTAGTTGTGGCTGCTCCACAACCTCCTGAAGCTGCTTCCAAGGCTTCTTCTGGGGCTGCATGTTGAGAGGTAATTTACTCTCCCTCTTAACTGCCAAGTCTCTAACCTTTTCCTCACTCCTCAAGGCTTTGCATGCATCTTTAAACTCAAGAGAATATAGGTTCTTGACCCATGCAACAAGATGTTTCACCTATCCCATGGCGATGTGTCTAAGTAAAAGCTTTCCCTTACTAAAAAACGCATCATAGTCACAGTCTTCTAATACCGCGACTGAAACAAGATTCTTCTTTAGTCCTGGAACATACATCACATCTGTGATCCTGAGAGGGGAGCCAGACTACCTGTGAAAGGTAACCGTATCGATCCCAGTAGCTCTATACCTCTTGTCATCTCCAAACTTTGTGCTCTGCTTGAGTTCTTTCTCCTTGAAATCACTAAAGTGATCTATATTCCTTGTCATATGGAATGAGGAACCATTGTCAAGATACCACATGCCTCCCATGGCAGTTCCAGCCATGCATGCAATGAGAGTGAAATCAAGTTCGAATTATGAAGCTAGAGCCTCACCTGTTATCGCTATTTTCGGCTCCTTCTTGCTTTCTTTCTATTGTGGGCAGTTCTTGGCATAGTGCCCATGCTCGTGATAGTGAAAACACTTGAATTTCATCAATTCCATGTTCTTTCTACCCTCCTTGCCTTGGTATGTCTTTCCCTTGGCCCAATTTTCCTTACTCGCTAAGGAAAAATCCTCTTCCACTTCCTTGGAAAAGGTGTCATCTCTGGTGTTCCTCCTGATCTCATCCTGCGTTAAATCCAACCATAGTCGTTCCCAATCTGGCAGCTTCTCCTGACCATTGACAGAGTCCTAATAACTATGCCAACTCTTTAGGAGTACAAGAAGAGCAAGGCTCACCATATCTTCCTCAGAAACTGTGATTCCAACACTTCCAAGTTCATCACAACATTGAGTGAACTTGGCCAAGTAATTCAGAATTGAGTCGCCCGCCTCCATCTTGATTTTTTGAAGTTTATCTTTCAATGTCAGCTTCCTTTGGTCATTGATATTCTGGAAAAGATCCTTCAATGCTTTCCACATAGCATGTGTAGTTTCCTTCTCATGGAGACTTGAGATAATGTGGTCTCAAACTCCCTCAAGGATTATCTGCCTCGCCTTGCCATATGCTTCTTCCATTCGGTCAGATTCTGAGCATCCGATGTTGGTGGCTTAGGAATAGCCTAGTCAATGAATTCCTTCAATCCATTATCCTCCAACACAGCCTCCATCCTATCCTTCCCGGCTATATAATTTGAGATACCATTCAAGGCATACTCAAGCCACAAACCGTACAACACCATCGATCGATCCTGAAGTATGTATTACAAATTCGAATTTCACCTGTAACCCAAAACTCAAAACTTCAAAATCTCCTCTAGTATATTGTTCTCAAATCTGATACCATGTAGAAAATCATGTAGATTCACAAGCTCATGTAATCTACTAAAACAAGAGAGAATAATATACTTCTGCTCTTTACAGCGAAAGCACATAAATATTGAGCAAACAATAATCAAAAAGAGGAAGGACATCAAAGGAACATAACATAATAAATATCTGGGGAAAGCCACAGCTCAAAACTCCACTACTATGTTGCATTAATTTGGAAAATCAAGATGAAATTACAATGCTTGTTCTCTCAAGAAAAATCCCAACACTCAGCAAATTCAATCTCCAACTCATAAGCAAGCACAAGGCCAAAGCTTAGCCTCTTCACAAGCTCTCCAAGTCTCCATCCCAGTGCATAATTCCTATGGAGGATAGCTTGTATTTAAAGGGAAATAAAGCCTCTAAAAGCAGCACAATCCCTTAAGGATCAGTTCCTGAATGCATGCACTATCAGTGCAACTCAGAAAAATCCAAAACAAATAGTACATTGTCCCTGCAATCTAGTTCAACTGGGTGCATGAGTTTCTGATGAGGGAATATTCAGTTAACTGGAGTAGCAATAGTTGAGTGCAGTAATGCATCAACTCATTGTTAACTCGCTATTAGTTCCTCAAACAGTTTGGAACTAATTTAACTGGACTTAACTCAATAAACCGAGTTAACTAATTACAACTCATACTTAACTCATCCTCAACCCCTATAATATAGGTAGAACGTATACATGACTTCAGAAATACTTCCAACTCAAAATTCCTAAGTTAACTAAGGCAACTCACTCTAGTTACCTATTACAAGTTGGTATGAGAATAAAATTAATTTTAATTCTCAATTTAATTCAAGGACAAATTAAAATGGAATTTGTGAATTCTATTTTTATCATTTCTTGTTGCTATTTTCAAAAGATAATTCAGTTATTGTGATAAGGCATCAATTCTTCTTGATGACTCTCAAATAAGTATGAGACCCCTATGCTCAGATATGTTGTTATGAGTCGTATATTACATCTTTATGATATGTTTGACGAAATGTATGTCATGGATCGTAGGAGGTAGGTAAATTCCTTGTACCAATGTTTACATTAGTAGCTTTGATTCATTGTTATTTATCATTTCTGGAAGTTTCAAAAAGTTTTTGGCAAAAGCCTGAGACCTAGCCCTGAAAAAGTGACACAAAATCTAGGGTCGATGGCTCATAATTGCCTGAAATAGGCCATAGTCACATGCATGCCTTATTGTGGGAGTGACTGGATGGTCTTAGTCGCATGCATGGCTTGTCATGGGAGCGAATCAAGGTCTATCTCAGCAAAATGGCAAGTTGTCTCATGGGTTGGGCACCAGTAAGGGTTGGTTGTCTCCTGAAGGTTCTGTAGATCTTGAGAAAGGTCAGATTGGTTTTGTTTTATTGGTTCCACTTCCTTAACTATACATTGGGATTTGAATCACATCATAGTAACTCTTCGTCACATGTTTACCTCGATGGACTGGTTAGCTTGGGTAAATGTGGGAGGAGGGTGTTACATGTTTGATGAATAGTGTGTTACGTCCTTATCTAGACAAGTTTATTTTTGTATTCATTGATGATATATTGATAAATTCTAAGAATGAGGACGATCATGTCAAACACTTAGGAACAGTATTGATATTTCTAAGAGAACATTAGTTGTATGCCAAGCTTAGAAAATGTAGTTTCTTTATGATAGAGGTACATTACTTGGGACATGTTATTTCCAAGGAAGGCATAGTAGCGGACTTGGAAAAGATAAGAGTTATCATGGAATGGGCAGATCCTAGGAATGTGGATGAGGTCAAATCATTTATGGGGCTAGTGGGTTACTATAGGAGGTTCATTAGGAACTTCTCACAGATCACATATCCTATTACATCCTTGCAGAGGAAAGGAAAGAAAAGAAATTTAAATGGACAGAAGAATGTGTAGCAAATTTTGAGAAGTCGAAGCAGTTGTTGACAAATCCTCATATCCCAAAGATTGTAGATCTCGATAAAGAGTTTTTTGTATGCACATATGCTTGTAAGAGAGGACTTGGTGGAGTTCCAATGCAGGAGGGATAGGTGGTGTGTTATAAGTCAAGGAAACTGAATGAGTACAAGCATATTTATATGACTGATGACCTTGATTTGGCAAGGATCATTCGTGCATTGAAGATGTGGAAGCATTATCTTCTTGGTAGGAGGTTTGTATTGATGAGTGATCACAGTGGGATGAGGTACCTATTTGACCAACCAAATATGAATGTCAGGAAAGCTAGATGGTTGGCCACCCTTAGTGAGTTTGACTTTGAGATCAGATACATTAAGGGAAAGGAGAATAGGGTTGCAGATGCTCTCAATGGAAGAGTACATGTAAATCATATAGTAGTTATGAGTTCTTATGAGATGGAATTACAAGGTTGGATCCTACAGGCAGGATAACAAGATGACAAATACCAGTAGCTTAAGCAAAGGTTATAGTAGGGTACAAGTAATGAGAATGTGGACTATTGTCTCACAACAAATGGCTTAGTCAGATTTAGGGACAAAATCTATGTGTTAGATGACAGTGAGCTCAAGAAGATTATCTTGACGGAGTTTCATGCCAAGCCATATTGGGCTCACCCAGGATATCAGAAGACATTAACAACGTTGAATAACCTATACTATTGGTTGAATATGAAGAAGGAAGTGGAAGATTTTGTTGCTAAATGCTTGTATTGTTAGCAAGTGAAAACGTAGTGTAAGCACCCAATTGGTTTCTTACAACCTATTTTGATTCCATAATGGAAATGGGAGGTCATTTCCATGGATTTCATTATAGGTTTGTCTATGACATCAAAGCAACATGACTCCATCAAAGTTGTGGTTAACAGGTTGATCAAGGTAGCTCACTTCATTCCAGCGAAGACTGCTTATTCAGCTAGTGAGGTATCACATGTCTTCATCAGGGAGATAGTGAGTTTGCACGGTGTTCCAAAGAAGATTATGTCAGAAAGAAATGATAATTTCACTTCTAGGTTTTGGGAGTTATTTGCAGTTTTGTGTACAGAGTTGGCCTTTAGTATAACTTATCATCTATAGACAAATGGACAGACAAAGAGGGTCAATAGGATATTAGAGGATATTTTGAGGATGTATGTCATGTATTAGCAGAAGAAGTGAGAGGAGTATCTTCTAGTGGTTGATTTTTCTTACAAAAACGGGTCTCAAGAGTCACTGAGAATGACTCCATTTGAGGTGCTCTGTGGGCAGAGTTGTAATACTCCCATTAGCTGGAGTGATCTAGTGAACAGGGTATTGATTGGACTGGACATGTTGGCAGAGATGGAATAGGAAATTGTTAGTGTGAAATTTCTTGGAAGGTGTACCAAAAACACTTCACTTAAATCACTAGGTGACAAGTGAACCTAACAACAAGTTGATGGTTGATTGAGATTCGGATCTGCAATAAAAATGGAAAACCTGCAACAAAAGTATAGACGATCCAGAATAGAAAGCAGCAGTAAAAATATCCAATTCTATAACCCAAATCAACAAACTTTAATTGAATAAATTCTTTATTAAAAACACCTAGTGACGGATATCTACAAAATGGTTTGTAAGTCCCCCTTTGTGGGATGGGTCCTTTGATGTCCTTGATGCTTCCAAAAATTATTTTCTCTCTCAATATGTGAAAAACCCAAACAAAATGTGGAGAACTCGAATGGGAGCTCGAAACAAAAAAGACGATAATGGTGACAATGATTATGATCATGGTGAAGAATGAATGGAAACACTCCTATTTATAACAAAATATTGAGTTAATCTCGAAAATGGATAATAATAAAATAATATTGACCAAATCAAGATCTAACCATTTGGAATAATTTTTTATATTTATTGGAGAGGGAAAATATAAAATGGTTAAATATCTTTATTTACAAATAATTAACAAATAAAATTAGTTATTAATTATTTCATGAGGATTAAGAATGGTGTGAAATTGAAATAATTATTAAATAGTGATTTAACAATTATTCCAATAATAGAAATAAGGAATATTAAATAAATAGTGATTTATTTAATTATTCCTAAGGGATTTAGTCAAATGTGCTAAGGAATAATTATTTAAATAGTGATTTAATAATTATTCATAGAGAAAATTAAATAAATAATGATTTATCTAATTATTCTCACGGGTTTTTTTATTTAAATCAGAAAATAATCCAATAAAACTGGTTTACTAAATTATTTTCCACGGTGAAAGTGATTTTACTATGGGAAAATGAATCCTACATGGTGTATTTCGATCCACCTAGTTAGAAATGGATAGGTGATCATTTTTTGGTGATAACAGATTTCCCCCCAACGTATGAGTGTTAGGAGCCAATTGTATGACCGAAATACATTGTAGGTCACACTTCCATGAGACACCAAAGGGGAGTCAGAGAGAGAGAGAAAGAACTGAAGCAAGACAAGGATAGACAAAAATGGAGGGGACGAAACCTACTAAACTGATAGAATTCTCCATTTATGTGGGAATTCATGATCTCAAATGAGTCAAGGGAGGCATGCCCATACCCGCTGAGATAATTACGTAAAAATAATAATGATGAGCCCATCAATGTGGGACTGAGCTACAAAGTACATGATACATGATACAATCACATCAATGGTCCATAAAATAATACAATGGATCGCATATACATAATGCACCTGGAAAAACATAGGCCGGGACTGAATACAATAACATCTTAGTACATGAGACATAACACCCCTCAAGCTGACATGGTGAGGGGGGATCACAATCAAAGAAGCCCTGCTGGATAGGAAAGGGCTCTGAAGATCTAAATGGATCATCTAAAGGAGACATGCAGGTTGTGGGCATTACAAGCAGCGGAAACCGAACCCATCACATCTGTGGAACTGCATCTGAGGCTGGATCAACATCTGTGGTCATCTGGGCATGTCGGGGGTGACCTGAAGGGCTACGCCCTCATGAGGTCTGGAACATCTTACACACACCTGGGAATCACTGGAACAACCATTTGGATCACCAAACCGTCAAGTGTACGAATCACAACCATGCGATAAGGAGTTGATGTTGATCACATGAGAAACAATCAAGTCAAAGGGCAATGATGAGTCCCTTTGCTTGATCCAAGGCACCCAACAAAGATGGAAGTTGGAACTAGGGTACACCACCCTCTGGAACACTCTTCTAGAATAAGAGGGCTCGCCATAGTTAAGGCAATAAGGAATCCTTAACAAAGGCATGAGAGAGCATAGAAGAGTGATTGATGGATTGACACCAAGGATGGTGAAGGAAAGAAGATGGGTGGTAGACTGATGACTTCCCTTGTTAGAGCATAATAAGGATGGTTAACCTAGCAATGACTGGCACGATTCTAGAGGGGTTGGTCAATGAGTCAAATGGGGGTTCGGCAAAGATGAAGTAGTAGAGTTGGAGGCCAAATGTGAGTAAAATAGGAGGGATGCAACACAACTACATATGAAACAATGTAACGGGTCCCAAGGGAACTCAAAATAGACTCCATAAATACAAGGCTTACTCATATTTGATGCTCTGAACAAGGGTGACTTGATGATGCTACCACGTGAGGGAGGCCCAGAGGCGGTCGTGAAAACATGAGTAAATGATGGTTATTCATGTTGCAAAATGACACGTGATTCAACCAGTGCAAAGGTAAAGTGGTACCAAAGTACGGGTGGCTCAAATGAAGAAATTCAGTTTTCATAAGCGGCAAAGTGAGACCACATGGAAAAAATGGCTTCCCAGTGAATTATCAAATTACTAAAAATAAAGAGAGACCCATTATAGAACTCGGTGAGAGCTTTCCAATGGTGTTGATGATTCATCATACGGAGCTATGGTTTGGTCACAATGGGTGACGTAAAAACTAGGGTTTTTCCTATAAAAGGGCTTTTTTCCCCCAAATCCAATTCATTTTCATAGTGAGCCGTGGAGAGTTTGGAGAGGAGGAGAAGGCCCTAAATCTTCTGGAGATTGTAGCAGACAAACTAACCATCAGAATTTGGATCTACAACATTCAGGTATGTGACCTTACTTGTCTAAAAATGGCCTTAATTCTTCTTGGAAGGATGGTTCCTTGTGAAGATTTAAGGGAAGAGGTGAAATATGGGAATGAACTACAAGAAAAGGTATAGAATCATCCCCACCCACCAAGTCAAACCTAGGGACCAGGTGGTAAATGTGGCATCACATAGAGTATAATATTTGAAGATGTGGTATCAAGCCTTCTGGTATGAGATATGTATATGACTCGCTGGAGATGTTGGTACAATAAACTATCTAAAGAATGAAGTATAATTGACCATACCTAGATAGTTGAGGTCTAGGACGAGAATTATGTTAAAAAATATGGTCAGAGGTTTCATCATTCCCCTGAGCATGAGATATTTCCCCTCAACATATGATGATGTAGCAACTTATCGGGTATGCAAAGGTGGGAATAATGCCCCATAGCAGGAGGATTTTGTTTAGTGTCATTATGTTCCAAGTGCTCAAACAATGGATTCAAGCATTCAACCTTGATGGCACAAGTTCCTGTAGAGGATCATGAAGAGATGTAGGGGCATATGTGCCCCCTAGTAGGGATAGATGGAGTATGTTATGGGTATACCAGATGTATTTAGAGTACTGGAATCCAAACACATTTTGATGATGTGGTTCACCATTTATTTATGTTATGGATGTCTTCTTGTGGGAAGAACAGATAAAGGATGTAGTAAGAGAAAGGGAATGGTGGATTACCAATCTCATTTGGTACTGCATATATGAATCAAATGGACTAAATTTCTAGGTTCACATAAATGGTGTTGCTATACAAAAGAGTGGCTTTGAATATAATGAATTGATGCTCACCTAGAAAACATGGTGGTTGAACAACAACAATTTCTAAGGGACTGGGTTGTTGATGTAAAATGTAAGAATTATTAGGTGGATCATCCCCATGGTGATTTGGAGTGATATGGGACTCTAGAGGTTCTTCGACATGGGGAAGAATAATGGTACTATAATCAACACTACCACACACACTAGGAGGGTTGGGGAGAATCACTTCTCGTGGACTCTCAAAAGTGGATGCCCCCTTACCCAAACATTGTGTGGAAATTTAATGGCCACAAGGAGGATGTGGTTCAAATTCATGGGTTTGAAGTAAGGGTTTATTGAACCAATCGACCTCAGCATGGATGAAGTCTTTGGACTCCACAACCTATTGATCACGGGTTTGTTGCGAAAGGAAGAACGCACGATGGTGCATAGTATCCCAAGGATAATCAGGAGTGGTAATAGCTTCCATGATGTCTTCATCATAATGGAAGATGGGTCAACTGGAGGAAAAGGGATCACATGATGGAGAAGAACTACCTGAGGCATCTTCGTGAGAGACAAGGTTCACATACGCATTGTCAAGGATGAAGGACATATGAAAAGTAGATGGAATATTTACCAATATTGATACCGGGGTGTTCGTCAAAGAAGGTTCAATAGAATAAAAATAGGAGACATCATGGGAGTTCTAATGCATTGATATCATGGATGATGACAAGTAGAGTATGGTAGTGGTACTATCTGTCATCTTGACATCATGGGGAGGGATCACAATGGGTGTTTGAGACACCTCATGTTCTGGTGTAGGAGTGCAACTAGAATTTGCAGGTAGAGGAGAGTTGGACTCACTACGAGAAACATCTAATTCACGAAGCACTTGAAGTGTATCGCAAAAATATTTGAGACAGGGACAATGATGAGAATAATGGTCGTAATTATCTCACAAAGCACATGGGTGATTTGTGCGTAATGATCTATTCTTCTTAACTGAATTAGGTAAGGTGATATGGACCTCAAGAATGTTAGAATCGGGGAAGGTATCAACGACCACATCCTTGACATGAGGGAGTTCAGGACAATTATTTGGTGGCATGGCCGACAACATCACACAAAGCACATGGAGGAATAGGCTTTGGCGAATTTGGAGGAGTTGGAGTTTCTCAAGGTGCCTTGTCTTTAGTTCAATTTTTCTGGGATTTTCCCCCCTCACCAGATGATTTCGCAACATGAGTAGGTTATCTTTTAGGCTGTTGTGGAACTGAAGCAAAGGCAGAGCTAGGAACAATAGGCTAGACCGCGGTCAAATTAGTGTAAGGTTTAAGTTGATGGGATGGAGTGTTTGTGGGAGGATCAATGTACCATACTAGGATACCCAAGGTAATGTTGGGTAAACTCAACATAGCCATAACAGGTGTAGAATAAACTCCAGGAGGTGGAAAGAAGAATGGTATCTGACCAAAAGGATATTGGCCTGGAGGAACTACTCTGATATGGTTAAGGCCTGGGGGAATGATATCAGGTGGGAACGGATTAGGAGAGACACCAACAGAAGGAAATGATCCTTGAGAAGTACCGGGTGGTTGGGTTGAGTTAGGAATAGTAGGTTGTGTAGGTACAGTCTACTATGAAGGCATACTAGACCATTTGTGGGTAGCCCGCGATGCTTGGAGCATGCTAACACTAGATGAGCTAGGTTGAGAAGGAGTATGCGGTAGACCATAGTAAGCACAAAGAAAAGTGCAATATTTGTAGACTCCTAGAGATACATTGATGAAGGACAAGACAGTCATATTGTTAGCCACGAAAGAAATGTTGGATTGAGGTGAAGTTTGGGCTTTGGGGTCATAGTACGTTAATTGGTCAACATTGATGATCTTTCCATTGTGGGGAAATCACATCTTACGGTGAATCGCAAATGCGATAGCTAACATGGCGTAAGTATAACCACGACCCAAAATGATGTTATAGTCTAAGGGAGCATCAATGACTTCAATCTCGATACCAACAGTCTTGTCAAAAACTGTGACTGGGCAGTTATGATATAAGCCAAGGGGTTGTGAAGGATGACCATCCCATGCACAAAGAGTGATGGTCGACGGGTATAGGTCATGGGAACCAAGTTATTCCAAACACTGGAAGCCATCACATAGGTGGAGGCGCCTTCGTCGATGATACACCATTGAATAGTGGTGTTTTTAATGGAGACTAGTATTTGAAATGCAACGGATGAAGGTAGGGGAGGATTTTCAAAATTGTCAACATGAAAGATAATCATCTGATCGTCTTGAGGATCCACAGAACCCAAAACAGATAGTAGATCTTTCCATTGAGACAGGCACGTCTAGAGGAATTCCAACATTGACATGGTAGTAGGAGACTGCAAAAGTCATCTACTATGCTAAATGTATGGGCAGCTCTAAAAGAAGTAGCATTTCGATGTAACGGAACTTTGGGGATCTTGGAAATAACCTTGACCTTAGGCTGAGGGATCTGTAAGGTACCATTGGATTATGATAGAGGCTTGGTATAAACTTCGGGTTGGGACTCAGTCACAGACTTAGTGGATAGCTTGTCATATTGGCATGATAAAGTCTGAAGGTTGACTTGCTCAGTATTGACCTCATCAGAATTCATCATAAGAATATGATAATCATCATGTCTAGATGGTGGATTTTTATGAGCTTCCTGACTTTGTGTAGGTTGGGTAGCTATATATCCTTGGTGAGGGAAAGTATTGGTAAGCATTGCAGATTGAGATGAAGTAGGGGGTGGAGGAGGAGTGTTGGGATGCAATCCTCAAGCAGTTGCTTGAGCTTCCCATATTTCACGCATATGAGGTAAAAGAGGAAACTCAAGGGTATAATGACCATATACGCCGCAACAGGAACAAATTTTGTTCATACAAAGACCCTTGTTTTGCTTGGGTTGATCGCCCTGTTTCTGGGTTGCGCGATTAGGTTGAGGACCCTAAGGGGAATTGGGTGGAGGACCCTGGTTTTCTTGATTACCTTGAGACTGTTGGTTCCAACTACCATTCCCCTTATTCATTTTCTTGGGGTTAGGGGGATTGGGTCCCCTCTACTAAGCATACACTTCTCCTTGTGGAGGAGGTGGTTGTTGTGGCAGAGGGGGAGCAGGCATGGGCGGTTGGGGCGCTGGTGTCAGAGGGGATGGAGCGCTAGGCAGTGCATACTAATAATGAGGAGAGTGGGAACATTAGGATAAATATGTAGTGCAACAGCTGGCCCTAACATCTGTTGATGTAGATTGGGATATGCATATGGCTTGCTAGGACTTGGATAAGGGTTGCCTTATGGAGGATTGGGGGAGGGATAATTGTAAGTGGAACTAGTCCCTCCCTGAGGTGGACCATAACTCATATGAGGTGGAGAATATGGTTAAGGGTGTGAAATGGTTCCAACTATGCCATCCACGGCATGAGATTCCCCCGGTGCATTAGCAGCACCAGGCCAAGGCAGATTGGGGATGACAATGTAAACATAACCTGACTGGGCGTAAATCAAATCAAATTTTAAGGCTACTTGGAGTGCATCTTCCTCAGACTAGGGGAAGTGTGATGCAACATATTTAGCAATGGGATCCAACAATGATCTAAGGAACAAATCCATAAATACTTAGTCTTCAAATTCAAAAGCTCTAAAGATGCTCCTCCTTCACCATTCCTGAACATGGTCGAAAATGCGGGTGGTAGAATTTTAACTGAAAGAAGTCAAAAATTTGGTATTAGTGTCATAACAGAGAGGTAACTAGAAATACAAAGGAAAATTTGTGGCAAGATTCAAAAAAGTGGAATGAGTGGCTTTGAGTTGATCGACATACCACTTAGTAGTAGCTCTAGTGAGCGTGCATTTGAACAGACGAAGATGGATGCAGTCTTCAGTAATGGAATTTGATGAAAACAACATATGGAATGAGAGAACATGATTAGTGGGATCTTCTCCAAGATTACCTTCAAACTTTGGGATGTCTGAAGGGAGTTTAGTAGGCATAGCTGGCCATGTGGGATCATGGAGAAGAGGATCATTGATAAGCTGGCTGAAATCAAGGAGACTCAAACTAGCCATAAAAGGAAGTAAGGGAGTAGGAGTGACCACATAGGTGGGGGTTCTAATGGTGAGGGTACCTTGGTTGGTACCCAGGTTACCACTCTAGTTTCTTGCACCCATGTCAGTGCTTGACATGGTGGAGATACAGGGCTGAGATGACGTGGGACCAAAGGAGGAATTGGATGAATCAGTGGAATCAAGATCAGAATGATGACTCGATGGAGGACTAGGAGGATGAACTCTAACTCGACGAGGAGGAGTAACATGTCCTAATAGGAATTGAGGGTGAAGACCTCGAATTTAACACCACAAACGCCTAGGGGGTGCAATTATGTAAAGACAATAATGATCTAATAACTAAAGGGTGATTTTAGGAATAAAAGAGAAACAAAAACAAGCAAACACCTAGTGCAGTGGTGCCAGGTGTAAACTAACTATTTTAATTATGTTACTCGAATACAAGTAAGCACGTCCTATCAAAGAAAAATACCTCTAACCTATAGGTGATCTAAATTCTTAAATAATCCTAAATCTATTGTTTCATATGGCCTTCCAAAGAACTTCTTACTTGAAGGTATCTGATACCTGCAATCAGAGTTGTACAGACAAAGGTGGGGTAGAGAACCAAGTGCTTCCCATAGCCAGTCTTATAGGGTGTTTTCCTAATATCGGTCACTACAGTTACCTTCATTCCATGGGGTGGTCAAGTCTTGAGATTCTTGGTAGTCATCCAATGCATGGGATTCCTGGCCATGGGTTGGGTAGCCTTGAGGAGAACTGCTCACGCGATGACCTAGCCTAACCCCCTCTGAATTGGGTTTCTGACGCACTTTGGCTTTGGACCGTGGGATGTTGAATTATTTTAAGCTCCCTAATATGTCAACTTTTATTTCTCAATAAAAAAAATTGATGGGTTTTATTGGAAGCCTATCCCACCGATCCTACACCTACACTACAAAGATTGTTTGGCCTTGGTGCCTAAATGGGCTTAATCTATGTGTTTTGATTTATTAAGGTGTAGTGTTTCAAGTCTTGGCTTAGCAGTGTTAACCAAGCTCTTGGCAGTGTTAACCAAGCTCATGTTCGCTTAGGGTGTGAGTGTTTGAAAATAATGTGTCAAGTGGATGAGTTAATTAAGCATGTTTCATGATGCCATGTGCTGCTGAAAGTAAAGTGTTGAAATACTGTAAATAAATTTGAAAATGAAAAAACCCCACCCACAAAGGCTACTAAGCAACTAATTAAGAGAGGGAAAAAAAGGTACTCAAAGACACATAAAAAGGCATAAAATATATAATTTCAAGGAACTAAGGTCTAGAGACTCTGATATGCTATAAATGGTGTATACAAATAGCAAAAATCAGAGGTGAAAAATGCTGAGAAGGATAGGTGTGAAGCTCTAAAACCTAGGATGCTCAAGGGGATCCTAACAGGGAAAAGGAAAACCCAAACTCTAAAGGGAGAAAAGGTAAAATAAACCTATCAAAAGAGTTGAAAAGTAATGCATCAAACTCTAAAAATTAGTGGCTGAAAATGCTAAAAACCCTAGACTCCTCACTCAGCAAATCTTTTCCGAACAATGTGGAGGTGTACTCTAAACCCTAGGGGGGTTTTTCCTTCCTCAAAGAAACAATTCAAGTGTATCTAGGTCTAGGGGAGATTGAAAACAAAGGTGAAGTACCCAACACAGTCTGCAGACAACGCTCTTGGCAATTCTAAAAAAAATCTAGAAATTTTTCGAAAAAATTTCAAAATGCAGGTACTAGCCTAGAATAGTGGAAAACACAATTTTTGGGGCAAATAGTATGCTCTAGAACGCATATCTGGGGCTGAAAAGCATGTTTTTCTCTCAGGGCTCTTGGTCGGTAGATCTCACACATATTTTTTCGTCTCCTACTTGGTTGGTACCTTTGACCTGCGAAAAGAACCAGAAAACCAACAAAATCCGAAAATTTGACAAAAAGGAATTAATACTATAAATAGAAATTGAGAGGCTAAAAATAGTTGTAGAAAACCCTGAAATTTTCTGAAACTTCAGTCACCCAAGAACGTTGTTATTACACCAATGGAGTCGTCATTTGTTAGTGTGAATTCTCTTAGAAGGTGTACCAAAAACACTTCACTTAAGTCACTAGGTGACAAGTAACCCTAACAACAAGTTGATGACTACTTGTAATTCAAATTTGCAATAAAAATGGAAAACATGAAACAAAAGTATAGAAGATCCAAAATAAAAAGCAACTGTAAAAATATACAATGCAATAACCCAAATGGAAAGACTTTAATTGAATAAATTATTTATTAAAAACACTTGGTGAAGGAGATCTATAAAATGATCTGTAAGTACCCCTCCATGGGATGGGTCCTTTGATGTCCTTGATGCTTCAAAAAATGATCGTCTCTCTCAATATGTGAAAAAACTAAACAAAATGTGGAGAACTTGAATGGGAGCTCAAAAGAAAAAAGACAATAACGGTGACGATGATTATGATCATGGTGAAGAATGAATGGAAAACCCTCCTATTTATAACAAAGTATTAAGTTAATCTAAAAAATGGAGAATAATAAAATAATATTGACCAAATCAAGATCTAACCGCTTGGAATACTTTATTATATCTATTGGAGAGAGAAAAAATATTTAAAATGGTTAAATATCTTTATTTATAATTAATTAATAAAAGAATTGATTTATTAATTATTTCGCGAGGATTAAGAATGGTGTGAAATTGAAATAATTATTAAATAGTGATTTAACAATTATTCCAATAATAGAAATAAGGAATATTAAATAAATAGTGATTTATTTAATTATTCCTAGGGGATTTAGTCAAATGTGACAAGGAATAATTATTTAAATAATGATTTAATAATTATTCCTAGAGAAAATTAAATAAATAATGGTTTATCTAATTATTCTCATGAGTTTTTTATTTAAATCAGAAATAATTTAATAAAAATGGTTTACTAAATTATTTTCCACAATGAAAGTGATTTTACTATGGTAAAATTAATCCTACATGGTGTATTTCGATCCACCTAGTTAGAAATGGCTAGGTGATCATTTTTTGGTGATAACAGAAATGCAAGTTATAAATAAGAATCTAAAGGCAACACTCGATATACAAAGAGTTATGAAAGCCAACACAGAGTATTTACGGAGTTTCATGTTGGGGAGCATGTGTATTTATGTATCAAGCCGAAGAAGAGCTCCCTTGGGATTGGATCATGTTCTAAGTTGGCACCTTGATATTGCGAGCATTTCCAGATCCTTGAGAGGATTGGACCAGTGGCCTACAAATTTGCACTGCCTCTGATAGTGAAATTCCATGATGTTTTCCATGTTTCATTGCTTAAGAGATATGTAAAATATGTTGATCATGTTATTGATTGGTTTGTATTGTAGTTAGAGCCAGAAGGAGAATTATAGTTAGAACGTCAATGCATACTGCAGCAAAAACAACTCATGCTCCGAAACAGAGCAATCAAGCAAGTTAAAGTGCAGTGAAATCACTTGGGGCCCACCGAAGCTACATGGGAGATGGTTGATAAGATGCAAGCTATGTATCCTTCATTGTTTGTCGGTGGAGGCAAATGAGTTTTTTTTTGTTATGTACATATTTATGTATGATTGATATTGTAAATATTGCAATGGGTTGTGTTATAAAGCTCCAATAAGCAGTATTCTTTTCATGTTGTCATGTTTGTCATGACAGTTTTGCTTTTGATCAAGTTGTTCATTGTAAATATTACAACAAGTTGGGTTATAAATCTCCATGGGAAATATGTTTTGGTTTTTCAGCGGTTTTGTTGGTTGTAGGAGTCAATGAACACGAAGGACTATGTTCCCCTAAGGGGGAGGGATCTGTAACGGCCCCGGGTTAATTTCATGTAATAAAGTTAATAAAGGAAAAATAAGACCAAGGTCATGAGACACGTATTCCAATCTGAATGTTGGGAAAAATATCCTAGTGGGCATCACTTGTTGTTTATTATTTCTAAAGGGGAATTTGACAAAGGCTTTGCAAAAGGCTTTGAAAAGGGAAAAAGGAATTATTGGTATTTTATTTATGAAAATAAAGGAAATTAGGAGAAAATCATGGTGAGAGGTCACAGGTTGCATGTGAGGAGGAAATTGAAGGAAAATAGAGGAAAATGAAGAAATTAGAGGCCTCAATGATCAAAAGGATTATAGATTTGAGGCTTTTTTTATCTAAATTTTGTATGGTGATATCTTCGAGAGCCATCGCATTCATGTTTTCTTGGAATTGACGTTTCAAACCAACCCTTGTGGTTTATCATCAACATGAGATGAGTGAATAAGTCAGAACCTCATGGGATCAATAAGTAGAGGAGGGGGTTGGGAAGTGAGTGAAAGGAGCCGACAGGTTTACTAATGACATGATTCAGATTATTAATTAGTTAATGATTTTCAGTTTTAGGTTTCTTATAGTATTTAAATTATTTTAAATTATTTTGAAAATTATGTTTTTTTAGTTTTAGATTTCTCATAATATTTGAATTATTTTTACAATTATATTTTTGGTTTTGTTGAATGATTAAAACTAAATATTGATGTGATACTATTAATGATTATAAATTAACTAATTCTTTTCTGCATAATTAATTAATTTATTTTGTATTTTAAGAATTAAATAATAATTAATTGATAATTAAAACCTAATATTAAATAATGATCTAGACTAACCTAATCTTATACGCATTACTAATTAATTTTTATTTTTTTTATTAATTTCAAAGTATTTAAGATATAAGTAATGGTTAAAACTTAATATTTATTAATGCTTATGAATTAACTAAATTTATTGTGCATTACTAATTGATTTTTATTAATTTCAAATTGAATCAAATTATTAATTTTAATTGTGTTAGAATGAAAGTATATAATTTTCATATTAATATTGTTATTAATAATTATTAAATATTAAGTTAATGATGTTCATAAGTCTTCATGTTGGTAAACTATTGTATCTTTGTTAATTATTAATTGTTAATTAAATAATTTAATGAATTTAAAATTAAAATAATAAATTAATTCATTCTTGATTATTGTTTTCAATCACATTATTAATTTTAATTATGTTAGAATTTATGAAAATATATAATTTTCTTATTAATATTTGTATTAATAATTAATTTTTTTTAATTTTCTTATTAATATTTGTATTAATAATTAATTTCAAAGTATTTGAGATATACGTAATAGTTAAAACTTAATATTTATTAATGCTTATAAATTAACTAAATTTATTGTGCATTACTAATTGGTTTTTATTAATTTCAATTTGAATCAAATTATTAGTTTTAATTGTGTTAGAATGAAAGTATATAATTTTCTTATCAGTAATTATTAAATATTAAGTTAATGATGTTCCTAAATCTTCATGTTTGTAAACTATTGTATCTTTGTTAATTATTAACTGTTAATTAATAATTTAAGGAGTTTCAGTTGAAAAATGAATTTAAAGTTGAAATAATAAATTAATTCATTCTTGATTATTATTTTCCATCAAATTATTAATTTTAATTATGTTAGAATTTATGAAAATATATAATTTTCTTATTAATAATTATTAAATATTATGTTAATGATGTTCCTAAGTTTTCATGTTTGTAAACTATTATATATTTGTTAATTATTAATTTATAGAGTTTTAGTTGAAAAATGAATTTAAAGTTGAAATAATAAATTAATTCATTCTTGATTATTGCTCTCAATGAACTACTTTAAAAAAAAATTAAAATTTTTGGAAAGGTATACATATGAGGAAGACTCGGGAAACCAAATGAAGAGAAAATAGGGTAGCTAGGAGAAAGTGGAATCCGTAGTTAGAGTTGCAATCCAATTATCACTAATTTTCCAACCCTCATCACGGTTAAGGTTGTTTGGTTGTTTTCCTATTTCGATAAAAACGCTTTTGAGGATCAGTTCACAACTTTTGGTCAGTCTTTTTTTAGATTTGTTTCGGAATGAATCTCATAGAATAGAATAGAACCAAGAGGAGAAGGACAACAAGAGAGCAAAGGAAGGACAAAGAGAGCAAAGAAAAGCAAGGATCAAGCAAGAAAGGTTGGATCAAGTGACTTCAGCAGGAATACGTGCAGGTAATAGGTTGCATGTATGATTTCTTAGCTGGTTTTGGAATGCATGGTATATGTATGTGTGTATTTGGTTCATTGTTGTCATTGGCATTGGTTTTGTCGGGTTTCAACAGTGGTTTTAACCTCGCATTGCCATGTCCATATAACCATGGTGTGATGGGATTCATTCTTGGTTGAGCTTTGGATTTCCAGAAGGTTTTGGATCCGGGTGAGGTGGTCTCAATAAAATCCCAAGGGTTGGAGGTGGAGATGGTTTGCTCGCGGGAGCCCTCAATAAGTGGATGGACACAGGAAAATTCCTCAAGGGATGGCGAAGGAATTCTGAGGCATCTAAGCTCGGTTTGGTTTTATGATCTCAAGACTAGTTTAAGTGAGATCACGGTAGTCTGAGGGTGGAGGTGGTTTAAACTCTGGATTCCCTTGGTTGTTTCCGAATTGGCTTATCCAATGAGATCCGACATTCATGCTTGGAATATGGCACGCAAATGATTGGCTGAAATAAAGATTTGGTTCGACCCAATCTATGGTCTGGTGGTGCGTGGAAGTCCCTGACTTGGTTGGCTTTTTCATATGTCAATAAGAGTTAAGTTCCTCTTGTATTTCATGAGAAAATGTACTTATTATTATGTGGCTTTAATGGTTTTTCTATCATTGTCATTTATTTGGTTATATGCTAGTTATAAGCATGGTTATATGACATATTCAAGTCATGTCTCTTATCATGTTTCATTGATAAATGAATGCATGACATAATAGATGTTATTGTGGCTATTGTGAGAGGGCATTAGACCTTCTTGGTAAACCCCAAATAAGTTTCAAATCCCTATGTTCAAATATGCATTCATGACATGTAGATCTTATGTTCTCAATGCGTTTGACAAAATGAATGTCATGGTTAGACCAGGTTAGGTCAAGTCCTTCATTAATTTTTGTGTTAGAGGCTTTTTCTCTGTGTTATTGATCATTTTTGGGAGTTTCATTAAGTTCTAGGCAGAGGTCTAGATCCTAGCCCTAAAAGAGTGGCTCATATCTCGGGGTTGATGGCACAGAACTGAATGAAAATTACTGCAGTTGTTGGGAAGCTGGCTTGTGGGAGCGACTGGAGGGTTACAGTCATTGGAGGCCTTTTCATGGGAGTGATTGACGGTCCAATTCACTAAAAAATAAAGTTAACTCAGGGGTTGGGCACCTGGAGTGGTTGGTTAGCTCCTGGGTGTCTTCTAGCACCTAAGGGAAGTCAATAAGGTCTTGTTTTGTTAGCTCCATTTCCTTAAGGATATATAGGAGGTTAATTCATTTCATAGTAACCCTCATCTCATGTGTAATCCAAGCAAGCCGGTGAAAGCAGGCAGATATGGGAGGAGGTGTGTTACATTTATGGAAGTGGAAATATTCACATGATGTGATTGCATTTTGTGATAGTCTCTTAATATGTAGATTCAATGACATAGTCTCGTTGTTGAGGTTGGAGCCTACTCATCCTTGAGGTTGGAGCCTCAATGTTGGGTCCCTATAATACTAGTGATTACCCCATTACTATTGTAGTTATACCCCTTATTTATATTGATGTACCCATGTAGTGCCCATATTGTTACTATTGTGCCACATAGAAGCCCACTATTGTTATTGTTGTGCCCTACAATATTATTGTTATGTAGGCTTTGATTGTATTGGGACCACTTAGACTCCTATATATAGAAAGGAGGTATTTTCATTTGTATCATCCAAGAATTGTTCATTTATGTAATGTAAAGGAGGTTGCCCCCTCGAAGAGGCTGAATTCTAAGGCGTTGATCTTTCTTTTCTATCTTTTCTTGAGCTGGTTTCATAACATTTGGTATCAGAGCTTTGGATTCTAGGGTTTTGCTGCTCCAAACAGGTCATCGTGGCATTTTCGCTATAACTTTTTTCTGTGACGTTTCAGAAGTCGCAAAAAAAACCCATTTGAGAAGAATTGGCGCTGAACCTTGGGTCCGAATTTCAGAGATTTTCGCGTGATATTTTCGGAGATATGATCTAAGGAAGTTGGCCTTTTTGCAGACTCCTGAATTACATTCAAAACAGGTGACCTGGGGAAAATCGTCATAACTCTCTCTCTGAGGATCGGATTGAAATTTCGTAAAAAGGTACAGAAAGAGGACGGACTGTAGTTTCTTGTATGTGTGTTTTAGATTCAAAGGTTGAAACAGTGACTCGTGGCACGTCGTACAAGTTCGCTCTACTGAACCAGTCTAAAAGCAAGTCACTGTGGGAGATTTCACATAACTCTTCCTTGGAGAATCCAATTTGGCTCAGACTTGTGGCATTGGAAAGAGGACGTAGAAGGCTACTACAGGTAGCAATTTTAGAACTGGATGATTCGAAATTACAGAGATACATCAGATTCAATATCAGGCTTCTATAAAGTGAAAAAAAGGTGTGTAGTTTTTTTTTAAATTTTTGTGTAAGCTTGGTTTAACGGAATTCAAAGGGCATAGTAAAGAATTATTATCGGTAACTGATGCCCCGAGGAAAGAAAATGCAAACACCTAGTAAGGAACCTGAAAGCTCTAGCATGACTCATGAAGAAGAAGAAGAAATGCTACATGATATATCAAAATTACAAGAACAAGTGCAACAAATGTCACGCTCACAAAAGCTAACAGAAGCTAAGATAAGTGGCGTGGAATCTAAGATAAAGGGCATGGAAGCTAAGATGGATGATTCAAAGATAGATTTGAAGAGAGACATGGCAGATTTGAAGATAGATTTGAAGACAGATTTGAAGAGAGACATGGCAGATTTGAAGATAGATTTGAAGACAGATATGGAAGAATTGAAGAAGTTGCTACAAGAAAGTGTCACTAATGGTGAAAAGGTAGTAAAGGAAACTCATGATGAGAACAAAAGAAATGTTAATCATGATTCCATAGACGCTAATGTTGGATCGAAGACTCACCATGTTCCAAAAATCGATATGAGGAAGTTTGATGGCAAGGATCCCGCCACATGGATATTACAGATGGAGCAATTCTTCGATCTCAATAATGTGCAAAACACACAAAAGGTACGTATGGCAACTTTATATTTGGAACCAAATCAGTTTGTATGGTATCAATGGCTTTGTTCTCGTAAACAATTTATCACTTGGGCAATTTTTACGGAAGAATTGATAGCACATTATGAGGATACAAAAAGCAACACTTTTTTTAGCCAATTGATAAGTCTCAAACAAAAGGGTTCAATAATGGAGCACATTGAGGAGTTCCAAAAATTGAACATAAGGGTAAAAGATATTCCAGAGGAGCATAGGATTGATGTGTTCATAGGGTCTTTAAAGGATAATATCCAACATGATGTGCGCCTTTGGGAACCTGATTCATTAGAGAAGGCATTCAGGTTAGCAAGAAAAATGGAAAGCAAAATTATGGCAACTAGGAAGCATACCATTCACAACTATAAAGATGGAAGTGTTGTTGCCCATAGTCTTCCACAACCTACAAGGTTGACACCACAACAATTGGAAGAAAAAAGAGCAAAAGGGCTTTGTTACAATTGTGATAGCAAATACACAAAAGGTCATAAGTGTGCTGAGAAGAAATTATTCTACATAGATTGTGAAGAGGAAGAAGAAAAGGAGCAAGAAAGGTCAAAAGAAGAGGATATATTCCAGGAACAAAGCCTAGATGAAGAACAAATAAATCCGACCATATCTTGTAATGCATTGGCAGGAATTACCACTCCTCAAACCATCAAGATAGAAGGACAAATCAAGAAGAAAAAGGTAATAGTGTTGATTGATTCAGGAAGCACCCACAATTTTATTCATTGTAGGGTAGCAAAAGAATTGAATTGCTTCCTATATCCAGCACCAGAGTGTCAAGTGATGATTGCAAATGGAGGAACAATAAATTGCTCTGGAAAGTGCCATAATATCAAGCTATCCATGGGAGAATATGTATTGACTAGCCCAATGCTTTCCATTCCAATGGGAGGTGCTGATGTTGTACTAGGAGTCCAATGGCTACAATCCTTGGGTACAATAGCTTTTAATTTTCAAGAACTTTTCATGAAATTTTCTGTGGAAGGAAAGGAAGTTGAATTAAGGGGTATTGCAGGGAAACCAGGAAAGATAATCAGCTCTAATGGTATGACAAAGCTTCTAAAAAAGGAGCAAAGGGGTGTAATTGCACAATTATGTTCGCTAGATGTTTCCACATTGGAATCATCTATTTCTCCAGATCTCCAAAAAGTCCTGGACAATCATTCCAAGGTATTTGAGACTCCCAAAGGTCTCCCACCTATGCGTGATCATGATCATGCTATTCATCTGATTCCAGGAAGTGTTCCTCCAAACATCAGGCCGTACAGATATCCCTATGTCCAAAAAAGTGAAATTGAACGTATGGTTGCAGAAATGCTAGAGGCTGGTATAATTCAACCGAGTCAAAGTTCTTTCTCTGCTCCAGTAGTATTGGTGCACAAGAAGGATGGATCATGGCGCATGTGTCCGGATTATAGGGAGCTCAACAAGCTCACTATTAAAGATAAGTTCCCCATTCCTGTCATTGATGAATTACTGGATGAATTGCATGGATCAATTTACTTCACCAAGTTGGATCTTCGTTCAGGATATCATCAAATCAGAATGAAGATTGAAGACATTCCGAAAACGGCATTTAGAACTCATGAGGGTCATTATGAATTTTTGGTCATGCCTTTTGGCCTTACCAATGCACCTTCAACATTTCAAGGTTTGATGAATTCAATTTTCAAACCATTCCTTAGAAAATTTGTGTTAGTATTTTTTGATGATATACTAATCTACAGCAAGTCTTGGAAGGATCATGTTGAACATGTTGACAGGGTGCTACAACTATTGGAGGAGAAACAATTATATGCAAAAAGATCCAAATGTTTCTTTGGAGTCCAGGAGGTGGAATATTTGGGTCATATTGTATCTCATGAAGGAGTTAAGGTAGACCCTAGCAAAATTAAAGCCATTAAGGAATGGAAAATCCCCACATCCATAAAGCATCTGCGAGGATTTCTTGGGTTGACAGGGTATTATCGCAAGTTTGTTAAGAATTATGGGAGAATAGCAGCACCTCTAACAACATTATTGAAGAAAGATGCATTTTCATGGACTCCGGAAGCAACAAAGGCCTTTGAACATCTTAAAGAGGCAATGTGCCAAGCACCGGTCTTAGCTACACCGGACTTCACAAAAACCTTTATTGTGGAATGTGATGCTTCAGGAAATGGAATTGGTGCTGTTCTAATGCAAGATGAAAGACCCATTGCTTTTGAAAGTCGTCCAATCAAGGGAAAGTTTTTAAGCAAAGCTATTTATGAGAAGGAAATGTTGGCAATACTCCATGCACTTAAGAAATGGCGACCCTACCTAATGGGAAGACACTTCAAGGTAAAAACGGATCATGATAGCCTTAAATACTTTTTAGAACAAAGATTATCCTCTGAAGAGCAACAAAAGTGGGTCACAAAGATGTTGGGTTATGACTTTGAAATCATCTACAAAAAAGGGAAGCAAAATGTGGTGGCAGATGCACTCTCAAGAAAGGATGAGGATGTGGAAGCATTGTTGTGCGCCATTTCTATTATCCAACCAGATTGGATAAATGAAGCAAGGGAGGAATGGAAGAATGACGAAGAAGTGTGGGCACTTATTCGAAAGCTACAACAAGATTCCAGTACGTCTGATACATTTAGCTGGAAAAATGATTCGTTATGGTACAAAGATCGCTTATACCTCTGTAAGAATTCCCAGCTAAAACAAAAGATTCTTATGGAATTGCACACTTCTCCCTTAGGAGGGCACTCAGGATTTTTAAAAACTTACCACAGGGTTAAGAAGGAATTTTTTTGGGATGGCCTTAAATCAGATATTCAAAAGTTTGTGGCAGAATGTTTGGTTTGCCAGCAAAATAAAGTTGAAACAATTAAGACACCGGGTCTATTACAACCTTTATCCATTCCAAGCCAACGTTGGGAGGAGGTTTCAATGGATTTTATCACAGGTTTACCCAAGTCTGAGGGAAAGAGTGTCATCATGGTGGTAGTTGACAGACTTACCAAGTATGCACACTTTTGTGCATTATCACATCCATTTAAAGCCAGTACAGTTTCTACTGCATTTATGGAAACAATTCAAAAGCTACATGGAAACCCAAAGATTATTGTAAGTGACAGAGATCCCATTTTCACTGGAAATTTTTGGACAGAATTATTTTCTTGTCTTGGTACTCAGTTAGCTCATAGCTCATCTTATCATCCTCAATCTGATGGGCAAACTGAGATAGTAAACAAATGTTTGGAAGGATATCTTCGTTGCTTTGTATCTGATAAACAGACACAATGGGTCAAATGGTTGCCTCTGGCTGAATGGTGGTATAACACTTCCTTTCATACAGCAACAAAAATGACCCCATTTATGGCACTTTATGGGTATCAACCACCATCCATCACATCATATTTAAGAGAAAATTCTAAGGTTCAGGCAGTGGAACATCACATCGAACATCAACAACAAGTCCTCCAACTCTTAAAGGATAACCTCGTGTTGGCACAGAATAGAATGAAACAACAGGCAGATCAACATCGCAGTGAAAGAAGTTTTGATGTAGGTGATTGGGTATTCCTACGGCTACAACCATATAAGCAAATGTCCCTCAAGCAAGCTAAGAAGGATAATAAATTATCACCAAAGTATTATGGTCCGTACAAGGTGTTGCAAAAGATTGGTACTATGGCATACAAATTGGAGCTTCCTGCAGCTTCTCGATTGCACCCAGTTTTCCATGTTTCATGTTTAAAGAAGGTTATAGGCGACAAGCTCCCAGTTCAAACAATATTGCCAGAACTTGACGAGGAAGGAAAAATTATATTGGAACCGGAAGCAGTTATAGAAACAAGAACTCGACAGCTACGAAATCGATCAATTTCAGAGTACCTTATCAAGTGGAAGAACTTATCCGCTGAAGATTCCACATGGGAGGATGAGAATTTTATGCAGAAGTATCCTGAACTACTCAAGCGTTGAGGACAACACTTTTTTGAAGGAGAGGGGCATGTTGGGTCCCTATAATACTAGTGATTACCCCATTACTATTGTAGTTATACCCCTTATTTATATTGATGTACCCATGTAGTGCCCATATTGTTACTATTGTGCCACATAGAAGCCCACTATTGTTATTGTTGTGCCCTACAATATTATTTTTATGTAGGCTTTGATTGTATTGGGACCACTTAGACTCCTATATATAGAAAGGAGGTATTTTCATTTGTATCATCCAAGAATTGTTCATTTATGTAATGTAAAGGAGGTTGCCCCCTCGAAGAGGCTGAATTCTAAGGCGTTGAGAAACTTCTTGCATCTTTGAGGTCAATGCCTCAATCATGTTGTAGCCTATTGCAAGTGGCAACTTCCATATTTTTTGGGTAGTTTCCTCCCGCAAGTTAGAACCTGCAAATTGATGTAAAGGATTGAATACTGAGTAGAAGAAAAGTTGGTGGTTTTTTCCCATTTGGTTTTCCACCTAAAAAAAATGTCTCCTTGTGATGTGATGCATTATTGTTGTTTCTAGTTATGTTTCTAATATGATGATGCATTGTGATTAATAATAATATAATGTTTATTAACAATACTACATGAATGTGTGAGTAATTGAGATTGATAAATTGTAAAATTAACACCACATTGATTCACCCCTTCCCCCCCCCCCCCCCCCCTCTTAGTATGACTTTTGGGCCAACAAGTGTAATCAGAGAAGGTGCCTTCATGAACAACTAGTTGATGGAAGGTAGATCAAGGAAGCTATGGAAAATAAAGGAAAGATCCAAAAGAAGTATCTCAGAATAACGAAGGGTTGCAATCAGGTGAATAGTGTATGTGATCCCTAGAACAACTACATACACATGGATGCTAAAGAATTAGGTAATGCATTCATTTTCAATTGTGTAAAAGATCATTATACTTCAATATGTCCATGTCCTATTACACATAATGAAAAAGATTATCCTCGTCAAATTGAGGATTTTTGTACAAAGGAAGAAGCCAAAATAAAATTTGAAGAAATGAATCTTTGATTAGAAAGTGTAAGAAAAGTTTTAAAAAATCACGAAGAGGAACTTACGATAAAAAAATGAGCTCATTCTCCTCTAGAAGAAATAAGGAATTTGAAAACCATGATAAAGAACAAGAGAATCTATTGAATAAATTTGAAAACCAAGCTCAAGAAAAAATCGCTATGGAAATTCGTCTGGAAGAAGTAAGAAGGGAAGACATGTGGCAAAACAAAATGAAAGAAAATGAAGTCTATTGTGAAACCCTAAGAAAGTAAAACATCTCCTTAAGAGATAGCCTAGAAAAATTCATGAATGAAAGAAAAGGGCAACATGAACTTTTAGACCATGATGCAACATCCTTAAAAGCACAATTGGAATAATCTAAAAGAGGTAAAAATGTCTTGGTGACTCAGCTAGAATAAAAGAAGAAAGAGTCCAAAGAGAATAATTATAATCTTGTCAAATATGAAGAAGAAATTGGTCGTTTAAGGATTGAATTATAAGAAGAAAAGAAAAGAGAAGAAATTATTGCAAGTCATCTTAAAGAAAAATATAAGGACCTGAACAAACTTGAAGCAGAGATTGATGGGGAAATCATCTTCTTGAAATCCCACTCAGTAAGGGTTGAATTTGACAAGCTCAATGAAAGATTGAGAAGTTTGTAGGCATTGGATAAAATCCTTATTTGTCAAATATATCCAAGTTTCTGAATAGGTATCAGCTATACAGATAAGTCTTCTTGCAAAGAAGACTCAAGAGATGAAATTGAAGAAAATTTTAAAGACAAAGACGAAGCCCAAACTATAAGTGTTGCTTCTCTAGATTATTGCATCAATGTTCTCAAGGTGTGTCATTAGGAAAAAGATAGCAAGGTAATTAAGAATGGATATCATCAAAATCCTCCTCCACGGCAGAATGATTTCAGAAGATCAAGGGAATCTTTCCCATCCAGGTATCAAGGTACATTTTTTGTTATTGTCTTCTATGCATAATTTTGGGCATAAGGCTAAGGATTAGAGAATCTATGAGAGAGATAGTTATCAGTATTTCAAAAATGAGTTTGCAGGAAGATTGGATTCATATGGTTTCAATGGAAGAAATTATGAATCAATTTCTCCCTCATTCAAGTATTATACAATATGTTTTAGATGCCACTATCTTGGTCACATTGCAGGAGAATGCAACATAAGGTTTCCTAAGTAAACGAGGAAAGGAGAAGGACCTACTAGGAAAAGAGAAATTCATGCCAAGGTTTGGAGGGGAAAACAATGTGATCCAAAAATTAAATGTGCCTTGAGTTATCAACGCCCTAACATGAGTTTTTGATCATGTTATGTGCCCTAAGGCAGAACCTATGATTTCTCTATTCAAAGTTATAACTAATAAAGGAGTTCCTTGTTCAAAGATTGATATGACGGGGATATTTTGGTTGCAGCAAGAGATATAATAGAGTGGAGTAAGCATGGATGATTAAGGAAGAGTGTATATAAGCAGACGATTACTAAAGAACCAATTATTTCGACATAGTATATGAACATATTTGAAATTGCATAGCTAATGGGAGAGTATGCAGGATTGAATCAAGAGGGAAAATGCTTGTAACACCCTCCTCCCACACTTACCCAAGATCACCAGTCCACCGAGGTAAATATGTGACAAAGGTTTACTATGATATGACTCAACCTCCTAGGTATAGTTAAGGAAGTGGAATCATCCAACCAAAACTTTGTTGGTTGTCCTTAGGAGCTACAAGACCCCTAGGAGCCAACCAACCACTCTAGGGACCATAACCCTAATTTAACTTGGTTTTTCACTAACCTAGGCTACCAATCACATGCATAAAAATCCAAGCCAGTGAACATAAGCCTTTAGTCACATGGATAACCCTACCTCCCAACGACTGTAGTATAATTTACCTAGTTTTGTGCATGTGACCTCGAGATTTGAGCCACTTTTTCAAGGATAGGATCCAGACCTCTACCCAATACTTGATAAAACTTTCTAGAATGATGAATGACATAACGAAAAATCCATTAATGCAAGACTTAGACAAGAACTTGACCTAACGAGGCTTGACCATGACAAACATTTTGTCAAACACATTATGAACATGTAATATACAGGTTATAAATGCATATTTGAACATAAGAGTCTCATGCTTATTTGAAAATCATCAAGAAGGTTTGATACCCTCTCACAATAGTTGTATTATCATCTATTAGGTAATCCATTCATTAACCATTCATTTATCAATCAAGACATGATGAGAGCCATAACTAAAATTTGTCATAAAACCATGCTTATAACAAACATATAACCAAAATAATAAACCTTTTTCAAAAAACCTTTTAATGTGGGAGCCTTTAAGTTTCAATGCAACTTTTAAATCATGCCTTTCTAATCAACCAATCTTCATAAAACCCCTTTTTAATGGTCACTTATTAAAAAGAAATTTAATGACACAAAAAGATGAACAATTGTGTTAAATCTCAACTCCAGGTATTTTAAAAACTCCACTCCAATCATATAAAGGAACCTTATATTAAAAATTATTTAATGAAACAAAAAACAATAATGATAGATCAACCATCAAAGACACATAATAAAAATAATAAATACTTATGAAATGCATGAGGAAAATAGCTCGTATTAACATATGTAAAATCCAACCAAGTTAGGGACTTCCATGTATCACCCGACCATAGAATGGGTTGAACCAGATATTTCTTTTAGCCATTCAACCCCATACCATATTCCAAGCATGAATGTGGGATTCAACAAATCAACCAGGGCTTCCTTAGGCTTTACCACATATCCCTCCATTACCGGTCAAGGACTTCTAGGCTCGAAACCCTCACCTATACAACTAGGCTTTATTATAATCCCTCCATTACCAGTCAAGGGATTTCTAGGCCAAAATAAACATACACTACCAAGCTCTACTGCAATCTCACCAAAACGGGCCAAGGGATCACTAGGCCATAAACAAGCATGAATGCCTCCATATTTATTCACCAATACCTTAAGTAATTTTCCCATCTCCACCCTCAGTCTTTACCACATATCTCGCCATTACCAGTTAAGGGGTTTTTAGGCCCTTGGGAATTTTCCTCGGACCACCTCACCCAGTTCCAAAACCATTCAACAATTCAAGTTCAACCAAGGAGATAACTCCATCACACTACGGGTATCAGGAAATAGCAAGGCAAATTTGAAACCACTGTCACACCTAGAAAAACCCATGTCAATGGTAGCAAGAGAACCAAATACACACATGCATGTACCATTCATGCCAAAACTAGCAATGAATCATGTATGAAACTCGATATCTGCAATTAATCCTATTGTAGTCGCTTGGTCCAACTCTTCCTTGCTTGATCTTTTATTTCCTTTACTTTCTTGTCCTTCCTTTTCCTTCCTTTTTCCAATGTTGGAGTGCTCCAATAATTCTCTAAGTGTGCAAGAGTATGAGAGAATAGAGAGAATAGAGAGAGCTCCAAAATTAAACTGAAAAAAGGTTGTCAACTGATCCTCATAAGCCTTTTTATCAATTATGCCTCTATTTTCTTCTATTTCCTCCTTACATGCAACCTGTGACCATTCACCTTCATTTTCTCCTATTTTCCTTAATTTTCATTAATAAATGTCAATTAATGTCTCTTTTCCTTTTCAAAGCATTTTCCATTGCCTTTTCCAATTTCCTTAGCCATAATAAACCAAATGAACACCCACTAGGATGTTTTTCCCAACATTCAACTTGGAATAAGTGTCCCATGACCTTGGTCTTATTTTTGCCTTTATTAACTTTATTACATGAAATTTTAACCAGAGGTTGTTACAAACCCTCCCCGTTAGGGGAACATCATCTTCGGTGTTCTATGACACCTACAACTAGCAAGAGTGTTGAAAACCAAAACATATTTCCTATAGAGATTTATAACTTAGCTCAATGTAGTATTTACAATGAACAACTTGTTGAAAATAAAAACCAACATGACAAATATAACAACATGATGACCATACTGGTCATTGGAGCTTTATAACACAACTTGTTGTGGTATTTACAATAACAACCATACATAAATATGTACATATACTAAAACTCATTTGCCTCCGTCGGTAAATAATGAAGGATACATAGCCCACATTTGATCAGTCATCTCCCAGGCATCTTCAATGGGGCCAAATTGCTTCCATTGCACTTTAAATTGCTTGATTACTCAGTTCCAGAGCATGAGTTGTTTCTGTTACAAAATGAACTGAGGTTTTGGTTGGAATTCTCCTTCTGGATCCACCTGCAATATAGACCAATCAATCACATAATCAACATCCTTTGCATATATTTTAAGCAATGAAACATGGAAAACATCACGGACTTTTACTGTTGGAGGTAGTGCAAGTCTATAGACCACTGGTTCAATCCTCTCAAGGATCTCAAAAGGCCCACAATACCGAGGTGTCAAATTCGCACATGACCCAATCCTTAAGGAGCTCTTCTTGGGCTTGATGCGCAAGTACACATTTTCCCCAACTTGAAACTCCTTAAATTCTCTATGTTCATATGCATAACTCTTTTGTTTGTCATGTGTTGCCTTTATATTCTTCTTGATAACCTACATTTCTTGTTCCATACCTACCAACATGTCTGGTCCTATCAACACCCTGTTTACTAGATCACTCCAGCTAATAGGAGTATTACAACTCTGCCTGTACAATGCCTCAAACAGAATCATCCTCAGTGATTCATGATACCCATTGTTGTAAGCAAACTCAACTAGTGGAAGATACTCTTCCCACTTCTTAATGCATAACATACGTTCTCAACATGTCTTCCAGAATCTTGTTGACTCTCCCTGTCTATCCATCTATTTGCGAATGATAAGTTGTGTTGAAGGCCAACTTTGTACCCAAACCTGCAAATAAATCTTTCAAAAACCTAGAAGTGAACTTGGCATCTCTATCTGACACAATCTTCTTCAGAACACAATCCAACCTCACTATATCTCTGATGAATACCTATACTACCTCACTAGCTAAATGACTAGACTTAACAGCTATGAAGTGAGCTACCTTAGTCAATCTGTCAACCACAACCATGATAGAATCATGTTGTTTAGATGTCCTCAGAAAACCTATGATGAAATCCATGGAAATGACCTCCCATTTCCACTCTGGAATCGGAATCGGCTATAGTAGACCACCTAGATGCTTACACTCTTCCTTTACCAATTGACAATCCAAACACCTTGCCACGAACTCAAATACCTCTTTCTTCATATTCGGCCAATTGTAGAACTTATTCACCATCGTCAATGTCTCATAATATCCTGGGTGACCTAAATATGACTTAACATGAAATTCCTGCAAGATAAGCTTCTTGAGCTGACTGTTGTCCCACACATTGATCCTGTCCCTAAATCCAACCAAACCATCTGTCATGAGATGATAATACACATCTTGTTCACTTGTACCCTGTTGTTGTAATATGTGCCTAAGCTCCCTATACATGTCATCCTATTGGCCTACTGTAAGATATGATTGTATAAATTTGTCCCATATGAACTCATAGCTTCTAGGTGATTTACCTACACTCTTCTACTACGAGCATATACAACCTTGTTCTCTTTACCCTTAATGTACCTAATCTCAAAGTCAAACTCATTGATCGTGGCCAACCACCTAGCTTGCCTGAAATTCATATTATCTTGGTCAAATAAATACCTCAACCCACTATGATCACTCATCATAATGAACCTCCTCCCAAGAAGATAATGCCTCCACATATTCAATGCATTAATGATCACCACCAACTCAAGATCATGTGTCACATAGTTCTCCTCATGCTCATTCAGTTTCCTTGATTCGTAGCACACCACCTGTCCCTCCTGCATCAGTACTCCACCAAGTCCTCTATTGCAAACATCTATACATACCACAAACTCTTTATCTAGATCTACAATATTTAGAACCGAAGCATTGGTCAACAACTACTTCAACTACTCAAAAATTGTTGCAAATTCCTCTGTCAATTCAAATTCATTTCCCTTTCTCTGTAATGATGTAACAAGATATGAATTCCATGAGAAGCTCCTAATTAATCTCATGTAGTAACCTGCTAACCCCATGAACGATCTGAGCTCTTCCACAATTCTAGGATTTGCCCATTCCATGATAGCTCTTATCTTTTGTGGACCCACTATTATGCCTTCCTTGGAAACAACATGCCCCAAGTAATGTACCTTTTTCTAAAAGAAACTTTGTTTGTTAAGCTTGGTATACAATTGATGCTCTCTTAGCAATCTCAATACAACTGCTAAGTGTTTGGCATGCTCTTCCTAATTCTTAGAATATATCATCAATGAATACAATAACAAACTTGTCCAAATAAGGACACAACACACTATTCATCAAACACATGAAAGTAGTTGGAGCATTAGTCAAACCAAAAGGAACCACAAAAAACTCATAATTCCCATACATAGTCTGGAAAGCAGTCTCGTAAATGTCATGTTCTTTGATGTGTACCTAATGATAACCTGATCTCAAATCAATATTCAAAAACATTGTTGCTCCCTTCAACTGGTTAAGCAAATCCTTGGAAAAGGGTACATGTTCTTGATCATCACCTTGTTCAACAGCCTATAATCGATGCACAATCTGAGAGTGTCATCCTTCTTCTTCACAAACAAAACTGGTGCACCCCAAGGTGACACATTTGGCCTTATTATCCCTTGTCAAGCATTTCCTTCAACTGCAACTTCAATTCCACTAACTCTAGTGTGCTAATCTTGTACAATGCCTTTGATGTTGGTACTGCCCCCAGTACCATCTCAATAGAAAAGTCCACTTCCCTGTCAAGCAAAAGCTCTAAAATATTTTCGAGAAACACGTCTTGAAAATGATACAAGATTAGGTATCTCTTCAAGACTTCTGCATCCTCAACATACTTACCTTTATCACTGAAGATATGAAGTGCAAATGACACACATACTTTCCTGCGACTATGCTTCACCTGCATAGTTGTAACCATTCTAATTGATGTTGCCTTCTTCTTACCCTATAATATTCTTTGTTCTCCATTGTCATTCAAACACTTAATATCCTTTTCAAAACAATCCACCTTAGTGCTATGAAGATACAATCAATACATACCTAGAAGAATAATGTATGATGCCAACAGAAGTACATTCATATGTGATGATGTAGGCATACCATTCAACTCGAATGCACAAACTCTTACCCAATGATGAACTCACTTATTAGTACCTATAGTTGACTACACTAACCAAGAATTTGCATGCACTTCTTTTCTCAAACCACAATTATCCACCAGGTCATGGTTAACATAACTATAATTAGATCTAGGGTCAATCAAAATAGAAACAACTTGATCACAAAGCTTACCATCCATCTCAATAATAGAGTCGTAATGATCCTTCTGCCTGTTATCCAATTGATACATAGATCTAAGGAATGCTCTTCCCAACATCCCTAACTATCCGCACTTCCTATGCACTATAGATCTGAGGCCTACCACCCTGAGATGACGGACAATCCTTCTTGAGATGCTCCTTGCCACATATCTAACACTGCAACTGTCCCATACCACTGATCCAAGTCCGGGTGTGACAAAGCACCCTTCCAAGACCTTTTACTTTCGTGATGCGTTAAATTGCATTTTTAAAAGAACATAAATGAATACATGTGCATGTTGTAAAGAAGAGGAACATAATAATCATCAGCAGCATAAAAACATAAGTAGTTGATAATGGAGTTCATCCAAGAGTGACTACATCTCCGGGCCCTGGTGTCAAGATGGTGTAGGTCGCTGCATTAAGTGTTGTCAATAGTGATGATGTACATAGAGATGATTTCGCTATCATACAAGGAAAATTACCTCAAGCAGGAGTGGCTCCAAGAGATGTTCCACTACAGGAACTCTCATCAAAAGACTCCTATCAGTATGACACAATAAACTCATGCATGATGAGCATCCCATCGACATGGCATAAAAGGAATCTCAATGCAAACATACAAGACGAAAACATGAGTATCCCATCAACATACAACAAAGGGACCTCAAAACTTAACATGACGAATCATGACAACAACTACATCACATAGACGATTCCACGTCACATGAAGTAGGAATCATGAAAATAAGTCATAAACAAGATCCCACATCAAGCATCAGTGGGGATTTGTGCAGCATAATGCATAGCAAAAGAAGTACATGAACACACTGCATATACCTCACAACCAAGGGTCATTTGAAGAAGTGGATGTCAAACTGTTGAAGCTGCTCGGACCATCAATCTCACGGCATCGAATCGCATGGAAATCACTGCTCGCACATAAACACTCACACCTACATTCCACTTAAAAGAGTGGCTAAAGAATAGAATGAGCAAATAAAAAATCTGAATGCACCATCAAATTTATGACATCAAATAGTGCAAAATCGACTGTCCAATTTCTGAATTATGAGAATTTGAGAATCTGGGGCTCAAGGAATCTTTTAGATTCCCCCTAGATTCCTCAAAGATTCTACTCCATGGGTGGACTAGAAATTTGCAACTCAAAAGGTGAATCTGACCTTGCCATTGCGATCCCTACGAAAAACCATGAAAAATGACTGTAAACTTGACTGTATTCCGACATGGAGAAAAATTACCTCCTCGGGAAAATTTCAAGGATCATGGTTTCGCTCCTTATTTTTGCAGCGATCATGGTTCCACCCTCATACTGAAAATGGCCGAAAAAATGCACAACTCTAATGGAGGCACAGATAGCTCCATCTTGTTCATGGCATCAAGAAGCACTGAAACCATATAAAATTTGTCAAATTCTGACAAAGTGAAAATTCGGTCATCTTGCAAAACACTGCCTCGAACTGTGTGCACAACCTTCCTCTGCCTCGAAATGCGTGCCCACTCCTGGTTCCTCCATCTTTCCTCACACAGACGAAATGAGAGTTTTATATAAACTGGTGGGTGGAATAAACAACAAAACGGTTGTAGGTTGATTGGTTATGGATCCGTTTAATAGGGAGGAGGTCGGGTGGTCAAACCCTGCCTCCTCCTTTTTTAATACATAATTTTTTTTTTTCATTTAAACAAACCCCTTTATATATATATATATATCTATATATATATATATATATATATATATATATATATATATATATATATATATATATATATATGATTGGTTTCGGTTGGAGCGGGTGGGTCGGTGGGGTCATGTCCCCGACCCTGCCATTAATAACATATATTGGTTATGCGGTTGGGGAGGGCGGAGGTCATGACCTGCCCTCCAACAAAATATTTTTTTTATTTTTTAAAATATCCGAAAATAGGCCAAAGGAGTGATTTTAAGGAGGCGACAAATTCACCCGAAATCTGGTTGGAGCTAGCAGGAATCCGATGGTCGGGTTTTGTCCAAAATGTGTCCTCCTTAACCTTGCCCAGTCAACAAGTCAACCCTAAACTTTGACTGGCTATAACTTCCTCATCCAAACTCAAATTGATGAACTGTTTGCACTACTACGATTAGGACAACGAGATCTACGCTTTAGTCCTAGTTTGAAAGCATTCTGATCACTTTGATTTTTGAGCTTCCATAAGCCCTCTTTGTCATGTGTGTGTCTCTAGAACCACCTCGATCAATCCTCCCTACTAAGGAGATTTTGGTCCTCCAAAAGCATGAAAAATAATTTGCAACTTCTTTGTACCTTGTCTGCATCACGAGCGTCCTGAAAGGTATCGCTTCCATCTCCTTCACCTTTGTTCTTTGGATCTTAAGCAATGAGTCGACACTTGCTACCTCTACAACCTATAGTACATTGTTTTGAAATTACATGCTTGACTTTCATGACCACACATCCCACACTTGCCACAAGTTTATAACACATACTCGGTGATCAATTTTACATCAAGATGGACGCAAGACCCCAGCTACAACAACAAGGCCAACACATCATTGTTGCTTCAATAAGTGATGGAAATTGCATCATCACTACAACACATGATTTACAAAGATAAGGCCAAACACTATTGTTTTGACAAGTGATGGAAACACAACATCACTTTCATAGTTTATCATGCAACTCAAAATGATACCAGACATCATTGTTGTTGAACAAGTGATGGAAAACACATCATCACTTTTACATTTTAAAATGCAACAAATGATTTACAAAAGCATGACCATGAAACAACAACATGTCTAGAAACCATTTTTCACTTATCAATGTGAATGGATCACCTCCTTGTGGCGATTTTGCTTGTCGAACAATTGTTTCACTTGGTTCATGCACCGATGCTTTGTCTTTAAGGCGCTTCTCTGGATGGAGCCTCCAACATGTGGCTCTTTGATGGCCACTTCTATCACAATGACTACAATAGGTTTTCTTCCTCCAGATCTACTTAACATGTTTCTTTACCTACTGTTGAGAGGGTCTTTCGTGCTGCCATTCTTTTCCAACACTTAAAAAATGTATGGTTGTGTAATCCACCAAAGGTACGTGTTTTTCGATGCCATGTTTTACATTCATCGTTAACAACATGATTATAATCGAAATGAACATTTGAATGTCGAGAGTGGTTATACCTTCCCTTGTTGTCTTTGGTGTCATTATGGCGATGAGATCTCGCCTCAGCTCTTTCCCTTCAATGGGTGTTTTCATGGGATGATGGGGATGTGTTCCCATCATTCTCTTTCCTCGATGATTTTAACGATGTCTCGGAAGAATTTGACACCTTCGAGCATTCTCCTTTGGTATATCTCGAGCCTGCAAATTGAGGTCTCTGCATAACCTCCAATGGTTGAGTTAGGCATTGGTTATTAACATCGAGTTCTTTTTCTTCCTCATGTGTCATCCTAGTAAGGAGCTTCATGTTTGTCCCTGTAATTGGGATCTCCACATCTCCAATAGAAACCATACTATGTGTCTAGTCAATTTAACGTCTTAAATTGCTCTACATAAATTATCAATCCGGGTATCGTAAACTGATGAAGTGTGGTGCACCATATGTGCTTAGTTAACCTTTTTCTTACTTTGTTGTTTTATAGATTTTATTTTGTTTTGGGGTTTTGTTTTTGTTGATCTCCTAAAGTGTCTAATGCAGATGGAAATCCTATTCTAAGGTCTTAAAAATACTTTTAAAGGTGAAGTATGGATGTAGATTTCAAGACAAGGTTTATGTCCCTAATGGTAACTTCCAAAACTTAGCACTTCAAAAGATCTCAAAACATGTTATTGATGGAATTAGTACTTAAACAAAAGTGTAAATATGTAGCTACTTCAATCAAACAAAAGATGAAATACTGATCATGAAATCACTATCTCTGCTGCTTTTCTAAATACGGAATTAAAAGTTAAGCTATTGCACTCAAACAAATCAAAAACTGCAAACTAATCAAATCACATCATTCATAGTTCGATTCCTCACCAGGTAGTCTAAGCTATCGCTTTCAGATATAATCGTCAATGATATGAGCAAGTTGATATCTAATTGTAGGAAAGTAAAACTAAAATCAAATCACATCATTCATAGTTCGATTCCTCGCCAGGTAGTCTAAGTTATGGCTTTCGGAGATAATCATCAATGATATGAGAAAGTTGATATCTAATTGCAGAAAAGTAAAACTAAAATCAAATCACATCATTCATAGTTCGATTCCTCGTTAGGTAGTCTAAGCTATGGCTTTCGGAGATAATCGTCAATGATATGAGCAAGTTGATATCTAATTGTAGAAAAGTAAAACTAAAATCAAATCACATCACATCATTCATAGTTCGATTCCTCGCCAGGTAGTCTAAGCTATGGCTTTCAGAGATAATCATCAATGATATGAGCAAGTTGATATCTAATTGCAGAAAAGTAAAACTAAAATCAAATCACATCATTCATAGTTCAATTCCTCGCCAAGTAGTCTAAGCTATGGCTTTCGGAGATAATCATCAATGATATGAAGAATTTGATATTTAAACTAACTAACAAAGCAAATGAATAAAACTAAAATCAAAGCATAACTGAAATTAAAAAGCTAAAAAAATAAAGTCAGCAGAGAGGCAAATCTCATGTCACTATTTGATGCAAAAACATGTAAAGAAAAACTAATCTACAATCAACCGGTTGAACACACTTACATGAATTAAAATTGCATGAATGGAAAATCTAGTCTATCAAACTTGAAAGCAATCAAATGACATAATGAAACCAAAGCAAAATTACAAAATGAAATCTACTCTACCTTACATTCTAATATGCTCCATGACATCTACTTCACATCTCCTTCCATGTTGAGAACATCAAAGCTTTATTCAAATTCTTCAAAATTACAAAGTACAACAAAGCTCTCTAAAGCTTTCCAAAGCCATCTCACAAGCTAACAAGATTAAGAACTAACAAGCTAAGACTAACAAATGAAGGAGAGAGATCTCCTATTTATACAAAAAGATGAGAAGCCATCTCATTAATGAGAGTCCATAAATCTCTCCCTCTACCTCTAGAATCCTAATCAAAATAAGAACTGATAAGACACATGTCTTCTTAGAGTTTCAATACAATTAGGAGATGTGACACATATCCTCACGATCCCATGATTCTTTCCATTCAAATTCGAATTTGGTCTTAGAGTGCCACATAAGGGTCTTCTAGACGTCTCCTTTTGACCTACACATATCAACAATCTCAACCCACTTGTTAGGTATAAGCATATGCACATTATTTTCTAATTTTTAACCACAAATTCACTTAAAAAGGCTAAGAATTAATAAAGTTTGGAAAAACATAAATGTGGCCCAATGATAATGAAAGTGGGATGAACGTAGTGACATAGTAGTGAAATGGAAGTGAAATGGAGGTGATATAATGGACATAATAGTGAAAGTGTAATGGAAATGAATGACATTTTCAAGACCCAACATACCCCCCAACTGAAGTTATTGCATGTCCTCATGCAATATATATATATTACATTAACTCTTTTGATCCTTGAGCTTTGACTTAACTTTGCATGATATCATTTGATAACTTTATATTTCTGCAAAGTGTTTTACTTGAATTGCAACATGGTTGGTTCTTGTGTTACAACCAATTTTTTTTTGTTGTTGTTGCATTCTATTTTGATCTTTGAACTTTGCATAATGATATTTTGATTATTTTTGCAAAGTATATCTTTATTAGATTGCATGATGGTTGGTTCTTGTGTGACAACCATGATTTTGTTTGTATCCAATTTATCCTTTAAGCACTTTTTTGAAAAGACATTGTATGCTCATAATAACAATGTAATAGTTAATATATGTTGGAAGTATGTGGGATCCTAAGTATGATATGGACATGGCAAGATATGAAGATGAATGTATTCCCCCCAACTGATGGTATTGACAATTTTATGAAATGAGGAAGAGAAATGTTTTTACAACAATTATCATTCTAGCTTTTTATAGAATTCTACGGTCAAAAGTTAGAAAATGACGTACCTTAACTTACCCTTTGGAATGGATGAGTTGTATGTGTGGTGGCTGCAAAATTCTGATCATATTCTTCTTCAAGTGGTTGAACAAGAGGAGTCATGGATAAAGAGATAAGATGACTTTTTATTGCTTCTACTAAAACTTGTTGAATCTGCTCCAAAATGTTGAAAATAATAGTCTTCATGTCTTCAAAACTCATTGGCACAATTCCTACTATGTGAAAATATGTTCTAATGTCGAACATAGTAGGAAATTTTTGACTTAGTGGCCAGTAATGGATGCCACTAGTCAACACGAGAACTCTCACTATTAATGACAATAAGAGTCAAGATGCCCAAACACAGCTTGCTAGGTATGAATGATTTTGCCGATGTCAAGTCACCTAGAAGATCTGACGAACAAGGGACATTAATGTATTCCCATTGTTTTTCAGCATGAGAACTTTCCATTAAGGCATGCAAGCCTCAAGGTGTTTTTACAAAGAACTTAGACTCAAAGGACTATGGACTCAATAATTTGCATTAAGCAGGGCTTATTTTTGAAATGAAAATGACAAGAAATGGGAGATGAAAATGGAAGATGGAAATGGAGAGTAGAAATGGCAATGGGAAATAAGCATGTGAATGAGTCTCTTGCTTTTATTTGTGGGTTATGAATGGACAAAAAGAGATGGAAATTGTATGTGAATGTAAATGGAAAATATGGAGTGAAATGAGGTGAATGGTTTATTATGAAGTATGGATGTGATGGAGACAATAGTATCTGAAAGTTTTTCAAGTGTTTAGATCTGATTTTGCATCAGCATATTTCCTCTTTGTTGCTAATCATCCTCTTATGAAACAAATTGGTCTCTTAGAGAGACACCATTCTCTTGTAGTCATTTGTCCTTCCTCCTGGAACCTGCAAAAAAACTAATACTTCTTCTGCAATGGAATGTAAGATTATCAAAGGAGAGAGGTGATCAATCTCTCTAGTTATGATATTTACACACAAGACTAAGAATTTGTATTAATGAAACAAGTTCTTAAAGGAAAAATCAAAAGAATTTATACCTTCTTTGGAATTGGTGCCCCAAGTTGAATGTTGCTTCTTTTCAGCAATTTATTTCACTATTTGCCATTTCAAACTCTAATGATGGATTTCTCATTGTGTAGATCTTATTGATATCTTTCCAATGATACTTGAATCATCAAAATCTGACTTTGTATGAGAAAGTTAGGCTGAATTGAACAATGAGGTTTTTCAGCTGCAGAATTGGACTTTAACTACGGAATGTGCACAGTTTCTGTAGCTAAAAATCTTGAATAAAAAGTTAGCCATTCATCTTTCATCATCAGTCCAAAAATAATCAGTACCTTCAGAAAAGTGAGCAAATAACTTATTCATTTCATTGATTCAAAATTATTATTTTTTTCTTGACATGCAGCGACTTAGTGTGGCGACTTAGTGATAACACAAAACTTGACTTCCCTTTGACCGGGGTCTTTTTCATCGAATTGGATCAAATGAATAGGACACCATCCATGTACTGACATTTTACCAGCTACCCATGTGGCTCATTTCGTCTCTCGACACCTGTAACATACAAAAGTAATAAAATGGTTGCGGAATTGCTAGTTAGCTGCGGAATGAGGTTGCGTTCTGCAGCTAAAAGATAGCCAACCATTAGTTTTACACATACTTGGATACGTGTGTCGTGCATAGCTTTTTAACTTTTCCACACTTTCCTGTGGAGTTTCTGCAACCTTAAAAGTAGGTGATTCATCTTTAGAACGGAGATTTTTAGTTGAAACAAAACCAATCAAAATGATATTGATCCCTTCTCTAACTGAAAATGCTAGTGTTACTACACAATAAGCCTCAGGCTTCCCATACAAACAGCAGATAAAGTTCGATAAATAATCAAGGATACTAAGGTCATGCTTGATAATAACATTTCACCTTCTCCTTATAAATGCCAGGTTTGACATTAATGGTAACAGGGTGCATATTATTTGCTGGAACTGTATTGACAGCAACCTGGACCGTAGTGAAATCTTCTTGACCTTCGTTCTTAGACACTGTGATCACACGGGGATTGTCAGAGTTTGCAAGAATCCCCTTCAATTTCTAATATGAACTGATCTTCAATATTGTGTAATTCCCTACCCAATTACTGCTATGTCCCACATGGCGTTCAGATATGGTGCTGATACAGTGGGCAGGTTCAGTAAAAAACACTTTCAGTGCTGCAAGACATAATGTGATAACGAGTAATCCTCTGTAGCTCACCATGGATGCATTCGCAAGCAAAAGGGACATTTAGGGATGAAGGGATTCTCAGAACTTTGGCAACACAGCGACCCTAGCAAGCACGACACTCCTCTCTGGTAGTTCCAGACAACCAATGTAATTAGTAGCAATTTTGGGTTTAACTCATATGAAATATACATGAACAGAATGTGAGTGAGTTTTCGAATGGCCTCTGCATCGAATGCCAAGAAGCTCCATGCCACATCAATTGGTTGGTTGCGTATCCAATTAAGATTGTTGTTAACAGGTGTTATGTCTATTATCAAAGAGCCGTATCCAATTAGAATTGTTGTTAACATGTGTTACGTCTATCAGCAAAGAGCCGTATCCAATTAGAATTTCTATTAATCAGGAAGTGGCAGAGCAGGTGTTAGACGGGTGGCAAAAAGGCAGAAGATGTATAGTTAATTATCATTATGCAATTGATTTCAAATCGGAAGCAGCCGAATTTAATCAACTGTCAGTTCATTAATTGAAATTCCATTTTTTTTCACGTGGTAGGCAAAAATGGGCTTCAAAGAACTGAGAAATTCTCTTAAACCGCCACGAATTTCTTAAAATAGTTTATGGGCTATCTAATTGACCCTATTGGCGAAAAAACCCATGTTTTATTTTTTCCAAATTCACCTCCGCTTGGCCAAATCGTGCATGTGAGGTTTGACATTTTTCTCTGTTCTGCGTTTTTTTTTTTAAATTGTTGCATTCGGCTGTAAAGTTTCAACTCAGTACCAATACAGTGAAGATAACCCTATCACAAAAGATGACTCTAAGAGCGAAGGATATGAATGTCCAAGAGGTGTGAAGTCAGCTCTACAAAGGGCAACATCAGCGTAGTCAACCTTTCTTGGCACATAAGGCTTGTTAATCTCATTGAGATAATTCTGCTCTTAAAACACATTCTCTTATTCTCTGATGGTGTAAATATTCAAGCCCTGGATCTACCCCACGATAATCACAACCCATTTCTCATAGTAAGGCTTGCCTCTGATACATAGAAGCATACGGAGCTGATGCTTGCAAAGCATAAGCATCAAGCAATGGTGCATACTGTGTTAAGTCGATATAATGGGACTTGGGGAATCTTATCAACAAATGGCACACGTCTCGGTGCCTTAGCATTATCACGAACAATTTTCCTAGGTCTATTTTCTTTTGGATTACGAGAGTTCTGAGCAGGTACTAGTCAAAACAGCTGGAACAATTTTTATTTTTTATTTTTTAACATGTTCTGCGTTCATATTGCAGGTTTATTTCAAGGCCAAAGCTCAAACAGGAATGCAGATTTTTCTACTAAGGCCATAGTAAAAGCTAGGATTCAAGATAGCCATAGATTGCTTTCCCCCTTTTTTCTCTGAAATTGTGAAATTTATAAGAAGGATTAATGATTTTCAATTTCAGGCAGCAAAGGCTTCAAGGAAAATATGTTAAAAACAGGACTTTGACTGAGGTCTTAGGCTGATTTTTTTATCAATTTGGGTTGGATGACTAGGATAGGATCTATGTTAGGAAAATTCTGGAAATGCCCATGTTGTCGATTTCTTCATTGGATGCCTGTAACCTGTTAAACCTTGAAACTAGCTGCGGAATTCACAATTAGTTGCGAAATCAGGCCACATTCCATAGCTAAGTTGCAAAATCTCACTAAAATAGGATACAGTGTTTTGAGGACCACTACAAACCATAACCAGTCAATCTTGAACATTTTGAACCTATCAAAGCAATTGGATTTTTATTTTTCTATTTTTTCATTTTTTTTATTTATTGAATCAAATGAAATGATGAAATTTATTTTGTCCCATATTTCTCTTTTCTTTTCTTTTTTACATAAAAATCATTTTTCTGATCCTCTAGATCACACAAAGTGCAGGAGGAGAGCATACTCAAGAATTATTATTTTTTTTTTTTTACATAACAATCCTTTTTCTGATCCTCCAGATCACACAAAGTGCAAAAGGAGAGCATACTCAAGAATTATTAAAAAAAAAATTAGATGTAAGAAATAAGGTCTCCTAATTACACTTCCTTGACAACGGCACCAAAAATGTCTAGTCAATTTAACGTCTTAAATTTCTCTACATAAATCATCAATCCGGGTATCGTAAACTGATGAAGTGTGGTGCACCATATGTGCTTAGTTAACCTTTTTCTTACTTCGTTGTTTTATAGATTTCATTTTGTTTAGGGGTTTTGTTTTTGTTGATCTCCTAAAGTGTCTAATGCAAATGGAAATCTTATTCTAAGGTCTTAAGAATACTTTTAAAGGTCAAGTATAGATGTAGATTTCAAGACACGGTTTATGTCCCTAATGGTAACTTCCAAAACTTAGCACTTAAAAAGATCTCAAAACATGTTATTGATGGAATTAGTACTTAAACAAAAGTGTAAATATGCAGCTATTTCAATCAAACAAAAGATGAAATATTGATCATGAAATCACTATCTCTGCTGCTTGTCTAAATACAGAAATAAAAGTTAAGCTATTGCACTCAAACAAATCAAAAACTGCAAACTAATCAAATCACATCATTCATAATTCGATTCCTCGCCACGTAGTCTAAGCTATGGCTTTCGGAGATAATCGTCAATGATATGAGCAAGTTTATATCTAATTGCAGGAAAGTAAAACTAAAATCAAATCACATCATTCATAATTCGATTCCTCACCAGGTAGTCTAAGCTATGGCTTTCGGAGATAATCGTCAATGATATGAGTAAGTTGATATCTAATTGCAGAAAGGTAAAACTAAAATCAAATCACATCATTCATAGTTCAATTCCTCGCCAGGTAGTCTAAGCTATGGCTTTCGGAGATAATCATCAATGATATGAGCAAGTTGATATCTAATTGCAGAAAAGTAAAACTAAAATCAAATCACATCATTCATAGTTTGATTCCTCGCCAAATAGTCTAAGCTATGGCTTTCGGAGATAATCGTCAATGATATGAGCAAGTTGATATCTAATTGTAGAAAAGTAAAACTAAAATCAAATCACATCATTCATAGTTCGATTCCTCGCCAGGTAGTCTAAGCTATGGCTTTCGGAGATAATCGCCAATGATATGAGAAAGTTGATATCTAATTGCATAAAAGTAAAACTAAAATCAAATCACATCATTCATAGTTCGATTCCTTGCTAGGTAGTCTAAGCTATGGCTTTCGGAGATAATCGTCAATGATATGAGGAATTTTATATCTAAACTAATTGACAAAGAAAATGAATAAAACTGAAATCAAAGCATAACTGAAATTGAAAAGCTAAAAAAACAAAGTCAGCAGAGAGGCAAATCTCATGTCACTATTTGATGCAAAAACATGTAAAGAAAAACTAATCTACAATCAACCGGTTGAACACACTTACATGAATTAAAATTGCATGAATGGAAAATCTATTCTATCAAACTTGAAAGCAATCAAATGACATAATGAAATCAAAGCAAAATTACAAAATGAAATCTACTCTACCTTACATTCTAATATGCTCCATGACATCTACTTCACATCTCCTTCCATGTTGAGAACATCAAAGCTTTATTCAAATTCTTCAAAATTACAAAGTACAACAAAGCTCTCTAAAGCTTTCCAAAGCCATCTCACAAGCTAACAAGCTTAAAAACTAACAAGCTAAGACTAACAAATGAAGGAGAGAGATCTCCTATTTATACAAAAAAATGAGAAGCCATCTCATTAATGAGAGTCCATGAATCTCTCCCTCTACCTCTAGAGTCCTAATCAAAATAGGAACTGATAAGACATGTCTTCTTAGAGTTTCAATACAATTAGGAGATGTGACACATATCCTCATGATCTCATGATTCTTTCCACTCAAATTCAAATTTGGCCTTAGAGTGCCACATAAGGGTCTTCTAGAAGTCTCCTTTTGACCTACACATGTCAACAATCTCAACCCACTTGTTAGGTATAAGCATATGCACATTATTTTCTAATTTTTAATCACAAATTCACTTTAAAAGGCTAAGAATTAATAAAGTTTGGAAAAACATAAATGTGGCCCAATGATAATGAAAGTGGGATGAATGTAGTGACATAGTAGTGAAATGGAAGTGAAATGGAGGTGATATAATGGACATAATAGTGAAAGTGTAATGGAAATGAATGACATTTTCAAGACCCAACATACCCCCCAACTGAAGTTATTGCATTTCCTCATGCAATATATATATATTACATTAACTCTTTTGATCCTTGAGCTTTGGCTTAACTTTGCATGATATCATTTGATAACTTCATATTTCTGCAAAGTGTTTTACTTGAATTGCAACATGGTTGGTTCTTGTGTTACAACCAATTTTTTTTTTTTTTTGCATTCTATTTTGATCTTTGAACTTTGCATAATGATATTTTGATTATTTTTGCAAAGTATATCTTTATTGGATTGCATGATGTTTGGTTCTTGTGTGACAACAATGATTTTGTTTGTATCCAATTTATCCTTTAAGCACTTTTTTGAAAGTCATTGTATGCTCATAATAACAATGTAATAGTTAATATATGTTGGAAGTATGTGGGCTCCTAAGTATGATATGGACATGGCAAGATATGAATATGAATGTATTCCCCCCCCCAACTAATGGTATTGACAATTTTATGAAATGAGGAAGAGATGTTTTTCCAACAATTATCATTCTAGCTTTTTATGGAATTCTATGGTCAAAAGTTAGAAAATGACGTACCTTAACTTACCCTTTGGAATGGATGAGTTGTATGTGTGGTGGCTGCAAAATTCTGATCATATTCTTCTTCAAGTGGTTGAACAAGAGGAGTCATGGATAAAGAGATAAGATGAATTTATTGCTTCTACTAAAACTTGCTGAATCTACTCCAAAATGCTGAAAATAATAGTCTTCATGTCTTCAAAACTCATTGGCACAATTCCTACTATGTGAAAAGAAGTTCTGATGTCGAACATAGTAGGAAATTATTGACTTAGTGGCCATTAATGGATGCCACTAGTCAACACGAGAACTCTCACTATTGATGACAATTAGAGTCAAGATGCCCAAACACATCTTGCTAGGTATGAATGATTTTGCCGATGTCAAGTCACCTAGAAGATCTGATGAACAAGGGATATTAATGTATTCCCATTGTTTGACAGCATTAGAACTTGTCATTAAGGCATGCAAGCCTCAAGGTGTTTTTACAAAGAACTTAGACTCAAAGGACTATGGACTCAATAATTTGCATTGAAGCAAGGCTTATTTGCGAAATGAAAATGACAAGAAATGGAAGATGAAAATTGAAGATGGCAATGGAGAGTAGAAATGGAAATGGGCAATAAGCATGTGAATGAGCCTCTTGCTTTTATTTGTGGGTTATGAATGGACAAAAAGAAATGGAAAGTGTATGTGAATGTAAATGGAAAATATGGAGTGAAATGAGCTGAATAGTTTATTACGAAGTATGAATGTGATGGAGACAATAGTATCTAAAAGTTTTTCAAGTGTTTGGATCTGATTTTGCATCAACATATTTCCTCTTTGTTGCTGATCATCCTCTTATAAAACAAATTGGCCTCTTAGAGAGACACCATTCTCTTGTAGTCATTTGTCCTTCCTCCTGGAACCTGCAAAAAAACTAATACTTCTTCTGCAACGGAATGTAAGATTATCAAAGGAGAGAGGTGATCAATCTCTCTAGTTATGATATTTACACACAAGACTAAGAATTTTTATTAATGAAACAAGTTCTTAAAGGAAAAATCAAAAGAATTTATGCCTTCTTTGGAATTGGTGCCCAAAGTTGGACGTTGCTTCTTTTCAGCAATTTATTTCATTATTTGTCATTTCAAACTCTAATGATGGATTTCTCATTGTGTAGATCTTGTTGAGATCTTTCCAATGATACTTGAATCATCAAAATCTGACCTTGTATGAGAAAGTTAGGCTGATTTGAACAATGAGGTTTTTCAGCTGCGGAATTGCACTTTAGCTGCAGAATGTGCACAGTTTCTGTAGCTAAAAATCTTGAATAAAAAGTTAGCCATTCATCTTTCATCATCAGTCCAAAATTAATCAATACCTTCAGAAAAGTGAGCAAATAGCTTGTTCATTTCATTGGTTCAAAATTATTATTTTTTTCTTGACATGCAGCGACTTAGTGTGGCAACGTAGAGATAACACACAACTTGACTTCCCTTTGACTGGGGTCTTTTTCATCGAATTGGATCAAATGAATAGGACACCATCCATGTACTGACATTTTACCAGCTACCCATGTGGCTCGTTTTGTCTCTCGACACATGTAACCTACAAAAGTAATAAAATGGTTGCGGAATTGCCAGTTAGCTACGGAATCAGGCTGCATTCTGCAGCTAAAAGACAACCAACCATTAGTTTTACACATATTTGGATACATGTCTCGTGCATAGCTTTTTATCTCTTCCGCACTTTCCTGTGGAGTTTCTGCAACCTTAAAAGTAAGTAATTCATCTTTAAAACGGAGATTTTTAGTTGAAACAAAACCAACCAAAATGATATTGATCCCTTCTCTAACTAAAAATGCCATTGTTACTACACAATAAGCCCCAGGCTTCCCATACAAACAGCAGATAAAGTTCGATAAATAATCAAGGATACTAAGGTCATGCTTGATAATAGCATTTCACCTTCTCCTTATAAATGCCAGGTTTGACATTAATGGTAACAGGGTGCATATTATTTGCTAGAACTGCATTGACAGCAGCCTGGACCATAGTGAAATCTCCTTGACCTTCGTTCTTAGTTACTGTGATCACACGGGGATTGCCAGAGTTCAGAAGAATCCCCTTCAGTTTCTGAGATGGACTGATCTTCAATTCCATGTAATTCCCTGCCCAATTACTGCTATGTCCCACATGGCGTTCAGATATGGTGCTGATACAGTGGGCAGGTTCAGTAAAAAACACTTTCAGTGCTGCAAGACATAATGTGATAATGAGTAATCCTCTGCAGCTCGCCATGGATGCATTCGCAAGCAAAAGGGACATTCAGGGATGAAGGGATTCTCAGAACTTTGGCAACACGGAGACCCTAGCAAGCACGACACTCCTCTCTGGTAGTTCCAGGCAACCAATGTAATTAGTGGCAATTTTGGGTTTAACTCACACGAAATATACATGAACAGAATGTGAGTGAGTTTTCGAATGGCCTCTGCATCGAATGCCAAGAAGCTCCATGCCACGTTGATTTGTTGGTTGTGTATCCAATTAAGATTGTTGTTAACAGGTGTTATCTCTATTATCAAAGAGTCGTATCCAATTAGAATTGTTGTTAATAGGTGTTACGTCTATCAGCAAAGAGCCGTATCCAATTAGAATTGCTATTATTTGGGAAGTGGCAGAGCAGGTGTTAGACAGGTGGAAAAAAGGTGGAAGATGTATAGTTAATTATCAGTATGCCATTGATTTCAAATCGGAAGCAGCCGAATTTAATCAATTGTCAGTTCATTAATTGAAATTCCGTTTCTTTTCATGCGGCAAGTAAAAATGGGCTTCAAAGAACCGAGAAATTCTCTTAAACCGCCACGAATTTCTTAAAACAGTTTCTGAGTTATCTAATTGACCCTACTAGAGAAAAAACCCATGTTTTATTTTTTCCAAATTCACCTCCGTTTGGCCAAATCTTGCATGTGAATTTTGACATTTTTCTCTGTTCTGCGTTTTTTTTAAATTGTTGCATTCGGCTGTAAAGTTTCGGATCAATACCAATACAGTGAAGATAACCCTAGCACAGAAGATGAATCTAAGAGTGAAGGATATGAACGTCCAGGAGGTGTGAAGTCAGCGCTACAAAGGACAACATCAGTGTAGTCAACCTTTCTTGGCACATAAGGCTTGTTAATCTCATTGAGATAATTTTTCTCTTAAAACACATTCTCTTATTCTCCGACGGTGTAAATATTCAAGCCCTAGATCTACCCCACGATAATCACAACCCATTTCTCATAGTAAGGCTTGCCTCTGATACACAGAAGCATATGGATCTGATGCTTGCAATGCATAAGCATCAAGCTATGGTGCATACTATGTCAGGTCGATATAATGGGACTTGGGGAATCTAATCAACAAATGGCACACGTCTTGGTGCCTTAGCATTATCACGAACAAGTTTCCTAGGTCTATTTTCTTTTGGATCACGAGAGTTCTGAGCAGGTACTGGTCAAAACAACTGGAACAATTTTTATTTTATTTTTTTAACCTGTTATGCGTTCATATTGGAGGTTTATTTCAAGGCCAAAGCTCAAACAGGAATGCAGATTTTTCTACTGAGGCCACAGTGAAAGCTAGGATTCAAAATAGCCATAGATTGTTTTCCCCATTTTTTCTCTGAAATTGTGAAATTTATAAGAAGGATTAATGATTTTCAATTTCAGGCAGCAAAGGCTTCAAGGAAAATATGCTAAAAATAGGACTTTCACTGAGGTCTTACGCTGATTTTTTTATCAATCTGGACTGGGTGAGTAGGATAGGATCCATGTTAGGACAATTCTGGAAATACCCATGTGGTCGGTTTCTTCATTGGATGCCTGTAACCTGTTAAACCTTGAAACTAGCTGCAGAATTCACAATTAGCTGCGGAATCAGGCCACATTCCGTAGCTAATTTGCAAAATCTTACTAAAACAGGATACAGTGTTTTGAGGACCACTACAAACCATAACCAATCAATCTTGAACAGTTTGAACCTATCAAAGCAGTTGGATTTTTATTTTTCTATTTTTTCATTTTTTTTATTTATTGAATCAAATGAAATGATGAAATTTATTTTGTCCCATATTTATCTTTTCTTTTCTTTTTTTACATAACAATCATTTTTCTGATCCTCCAGATCACACAAAGTGTAGAAGGAGAGCATACTCAAGAATTGTTAAATTATTTTTTTTTACATAACAATCCTTTTTCTAATCCTCCAGATCACACAAAGTGCATAAGGAGAGCATACTCAAGAATTATTAAAAAAAAATAGATGTAAGAAATAAGGTCTCCTAATTACACTTCCCCGACAAAGGTGCCAAAAATGTCGAGTCAATTTAATGTCTTAAATTGCTCTACATAAATTATCAATCTGGGTATCGTAAACTGATGAAGTGTGGTGCACCATATGTGCTTAGTTAACCTTTTTCTTACTTCGTTGTTTTATAGATTTTATTTTGTTTTGGGGTTTTGTTTTTGTTGATCTCCTAAAGTGTCTAATGCAAATGGAAATCCTATTCTGAGGTCTTAAGAATACTTTTAAAGGTCAAGTATGGATGTAGATTTCAAGACAAGTTTTATGTCCCTAATGGTAACTTCCAAAACTTAGCACTTCGAAAGATCTCAAAACATGTTATTGATGGAATTAGTACTTAAACAAAAGTGTAAATATGCAGCTACTTCAATCAAACAAAAGATGAAATACTGATCATGAAATCACTGCCTCTGCTGCTTGTCTAAATACAAAAATAAAAGTTAAGCTATTGCACTCAAACAAATCAAAAACTCCAAACTAATCAAATCACATCATTCATAATTCGATTCCTCGCCAGGTAGTCTAAGCTATGGATTTCGGAGATAATCATCAATGATATGAGCAAGTTGATATCTAATTGCAGGAAAGTAAAACTAAAATCAAATCAAATCATTCATAGTTCGATTCCTGGCCAGGTAGTTTAAGCTATGGCTTTCACAGATAATCGTCAATGATATGAGCAAGTTGATATCTAATTACAGAAAAGTAAAACTAAAATCAAATCACATCATTCATAGTTCGATTCCTCGCCAGGTAGTATAAGCTATGGCTTTCGGAGATAATCGTCAATGATATGAGCAAGTTGATATCTAATTGCAGAAAAGTAAAACTAAAATCAAATCACATCATTCATAGTTCGATTCCTCGTCAGGTAGTCTAAGCTATGGCTTTCGGAGATAATCGTCAATGATATGAGCAAGTTGATATCTAATTGCAAAAAAGTAAAACTAAAATCAAATCACATCATTCATAGTTCGATTCCTCGCCAGGTAGTCTAAGCTATGGCTTTCGGAGATAATCGTCAATGATATGAGGAATTTGATATCTAAACTAACTGACAAAGGAAATGGATAGAACTGAAATCAAAGCATAACTGAAATTGAAAAGCTAAAAAAACAAAGTCAGCAGAGAGGCAAATCTCATGTCACTATTTGATGCAAAAACATGTAAAGAAAAACTAATCTACAACCAACAGGTTGAACACACTTACATGAATTAAAATTGCATGAATGGAAAATCTAGTCTATCAAACTTGAAAGCAATCAAATGACATAATGAAATCAAAGCAAAATTACAAAATGAAATCTACTCTACCTTACATTCTAATATGCTCTATGACATCTACTTCACATCTCCTTCCATGTTGAGGACATCAAAGCTTTATTCAAATTCTTCAAAATTACAAAGTACAACACAACTCTCTAAAGTTTTCCAAAGCCATCTCACAAGCTAACAAGCTTAAGAACTAACAACCTAGACTAACAAATGAAGGAGAGAGATTTCCTATTTATACAAAAGGATGAGAATCCATCTCATTAATGAGAGTCCATGAATCTCTCCCTCTACCTCTAGAGTCCTAATCAAAATAAGAACTGATAAGACACATGTCTTCTTAGAGTTTCAATACAATTAGAAGATGTGACACATATCCTCATGATCCCATGATTCTTTCCACTCAAATTCGAATTTGGCCTTAGAATGTCACATAAGGGTCTTCTAGAAGTCTCATTTTGACCTACACATGTCAACAATCTCAACCCATTTGTTAGGTATAAGCATATTCACATTATTTTCTAATTTTTAACCACAAATTTACTTAAAAAGGCTAAGAATTAATAAAGTTTGGAAAAACATAAATGTGGCCCAATGATAATGAAAGTGGGATGAATGTAGTGACATAGTAGTGAAATGGAAGTGAAATGGAGGTGATATAATGGACATAATAGTGAAAGTGTAATGGAAATGAATGACATTTTCAAGACCCAACACTATGTGACGATGAAACTGAAAGTAAATCAACATATTTTACCTCCTCTGTCAATTTGGAAAGAACTGATGAGGGCCTCTCATCATCTGTTGTTGGTGCTTCACTAACTATCGTGGCACATTCCTCAACTTCCTTTCTGACATACCCAAGTCTTGTTCGACATGGTAATTCCTCTACTTTGATGGGGTTGACAATGCCTTGGCCATTCACACCCAAGCCTTTTCCTTCATACCCCATTTTCTTCTATAGTTTGGAGCCAATCCCTGTGGTGTGATTTTCAAAAACAACGAAATCATCATTAGGAAATATACATGAATTTGGAGAACTTCTTTTTACCTCACATGGGTCACGCTATAGCGTTTCCAAGGCCGCATCCTTTACTTGCAGCTATCGTAGCAAACTATTTTTCTCCTCTTTCTCTTCTTGTAGACGCATATTCAACTCAACGTTCTTTGTTTGAAGATTATGTTTGTTGTGCTTCAGTTCTTCCAGGGCCTCTTCCATGGCTCGCAACTGAAGTTGCAATCGCTCCTTTTCCTCTGTCTCTTTCTGTAGAGTTTCATACATTATCTCTACCCTTTTGGAAATTTTGAGCATGGTCTCATACATCGCTTTTTCATCCTCTATCGCTACATGTTCCATTGTTCACGCTGCAATTCACATCAACGCAAAGACCGCTCTGATACCACTTGATCCAAGTCCGAGTGTGACAAAGGACCCTTCCAAGACCTTTTACTTTCATGATGTGTTAAATTGCATTTTTAAAAGAACATAAATGAATACATGTGCATGTTGTAAAGAAGAGGAACATAACATCATCAGCAACATAAAAACATAAGCCGTTGATAATGGAGTTCATCCAGGAGGAACTACGTCTCTGGGCCCTTGTGTCAAGATGGTGTAGGCCACTGCATTAAGTGATGTCAATAGTGATGATGTACATAGAGATGATGTCGCTATCATACAAGGAAAATGCCCTCATGCAGGAGTGGCTCCAAGAGACGTTCCACTACAAGAACTCTCAGTCAAAAGACTCCTATTAGTATGACACAAAAAACTCATGCATGATGAGCATCGCGCTAGCATGGCATAAAAGGGATCTCAATGCAAACATACATGACGACAACATGAGTATCCCATCAACATACAACAAAGGGACCTCAAAATATAACATGACGAATCATGACAACAAGTACATCACATAGACGATTCCGTGTCACATCAAGCAGGAATCATGAAAATAAGTCATAAACAAGATCCCACATCAAGCATCAGTAGGGATTTGTGCAGCATAATGCATAGAAAAAGAAGTACATGAACACACTGCATATACCTCACAACCAGGGGCCATCTAAAGAAGCGGATGTCAAACTGTTGAAACTGCTCGAACCATCGATCTCACGGCATCGAATCGCATGGAAATCATTGCTCGCACATAAATACTGAAACCTACATTCCACTTAGAAAATTGGCTGAAGAATAAAATGAAAAAATGAAAAATATGAATGTACCATCAGATTTGTGATGTCAAATGGTGCAAAATCAACTGTCCAATTTCTGAATTCTGAGAAGTTGAGAATCTGGGGCTCAAAGAATCTTTTAGATTCCCCCTAGATTCCTCAAAGATTCTACTCCATGGGTGGATTGGAAATCTGCAACTTAAAAGTTGAATCTGACCTCGCCATTGTGATCCCTATGGAAAACTATGAAAAATGACTGTAAACTTGACTATATTCTGACATGGAGAAAAATTACCTCCTCGGGAAAATTTCAAGGATCATGGTTCCGCTACCTGCTTTCGTAGCAATCATGGTTCCACCCTCATATTTAAAATTTCCAAAAAATTCATAACTTTGATGGAGGCACAGATAGGGCCATCGCATTTGTGGCATCGAGAAGTGTTGAAACCATATAAAATTTGTCAAATTCTGACAAAGTGAAAATTCGGCCCTCTTGCAAAACACTGCCTCAAACTGTGTGCATAGCTTTCCTCCGCCTCGAAATGCATGCCCACTCCTGGTTCCTCCATCTGTCCCCGCACAGACGAAATGAGCATTTTATATAAACTGGTGGGTGGAATAAACAACAAAATGGTTGTAGGTTGATTTGTTATGGATTTGTTTAATAAGGAGGAGGTCGAGTGGTCAAACCTTGCCTCTTCCTTTTTTAATACATAACTTTTTATTTTTTTTTAAACAAACCCATATATATACATTATTGGTTTCGATGGGAGCGAGTGGGTCAATGGGGTCATGTCCCCAACCCTGCCATTAAATTACATATTGGTTATGCGGTTGAGGAGGGCAAAGGTCATGGCCCGCCCTCCAACAAAATATATATTTTTTTTATTTTTTAAAATATCTGAAAATAGGCCGAAGGAGTGCTTTTAAGGAGGCAACAAATTTTCCCGAATCCAGCCAGAGCTAGCTGGAATCCGGTGGCCGCGTTTTGTCCAAAATGTGTCCTCCTTAACGTTGTCGAGTCAGCAAGTCAACCCTGAACTTTGACTAGCTCTATCTTCCTCGTCCAGACTGAGATTGATGAACCGTTCGCATCACTGCAATTAGGACAACAAGATCTACACTCTGGTCCTAGTTCGCAAGCATTCTAATCACCTTGATTTTTGAGCTTCCATAAGCCCTCTTTTTCCTATGTGTGTCTCTAGAACCACCTAGATCAACCACCATCTCTATTCCACTACTCTCGAGGCTGTGACCCATGCCCCTTCTCAACTACATTAAACTTCTTATAAGGAACAACATTCTCTTTCTCACCTGCATCCTGAGGTCTTGTTCGCTTCGATGGAAATTTACCTTTAGTCTTGTCTTTCCATTTCTAACCTTGTTGAGACTTTGTCTTATGCTTTGATTGCTCATAACAATGTTTCAACTTCCCAATGACTTCTTCCAGTGACCAAGGTTCATCATACTCAATCTAGTCATTTAATGCTAATGCTAATCCACTAACAAATCTCTGAACTTTGGCTTTATCATCCTTAAGATATGGTACATGCCTCAGTAACTCCAAGAAATTAGTTATGTACTCCTCATTTGTTATCGATCCCATCTTCATCTCATAGAAATCCTTAGCTTTACTATCATAGTACCTCTCTAATAAGTACTTCTTCCGGAAAAGCCTTTTGAACACATTCCAGCTTAACTCCTTTGTCTTAATGTCTCTAACTCGCTTCACATCTTCCCACCAGATGTCCACTTTCCCTTTGAAGATAAAAATATATATCCTGGCCTTCATGTTCTCAATGTAATCATGCAAGTCAAATAATTTTTTCATTTCAAGTAGCCATGCCTCTGCATCTTCCAGTTTCTTCAACTCTCCATAAAATGTAAGTGGCTTGGCTTTCTTGAACTCAACTAGAAAATATCCCCTATCATTCCTCCTATAAGGATGAGAGAGATGATGACCATGGTACCTCTTTGAACCAGAACTAGAGTAAACCCCATGTCCACTGCCTTTCCTATCAAGTGCATCCAAGAATCTTCCATCTCTGACCGTGTCATCTCTATTCGACTTGTGCCCACCATGAGATCTACTGCCATATGCCCCACTAGTCATTTCCTCATTTCCATAACTGATATGTAGTTTTCCATGTCTATGCGAGTCTAACAAACTCTGAAGGATAACTACATTGACCTCTACTTGTTTCTCCTATGCTTTTGCAAGTCTCTCTTGTGACTAAATGATTATGTCATTATCTTCTTTGCAACTTCTTATTTATGCCTTCAAACTTCTCTAAGTGTTTGCTACGTTAGGAGAGTACCCATCATGATGTTTCTCATCTGATCTAAAGGGAGAGTCTCATGAACTGTAAACCACCATTTTTCTAGTCAGCTTTGATCTTCTTCTTCCTGCAAGTATACCATGTCAGCTAAACCAAATTAGTGTGATACATGTATAATCATAATAATATATCAACCTCATGCATGACAATACCAACTGTATACCATGACCTCATGCACGACAACCATGACCATAACAATGCATGCATAACAAATACACATACAACCGACATGCATGCATGACACACACATTCTGCCCAACCAATCCAAGCGTTGGACCACGCTCTGATACCAATATGTAACACCCTCCTCCCACACTTACCCAAGTTCACCTGTCCACCAAGGTAAATATGTGATAAAGAGTTACTATGATATGACTCAAGCTCCTAGGTACAGTTGAGGAAGTGGAATTTTCCAACCAAAACTTTGTTGACAATCCTTAGGAGCTACAAGACCCCCAAGAGCCAACTAACCACTCCAAGTGCCATAACCCTGAGTTAACTTTATTTTTCATTGACCTAGGCTACTAGTCGCATGCATAAAAAGGAAATTCAGTGATTATAAGCTTCCAGTTGAATGGATAACCCTATCTCCCAGTGACTATAGTCTAATTTACCCAGTTATGTGCATGTGACCTCAAGATCTGAACAACTTTTTCAGCGCTAAGATCCATACCTCTACCCAGAAATTGATAAAACTTTCTAGAATGATGAATGACACAAGGACAAAGCCATTAATGCAAAACTTAGACAAGAACTTGACCTAACAAGGCTTGACCATGACAGACATTTCATCAAACACATTGTGAACATGTAATCTACATGTTATAAATGCATATCTGAACATAGGGGTATCATAATTATCTGAAAGTCATCAAGAAAGTCTAATGCCCTCTCACAATATTTGCATTATCATCTATTAGGTCATCCATTCATTTACTAATCAAAACATGATGAGATCCATAACTAAAGTTTGTCATAAAACCATGCTTATAACTAGCATATAACCAGAATAATAACAATGATAGATCATCCATCAAAACCACATAATAACAAGTATAAATACTCATGAAATGTAAGAGGAAATGAGATTTTATTAACATATACAAAATCCAACTAAGTCAGGGACTTCCATGTACAACCCCAACCACAGATTGGGCTAAACCAAATATTTCTTTCAGCCAATCACCCTCGTGCCATATTCCAGGCATGAATGTGAGACTCACAACAAAACAACCATGGATTCCTTGGGCTTTATCACATATCCTGCCATTACCGGTCAAGGGATTTCTATGCCCAAAACCCTCACTTATATAGCCAGGCTTTACTGAAATCCTGCCATTACTGACCAAGAGATTCGTAGGCCAAAACAAAGAAACATACACTACCAAGCTTTATTGCGATCATGCCAAAACAGGTCAAGGGATCATTAGGCCCTAAACAAGCATTGATGCCTCTAGATTTCTTTACCAATACCTTGAGGAATTTTCTTGTCTCCACCCTCAAGCTTTATCATGTATCCCTCCATTACCGGCCAAGGGATTTCTAGGCCCTTGGGAATTTTCCTCAGACCACCTCACTCAGTTCCAAAACTATCCAGCAATCCAAGATCAACCAAAGAGAGAACTCCATCACACTATATCTTATTAGGAAATGTCAAGGCAAAGTTGAAACCACTGTCACATCTGGAAAAACCCATGCCAATGAAAACAAGAGAACCAAATAGATATATGCATGTACCATGCATGCCAAAACTAGCAAGGAACTCATACATGCAACTTGATATTTGCAAGTAATCCCACTATAGTTGCTTGATCCAACTCTTCCTTGTTTGATTTTTGCTTTCCTTTGCTTTCTTGTCCTTCCTTTTCCCTCCTTTCTCCAACGGTAAAGTGCTCCAAGAATGTTCTAAGTGTGCAAGAGTATGAGAGAATAGAGCAAATAGAGAGAGAGATACAAAATTGAACTGACAAAAGGTTGTGAACTGATGCTTAGAAGCCTTTTTATCAATGAGGCCTCTATTTTCTTCAATTTCCTATATTTTCCTTCAATTTCCTCCTCACATGCAACACGTGACCATTCGCCTTCATTTTATCCCATTTTCCTTTATTTTCATTAATAAAATGTCAATTAATCCCTCTTTGCCTTTTCAAAGCCTTTGCCATTGCCTTTGCTAATTCCCTTAGCCATAATAAACCAAATGAACACCCACTAGGATTTTTTTCCCAACATTCACCTTGGAATAAGTGTCCATGACCTTGGTCTTATTTTTGTCTTTATTAACTTTATTACATGAACTTTTAACTCGGGGTTGTTACAATACTTCATCAATCAAGCATGAAGTTTGACAAAAGAAGATTGTGATGCATATATTGACACTCAATTAGCAGGTAGATTTGAGGAGAGAAAGAAGGAAACTTTTTTGCAGTTAGACAAGGGGAGACTTAAGTTCTACAGGATAATTCAGGGGTGTTTAAATAAGACATATAATAGGTACCTATAGATAAAGAAAATGGCAAGATCTCAAGGGATTTCAACAACAATGGAAGCATGGTTTCAAGGGGAGAACAATAAAAATCATAAGCACAATGTAAGCATTGTTTCATAGGGAGGCTATATGTTATCAATAAAGTAGCATGGTTCAACTAGGTCCATAGGATCATCCAGGAACATGTATTCATATAGGATCATCCAAAAATAAATACTCATATAGGATCATCAACATGGAAACTTTCTACAACTTTCATAACCCTTTTCCATTAATGTCAAATGGAGATAGATTGTAGACATTGATGTAATAGGGAGAGATTGCATGCATTGCACTTACACTTGAGCAGGAGAGATTGCAATACTTCACTTGTATATGAGAAGCTCCTAATCTTTTTTTACATATAATGATCATAAATGTCTAGGAGTGTTGCCATCAACGAAAAGGGGGAGATTGTTGCAAAAAGTGTTATCATTGTTGACAACAAGATGTCATGATGTCAAAGGGGATATATAAGACAACAACAATAAGGCCATCTGTGATGATCAAAGAAGAAACATGACTCTTAGTGAAGCAATATAACAGTTTGACATTGGGCAAGGTATCATTACATGAAGATATGGGTGCTTGAAGTTATTCAAGTGATCCATGTGGATATTTGTGGCCACCCACCTATTGCACCTAAACCTCTAGTCGGTTTCATCTGTTTCCTTGTTTATTGCAACATTTACTATTTTTTGCAGTTTTTCAGGTCTTGAACTTCCGAAATAGTTTTGACCCCCTAAATGGCATTTTTTTAAGGTATGTAGCAAGCCCATAGCCACTGGTAGGGGACTACTATAAATCATGTAGTACTAAGAGAGATATTTCCAACAAGGTATCATACACGCCAAATAGAGATAATATGACCAAGTTACGACCCCGGGAAGTTGGCTTCCCAACTAACCCCAATGGGGCCCACAAACTCTTGGCGTTCCATCTCTTGGGGTTAGGGTTTTGGTTTCTTAGGGTTTTCCCTTGTTGTTCAATAATAAATAGGCCCTTGAGCCTCATTGTAACACAATTCAGAGGCATGTAGCTACCACATCTCTTCTCAGAGATAAGCTACCATCGCCCAAGCTAGTTTTATTTCAATTTGTTTGTAAACATATTTCAGTATTTGATATTAATAAAATGTAGTGTTATTTCTAGTACATGTATGTATTTATGGTTATATATGTAATTTTTTATGTTCCATTTTAAGTTCAAATCATTGATATCAAAGTGGTCTATTCTTTCTCTATTTTTCTTTGCATGTCCCCAACGAGGTTGGCATATAAGGAGTTAGGGCTCGAACTGGTTGAACCTTTACAATACCAACCTCACAAATCCCAACAACCTCCCATGGCGGAAGAGAAGAAACATGAGGGGGCAGGATATCCTTTCAAAATCTTGCTCGAAGAAGCCCTCGAGCGATGAAGGAACACGAGGATGGACAACTTTGCCTAGATCCTTCAGCGACTACCCAAAGGCGACACATCTCCTTCCAATAGCTACTCTGGAAGCGCCACACCCTTCAAGGTACAAGTTAACTTTGACAACCCCATATTTGAAGGGCAGATAGATGCAAAAGTCATAAATAAATGGTTAAATATGCTAGAAGGATATTTTTATGTTCATGATTTTTCCAGCCGGGAAAAGATTACTTTTGTACTTCTCAAAGCTGCCCCCCACATCAAGGACTAGTGGGAAACCTACTGTGAGAAGAAGGACCCCCTCACAATTTTTATCCACACCCAATTGGAATTCGTTCCAAGATGAAATCAAGGACCACTATTACCCTGTCGAGAGCTATGAGGATAAATACATGAATTGGACCACAATACGTTAGGGAAGGGACCAATATGTGTTGGAGTTTACCAATGTTTTTCATACCCTTCGCACAAAGTTGTGTATCAAGGATTCTGAGCAAAATTTGGTACTCAAGTACCGTGACTACCTACACAAGTACATCCAATACGATACGGAGTTCCTAGGCATCTCATCACTTAGCACAGCGTACCGATACGCTATCAAGATTGAGCAGAAGTTTAAATAGAAGAAGCGATACTTTGGATATGTGAATCCAAAGCAAGGGAAAGGCACCCCCAAATCGTAGATCAAAGGAAAAAACCAAGGCAAGATGACCCAGGACAACCTGTTGAAGTTGTAAGCAAAGAAAAACACCATGAAGACAAAGAAGGATATAAGAAAATGGTGTGAATTTCATAAGATCTCCACTCACAACATGAGTGAGTGTCGAGCCAAGTAATCATTCGTGGCTGAGTAGAAGGCTTCTGAATCAGATGCATGTTCTGACTCTAAGTCAGAACCTAACAAGGGGAATGATAAAGGGAAGAAGATCATTGATGCAAATCCTAGTGCCACCATGGCCACCACCAAGATCTAGAAGAATGAGCCTAAATATCTAGAGGAGGGGGAATGCCTCTTCCACTCATTGATGTGGGCGAAGGGTTCTCCACTCCAGTTCATTATCAACAGCGGGAGCCAAAGTAACCTCATTTCAGCAAAGATCGTGAAGTGGTTGGTCCTACTGACTACAACACATCTGCATCCATACACTATCGGGTGGCTTCACCAAGGATGATATCTATGCATCAATCAGCAGTGTCACCTTCGCTACAACATCAAGCCCTTCATGAATGAGGTACTATGTGATGTTTCCCCTCTTGAATTTTGTGATGTATTATTAGGAAAACCATACTTATGGAAGCAGCATGATGTATATGATTCTAGACCTTGCTTTGTGATTGTTACTTTGGGCAATAAGTTGTACAGTATACCAGAGGTAGCCCTACCCACCACCATCTCTTTGATCACTCCAAAGAAATGCAGTAAGATCATTTAACAAAATCAAATTTTTTTCCCTTATGATTCGCCCTTAGGGAAAGAAGAATATTGTGGCCACGGCTTCCATTGAGGGCTCCTCCGTAGAGCAGCAGCAAATGGACAAGGTCGTGGAGGAGTACAGGGATATTTTCTCCTCACTTATGGGGGTGCCTGTGCACTATCAAGTTAAACACACCATTGATCTAACCCCTGGCACGCCGCTACCCAATGTACAAATCTATCGATGCTCTATTCTAGAGAATGATGAGATCAAGAGGCAAATTCAGGAGTTATTGCAAAAAGGGCACATTAGGCCAAGCTCATCACCCTGTGGGAGCGCGATTATGTTGGTACAGACAAAGGATATGACCTGGAGACTCTGTATTGACTATTCGGCATTGAATAAGATCACTGTATAGAATAGGTACCAAATCCCATGAATTGATGACCCTCTGGACCAGCTCAAGGGCGCCATATATTTCAGTAAGATTAATTTGAAGTCTAGTTATCACCATGTTACATGGAAAAGTGTCTACACAGAACTGCTTATCCCACTAAGGTGTGATAGCTACCTTAGAAACAAACAAAGTAAAGCTACTTTCGTTTTTCCTTTATGAAGTATAGATGAGAGAAGAACAAAGAAGACCAACCTCTCTCTTGCGCTAATCTCCTGGTTCGATTCCTCTCTCTCTTGATAGTCTTTCGCTACTTGTTCCCTTGCATGCCCAGCTTCACATAGTACCTGTAAGATCACAGTAGCATAGCACTATACAAGAACATGGATCTATAATCATAAACAATCTAGGATCAGATGTAAATTGACCATACAAATGCATCAAACATAAATGACACAAGAGTATGGAGGAAAACTTGAATAGCTTTTATTGATAAACAAGAAAGAGCCAAGGGAGTTACAACCAGTTGTTCTGACCCAGCATCATCCTCTCAGCAAGGAAGCCCCTCTTCACCTCATAAAAAGCTTAGATCACCCAACAATCTGATGTTGTCTCAAGAAACCAACAGCAATTCCTTACAATATGCAAAATTCCCGCCTGTGGATCTCTGGGATGAGGGATCCATATATAGATATATGTAAGGGAGATGAGTCAGCTTGTGATTTGATTAGTGTCTTCCCTCTGATAGTTCTTGCTTTCACATGGAGATTGATGATCTCTTACTCATCCTTGGTCGAATTTAGAGAGGCAAGTGTCACAGGAGAAGTTTCTGGAAGTTTCCATGCCTCTCCACCTCACGGAATGACACTGCCATTTGTCACTTCTCGTCCATCGCACCCCATAGAAGGGCTTTTTGAAATTCAATGCACCCACACAGTATATTTAGGTGAGATGCAATGCACTTTGCCTATGGAGCAGCTGAAATGATCCTGTTTTGACCAATTCTGAGCAGTTTTTCATGGAGAACTTCTGGGAGAAGCTGTAATCAGTTGACCTTGTTCCTTTAGGGGTTAGAACAACACTTTTAGGGACTTAGGAGCCCTTGTTTTATGGACATTTCATGCTTGGGGTAGTAGTGCCCAAAAATGTCTATAACAGTTGCCCCCTAAAGCATGAGGTCGTTAATCTTTTGATGTCTGGTGAAATGCTTTATTATGAGGATCCGAAGTTCTTTCAAGCTGGGAGGAGACCTGTAATAAGATACAATACAATACATTATCTTCATAATATTTTCATGATCTAGCTGAGGCGGGCATTCCCATGCTCAGCTTTATAAATTCATTTTCATGTACATAGGACAGACAATCGTCTGAGTGTAGACTGATGATTCTAGTAGAGCCATCATCCCTTTAATTGGATGATTATCTGTGCAACAATGATGTACATTTGATGTCTTTATTTCCCTGAATATATATCGCAGCCCGGATGGATGAAACTAGATCTGGGGTCTTCAATCTCGTCCGATCTTCACTCGAAGTACAAGTCTATCCATGTGAGAGATGTTCTGGAGTCGAACATGGAAGGACATCGCCTGATTACCAGCCAATGATGTAAGCTGTTAACAGGCGCGAGAGGAATCACCGATAATGATAATGACCCTCAAGGTACTGCAGTACAATTCACGTGGTGTGAATAAAGGACTTGGCGTCGAACACCATGCAAAATCTTTCGGTCGAAGGCCATTGATGTAAACCTGTCGCCAGAAGTGAGAAACTTGCCATTGAGGCATGCAAGCTTCAAAGTACTGAACGGGGTGTTCCTAGATCGACTTCTTGGATAATGAGCTGATGTCGACAAGAAGTGATCCGTCATAGGAGGGCCTTAATGAATCCCACATCAATGACACGGAACGGAGCAAATGATTTTAATGGAGGTGAAAACAATCTGATGACATACGGTTTAGGGTGGCGGTCATGAAAGAATGGAGTATGAATGTATTGTAGCGGGTGAGACACAGGTGAATTCTCTGAATGACTTCTCTTGAACATATCGGCGACATTAACATGATGGATTGGTAGCATTACCACAAATTTTGATGGTGTGATGGGACCATGGCGATGTGACCGGTGAATGAAACAACCCAACCCGACTTGGATGTGGAGTGAAAGTGTCATGTTCAAGAGCGACTTGCTACCAACAAAGTTTCTTCAAGTTTTTTTCCCAATTTTCCCCAGTCATTGCTGACCAGTACCTCTTTATTTTTGTCAAGCTTGAGGAGGATAAAATATGCTTGTTCTATAATTTGCCCTTCGGGCAAACCCATCGCTATGTTTTAACGAGCCTAGCGATAGTGAAACTCGTTCTTGTCTGCTATGGACAAGTTTGTCGCTATTAAGTTTTAACGAGTTTAACGACAAAGATAACTTGGTCCTTTTCAATTTTAGAGAGTCTGAAAAGGAACGTAAAGGAAACTCCAAAATTCCTTTTTCGTCATCTAATCCCTTAAGTCCGACAAAATATAAAACAATACAAAAGGGATGAATTTTCGATACTTTTAACGAGCCGAACAAAACAAGCGCTCGATCTTTTTGTGTAATAATCCCTCAGGTCCAAAAAGATTAAAATTTAGAGGAGGGATAGCACTTTCGGTCCCTTTAACGAGCTGGAGAGGCCAATGGCTCGGCAATCTTTTCATATTTTACGAGTCAGTTGAAAAGATCTTAAAGGAGACTTGTCTTTCGAGGAACGAGTGATAAAAATGGGTAGCAGCTGATTCTAGGTAAGGTTTGGAATGTTCCAATCACGGCAGTGTTACAAGGATGGCTAGTGAGATCACTCTTCGCGGCTGTTCCTCAAAAGGGGTAAACAATCAAATAGAGGTGAATGATCGGCCAATGTAGAGTGGAGGCGATGATGAGAACACGACCAAGGCTTTTAAAGGCTGAAGTACTACATTCACGATGGTTATTTACCAGGAAATAGTTCATTTTTTAATGAGCTTAAACGCGGGGGGAAACATTTGCTCATGGCTTATGTTTATTTTTTAGCGAGCTTGAACTATGCGCTAAAACTGCTCGATACAACGGTCACTTCTTGACTTTACCATAAATAGCTTTGTTCTTTCAAATATTGTACTGTATTTTCAATTGCTTCATCAAACTAGTCAGAAATGAACAATATATGTTTGAAAAATGAGTTAGAACACTAATATTTTACTTCGAACTATGTAAAAAGTAATGTAAAAGTGCTTTTACCTCTCATTTTACCATTTCATTTGAACTTTGGTTTGTTGGAGCTTTGGAGGTGCTTTCCCCCTTGATTTTCATCCGCTGATTTCGGGAGATTCTGTGGACGATTCTCGGTGCTGTTTGGACCAGGTAGGAGCTAAACTTGAGCTCTTTCATTTCATGCTTTCCATTTTGCATTCTGAGCTTGATTCCTGGTTTTTCTGAGCCTCTGGGGTTTGAAAAACTCGCCCTGTCTTCAGCGCACGCTTTGTGTATTGAAAGGTGCATTGGATGTTGGCCTGTCTATTGGCCATTTGACATGCAACGCACCCAGAGCACTACTGTAGGTGCGATGGGCGCAAAGAAGGAATTTTATGCACAGTTTTTGATGGAAATTTTGCCTGTTTCTTACCAAAATCAGGATCTAACTCTTCTCTTGTTTGTTTTCAGAGATCTTTGGAGCAAGATGACTATTACATGGCGATAACGTGAGCATGAAGAAGAGGACATGCTTGCTTTACATGATCCGGTTATAGTAAACGCACTGTGGAACTGTGGCTTGCTGAAGTTTTTCCGCATTTCTAGCATGAGACAACAGATCAACTTGCTGCAGTATTTGCTCGATGCTTGGGATCCTACCAACCAGGTGTTCCAGATTAGGGGAAAATCCATCCCCTTGACCGTAGTGGACCTCTATTTCTTGACTGGCTTGTCGAGGCGGGGTGACCCCATCTCTTTATCAGGTTCAGCCCGAGGAGGTGAATCTGTGAGAGATTATGTTCGTCGGTATTGCAGAGAGGGATCTCAGCCGAGTAAGGACGGCAAGATTATCATCCGTGATGTCACTGACAGGTCTCTCAGGACTATTCTGTTCACTTTTGGTAGGATGGCTGGTGGTGCGGCTCTTCATGTAGCCAACCGATCTTATATGCAGTATGCCTTGGAATGTCTCCAACCGAAGGTGTTCAACTGGTGCGACGCAGTACTTCTTGTGATGAAAGAACAGTTGACCAAGGTGAAGAGTGGGAGGTTGAAGAACTTTGGGTATGGTTCTATTTTGACCACCTTTGCCTTGGAAAAGATACCACTGATGCAGCCACAGTATATTGCACTCGATTTACCTTCACCGACTGAACCACGTATGCAGAGATGGGTCGACCATATGTCTAAGCATTTTGGTCAGTCTCAGATTTCCTTTTCTGATACCTTCTTCGGGTGGTTTGATCGTCAGGAGATGGTTTATTCCGAGTATCCATATGTCGGTATGGACTTCCGGGGTGATCCAGATTTAGTACTGCCGGCTGGCGAACAGTGGGGCGCCATTGGTAAATTCTTTGACCATATCCCTGTTTATCGTTTCTCTTCTATAATGTCCTTGTGCTTTATTCTGTCAAGACTTAACCAAACTCATGTGTTCATGCAGATGTTGGTCCTGTTCAGCCAGTAGTACGCCTGAGAGTGCCAGCTGCCGCCCCAGCAGGAGAGGCTGTTGGAAGGGTTATCCTTCGCGACCTTGATGTTAACGGGAAAAGTGTCTATTCAGAACGACCCTATCCCACTAAGGTGTGACAGTTACCTTAGAAACAAACAGAGAAAACTACTTTTGTATTCTTCTTTATGAACTATAAACAAAGAGGAATAGGATGAACCAACCTGTGTCTTGCACTAGTCCTTTGATCCAATCTCTCTCTTCTTTGACAGCTTCCAGCTACCTGCTTCCTTAATTGCCCAGCTTCACCAAGTTCCTGTAAGATCACAGAAGAAGAAAACTACACAAAGACATGGATTTATATTCATAAATAGCTTAGGATCAGATTTAAGCTAAACATACAAATGTAACAATCATCAATGATACACAAGCATGTAGGAGAAACTCAAATAGTTTTATTGATATAACAAGAAGATCCAGGAGGAGTTACAACCGATGATTCCTGATCCAGCATCAACCTCCCAGCAAAGAAGCCCCTCTTCACCTCCAACAAAGCATAAATCACCCAATACTCTGATATCTATCTCAAAACCAACAACAATTCTCTGCAATGTACAAAATTCCAGCCTCTGGACCTCTAGGATGAGGGATCCATATATAGATGTATGCAAGGAGGATGAGTCAGCTCATGAATTGATTAGTAGCTTCTCTCTGTCAGTTCTTGCTTCCACTTGGAGACTGAGAGCCTCTTACTCATCCTTGGTCGAACTCAGTGAGGCAAGTGTCATTGGGGAAGATTCTGGAAGCTTCCATTGTCTTTCCACCTCGCGAAATGTCACTGCCATTTGTCATTTCCCGCTCAACGCACCCTGATAGTGCATTTAGGTGCGTTGCAACGCACCTAGCTAGTGTACTTGGGTGCTATGCAACGCAGCTAGCCAGTGGAGCAGCTGAAATGATCCTGATTTGACTGATTCTGAGCATTTTCTAGTGGAGAACTTCTGGGAGAAGCTGTAATTTGTTGACCTTGTTCCTTTAGGGGTCGGAACAACACTTTTAGGGACTTAGGATCCCTTGGTTTATGGACATTTCATGCTTGGAGCTGCAAGGAACAAAAATGTCTATAACAGTTGCCCCCTAAAGTATGAGGCCGTTTATCGGGTGAAATGCTTTATTAGGAGGATCCGAAGTTCTTTCAATGCTGGGAGGAGACCTGTAATAAGATACAATACAATACATTATCTTCATACTGTTTTCATGATCTAGCTGAGGCAGGCATTCCCATGCTCATCTTTATAAATTCATTTTCATGTACATAGGACAGACAATCGTCTGATGGTAGACTGATGATTCTGATAGAGCCATCATCCTTTTGGTAGGATGATTATCTGTGCTGCAATGTTGTACATTTCAATGTCTTTATTTTCCTGAATATATATCACAGCCCGGATGGATGAAACTAGATCCGGGGTCTTCAATCTCGTCTGATCCTCACTCGAAGTACAAGTCGATCCATGTGAGAAATGTTTTGAAGTCGAACATGGAAAGACATCGCTTGATTACCAGTCAATGATGTAAACTGTTAACAAGTGCGAGAGGAATCACCGATAATGATGATGACCCTCAAGGTACTGCAGTACAATTCACGTGGTGTGAATAAAGGACTTGGCGTCGAACACCACGCAAAATCTTTCGGTCGAAGGTCATTGATGTATACCTGTCGCCGGAAGTGAGAAACTTGCCATTGAGGCATGCAAGCTTCAAAGTACTGAATGGGGTGTTCCTAGATCAACTTCTTGGATAATGAGTTGATGTCGACAAGAAGCGATCCGTCAAAGGAGGGCCTTAATGAATCCCACATCAATGACACGGAACGGAGCAAATGATTTTGATGGAGGTGAAAACAATCTGATGATATACGGTTCAGGATGGCGGTCATGAAAGAATGAAGTATAATGTATGGTAGTGGATGGGACACAGGTGACTTCTCTGGATGACTTCTCTTGAACATGTCGGCGACACTTATGTGATGGATTGGTAGCATTTACACCAAATGTGGATGGTATGGCGTGACCATGGTGATGTGACCGGTGAATGAAACAACCCAACCCGACTCAGACATGGAGTGGAAGTGTCATGTTCAAGAGCGACTTGCTACCAATAAAGATTCTTTGAGTTTTCTTCCCAATTTTTCCCCAGTCATTGCTGACCAGTACCTCTTTATTTTTGTCAAGCTTGAGGAGGATAACATATGCTTGTTCTATAATTTGCCCTTCGGGCAAACCCATCGCTATGTTTTAACGAGCCTAGTGATAGTGAAACTCGTTCTCGTCTAAAGACAAGTTTGTCGCTATTAATATTTTTAACGAGTTTAACGACAAAGATAACTCGGTCCTTTTCATTTTTAGAGAGTCTGAAAAGGTACGTAAAGATAACTCCCAAATTCATTTTTCGTCATCTAATCCCTTAAGTCCGAAAAAGTATAAAACAATACAGAAGGGATGAATTTTCGATAGTTTTAATGAGCCGAACAAAACAAGCGCTTGATCTTTTTGTGCAATAATCCCTCAGGTCTAAAAAGATTAAAATCTAGAGGAGGGATAGCACTTCCTGTCCCTTTAACGAGCTGGAAGGCCAAGGACTCGGCAATCTTTTCATATTTTACGAGTCAGTTGAAAAGAGCTTAAAGAAGACTCGTCTTTTGAGGAACGAGTGATAAAACGGGTAGCAGCTGATTCCAGGTAAGGTTTGGAATTTTCCAATCACGGCAGTGTCACAAGGATGGCTAGTGAAATCACTCTTCGCAGCTGTTCCTCAAAATGGGTAAACAATCAAGTGGAGGTGAATGATCGGCCAATGAAAAAGTGGAGGTGACGGTGCAAACACGACCAAGGCTTTAATGGCTGAAGTACTACATTCACGGTGGTTATTTACCGGGGGGATAGTTCATTTTTTAACGAGCTTAAACGCGAGTGGAAACATTTGCTCGATGCGGGTTTATTTTTTAACGAGCTTGAACCTTGCGGTAACACTGCTCGATGCGGGTTTATTTTTTAACGAGCTTGAACCTTGCGATAACATTGCTCGATGCGGGTTTATTTTTTAACGAGCTTGAACCCTGCAGTAACATTGCTCGTTAAGTTTGCATGGCCCCAGCATAATAACTCAAATCGAGGTGCATGCCCCCCAAGCTTCATTGCATTCAACTCGGTGGTTGGAATGAAGGTTTACCTTTGAGACTTGGAAAGGGGATTTGTTTCATTTTTTAATGAGGTTGACACAGTAAAAGAACTATCCTCATAATCCACCTTGTTTACAGTATTTGATAGAAAATCAAAAACTGAAGGATGATTAAAGTTGCTGGAATAATCTTCGTGGTAAATCGGAAGATGGGAGCAATGGTAGTAATCTTCCCATGGTGCCTCTCCTATCATCATTGATTGAATGATTCCTTCGTCTGTAGAATGTACATGCGACCAAGGATCTGAAGAGGTGCCATATTCCTTAGACCTATCTATCCAAACACTCGATGAGCGTTGATTTGGGTTTGCCCGCCAAGCCAAGAAAATTGATTGCTACAATATTTCTAAAATGGCGATGATCCATGCTGACAAAATGTTTAGGAATCTTCTGAATCCATTAGATATAGAAGATTTCATATTGCAGTTTTCCACTGTGGCCACTTCCGCCAGATTACTCGGAGGCAGTAGGGAAAAAGTACCCATTAAGGCAGGGTCTTTTAGGAGACCTACTCCGATATTTTGAAGCGAATGATTGCTTCCATGGATCATTGGAATGCTTCCCGTAACTTGTGAACTGTTGGGGAGAAATGTTTGTTGGTCGACGATTGTAATTCCTCCTTGAAAGGGAAACGCAATCTTCCTGAAGTAGGTCGACACAACTGCAGCCATGGAATATATCCAGGGCCTTCCCAGTAGGATGTTGTAATCGAGGTTTCCGTCAATTACTTCAACATCAATTTCTACTGTTTTTCCCCCTAGTTCAACTTGCAAGTTACTTAAAATCCCATATGGGGTGTATGATCGTCCATCAAATGCTTTTAACGTCGTTGACAATCTCGACAAGGGTGGCGAGCCTAAATTTTTCCAGCAACTCATCGACATAATACATGTAGATGCCCCCTCATCAATAATTGTTCGATGAACAGTTTTGTTGAGGGATTTCAATTGAATAAGGAAAGCTAGTTGAGCTGGTAACTAAGGGTCATATCCTTTATGATCAAAGGCCACAAGATTGGAATCCATTAGGTCAATCTCACTTATTGCTGATAATAGATCCTGCCTTTGGGACGGGCAATTTTGTAGTACTTCAAGAGTCGACATAGCGGATGGCGATTGGACCAAATCTTCCACTATGTTATAATGATGCGCCGCTCTAGCGCGGGGATTAAATGTCAACTTGTGTACTACTCCCTTCGGCGGTTTTATCGTCAATTCAGGGATGGTGGGTGGTACAACTTCTGTCGAAGTTGTTGTCGAACTACTTGGTTGATCTTTATCCTTGTTGTTCGACAGCTGCGGATTCCCATAATCTTTGTTCCTTATCGAAATCAAAGCATCATTCTGCTGTTTTGAAATCGACAACATCAGCACTTGAGACGGGGAAGCATTTCCACTTTCAACCAGATTCGTTCCTAGGTTTGGAAATGGATCAGTTAACACTGCTGAGGTTTTCGAACTTTTAAAGAATTTCTTAAGCTCAGCTTTGTATGGACACTCTTTCATCCAATGATCCTCATCACATATATGACACCCCGCAGGGGGTTTCCTTTGCCCAGAAGGGTTTGTAGAAGGTTTTTCAGGAGATGACTCATCCTGTTTCTTCTTCTTCCCTTTGCCTTTCTTCTTGCTTCATGGTTGTTTGTTTTCTTTGCCCTTATCTATCGATATGGCATTTACTTCCGAAGCAAGAAGTTCATCTTTTGCATTTTGACCTGAAATCTTACGGGCTTTCTTGGATGTAGCCTTTGTCGATTTCGTGTCTGTTGTGCCAATCACGCCATCGCCGACGTGAGAGTCATTGCTTGATTTAGGAGGAGGAGGAATTGAGAATTCCGGTCTAGGGGCGTCAGGTATTTTGTCGTAGAGCGTGCCGGACTGAGTATAGATCAAGTCCAGATATTGTGCACGAGCGACAACTTGCTCTTCCGTTATGACTCCCCCCTTTGCCACATCTTCCGTGATGGAAGGTAGTAATGACTTGATAAACCATTCAGCTAATAGCTGATCGGGGACGTACGTTTTTACCATCCTACGACGACGTCGCCACTCATGTATATGATCAGATATGTGAGTGGCCGTTGTCTGTTTGAAGTTGGTAAGGAGTTCTGTTCCTATTTCGTACCTTATCGGTAATTGAAAATGGGTTAAAAAGGTTGTGGCTAAGGTATTGAAGTTGTTGAACGAAGCTCTAGGAAATTCAATGTACCATTTTGCTGCTGGACCCGTTAACGTCCTCTGAAAGAGGCGAAGTCTTATCGAATCATCATTTAGGGTGTTTGATGAACACCATAGATGAAATGTCATCACGTGATTCGATGGATCTTCACCTGGATTTCCATTAAATTTAGGAATATCTGATGGAAGTTTATGCGGAATCGCTGGCCACCAAGGGGCGTAAGCAATTGGATCGTTTGTTAACCGGTTTAAATCAGGTAACTCTAAAGTTGCCACGAATGGTAACTGCTGATTCAGATTAGGTGAAGCATACCCAGGGTAAGATGGGATTGCTTAAGCAGTTGGTCTTTGCATGCCAGCATAATGAATTTGATGCTGGTATGACTGATAAGGTTGGTGGACATGACCATTGTAAAATGGTTGATTTTGACCGTTTTGAATGTACGGTTGTCCACTGTTCCCAAAGATTTGTTGCTCAGAACCTTGGTATACTTGTTGGAATTGTGGTTGTTGGTATTGCACCAGCCATGGTTGTGAAGCCATGTGTTGTTGCGCTATACTAACCATTGGACCAAGGTGTGGGGTAATTGTACTCGTCTGGACCTGTGTCGCCCCACTAGTTGGCGATTGTGGTTGAGTCACAGGGTCAAGGGGTTGTTGCATTACAACCTGAGAAATCTAAGGTTGGCATACAACAGGCAGCGTTTGAACTTGTGACACCGTCACAATAGCTGGTGTAGTCGGGATATTCGACATAGGTACACATTGTTGCATTGAATACACAACTCTTGGTTGTTGAGGTAGTATAGGTACCCAACCACTTGAGGTAATTCCAGTGTAACCTGAATGTTGTTGTGAACTCCCGTATGGATATCCTCCCGGAGGGGATAATGAAAGGGCATACTGCCCCCCACACGGTGGTAATCCAGAACTCAAGGGAATTATTTGCCCTTGGGGACCGGACTGCCCAAATTGACCTCCAAATGGATCAATTTGTCGAGACTCAACATAAGAGTTTCCGGATATTATTCCGAATGAAAAAACAGGAACGGACTAGACTGTCGCAATAGCCCCTGAGTGGGCTCCTTCTAGCGGTTGAGAGCTAGTCGGGACAGATGGTATGCCGGTGAACATTGTCGGAGTGACAGCAGGGATTTCTGTTGTCGTTGTGTCAGATGACACAGTCCTAGATGTTGACGGTTGTTCAGACATTTGTAGTCTATCCAAAAGATTACCTAGTGATTCTACAGGAGCTTCCGCTGGTGGTAGACTAACTTCTGATGAAGAAGGATATAGAGTGATCCCGACTCCAAAGTGCGTTGGAGTACTTGTTTGAGGATCTTCTACAATTTCTTCAATTGCAATCAGACCAGCTGGAAAGGGAAGACCGTCAGGTCCGTAAAATATTTCTGGTGCCGAAGAAGGTGTGGAATCGACAGCGACAGATGTTTGAAGAGAAAGACTCTCCGAACCGGTTGTAGATGGAACTGGTTCGGTAGCACAAGTGTTTACTCTCAGACTAGGATCAGTATCACTGTCCCTCTGTGGCTGTTGAACTTCTTCTGTAGAGGCAGGGATTCCAGAAATGTTTGGAGTAACCGGAGTCTCTGATGTCATTGGAACACTTGTTCTAACTTTAATAGGAGATTTGGAACCGGTTAAACGAGTTCGTTTTGTCCATACTGGTTTAGATTCCGGAGACAAAGATGGTTGACTCATAAGCCTCCGCGAACGACGGGGTTTCAATTGACTTTCTTCCACGATTGCCGATTACTCGATCAACTAAAATAAAAAGGGGAAGAATGTTTCCAAATTAAATGAATTTTAGACGCTTTTGACACAACTTGTTTTTTCAGTTTTTAAGAGTCGAGAAAAAACAAAAGATGACTCTAGTCTCCTTCGATTTTTAATGAGCCTGAAGTGACAAGTGCTCAGATGGACCTTTTCCGTTAAGGAGTCTGAAAAGGAACGAAAGGGACTGCTCTTGAGGTCTAGGTAGAGGGAGTACCAAACCAATCGCAAAACTGCAGAATACTTTTTACGGTATGGCAGTCAATCTTCCCGAATGCTGTGTTCGGTGCATTGCGATCAGTAGGGCGCCTGACACGGCTTCCTATGGATAAAAGGTTTTAAGCCTATAGGGGTCTCCCAATATATACTCGACGGTACGTGGGAGCACAAGTCCGTACTGGCACTTATCGTCTCAAAGTGGAGGAATCACCCAACCATCAGTGAGGACAACAGTTACCAGGCTTTACGACGCCAGAATACGTCTCTAGCCTAGACCTCTAAATGTTGTGTGTTAAGTTCCAAAGCATTGTTAGATTCATTGAATTTATTTTAAGTTGATCTTTCTTATGAAGTTTTCCTTTTGGGTTCACCACGAGATGTAGATGTAATTCCTAAAATTAAATCTAAAGATGATAAGCAAACTTTTATCTCTTTTCAGCAATGAAAATCCTAGCTACAAGGAGAAAAGAAAGACACAATCTTTTCACAAAGAGCAAAGAGCACATTGTAAATGCACTTTCCTAAATCAAGCCAAACAGACTGTCAATATGCAAATGCACATGTGCATGTATTTGTTTTTCACTTTCTTAATATTGATGCCTAAAAAGAAAGTTGATGTACAAATCTGAATTTGCTTTCAAGTGACAAACACAAACACGCTTCTTTTCGAAATCAAAAGGTAGAGATGATTACGACACTTTATGATTTTGAAATAAATACTCGTTTCGACACTAGAAAGTCACAAATTCAAACCAAAGGCAAAAGTAAAAGCATAATCGACTGTCAACAGCAAATAAACTTTCTCCTAAGATCAAAATCGACACTTGCGACAGATCTAAATCAAAGGACGACAGTATGACTATTCTACTTTTGCAATGGAAAACTGTAAATGACGCCACAAACACACAAAAACATCTACAGTATTTTTGTACAAAGGAGGCTAAATTATGGCAAGGAAACGGGGTTTTTGAACAGACACATACACTGATCACAGGCTGCAAAAATCAGAGATACAACTGAAAAAAATGAAGCAAAGAACCTCAGCTGCATAGGGCTAGGCTGATCAGCACACCTGTTACACAGAGAAACTGCATTGCAGTGCAGGTAGCCCTCTCGGGAAGTGCGTTGAAATGCAGAACCTCTTCATAGAGCCTGCGCTGGGGCAGAAATGAGAATTCTATCCAGGTTCTGGGTCACGGTTTGCAGTTTAATCTATGGCTTTTGGCCGAGTAAAAGCAATCAGTAATGCACAATCAGAGGGTAGATTTAAAGAAGGTCTAAGAGCTATCACAAAGGGAAATCAGATCATTTTTGAATCAGTTGTTCAGATCATAAACAGATCCAGTGAATGGATTGAAGCAGCAGATGTCTACTTTGCATTTGTTAATGGCAAATGCAGTTCGATTGCTACTTCTAAGTTTATGAAATAAACAGCAAGAGAAACACAAACAAACTAATTAGACACGATCCCCAGTGGAGTCGCCATTTTGTTAACGGGAAAAGTGTCTATTCAGAACGACCCTATCCCACTAAGGTGTGATAGTTACCTTAGAAACAAACAGAGAAAACTACTTTTGTATTCTTCTTTATGAACTATAAACAAAGAGGAATAGGATGAACCAACCTGTGTCTTGCGCTAGTCCTTTCATCCAATCTCTCTCTTCTTTGACAGCTTCCAGCTACCTGCTTCCTTACTTGCCTAGCTTCACCAAGTTCCTGTAAGATCACAGAAGAAGAAAACTACACAAAGACATGGATTTATATTCATAAATAGCTTAGGATCAGATTTAAGTTAAACATACAAATGTAACAAGCATCAATGATACACAAGCATGTAGGAGAAACTCAAATAGTTTTATTGATATAACAAGAAGATCCAGGAGGAGTTACAACTGATGATTCCTGATCCAGCATCAACCTCCCAGCAAAGAAGCCCCTCTTCACCTCCAACAAAGCATAAATCACCCAATACTCTAATATCTATCTCAAAACCAACAGCAATTCTCTGCAATGTACAAAATTCCAGCCTCTGGATCTCTGGGATGAGGGATCCATATATAGATGTATGCAAGGAGGATGAGTCAGCTCATGAATTGATTAGTGGCTTCTCTCTGTCAGTTCTTGCTTCCACTTGGAGACTGAGAGCCTCTTACTCATCCTTGGTCGAACTCAGTGAGGCAAGTGTCATTGTGGAAGATTCTAGAAGCTTCCATTGTCTTTCCACCTCGCGGAATGGCACTGCCATTTGTCATTTCCCGCTCAACGCACCCTGATAGTGCATTTAGGTGCGTTGCAACGCACCTAGCTAGTGTACTTGGGTGCTATGCAACGCAGCTAGCCAGTGGAGCAGCTGAAATGATCCTGATTTGACTGATTCTGAGCATTTTCTGGTGGAGAACTTCTGGGAGAAGCTGTAATTTGTTGACCTTGTTCCTTTAGGGGTCGGAACAACACTTTTAGGGACTTAGGATCCCTTGGTTTATGGACATTTCATGCTTGGAGCTGCATGGCACAAAAATGTCTATAACACTTGATGTGGCCGAGACTCTCACAGCATTACAGGAACAGGTTGAGGGCCTCACTCTCGGTATTCCAGATGTGAGGACTGACGAGCTGCCCTTGAGGTTGCAGTGGCATACTACTGGTGTGCCAAGACGATGGACTCGACTCTTACGCATGATCGCACAGGCTGTGACTTGCTATCACGAGCATCATTAGACTAGGGTGCCCCCTAGCATTTTGAGTTTTTGGTCATTTGACCAATTTTGTCTTGGTTACAGAACATTATGTGTAAACCATAAACAGTTATATATATATTTTTGATTTTCGGAGTTTTATTTTGGTTAAGTTACATGATCCAAATGCAAATATTGATGGTATGCTTCTTTTTATAAATGTTGCAAATGTCTATCTAACACATAATTTTCCAATGAGTCAGTTAATGTGTTTAAGGTTCTGGAAATATGCTGATATTGAATAAAATCAAATTGTCTTTCCAAAATCTTAACCCTTAGGAACATGCGATAAATAGCTGGATTTCGGACAGAGTAGATACCAGTGAGTTGTAGTATGACGAGTTGTGAGTCTAGCCTAACAATCACTCGGCGTATACCATGTGTGATGGCATCAGAGAGAAGTTCTATCAACGCGCTATATTCAGCGATGTTATTCGTTGATCGACCAATACATACCCCTCTGAAACTTACTAACTCGTCGCTTGGATCAAAAATGGCCCAGGCCGCGGAAGATAGGTTCTGCGAACCACGACTCGCTCCGTCAACATATCCAACACATGACTCCAATAGGTTTGACATCTGCAATAAATGTAAAAAGTGGATTACTTGACCAAAACAAACACTTTAGCGAAAACAAAAACATAACAAAAGCATACAGGTTACTATGCTGAATCACGCATAGTAACGCTTGAGGTACAACCCGTTACGAGGTTGTGCCAGTGGAATTCCGTCATAATCCATTAACTCGTAGGCTCCTTTTGCTAACACTCGCTTAACAATATAGGGGCCCATCCATAAAGACTTAAATTTACCTGCTCCCAATTTATCGAATTCTTGGTCATAAAGCAAGACCAAGTCACCTTCTGAGAAGACACAGGGTTTGACATTCTTGTCGAACTGCGCTTTGACTCGTTTCTTATGGGCTTCGTTAGCCAAAGCGGCATTACAACGGGTTTCATCCAATTGGATTAGTTCCAAGAAACAAGCCTCCTCTTCTGAAGTTCCGGGGAGAAGGTCAATTGCGAGTTTGAGGGACGAGATTTCACACTAGATTGGTAAGACTGCTTCCAGGCCATATACCAGTTGGAAAGGTGTAAACCCGGTCGCATTCCTTACCGATGTTCGGTAAGCCCACAAGCCTGAGTACAAGATTAGGTGCCAACTTCTTTTGTGAACTCCAATCATCCTTTGCAGCATGCGCTTCAAGACCTTGTTGATTGCTTCAACTTGTCCGTTGGCTTGCGGGTAATATGGAGTAGAGCTGTTGTGAGACAACCCTAGTTTGGCAGCTAATTCGACCATCATGTGATTGCGAAAATGTGATCCATGATCTGTGACTATAGCTTGTGGGATGTCGAATCTGGCGACTACATGATTGAAAAAGTAGAGGGCAGCTGTTTCACCAGTATTATCTAATGTAGGCATCGCCTCGGCCCATTTGGTAAAATAGTTGACTGCGACTATGATATACCCATGCCCCCCGGTCGAGGTGGGGTTACATGTCATGAAATCGATGCCCCATTTGGCGAATGGCCCGACAGCAACTATTGGCTGCAGTGGTGCGGGTGGTCTTCTGGTTTTGCTATCGAAAATTTGACAAGCATGGCAACTTCTGACTGCAGTTATGCAATCTTTGAACATTGTTGGCCAGAAGTATCCTGCTCGTAAAAATTTTTGTGTTGTAGCATAACCGAATTGATGCCCCCCACACGCACCTGAATGGAAATCATTCAGGACTTTTTCGGCCTCCTCATGGGTGAGGCACCTTCTCAAAACCATATCGATACCACGACGGTAAAATGTATCACCGATGATCATGTAGTCTTTTGCTTGGTATCGAATACGTTTTTGTTCGGAGCGAGAGGTATTTGGCCTATATTTTTGGGTTTGGAGATAAATGATTATATCCCCATACCACTGATTGCTTGAAGATATCAGAAACAAATTTTTGTCCACGATCATTTCTTCGGATGTTTCATCGTTGGACGACGATGGGAGATCGCATAATAATTCCGCGAAAACCAAAGCTTTCTTTGACTTGGATTTTACAAATTCCAGGTCAAACTCTTGTAGAATTGCTATCCATTTTGAATATTTGCCCCCCAGCAACTGTCGCAACAATATAAAAGTCATGGGGTTGCAATCTGACAGAATGGTAGTTTTTCGAAAGAGAACGTAGTGTCAAAATCTCTGTATCGCTTGAACAACTGCAAGCGCTAGCTTTTCAACATAAGAATATTTTCTTTATGTATCATTTAAGTTCTTACTTAAATAATATATAGGATGTTCAATTCCGTTGTCTTCTTGAACTAAAACCATTGCGATGGTTGTATCCGCTGCAGCCAGATACAGGTTAAAGTCTTTTTGATAATCAAGAGCATACATTAATGATGCTTTCATTAGGGATTCTTTTAAAGCATCAAAGGAAGCTTGCGCAACCTGATCCCAGACAAAGGGTACTTCCTTTTTCAAAAGACGTGTATAACCTTTAGCAAGTTCGGCATAATTTGGAATGAATCTCCTCAGAAAGTTTGCTTTCCCTTGGAGTTTCTGAATCTGAAGCAAATTTGAAGGTGGAGGCAAATTTATGATTGCCTGAACCTTACATGGGTCGAGACGAATCTCGTCTTTTGAGACTACAAAGCCAAGTAAACGACCAAAACTAACACAAAATACACATTTGTGTGGATTGAGTCGTATTTTGTAGTGTTGGCAATGTAGAAATATCGTTCTTAAATGTTGCGGATGATCAGTCCATTTTCGCGAATGAGCCGGAAGGTCATCGAGGTATGGTTGAATGATGTTTTTGATGTCGTGGAAGGCATAATTCATTGCCCTCTGAAAAGTTGCCCTTGCGTTCTTTAAACCAAAGGGTAATTTTTGATATGCGAACGTGCCCCACGGATAGATAAATGCAGTCTTTGACTGGTCCTGTGGGCGAATATTTATTTGATTATACCCGAAGAATCCATCCATGAATGAAAAGATTTCACATCCGGCGCATTCATCAATTATCTGGTCGATGAAGGGTGTAGGGTAGTTGTCTTTTGGAAAAGCTTGATTTACATCCCTATAATCGACGCACACTCTAATTGTTCCTTGTTTTTTCATAACAGGGACAATATTCGATACCCAATCGGTTAGAGGAACCAGGTAAATGAAACCAGCATGGAGAAGTTTTTCAACTTCTGCCTTAATGGCAGCAGCTTTCTTGGGGTGCACCTACCGTAGCCGTTGTCGTACTAGTTTGACATCTGGATACATCTTGATTTCATGTTCAACGATACTCGAGTCAATGCCTGGCATTTCACTATATGACCAAGCAAAGACATCTCTGAATTCGCGAAAAAGAGCGTTATATATTTCCAGTTCTGAAGGAGAACAACATTTGCCAACATAAATATTCTCTACAACATCTGTTTTGGTCGAGATATTTATGGCGATAGTCTCTTCAATGTTGGACAATTTTCGCTCGGAATCCACCGTGTTTACAGTGTTTGATAGGAAATCAAAAAATGAAGGATGATAAAGGTCATCAGAAGTATTTTCTTCACAATCCGGAAGAAGGGAATGATGGTGGTAATCATCCCATGGTGCCCTTTCAATTACCATTGATTGAACAATCCCTTCGTCGGTGACATGCACTCGCAACCAAGAATCTGAAGGGGTACCATATTCCTTAGACCTATCTATCCAAACGCTTGATGAGCGTTGATTTGGGTTTGCCTCCCATGCTAGGAACATTGATTGCTACAATATTTCTATTGTGCTTGGAGGCAAAACCTGCGTATGATCCATGTCGATATCGTTTTCTGAGATCTTTTTAGAAGATATCATATTGCAGATTCCTACTGACGCTACTTCCGCCAAATTGATTGGAGGTGGAAGGGCGAAAGTTCCCATTAATATAGGATCTTTTAGTAGGCCTACTCCGATATTTTGAAACGAATGGGGGCTTCCATGGATCATTGGAATGCTTCCCGTAACTTGAGAACCATTGGACAGGAAGTTTTGTTGATCGACGATTGTAATCCCTTCTTGAAAGGGAAATGCAATCTTTCTAAAATAGGTCGACACAACAGCAGCCATGGCATATATCCATGGTCTTCCCAGTAGGATGTTGTAATCGAGATTTCCGTCGATTACCTCAACATCTATTTCTATTGTTTTCCCTCCTAGTTCAACCTTCAAGTTACTTAAAATACCATATGGGGTATATGTTCGTCCGTCAAATGCTTTTAATGTCGTCGAAGATCGCGACAAGGTTGGAGATCCTAAAGTTTTCCAGCAACCCATTGACATAATACATGTAGATGCCCCCTCATCAATAATTGTTCGATGAACAGTTTTGTTGAGGGCTTTCACTTGAACGAGGAAAGCTAGTTGAGCTGGTAACTGACGATCGTATCCTTTATGATCGAAGGATACAAGATTGGAATCCTTTGGGTCTATCCCACCAATGGCTGATAATAAAGCCTACTTTTGGGATGGGCAATTTTGTAGTACCTCAAGAGTCAACAGAGTGGATGGCGATTGGGCCAAATCTTCCACTATATTATAATGTTGTGTCGCTCTAGCGCGGGGATTAAACATCGACTTGTGTACTACTCCCTTTGGCAGTTTTATTGTCAACTCGGGAATGATGGGTGGTGCAACTTCTGTCAAATTTGTTGTCGAACTACTAGGTTGATTTTTATCCTTGTTGTTCGACAGCTGTGGATTCCCATAATCTTTGTTTCTTGTCGATATCAAAGCATCATTTTGTTGTTTGGAAACTGACAACATTAGCACTTGAGACGGGGAAGCATTTCCACTGTCAACCAGATTTGTCCCTGGATTTGGAAACGGATCAGTTAATACTGCCGAGGTTTTTGAATTCTTGAAGAATTTTTTAAGCTCAGCTCTATGTGGACAATCTGCGGTCCAATGATCCTCATCGCATATAAAGCATGGATTTTTTGGTTTCCTATTTCCAGGAGGGTTTGCAGAAGATTTTTCAGGTGATGATTCTTCTTATTTCTTCTTCTTCCCTTTGCCTTTCTTCTTGCCCCCTGGTTGCTTGGTTTCTTTGCCTTTATCTGTCGATACGACATTTACTTCCGAGGCAAGAAGTTCCTCATTTGCATTTTGACCGGAAATCTTACAGGCCTTTTTAGATGTAGCCTTTGTCGATTTCGTGTTTGTTGCGCCAATCACGCCATCGTCGGCATGAGAGTCATTGTTTGATTTAGGAGGAGGAGGAAATGAGAATTCCAGTCTAGGAGCGTCAGGTATTTTATCGTAGAGCGTGCCGGACTGAGTGTAAATCAAGTCCAAATATTGCGCACGAGTGATAACCTGCTCTTCGGTGACGACCCCCCCTTTTGCCACATCTTCCGTGATGGAAGGCAGTAATGACTTGATAAACCATTCAGCTAAGAGCTGATCGGGAACATACGTTTTCACCATTCTACGACGACGTCGCCACTCATGTATATGATCAGATATGTGAGTGGTTGTTGTTTGTTTGAAGTTGGTAAGAAGTTTTGTTCCCATTTTGTACCTTATCGGTAACTGAAAATGGGTTAAAAAGGTTGTGGCTAGGGTACTGAAGTTGTCGAATGAAGCTCTAGGCAATTTGATATACCATTTTGTTGTCGGACCAGTTAACGTCCTCTGAAAGAGGCGAAGCCTAATCAAATCATCGTTTAGGGTGTTTGATGAACACCACAGATGAAAGGTCATCACATGATTCAACGGATCTTCACCTGGATTTCCATTAAATTTAGGAATAGCTGATGGAAGTTTATGTGGAATCGCTAGCCACCATGGGGCATAAGCGATTGGATTGTTTGTTAACCGATTTAAATCAGGTAACTCTAAAGTTTCCACGAAGGGTAACTGTTGATTTAGGTTAGGTGAAGCGTAACTAGGATAAGATGGGATTGCCTGAGCAGTTGGTCTTTACATACCAGCATAATGCATTTGATGTTGGTAACTTTGGTAAGGTTGGTGGGCATGACCATTGTAAAATGGTTGATTTTGACCGTTTTGAATATACGGCTGCCCACTATTTGCAAAGATTTGTTGCTCAGAACCTTGGTATACTTGTTGGAACTGCGGTTGTTGGTATTGCACTAGCCATGGTTGTGAATCCATGTGTTGTTTCCCGATACTAACTGTTTGACCAAGATGACAGATAATTGTACCCGTTTGAACCTGTGTCATTCCACCAGTCGGCGATTGTGGTTGAGTCGCAGGGTCAAGGGGCTGTTGCATTACAACCTGAGAAACTTGAGGTTGGCATACAACAGGCAGTGCTTGAACTTGCGACACCGTCACAATAGCTGGCGTAGTTGGTATACTTGACATAGGTAAGCATTGTTGCATCGAATATACAACTCTTGGTTGTTGAGGTAGCATCGGTACCCAACTGCTTGAAGTAATTCCAGCATAACCTGAATTTTGTTGTGAACTCCCGTATGGCTGTCCTCCCGAAGGGGATAATGAAAGGGCATACTGCCCCCCATACGGTGGTAATCTGGTACTTAAGGGAATGGTTTTCCCTTGAGGGTCGGACTGCCCAAATTGACCTCCAAATGGATCAATTTGTTGAGACTCAACATAAGAGTTTCCGAATATTATTCTGGATGAACAAACAAGAACAGACCATACCGTCGAAATGGCCCCTGAGTGGGCTCCTTCTAGCGATTGAGATCTAGTTGGGACAGATGGTATACTGGCGAACATTGTTGGAGTGATAGTAGGGAGTTCTGCCGTCGCTGTGTCAGACGACACAGTCCTAGATGTTGACAGTTGTTCAGACATTTCTAGTCTATCCAAAAGATTACCTAGTGATTCTATAGGAGCTTCCGCTAGTGGTAGAATAACTTCTGATGAAGAAGGATACAGAGTGATCCCGACTCCAAATTGCGATGGAGTACTAGATGGAGGATCTTCCACAATCTCTTCTATAACAATCAGATCAGGTGGAAGGGGTAGACCGTCAGGTCCGTAGAATATTTCTGGTGCCGAAGAAGGTATGGAATCGGCAGCGACAGATATTTGAGAAGAAACACTCTCCGAACCGGTTGTAGATGGAACTGGTTCAGTGATACAAGTGCTTACCCTCAGACTAGGATCAGTACCACTGTCCTTCCATGGCTGCTGAACTTCTTCCGTAAAGTTAGGGATACAAGAAACGTTTGGAGTAACCAGAGTCTCTGATGTTGTTGGAACACTTGTTCTAACTTTAACGGGAGATTTGGAACCAGTTAAACGAGTTCGCTTTGTCCGTACTAGCTTCAATTCCGGAGACAAAGATGGTTGACTCGTAAGCCTCCGCGAACGACGGGGTTTCAATTGACTTTCTTCCATGATTGCGGATTACTCGATCAAATAAAAATAAAGGGGAAGTATGTTTCCGAATTAGATGAATTTTAGACGCTTTGAAACAACTTGTTTTTTCGATTTTTAAGAGTCGAGAAAAAACAAAAGATGACTCTAGTCGCCTTCGATTTTTAATGAGCCTGAAGTGACAAGTGCTCAGATGGACCTTTTCCGTTAAGGAGTCTGAAAAGGAACGAAAGGGACTGCTCTGGAAATCTAGGTAGAGGGATTACCAAACCAATCGCAAAACTACAGAATACTTTTTACGGTACGGCAGTCAATCTTCCCGAATGCTGTGTTCAGTGCATTGCGATCAATAGGGCGGCAGACACGGCTTCCTATGGATAAAGGATTAAGCCTATTGTGGTCTCCCAAAATATACTCGACGGTACGTGGGAGCACAAGTCCGTACTAGCACTTATCGTCTCAAAGTGGAGGAATCACCCAACCATCAGTGAGAACAACAGTTACCAGGCTTTACGACGCCGGAATACGTCTCTAGCCTAGACTTCTAAATGTTGTGTGTTAGGTTCCAAAGCGTTGTTAGATTCATTGAATTTATTTTATAGTTGATCTTGTTTATGAAGTTTTCCTTTCAGGTTCACCGCGAGATGTAGATGTGTAATTCCTAAAATGCAATCTAAGATGATAAATAGTCTTTTATCTTCTTTGTGCAATGAAAATCCTAGCTACTAAGGAAAGAGAGACAGTATTCTTTCACAAAGAGCAAAGAGCACACTCTAAATGCACTGTCCTAAATCAAACCAATCAAACAGTCTAAATGCAAATGCACATGCATGTATTTTTTTTCGACTTTCTTAGTATGTAAATGGTAAAAAGAAAGTTGATGCACAAATCTGAATTACTTTTCAAGCGACAGTTATCAACAAGTTTCTTTTCGAAATAAAAAATGGAGGCAATCACAACACCTTACGATTTGGAAATGAATACTTGTTTTCGACACTAGAAAAATTACAAATTCAGACCAAATACAATAGTAATAGGATAATCGACTATCTACAGCAATCAAACTCTTTCCTATGCCTGAAAACAACACTTGCGACGCTTTCAAATCAAAGGACAACAGTATGATTACGTTACTTTTGCAAAGGAGAACTGAAAATGACCCAACAAACACACAAAAACATTTACAGTTCTTTTGTACAAAGGAGGCGGAATAACAGCAAAGAAAAGGGGTTTCAAACAGAGATATACTGATCACAGGCAGCAAAATTCATGAATAGAACTGGAAAGAATGAACTACAGAAACCAAAACTGAACAATGCCTAGTCTGATCAGCACACCTGTAACACAGGGAATTTGAAATGCAGTACACCTACTACACTCGAGAAGTGCGTTGAATTTCAGATTCACAAAACAGTACCTGCGTTGGGCCAGAGACGAGACTTTGCTTGGGTTCCGGGTCACAGTTTGTAGTTCAGTTCATGGGTTTTGGCCGAGCAAACAGTAATCAGTAATGCAACAATCAAGGGTAGATCTAAGGAGGATCTAAGAGCTATCACAAAGGGCAATCAGAGAGTTTGTAAATCAGTTGTTTAATTTATAAACAAATCCTGGAGATTGACTGAAGCGGCATTTATCTACTTTGCATTTGCATAGCAAATGCAGTTCGAAAGCTACCTGGCTCGACTTCAGGCTCCGTCTGTAAGTTTATAAAATAGACAACAAGGAAGATAAACAAACAAACTAATTCGTCCCCAGTGGAGTCGCCATTTTGTTATAGGGAAAAGTGTCTACACAGAACTGCTTATCCCACTAAGGTGTGATAGCTACCTTAGAAACAAACAAAGTAAAGCTACTTTCGTTTTTCCTTTATGAAGTATAGATGAGAGAAGAACAAAGAAGACCAACCTCTGTCTTGCGCTAATCTCTTGGTTCGATTCCTCTCTCTCTTGATAGTATTTCGCTACTTGTTCCCTTGCACACCCAGCTTCATAGAGTACCTGTAAGATCACAGTAGCATAGCACTATACAAGAACATGGATCTATAATCATAAACAATCTAGGATCAGATGTAGATTGACCATACAAATGCAGCAAACATAAATGACACAAGAGTATGGAGGAAAACTTGAATAGTTTTTATTGATAAACAAGAAAGAGCCAAGGGAGTTACAACCAGTTGTTCTGACCCAGCATCATCCTCTCAGCAAGGAAGCCCCTCTTCACCTCATACAAAGCTTATATCACCCAACAATCTGATGTTGTCTCAAGAAACCAACATCAATTCCTTACAATATGCAAAATTCCCGCCTCCGGATCTCTAAGATGAGGGATCCATATATAGATATCTGTAAGGGAGATGAGTCAGCTTGTGATTTGATTAGTGTCTTCCCTCTGATAGTTCTTGCTTCCACATGGAGATTGATGATCTCTTACTCATCCTTGGTCGAATTCAGAGAGGCAAGTGTCACAGGAGAAGTTTCTGGAAGTTTCCATGCCTCTCCACCTCATGGAATGACACTGCCATTTGTCACTTCTCGCCCATCGCACCCCATAGAATGGCTTTTTGAAATGCAACGCACCCACACAGTATATTTAGGTGAGATGCAACGCACTTTGCCTATGGAGCAGCTGAAATGATCCTGTTTTGACCAATTCTAAGTAGTTTTTCATGGAGAACTTCTGGGAGAAGCTGTAATCAGTTGACCTTGTTCCTTTAGGGGTTAGAACAACACTTTTAGGGACTTAGGAGCCCTTGTTTTATGGACATTTCATGCTTGGGGTTGTAGTGCCCAAAAATGTCTATAACACACCAGGTGCCCATTGAACCCTCCGATGTGTGGAATATTTTTATTGATCGGAGAATCCACAGTTTCGACATCTTTATACCAACGTTTCAAATCCCAAGTGGGATCCATCATCAGGGTTGAAGAATGATGATACAAGAAGAGCAGAAAACTTTTAATAAATACTAATGAGGAGGAGTAATAATAGAGAACATAGAGTCGGCTTGGGAATTTTTAATTTTATTTTATATATATTACCTTCAAATCCAAGGAGGGCCTTTTCGAATGGTTGGTCATGTCTTTCAGGTTGATGAATGCTCTTGCAATCTTCATGAGATTGATGGATGACATCTTGTGATGCTTCACCAATGCATTCATGGTGGTGTATTTAGATGATATCTTTATCTTCAGCCAGAGTTGGGAATAACACCTCCACCATATTCGACAGGTCCTCCAAACCCTGTGACAACAAATGTTGTGTACCAATTTGGAGAACTGCACTTTTTGCATGACCCAGGTTCAATATCTGGGGTACATCATTGATGAGTAAGGTGTGCATCTGGACCCCGCCAAGATACAAGTCATTCAAGATTGTCCAGCCCCAACCACTCTAACAGAGCTCCACATATTTCCAAGTCTTGTCAATTTCTACCACAGGTTCATGTTGGGGTTCTATCATATCACTTGACCTTTAAGTCAAGTCACCAAGGGTGGAGAAAACACAAAGTTCTTTTGGTTTGAAACCCAACAGAATTTGTTTGTCGAGTTGAAGCATCACATGTGCTCTACACTAGTGCTCACATTACCAGACCTATAACAACCATTTGAGATTGAGACAGATGCCTCCGACTATTCTATTGGTGTAATTATTACTCAGTAGGAGCATCAAGTGGCTTACCACAGTGAGACACTTTCAGACACAGTGTGAAAGTATCCCACCTATGACAAAGAAATGCATTCCATTGTGCAGGCATGTCGACAATGGAAGGATTACATTTTGGGGAAGGAAACGGTCATCCACACAGACCACCGACCCCTGCAGTTCATACAGACACAAGGGAAGTTGTAGAACGATCGCCATCAGAAATAGTCCACATACCTACAATAATTCCATTTGAACATTAAGTACAAGGGAAACACCAATAATGTTGCATACTCTCTCATCCAACCACTATTCATGGCATTGATCATTGTGCTCGACTCCTGTGGGCATGAAACTTTGAGGTGGCCACATCTTTACCAAAGTGACCCAGAATTCAATAGCACATACCAGGCACTCCTAGAAAGTAAGCAAGTTCCAAATTTTCACCTCCAGGATGCACTGTTATGCCACCTAGTACACATTTTTGTTCCTTCAAGCGAGCATGCCAAGATTATTTGGGAGGTGCACTACAGTCAGGTCACTTGACATTTCAGAGTAGAGAAAATAGTGGTAGTACTGCAAAAGTATTTTTATTGGTCGAACCTTCATCAGGATGTTGGGAAGTACATTCGATCATGCATTGCCTGCGCCATTGCCAAACCAACCATCAAGAAGCGAGGGCTATATACTCCTTTGCGTACTCCTAGTCAAGCTTTGGAATCCATCTCCATGGATTACATGTTGAACCTTCCTTCTACTAAGCACGACAACGATTGCATTTTCGTGGTCATTAATAGATTCTCTAATATAGCTATTATGGCAGCGTGCAATAAGAGTATCACAACAGAGGCCACTGTTAAGCTCTTGTTTGAGTGAGTGTGGGTGCACTTTAAGATCCCACAGTTCATTGTCTCAGATCAGGACAACAAATTCCTAAGTGCATTTTGGTCAAGTCTTCGGTCGATGTTGGATACCAAACTCACGAAGTCCATGGCTTTCCACCCCCAAACTGATGGCCAAAAAGAGGTCGCCAACAGGATGATAGTACACATTCTACGCATGCACAACTTGAAGCATCCATGCACATGGGATGAAAGGCTCCCCTATGTCCAACACAACTACAAGAGATCTCTCCATAGCTCAACAGGCCACAACACCTTTCAGGTAGGGCTGGGATTTCAGCCATTATGTCCCATTGATGTGGCCATACCATTTGTAGCCACTTAGGCATATTCGGCTTGTATCCTTTCCGAAGCTAACAGGGCTAACATCTTCATTGAGCGCATTAAACACATCCACCAACAGGTCCATGATATATTATATAGAGCCAATGCTAAGTGCAAGCAGCGCCATGTTCAGCATTGGGTATCGCAAAAGTTATAGCTAGGCAACAAAGTTTGGCTACATTTACAGAAGGAATGCTTCGTTGGACCCCACCACAAGCTTTGCTTACTCTAATATGGGTCATACACCATCACCAAGGTTATAGGGGACAATTCCTTCGAGCTGAGCAGTTCACCTTTGCTTGGTCTACACCCAATGTTCAATGTAGTCTGCCTTCGGCCATACTTTCCAACACTGCTTGACACATCTGACATTGTAGAACAACTCACACCAACATAGCTAAACCCAGAGTGCATGGAACAAGCCACAACTAATCAGATCATGGACACACAGATCAAAAACACTCACTAATTGAGGATCCAGTTATATGGAGTTGTCAAAGTAGGCCAACTCCTTCAGCAGGGCAAGTAGTTCACCAGGGACCAAGTTCAACAAAATTTTCCTCACCTCATGGAGGCTATACACATAATGGAGACCATTGCTTCTTAAGGAGGGAGGACTGATCCAGAAGGATATTGGTGGCCACCTTCCTATTCCACCTAGACCTCTAGTCAGTTTCATAGGTTTCCTTATTTATTTCAGCATTTACTATTTTTAGCAGTTTTTCAAGTCCTGAATTTCCGAAGTAGTTTTGACACCCTAAACAACATTTTTTTGAGGTCTGCAGTGGGCCCATAATCATGCCACAAATATTGTAGTACTCGGAGAGATATTTCCAACAATGTATTGTAGTCAAATAGAGATAATATGACCAAGTTATGACCCCGGGAAGTTGGCTGCCCCACTAACTCCAACAGGTCCCACAAAATCTTGGTGTTCCATCTCATGGGGTTAGGGTATTGGTTGTTTAAGGTTTCCCTTGTTGTTCAATAACAAATAGGCCCTTGAGCCTCATTGTAACACATTTTGGAGGCATGTAGATGCCACATCTCTTCTCAGAGATAAGCTACCATCACCTAAGCTAGTTTTATTTCCATTATGTTTGTAAGCACATTTCAATATTTGTTATTAATGAAATGAAGTGTTATTTCTGTTACATCTTTGTGTTTATGGTTATACTTGTAATTTGTTGTGTTCTTGTTTAAGTTCGGATCATCAAGTTTTTGATGAAGTTATGATGCTAAAAAGACCCTACAAATAGCATGGTTGTGTAGAGCTCCTTTATACCTTTCCAACACTATATCCTACTCAAACAAACTCCTCCCAGATGAGAATTTAGGGCATGTTGAAAATCAGAATTAGATTGGGTCAATTTGCAAGGGAAACTTATAGGGAAAGACCCAAATTATTAAAGGGTTAAACAATGGGAAAGTTCGTAGCAGATCCACCGTAGATAGATCAAATCAATAGTCATGATCACACAAAATGAACATTTTTAAATGACATTAAAAGGCATGCAAGTTTTGGATAGATCAACAATGTGTCCAACACATCAATCATCAGATAAAGTAGAACTAGCATGATGTCTAACGAATCGACCAAAATAACCGAATGTCAACATGTTGATGTGGCGCCACCAAGGGCTGCCATGTGGTAGTGACAAATGACCACTTTCGATTAGTGAAAGGGCCAAAATCAAGCGACATGTGGTACCCCTCACAGGTTTCCACATGGTCTGATGACATCATGATGATGTCATTACGTAATCGACCAATGACCCTAGGACCAAGTCACCTTGCGTGGTCACGTTAAAAATAATAAAAAAGGGGGGCCAAGTTTCAATGTATTTGGGTTTTTCCCTTTGTCACAAATGTCAGCTCCAAAATGGTCACATGGGTATCGTTTTTATAGTCTCTGGATATGTAGGGCAAATGGGTTGGCCCCTAGTCCATCCTCATGCTCCATAGGACCACCGATCAATTATAAATACATATGATGCATTTGGTCTCAAACCAACGAAACAAACCGACAAATTTTGAAAATATATTAATCATTGGCTGAGCTCAGAGAGAACTACAGTTATGTTGTAATGTTTTGGTTCGAATGTAAACACAGTTATTGATCAAACGAGAACTCTAGCCAAGAAACCCCAAAAAAACATGAAAAAATATCCAACGAAAGTTGTTGATGTTGGAATAACGTTGTTTTTTTTTCTTTTTAAATCTGGAGTAAATTTTCAACATTTTAAAAACATGACAGTAAAAGTTAATAAAAGCCAAAACGAATTGTGCAAAAAACACCATATATATATATATATATATATTTTATTTTATTTTTTTTTTTTTTTTTTTTTTTTTTTTTTTCCACTGGAAAAATCCGTAATATTTCATTAAATATGAAAGATTACATATGTAGATGCTGTTAAAAGCATATGCCTTGATTCACTGTTTGTCTGTACATTTACAAAAAAATAGCTTATCTATATCTGTTTGCTTTTCTGTTTACAGTTCTCTGTATGCTGTGCAAAATTTGATGCAATTTTTGCATCCTTCAGTCTATACAAAAGTTATACATAGTATGCTGTCATTTCTAATAGCTGCTATCAAAAATAAATCTGCAATATTTTTATGTCGCCTATAGACCCGCTGTAGGATAAGTCGGGTCTATATATGGGCGGTGATAAAATTTCGCTCCTGCTGATCCAAAAACTCAGTGATCTCCCATAATCCATTCTCCATCAACGCAGCCTCCTTGGAAAGTTTATCAGCATCCTGGTTATGTTCCCTGTAGATATGAGATACATGGATTTGGTTAAAATCTTCTTTGAACTGAAACACTTCATCAAGTATGACATTTAGTGTGTGCGAGTGACATGTAGATATTCTATTGATCCAATTTGTGACAATCTGAGAATCTCCAAATATGTTTATGCTGGTGCAATGATGACTTAAAGCAAAATGAAGCAGATGTCGAAGGGAAATGAGCTCAGCATAATTATTTGTTCTGGCACCCAGGCCCGCTTTGATGTGGTAGTAATGGTTCACGGATTTGTGAAGTATGATGCCCCCTCCGCAACTTTGTGCATTTGCTGCACCATCGAAGTATGCCCAAGGGGTATCTAGATCGATATTTGGTGGAGGATTGAGTCTGCGTTGTTTTGGGGGAGGCGGATCCGGAAGTTCATTGTATGCAGTGACAATGCCAGCTTCTATGAGAGGCCAGTGTGCCTCCCTATCTTCGAAGGTCAATCTGTTCCTGGTCCTCCAGATGGACCATATATATATATATATATATCTATATATATATATATATATATATATATATTTGCAGGGTAAATTTTCAACATTTTTTAATAATGACGTTAAAATAAAATATCATGACTCTGAAAAACTTTAAAATTCCAACAAATTTTAGACATGAAATAAATGATAAAAATTCACTTCTCTGAAAAGCCTTAAAATTGCAATGATTTTCATCCATAGCATTAAAGATAAAATATCATGTCTCTGAAAAAACCTTAAAATTCCAACAGTTTTCAGCCATGGTGTTAAAGAAAAATACTTATAATTGTTTTCAACCATAGCATTAAAGATAAAATATCATGACTTAGAAAAACCTTAAAATTTTAACAATTTTTCAAACATGGAATTAAAACCAAAAATCATGACTACAAAGACCCTTAAGTTTTCAACATACTTCAACCATGACATTATGGAAAAAATTTATAACTAAAATATCTTAAAAAATAAACACCTGAATGAACGAGTCATTATGTGAAGAGATTTCTTTTTTAAATGCTAAAAGTATAGTGATTTTAGAATCTTAGCCTAATACAACTTAACACATTGCAACAAAAATTTAAAAATCAACCATCAAATTGGCACGCATTTTAGACAAACTCAAACAATTGTAATGAAAACTAAAAGACCAACCATTAAATTGACACATGGTGGGGGTGGACTCTATCCATTATAACGAAAACTTTAAAATAAACTATAAAAATGACACATAATGGGATCAGGTTGCTAGTTGATGGTCAAAACATACCATGCAGAAAAAGATAACAAATAAATAAAAATGCAAAAACAAAGAAAAATTAAAACATTGAAAAAAATAAAAACTAAAACAAAAATGAAAAAAATGCAATTTAGGAGATACCGCTTGATTATCGACCATCTCGTCATTGTAGAGGAATGTCGCAATAGTAAAGCTAATCTATTTTGTTGCTTTGTGGACTTTAGAAAAGCCTTTGACACTGTTCCCCAGGATAGCCTTTGGAAAAGGCTTGATGAGATCATGATTCCTCTTGAGTTGAAGATTGTTGTGATTCGCCTCTACGAGATAGTTGTTGCCAAGATTAAAACCACCAAAGGGTGGTCTAAAGATATTAAATGCAATATCGGGGTTAAGCAAGGGTGTCCCCTTTCCCCTACCCTTTTTGGTATTTACATCGATAAGTTAGAGGAGTGTTTAGAAATCACGGGGTGCAAAGGAACTGAGCTCACTGGTATTATCATCACTCTTCTCCTCTACGCTGATGATATCGTTCTTCTTGCTAGAATCCATGAGGACCTAGACAAGCAGCTTAAGACTCTTCATGACTATTGCTCCAAGATGGGTATGACAGTTAATACCGACAAGACTAAAGTCATGATAATTAAATCCAAAAAGACCACCCATGGAAATTTTGTCTATGATGACAATTGCTTGGAACATGTCTCTTCTTATAAATATTTGGGTATTGACATCCCTTATCAGCTTAACTGGAACTACAACATTGAGAAAATGATTATTGGAGGCTGGAAAGCTTATTATGCACTTGAAAACAATTGTAAGGTTGCCAATCTTTGTATTTGGAGTAAAAAAAGGTTCCTCTTTGAGACCCTCATCACCCCTATTGTCCTGTATGGTTGTGAAGTCTGGGGTTGCAGTATATCTAGAGAGTCTTGGAGAAAGATTGAGATGATCCAAAAGCAATTCATAACCTACAACCTCAAGATCAAGGGAAATACCCCCTATCCTATCCTCCTGATCGAAGTTGGCCTCTCCCCTATTGAAAACAAGGCTATGTTTAAATATCTAATGTATAAGAAGAAGCTTTACAACATGGAATCCAAGAGGCTTCCTAAAATTTCTTCTAACTTTAGTCAAAACCCCCATCTTCACCTCAAGCGTGGGTGGAATAAGGATGCCCAGTCTTGGCTCAACCACTAGGGGATAAATGAGGAGATCATCTTGGGAAGCAAGGATAGTGTCAAAGATACTATCACCTCCAAATTTAAGGATAAGTTATGGGATGATAAAGAGTTGGAGGGTAAGAGGAAGCTAATATATTATAAGGAGGTGATCAACCCCACCCTTGAGAACTGTTATCACCCCAAGAAAATCTCCTAGGTTGTATCTCAGAGATGCTTGGGAACATTACAAACTTCAACAAAAATGTTGGAAATAGGTGGATGAATGGAAGGAATGATGCATATTCAAGCCAGATAACCACTTCTACTATGCTTAACCCCAGACTACAAGGCTTTAGACCACCAATTACTCACAGTTTGAGGATTAGGTGAACATGGAGAATACTAATCACACCAGCAGATGCACACGACCATGTGATGGCCAGCTGCAATCAGTAAAGAGGTCTACAAATGTATTTCCTAATGCACAGACAAGATGACAGCTCTCTGGCACTAAGTGAACAGAAACCTGCATAACACATTCAATGATACACACTAGATTCTAACACAGAGGTGGGATGATAGCCCCTCTAATGCTAAACATCAAGAGCACATGAAAAATGCATAACAGGCACAACCTAGAATATAACAGAAATGGAAAGTGAGTAATTAATAGCAAAAGAAGCTTGTATTAGCTGAAAATGAAGACAAGAAACTGCAGATATCACAGTAGTTACAGTCTCCAGAAGTTGAACCTTACATCAAAATAACAACCATCAACCCTCATTACATCTGTGTTCTGGGTATATATAGTGTTTCATAACAAAATGCTCTGCTATCCTATGTGTGGAGGGGTCACAATGGGCCATCAACCACATTAACTATCTAATACGGGTCCTTGATACAATCTGTTGCTTCAATAAATTAATTTGACATTCTCTGTTGCTCGAATATCCTTCTTGAACAAGTGGAGTGTTGTACAGAAGAAGCTCCATAACTGATAAATGCTTTAACTGCTCGAGGCTGTCCTTTTCTTCTCAATGATTCTTCCTTGTTAATTACAGTTGTTGTAGAATAATTGCACAGGGTACTGGTAGATGGCCGCCATTGTCCTTTGGAAGCATAGCTCAGTCAAAGGTGGCGAAGACTTCATGGCGGGTGTACAAGTGGGTGGAGGATGAACATCAACCGTTGGATCGCAGTGATCAATGGTGGGGATCGATTTGCGGAAGACATCAGGAGATATGAGAGCAGGGAGACTGTGGGCCGTTGGATCTCGGGCGAGGAGATCCAACGGTCATCGGGCGACGAAGCTATGCGAGGGTTAGCGAGCGGGGGAGGTGGTTTCGTTGGCAGGCGGTATTCCCTGCACTGCTTATGGGAGGACGGCAGTAAACGTACATTGTCGCGCGATCCAATATAATGGTGACGCGTGGCGGATGGGACTGGCGGGAAACCGCTTTCCCCGCGAGTTAAAGCGAGGACATGTTTCGGAGGCGGGAGGTGTGAATGCCATCGGATCGTGGGGCAAATGATCAGACAGCGGAGGTTAAACGCACATGTTTTTTGATTGATGTGACAGGGAAAGACTTCACGGGTAGCACTTTTTTACGTAGGCACGGTTATATGGGTAAAGCCTTAGCACTAAGGGGCTTACACGAGAGAGGGGATTACACAGGATTTTGGGAGAAAAACAGAGATGAAGGGGTAAATGGAGAATAAGGAGAATGAAGGGGAAGTGAGGAATGGACTTATGCGAGCCTCCTTCAAGCTCAAAACAGCACGGCCAAGCTGTCCTTGACCTTCAAATGTTGAATTATATAGCAGAGATAACACTGGCTCCTTCTGGGGATGAGATCCTCCCTGTGAGGTTTCAAGAACCTGCAAATCAATGCCTTCCTGATGAAAAACAAATTAACAAAATTCCTAGTGTTCTATTGGGCATGGAGTCTGACTAATCCTACTCTAAAACTGATAAAACAAAATATTTACAAATTTTGAGGCCAAAGATCTTAAATCATATAAATTTTGAGAAAACGCCCATTAACTGGGCCATCAAAAACTACCTCTCCTCCCATGCTTTTCAGCATGAATGTATTGTTCCCTTGGATCTATGAAATAATAAAAGGGCCTGTTCAGAAAGCATCAAACTTCCCATGATTGCCTTTCTTTTTCTTCAGTGCATCCTACTTCAGAACCATATCTCCAACCTAAAAATTATCTGATTTTGTCCCTTTGTCAAAAGCCTCCTTAATCTTTTTCTGATGTGTTGCAGCCTTTTCAACCAGATGTTCTCTAATCTAATGTACCTCTGCCAAATCAGTGATCCTTTTTGCCATGTCTTCTTCCTCATTCTATTCTTCTTGCAGGAACTTTTCCACAAGGAGAGTTAATTGAATTGGGAATACAGCCTCAGTGCCATATACTAGCTTGAAAGGAGAATTCCCTGTGGATCTTTTAATGGTCACTCTGTCAGCCCACAGTGCATACTTGAGCTTAGAATCCCAATTCTTTTTATTGTCCTCTAACAGCTTCTTAATTATCCTTATCAAGCTTTTATTAGAGGGTTCTTCTAGACCATTACCTTGAGGGTAATATGAGGTGGAATGAACCAGATTAATGCCCATTGAATCACACATTTCCACCAATTCTTTTGCTCTGAAGGCTGTTGCATTGTCTGTGACTAATTTATGTGGACAACCAAATCTGGTAAAGACATTCTTTGTCAAAAAATTCATAACCACATTATGATTAGCCTTCCTAGTAGGGATTGCTTCAATCCACTTAGTGAAATAATCAGTGGCTACTAGTATCCATCTGTGTTGGCCACTGGAATGTGGATTGATTTCTCCAATGAAATCCAAGCCCCATTGCTGAAAAGGTCCTTTTGCATGTATTGATTTTAAGGGCAAGGACTTCAACTGTTGTTTTCCTTCAAATCTTTGGCACCTGTCACAAGATTTAACAAATGAAAATACATCAGAAAATAAAGTGGGCCAGTAATATCCAGCTCTGAGGATTTTATGGGTTGTAGTCTTCCAATAATGGTGCCCTCCACACATGTTGGAATGAAACTGCTGCATGAATTCTATTGATTGTTCTCTGTCCAGACACCTCAAAAGCACTCCAGATGGATCCCTCCAGTAGAGCAGATTTTCATTAATGCAATATTTAGCTGCCCTAAGCTTTATAGTTATGGCTTGACTTGTACTTAAGCCTGGAGGGATTTCTAGCTTCAGCAAGAATTTAACTACCATAGAATACCAATCACAAGAAGCTAGATTTTCTGCCACTGGCTGCTTTCTCTCTAGTTCAGCTGCTTCCTCTTCTTCATCTGCATGACCAATTTCTACAATTGTGCACAGGAAATGTATGTCCAATGTTCTGCAATTTTCTTCAGCTAACAACCTGACAAGACCCTGACCTCTGACAAGTTTGGTGGGCTTCAGCTCTATATGGAATTCAATTAGCTTTGCAATCCATTTATCCCTTCTTCCATCAGCATCAGGTTGTGTCAAGATATCTTTTATTGTAGCAGCAATTATATTGGAATGCAGAATGTAAATTCTGAAAGCTTTCAAGGATTTGATAAGAGCATATGCTTGTTTTTCAATAATGTCATACCTCAGTTCAGCATCCCTTAAGTTTTTGCTGAAAAATGCCACGGATGCTCTGAATGCTCTTCATCTGCCTACAATAAAATTGTTGCAATGGTGTCTTCAGAGGCAAATGAAAATATATGGAACTCCTTGCTATAGTCTAGACTGCTTAGAGTGGGAGCTTCCATAATGGCTTTTTTAATGGAATCAAAGGATTTTCTTGCCGAATCAGTCCATTTGATTTCTAACCCCTTCTTCAACATGGAGGTAATATGCTTCACCAGTTCTGCAAAATTTGGTATAAACCTCCTCACAAAATTAATCTTGCCTAGAAAGGACTGAATATCCTTCTTTGATCTCGGGATAGACAAGGTCTGTATTGCCTTTACTCTTTCTGGGTCAATTCGGACACCTGCAGCAGAAACAATATGTCCCAACAGCTTGCCTTCTTCTAAAGCAAATTGTGATTTTTTAGGATTGACTGAAATCCCAAACCTCTTGCACTTCAGGAACACCTTTTTCAAATGCTGCAAATGGTTTTGATGGCTGCTGGAGTATACTGTTATGTCATCAAGGTAGATAAGGACAAATTTATCCTTCTCTCCCACAAATGCTATATCCATAGCTCTCTGAAAGGTGGCTCCAACATTCATCAATCCAAAAGGCATCTTGGCATACATAAAAGTGCCTAAGGAGTGGTGAATGCAGTCTTCTCTTGGTCATCTGGATGCACAACAATCTGATTAAACCCTGAAAAACCATCCAAGAAAGACATTACTTTGGCTCCTGAGACCTTCTGCAGCAAATGCTCCATCTTGGGTAGAGGATAGTTATCTTTCTTAGAGCATTTGTTTAAGTTTCTAAAATCAACACACAGTCTGATTTCTCCACTTTTCTTCCTCACCACTACTAGGTTGGCTACCCACTTGGAATATCTGAGAGCGACTATGATTTTGGCAGCCAGCAACATTTTAATTTCCTTTTCAATCAGAGGAAGGAGCATAGGACTTATTAGTCTCAGCTTCTATTTGAAAGGTATGGTATCTTTGTCCAGAGGGATTTTATGCTGAATAATCTTTTTATCATAGGTTTTCAGGTCACTGTACTCCCATGCAAAGACATCAGCAAATTGCTTCATTAAATTGCAGTATTTAGAACATTGATCAACAGATAGCTAAGTGGACAGATTTATGTATCTAGGCTGACCTGGACTCCCTATGTCATGCTTACAGACTGCAGATTGATCTTCTTTCTGGGCAGCCTTGTAAGGCACATCATTCTGGTCAAACAGTCTTTCTAGAGGAATTAAACCCTTAGGAATATGATTGCTGGGAAGCTGGACAATGCTATCTTTGCCAATTTTGTTTCTAAGCTGGGACTGGGGACTTTCTTCCAAGGCTTCATTTTCTTGGTCAATTTGCATTTCGGAAAACTCATCAATGACTTGCAGAAACCTATTTATTTCATTATCATCATCAAAAACTTTCCAATGCTGGACATTGTCAGGCAAGGATGGTCTATATTTCATTTGGACTTCATAAAATAGTCTGGGAGGCATGGGAGGGATAAACAGACTAGCAGACACAATAAGAGAATCAACAAGCTGATTTTTGGCTCTAGGGATATATGAAATACAGAAATTATCAAAGGAATCTTTGAGTCTCCATACCTCATCTCTGTATGCTTTTAGCCTTGGGTGCTTTGCCTGAAATGTTTTGTTTACTTGCTAAATGATTAAATCAACATCTCCAAACACCTTTATGTTCTTGATTCCTCTATCTTTTGTTGCATTAAGGCCCAATAGCAGAGCCTCATACTCTGCTATATTGTTGGTGACTTGAAAAGCCAACTTAAAAGACAGTTGTGTGCCTTTTTGTTCTGGAGATATCAACACCACCCCTGCTCCTGCAGTCTCCCTAGAACATGCTCCATCAAAGAACATTTTCCAAACCTGACTTCCTTGCTCTACCTCGGCCTGATTTACTGGTCTTCTGATCTGGATTGAGGCCTTCTGGGATTCTTCTATTTGGAGGATACATGCTCCAAAATCAGTGTCTACAGCATATATGGGATGATTAGTAGGATTCTTCTCATCACTAATGATGTATGCCAGCTGTGCTTCTCTGTACAATCTCCTGCTTTCTCCTCCAAAAACTAGGGCAGTGGCATAAGATAGATCATTCTGTAATGTTCCACCTAGTCTCTTAATCCATCCTCTAGATAGCAGCATGTCAAACTTAGGAGGGACATATGCTACCACAATATCCATCATCATACTCTTCATGGGCGGCTGAGTTAAGGTAATGGCCAAGTCTTTGATTAATCCTAGGCATTTCACTTTCCTTGAATCAAAAGAGAATAAATCATGATATGGTCTAGTGATGTCAAGGCCCAACTCTTCCATTACAGCTTTAGGCATCAAATTTTCGTTGGCCCCTGTGTTTAGCAGGCAATTGTGGAGGATTTTGTCATGAATGGTCAAGGAGACATAAAATGATGGAGAATTATTATCATCAGGTTCAATCATAGGGCTAAGCACAATGGCAGGCCTGTCATTTTGCAAATTGACAGAGTCAGTGGAGGTTTGTGTGGTTTCCAGCTCAAGGGCTTCAAGGATGGGTTTTTTAAACACTTCACTCTTTACCAACTCTACCAGAGGCACAGATATTTTTAACTTTTGGACTTCTGACTCTAAGCTGAAAGAGGAGAGAAACTTGTCAGAACCTCTTACCTCTTGAACTAGAGGTTTGAGGATGACTGGGTCAGCTGCTAGTCTTCTCTGTCTGATATTCTGTGACTCTGTTTGGACAGCAACTCTTTGGGCAGGATTCACTTTGACATTTTTTGCATTTGACCTCAAATTGTATCTTTGTTGTTCACCAGTCTGTAGAACAGCTCCTCTATCCCACTCCTGACTATCTTGTTCCTGCAGCAATGATTTTTCATATGCAACCAATGTCAAAAAGGCAACACTGCCTTTATCTTCCATATAGTGAATTTCATCCTCATATTCAAACTGCTCCTCCTCCATGATTACATTCTGGAAAGGAGCTTTAACATTTTGTTCTTCATTCGTTTCTTTACCCCTCTGAATGCTTTGTAACTATTCATTTGCTTTTATGAATGGATTTGGATTTCTTGGAGCAAATGTGTTCTGCTGCCTTGTCTTTCCTGAATTCTACTCAACCTTCAGCTTAGATATTTCAGCGGCCAATGACTCTATCATCTTAGTCATTTTATCTAATTTGGGTTCTGAAGATGAAGCAGAGGAAAAGAAGCCTCACCTCTCTGCCTCCTTCTATCAACATGACTCTTTAGCTTTTCTACAGCCATAATATTGGATTCCACCTCTAGTGTTGCATCCTACATATCAGCTAGAGTGGCACATCTTCTTTCTCTTAATAATAGGCAGAAATCAGAGTCAAAAGAATTGGCATAAGTGAGTTTGGCAGAGGTAGGGGTAGGCTTTACCTCAGCTGGTATCTTACTATACATACGATTGAATCTTTTATTAAAATCAGGCAATGATTCCCCATTTTCCCTCTTCAGGTTACCAAACTCAGTATCATAATATAGAAAATCTTTTTTATCTCCCCAGTGCTTCAAAAATGCATCATCTAAGGCTTCAATATATGTTATCGGGAAATCTAGTGTCCACTCGGAGCTGCTAGTCCCACTAAGACTAGTAGCTATCTTAGAAGCAAACAAACTAAAACCACTTTCGTTTTCCTTTATGAGAAGTAGATAAGAGGGGAATGAAGGACACCAACCTCAGTCTTGCGCTTGGTTCCTTGCTCGGTTCCTCTCCCTTCTGACATATATTTGTCACTTCTCCTTCGTCTACCCAGCTTCAAAGAGCACCTGTGGAATCAAAGCAGCATAATACTATCGAAGAACAGAGATCTACAATCATAAACAATATAGGACCAGATATATATTGACCACACAAATGCATATATCATCAAACATACAAGAATGTGGAGGAAAACTTGAATAGCTTTATTAATGATCAAGACTAGCAAAGAGGATTACAACCAATTGTTTTGACCCAGCGTCATCCTCCAGCATGAAATCCCTTCTTTCACCTCATGAAAAGCTTAGATCACCCAACACTATGATATTCCAACAAGAAACCAACAACACTTCCTTACAAGATACAAAATTCCAACCTCTGGATCTCTACGATGAGGGATCCATATATAGATGATTGCAAGGGGGTGAGTTAGCTTCTGGGATTCTGATTAGTGTCCTCTCTCTGATAGTTCTTGATTCCACTTGGATATTGATGATCTCTTACTCATCCATGGGTGAATTTAGAGAGGCAAGTGTCACAGGAAAAGTTTCTGGAAGATTCCATGATCATCCACCTCGCAAACTGTCTCTACCATTTGTCCACTCTTGCCCATCACACCCCATAGAAGGGCTTTTCAGTATGCATCACACCTCCCGTGTGCATTAGGTGGGATGCATCGCACTTTGACCATGGAGCAGGTGAGATGGTCTAGTTTTGACCAGTTCTGAGTAGTTTTTCATGGAGAACTTCTGGGAGATGATGTAATCAGCTGACCTTGTTCTTTTAGGGTATGGAACAACACTTTTAGGGACTTAGAAGCCCTTGGTTTATAGACATGTTTGATTGGGGTTGCAATGCCCAAAAATGTCTATAACAGTTGCCCCCTAAAGCATGAGGTCATTAATCTTTGATGTCGGGTGAAATGTTTTATCATGAGGATCCAAAGTTTTTTTGAGCTGGAAGGCGACCTGTAATAAGATACAATACAATACATTATCTTCATAATATTTTTCATGATCTAGTTGAGGCAGGCATTCCCATGCTCAGCTTTATAAATTCATTTTCGTGTACATAAGACAGACAACCGTCTGTGCGGGAGACTGATGATTCTAATAGAGTCATCATCCTTTGATTCGGATGATCATCTGTGCAGTAACAATGTACATTTGATGTCTTTATTTTCCTGAATATATCACAGCCCGGATGGATGAAACTAGATCTGGGGTCTTCAAACTCGTTCAATCTTCACTCGAAGTACAAGTCAATCCATGTGAAAGATGTTATGGAGTCGAACATGGAAAGACATCACCTGATTACCAGCCAATGATGTAAGATGTTAACAGGCGCGAGAGGAATCACCGATAATGATGATGACCCTCAACGTACTATAGTACAATTCGCGTGGTGTGAATAAGGGACTTGGCGTCGAACACCACACAAAATATTTTGGTCGAAGGCCATTGATGTAAACCTGTCGCTCGAAGTGAGAAACTTGCCATTGAGGCATGCAAGCTTCAAAGTACTGAAGGGGTTGTTCCTAAGTCGACTTCTTGGATAATGAGCTGATGTCGACAAGAAGTGACTCATTGTAGGAGGGCCTTAATGAATCCCACATCTACGACACGGAATGAAGTAAATGATTTTGGAGGTGAAAACGATCTGATGATACAGGGTTCAGGGTGGCGGTCATGAAAGAATGGAGCGTGAATGTATTGCAGCGGATTAGACACAGGTGAATTCTCTGAGTGACTTCTCTTGAACATACTGGCGACACTGACATGATGGATTGGTAGCATTAACCCCAAATGTGGATGGTGTGATGGATCAATGGTGGTATGACCAGTGAACGGAACAACCCAACCCAACTCGGATGCGGAGTGAAAGTGTCATGTTCAAGAGCGACTTGCTACCAATAAAGTTTCTTCAAGTTTTCTTCCCAATTTTCCCCAGTCATTGCTGACCAGTACCTCTTTATTTTTGTCAAGCTTGAGGAGGATAACATATGCTTGTTCTATAATTTTCCCTTCGGGCAAACCCGTCGCTATATTTTAACGAGCCTAGCGACAGTGAAACTTGTTCTTGTCTGTATGGACAAGTTTGTCGCTATTCGGTTTTAACGAGTTTAACGACAAAGATAACTCAATCTTTTTCAATTTTAGAGAGTCTGAAAGGGACGTAAAGGAAACTCCAATAATCATTTTTCGTCATGTAATCCCTTAAGTCCGAAAAAGTATAAAATAATACGAAAGGGATGAATTTTCGGTAATTTTAACGAGCCGAACAAGACAAGCGCTCGATCTTTTTGTGTAATAATCCCTCGGGTCCAAAAATATTAAAATCTAGAGGAGGGATAGCACTTCCGATCGCTTTAACGAGCTGGAGAGGCCAATCGCTCGGCAATCTTTTCATATTTTACGAGTCAGGTGAAAAGAGCTTAAAGGAGACTCGTTTTTGAGGAACGAGTGATAATTTCAGGTAGCAACTAATTCCAGGTAAGGTTTGGAATTTTCCAATCATGGCAGTGTCACAAGGATGGATAACAGGATCACTCTTCGCAGCTGTTCCTCAAAAGGGGTAAACAATCAAATGGAGGTGAATGATCGTCTAAAACAGAGTGGAGGTGATGATGAGAACACGACCAAGGCTCAAAAGCTGATGATAATGCATTCACAATGGTTATTTACTAGAAATTGGTTCATTTTTTAATGAGCTTAAACTCTGGGGGAATGTTTGCTCATTGCTTATGTTTAATTTTTAACGAGCTTGAACTCCACATAAAAACTGCTCGTGATAATGGTCATTGATTTAATTTCACCGTTAATCACTTTGTTCCTCCAAAGGTTGTACCACTTGTTCAATTGCTTCATCAAACCGATTAGAAATGGACAATATATGTTTCAAAAATGAGTTAAAACACTAATATTTTACTCGAATTACGTGAAAGTAATTTAAAAGTGGTTTTTTACCCCTCATTTTACCATTTCATTTGAAATTTGGTTTGTTGGAGCTCTTGAGGTGCTTTTCCCCCTTGATTTTCACCAGCTGATTTCTGGAGATTCTGTGGATGATTCTCGGCATCGTCTGGAACAGGTAGGAGCTAAACCTAAGCTCTTCAGTTGCATTCCTTCCTTTTTGAATTTTGTGCATGTTTCCCTGTTTTTATGAGCCTCTGGGGTTTGAAAAATTCACCCTGGCTCCATCGCACCTTTTCTACATCGAAAGGTACGATGCATCCTGGCTTGGCCATTGGCCAGTCAGGATGCATCCCGCCCAGTACACTGCTGGGGGTGCGATGGGCGCGAGAAGGGAACTTTTTGCACTGTTTTCTCATGGAATTTTTGCCTATTTTTTGCCAAATCAGGATCCTAACTTTTCTCTTGCTTATTTTGCAGATATTTATCGGAGCAAAATGGTTGTTACATGGCGAGAATGTGAGCATGAAGACGAGGACATGCTTGCTCTACATGATCTGGTTACGGTAACTGCACTGCGGAACTATGGCCTGTTCAAGTTTTTCCGCATTTCTAGCATGAGGCAAAAAATCAACTTGTTGCAATATTTTCTCGATGCATGGGATCCTACCAACCAAGTGTTTCAAATCAGAGGCAAATCTATCCCCTTGATTGTCGTGGACATCTATTTTTTGACCGGTTTATCGAGGCGTGGTGCCCCTCTTTCACTATCAGGTTCCGCCCATGGGGTAGAATCCGTGAGAGATTATATTTGCCGGTTTTGAAAAGAGGGATCTCAACCGAGTAGGGACGGAAAGATCAACGTCCGAGATGTTGATGACCGGTCCTTGAGGACCATTCTATTCACTTTTACTAGACTGGTTGGTAGTGCGGCTCCTCACGTGGCTAACAGGTCCTATATGCAGTACGCCTTGGAATGCCTTGAACCCAAGGTGTTCAACTGGTGTGATGCAGTACTCCCAGTGATGAAAGAACAACTGACCAAGGTAAAAAACAGAAAATTGAAGAACTTTGGCTATGGTTCTATTTTGACCGCTTTCGCCTTGGAAAAGATCCCACTAATGTAGTCGCAGTACATCTCACTTGGCTTACCTCTACCGATTGAGCCACGGATGCAGAGATGGGTTGACCTTATGGCCTGACATGCTGGTCAGTCCTAGGTTTCCTTTTCTGATACCTTTTTCAAATGGTTCAACCGTCAGGAGATGGTTTTTTCCGAGTATCCATATGCTAGTATGGATTTCCGGGGTGACCCGGATTTGGTGCTGTCGGCTGGTGAGAAGTGGGGTGTTATCAGTAAATTCTCTGACCATATCTCTGTTCATCGTTTCGTTTTATAATGTTCTTGTGCTTTCTTCTATCATAACTAATCAAAACTCATGTGCTCATGCAGTTGTTGGACCAGTTCGGCCAGTAGTACATCTGAGAGTACCAACTGTCGCTCCAGTAGGAGAGGCTATGGGGAGGGCTATCCTTCGTGACCTTGATGTGGTCGAGACTCTTTCAACATTGCAGGATCAGGTCGAGGGCCTCACTCTTGGTATTCCGAACGTGAGGACCGACAAGTTGCCCCTGAGGTTGCAGTGACATACTACTAGCGTGCCGAGTCGATGGACTAGGCTTTTACGCATGATTGCATAGGCGATGACTTGTTATCACCAGCATCATTAGACTAGGGTGCCCCCTAGCATTTTGAGTTTTGGGTCATTTGACCGATTTTGTCCTGGTTACAGAACATTATGTATGAACCATAAACAGTTATATATATATATATATATATATATATATATATATATATATATATATATATATATATTTGATTTTCAGAGCTTTATTTTGGTTGAGTTACGTGATCTTGATGCAAATATTTGATGAAATGCTTCTTTTATAAATGTTGCAAATGTTTATCTAACACATAATTTTCCAATGAGTATGTTAATGTGTTTAAGTTTCTGGAAATATGCTGATATTGAATAAAATCAAACTGCCTTTCCAAAATCTTGACCCTTAGGAACATGCGATAGATAGCTGGATTCCGTACAGAGTAGATACCAGTGAGTTGTAGGATGACGAGTTGTGAGTCTAGCCTGACGACTAGTCGGCGTATGCCATGCGTAATGGCATCAGAGAGGAGCTCTATCAACGCGTTGTATTCAACAATATTGTTCGTTGACCAACCAATACATACCCCTCTAAAACTTACTAACTCGCCGCTTGGATTGAAGATGGCCCAGACTACAGAAGATAGGTTCTATGAACTATGACTCGCTCTATCGGCATATCCAACAAATGATTCCAATAGGTCTAAAATCTGCAACAAATGTAAAAGCGGATCACTTAACCAAAAAAATTACCCTTAGTGAAAACAAAAATGTAACAAAAGCATAGGGGTTACTATCTTGAGTCAAGCATAGTAACGCTTAAGGTACAACCCGTTGCGAGGTTGCGCCAGTGGAATCCCATCATAATCTACTAACTCGTAGGCTCCTTTTGCTAATACATGTTTAACAATATAGGGGCCCATCCATAAGGATTTGAACTTACCTGCTCCCAATTTGTCGGATTCCTGGTCGTAAAATAAGACCAGGTCACCTTCTAAGAAGACACGGGGTTTGACATTCTTGTCAAATTGTGCCTTGACTCATTTATTATGGGCTTCGTTAGCCAAAGTGGCATCACGATGGGTTTCATCCAATTGGATTAGTTCCAAGAAACGAGCCTCTTCTTCAGAAGTTTCGAGGAGAAGGTCGACTGCGAGTTTGAGGGACGAGATTTCACACTGAACTGGTAAGATTGCTTCCAGGCCATACACCAATTGAAAGGGTGTAAACTCGGTTGCATTCCTCACCGATGTCTGGTATGCCCACAAGGCTGAGTACAGGATCAGGTGCCAACTCCTTTTGTGGACTCCAATCATCCTTTGCAGCATCCGCTTCAGGACCTTGTTGATTGCCTCAACTTGTCCGTTAGCCTGCGGATAATATGGAGTAGAGCTATCGTGGGACAGCCCTAACTTGGCAGCCAACTCAACCATCATGTGATTGCGAAAATGTGATCCATGATCTGTGACTATGGCCTGTGGAATGCCGAATCTGGAGACTACATGATTGAAAAAGAAGAGGGCAGTCGTTTCGCCGCTGTTGTTTAATGTAGGCATCGCCTCGGCCCATTTGGTAAAATAGTCTACTGCGACTATGATATACCCATGCCCCCTGGCCGAGGTGGGGTTACATGTCATGAAATCTATGCCCCATTTGGCAAATGGCCCAACAACAACTACTGGTTGCAGAGGTGTGGGTGGTATTCTGGTTTTTCGATCAAAGATTTGACATGCATGGCAACTTCTGACTGCGGTTATGCAATCTTTGAACATTGTTGGCCAGAAGTATCATGCTCGTAAAATATTTTGCACCGTAGCATAACCAGATTGATGCCCCCCACATGTGCCTGAATGGAAATCATTCAGGACATTTTCAGCCTCCTCGTGGGTGAGGCACCTCTTCAGAACTATATCAACACCACGACAGTAAAGTGTATCACTGACAATCATGTAGTCTTTTGCTTGGTATCGAATGCGTTGTTGTTCTAAGCGAGAGGTATTAGACCTATATGTTTGGGTTTGGAGATAGATTATTATGTCTCCATACCACGGATTGCTTGAAGATATCAGAAACAAAGATTCATCCACGATTGCTTCTTGGGATGTGACATCTTTGGATGACAATGGGAGATCGCATAGTAACTCCACGAAAACCAGGGATTTCTTTGATTTGGATTTTATGAAGTCCAGATCAAACTCTTGTAGAATTGCTATCCATTTTGAATATTTTCCCCCCAGCAACTATCGCGACAATATATAAGTCATGGGGTTGCAATCTGATAGAATGGTAGTTTTTCGAAAGAGGATATAATGTCGAAATCTCTGTATCGCTTGAACAGCTGCGAGAGCTAGCTTTTCAACGTAGTAGAACTTGATTTCTGTATCATTTAAGTTTCTACTTAAATAATATATAGGATGTTCAATTCCATTGTCTACTTGAACTAAAACCATTGTGATGGTTGTATCCGCTGCAGCTAGATACAGGTTAAAGTCTTTTTTATAATTAGGAGCGTACATTAATGATGCTTTTATTAGGAATTCTTTTAAAGCATCAAAAGAAGCTTGCACGACCTGATCCTAGACGAAGGGTACTTCTTTTTTCAATAGACGAGTATAACCTTTAGCAAGTTCGGCGTAATTTGGAATGAACCTCCTCAAAAAGTTTGCTTTCCCTTGGAGTTTCTGAATCTGAAGCAAATTTGAAGGTGGAGGCAAATTAATGATTGCCTCAACCTTACATGGGTTGAGACGAATCCCATCCTTTGAGACCACAAAGCCAAGTAAACGACCAGAACTGACACAGAATACACATTTGTGTGGATTGAGTCGTATCTTGTAGTGTCGGCAACGTAGAAATATCGCTCTCAAATGCTGCGGATGATCGGTCCGCTTTCGCGAATGAGCCGGAAGATCATCGAGATATGGTTGAACGATGTTTTTGATGTCATGGAAGGCATAATTCATTGCCCTCTGAAATGTTTCCCCTGCGTTCTTTAAACCAAAGGGTAGCTTGCGATATGCAAATGTGCCCCACGAACAAATAAATGCAGTCTTTGACTGGTCCTGTGGGCGGATATTTATTTGATTATACCCAGAAAATCCATCCATAAATGAGAAGATTTCACATCCGGCGCATTCATCAATTATCTGGTCAATGAAGGGTGTAGGGTAGTTGTCTTTTGGACAAGCTTGATTTACATTCCTATAATCGACACGCACTCTAATCATTCCTTGTTTTTTCATTACAGGAATAATATTCGATACCCAATCGGTAAGAGGAACTAGGTAAATAAAACCAGCATGGAGAAGTTTTTCAAATTCTGCCTTGATGGCAGCGGCTTTCTTGGGGTGCACCTGTCGTAGTCGTTGTTGTACCGGTTTGACATCTGGATACATCTTAATTTCGTGTTCAACTATGCTTGAGTCAATGCCTGGCATTTCATCATACGACCAAGCAAAGACATCTCTGAATTCGCGAAAAAGAGTGTTATATATTTCCAGTTCTGAAGGAGAACAAGATTTGTCGACATGAATATTCTCTACAACATCTATTTTGGTCGAGATATTTATGGCGATAGTCTCTTCAATATTGGACAAGTTTCACTCGAAATCCACCGTGTTTACAGTATTTGATAGAAAATCAAAAAATGAGGGATGATGAAGGTCACTTGGAGTATCTTCTTTGTAATCCAGAAGATGGGAACGATGGTGGTAATCTTCCCATGGTGCCCCATCAATCATCATTGACTGAACAATTCCTTCATCTATATAATGTACTTGCGACCAAGGATCTGAAGGGGTACCATATTCCTTAGACCTATCTATCCAAACGCTTGATGAGTGTTGATTTGGGTTTGCCTCCCATGCCGAAAACATTGATTGCTACAAGATTTCTATTGGGCTTGGGGGAAATACCTGCAGATGATCCATTTTAATATCGTTTTCAGAGATCTTTTGAATAGAAGATATCATATTGTAGGTTCCCATTGTTGCCACTTCCACCAGATTGATTGGAGGCGGTAGGGAAAAAGTCCCCATTAATATAGGGTCTTTTAGTAGGCCTACTCCGATATTTTGAAGCGAGTGAGGGCTTCTGTGGATCATCGGAATGCTTCCCGTAACTTGTGAACTGTTGGGGAGAAATGTTTGTTGGTCGACGATTGTAATTCCTCCTTGGAAGGGAAATGCAATCTTTCTAAAGTAGGTCAACACAACGGCTGCCATATCATATATCCAGGGCCTTCCCAGTAGGATGTTGTAATCGAGGTTTCCGTCAATTACTTCAACATCTATTTCTATTGTTTTGCCCCCCAATTCGACTTGCAAGTTACTTAAAATCCCATATGGGGTGTATGTTCATCCATCAAATGCTTTTAATGTTGTCGAAGATCGCGACAAGGGTGGAGATCCTAAAGTTTTCCAGCAACTCATTGACATAATACATGTAGATGCCCCCTCATCAATAATTGTTCGATGAACAGTTTTGTTGAGGGCTTTCACTTGAATGAGGAAAGCTAGTTGAGCTGGTAACTGAGGATCATATCCTTTGTGATTAAAGGACACAATATTGGAATCCATTGGGTCAATCATGCCTATTGCTGATAATAAATCCTGCTTTTGGGAGGGGCAATTTTGCAGTACCTCAAGTTTTGACATAGCGAATGGCGATTGGGCTAGATCCTCCACTATATTATAATGTTGTGCTGCTCTGGCACGAGGATTAAATGTCGATTTGTGTACTACTCCCTTTGGCAGTTTTATTGTTAGTTCAGGAACGATGGGTGGCACAACTTCTGTCGACGTTGTTGTCGAACTACTGGGTTGATCATTGGCCTTGTTATCCAACAGCTGTGGATTCCCGTAATCTTTATTCCTTGTCAATATAAAAGCATCATTTTGTTGCTTTGAAACCGACAACAATAGCACTTGGGACGGGGAAGCATTGTCACTAGCAACCAGATTTGTTCCTGGATTTGGAAATGGATCAGTCAATAGTGCTGAGGTTTTTGAATTCTTGAAGAGTTTTCTAAGCTCAGCTTTATACGGACACTCTATTGTCCAATGATCCTCATCACATATTAGGCATGGACGATTTGGTTTCCTTTCTCCAGAAGGGTTTGCAGAAGATTTTTCAGGAGATGACTCTTCCTGTTTTTTCTTCTTCCCTTTCTTTTTCTTCTTGCCTCCTGGTTGCTTGGTTTCTTTGCCTTTTTCAGTCGACATGGCATTTACTTCTGAGGCAAGAAATTTTTCATTTGCATTTTGACCTGAAACCGTACGAGCCTTTTTCGACTTAGCCTTTACGGTTTTCGTGTTGGTCGTTCCTATCACGCCGTCCCCTGCATGAGATTTGATTTAGGAGATGGAGGAACAGAAAATTCTGGTCTAGGAGCATCAGGGATTTTATCGTAGAGCGTGCCAGACTGAGTATAGATTAAGTCTAGATATTGCACATGAGCAATTACTTGCTCTTCAGTGACGACTCCTCCCTTTGCCACATCTTTCATAATAGAAGGTAACAACAACTTAATAAACCATTCAGCCAATAGCTGATTAGGAAAATATGTTTTTACCATTCTACGACGACGTCGCCACTCATGAATATGATCGGATATGTGAGTGGTCGTCGTTTGCTTGAAATTGGTAAGAAGCTCTGTTCCCGTTTCGTACCTTATGGTTAACTGAAAATGGGTTAAAAAGGTTGTGGCTAGGTTGATGAAGTTATCAAACAAAGCTCTAGGCAACTCGATATACCATTTTGCAGCCGGACCAGTTAACGTTCGTTGAAAAAGGCAAAGCCTAATCAAATCATAATTTAGAGTGTTAGATGAACACCACAGGTGAAAGGTCATCACATGATTCGATGGGTCTTCACCCGGATTTCCATTAAATTTAGGAATATCTGACAGAAGTTTATGAGGAATCGTTGGCCACCAAGGGGCATAAGCGATTGGATCGTTTGTTAGCCGGTTTAGATCTGGTAACTCTAAAGTTGCCACGAAGGGAAATTGTTGATTCAGGTTCGGCGAAGCATACCCAAGATAAGATGGGATTGCCTGAGCAGTGGGTCTTTGCATACCATCATAGTGCATTTGATGCTGATAACTTTTATAAGGTTGATGGGCATAACCATTATGAAATGGTTGATGTTGTCCATTTTGAATATACGGCTTCCCATTACTTGCAAAGACTTGCTGCTCAGATCCTTGTTAAACTTGTTGGAATTATGGTTGTTGATATTGCACCAGCCATGGTTGTGAGACCATGTGTTGTTGCCCAATACTAGCTGTTTGACCAAGATGAGGGGTAATGGTACCCGTTTGAGCCTAGGTCACTCCAGTTAAGGAGCCACTAACCGATGATTGTGGTGGCGTCGCAGGGACAAGGGGCTGTTGGATTGCGACCTGAGAGACTTGAGGTTGGCATACAACAGGTAACGCTTGTACTTGCGACACCGTCACAATAGCTGGTGTAGTGGGAATATTTGACATAGGCATACTTTGTTGCATTGAGTATACAACTCTTGGTTGTTGAGGCAGTATTGGCATCCAACCACTGGATGTAATTCCAGCATAACCTAAATTCTGTTGGGAACTCTTGTATGTTTGACCTTCTGGGGGAGACAATGAAATGGCATATTTCCCCCCATATGGCAGTAATCTGGTGCTTAAGGGAATTATTTGCCTTTAAGGACCGGACTTCCCAAATTGACATTGCGAAGGATCAATTTGCTGAGACTCAACATAAGAGATTCCAGATATTATTTCGGACGAACAAACGGGAACAAACCATACCATCAAAACAGCCCTAGGATGGATCCCATCCAGTGATTGAGAGCTAGTTGCAATAGATGGTACGCAGGCGAACATTGTTGGACTAGCAGCAGGAGGTTCTGTCGCTGTTGTGTCAGATGACACAGTCTTAGATGTCGATGGTTGTTCAGACATATCTAGTCTATCCAAAAGGTTTCCTAGCGATTCTACAGGAACTTCCGATAACGGTAGACTAATTTCTGATGAAGAAGGATATAGAGTGACCCCTACTCCAAATTGCGATGGAGTACTAGATGGTGGATCCTCCACAATCTCTTCTATAGCAATCAAACTGGGTGGAAGAGGTAGACCGTCAGGTCTGTAAAATATTTTCGGTGCCAAAGAAGGTATAGATTCTGTAGCGACTGATGTTTGGGGAACAACACCTTCCAAATCAACTATGGATGGAGCCGGTTCAGGTATAGAAGTGTTTACCTTCACACTAGGATCAATTCTACTATCCTCTTGTGGCTGCGGAACTTCTTCTGTAAAGGCAGGGGTACCAGAAATGTTTGGAGTAACCGGAGTCTCCGAGGGTGTCGAAACACTTGTTCCAACCCGACCAGGGGACTTTGAGCCGATTAAACGAGTTTGCTTTGTCCAAAATAGTTTTGATTTTGGGGACAAAGATGGTTGACTCGTAAGTCTCCGTGAACGATGGGGTTTCAATTGACTTTCTTCCACGATTGTGGATTACTCAATCAACTAAAAATAAAGGGGAAAATGTTTCCGAATTAAATGAATTTTAGACACTTTGACACAACTTGTTTTTTCAATTTTTAAGAGTCGAGAAAAAACAAAAGATGACTCTAGTCGCCTTCTATTTTTAATGAGCCTGAAGTGACAAGTGCTCAGATACCTTTTCCTTTAAGGAGTCTGGAAAGGAACGAAAGAGACTACTCTGGAAATCTAGATAGAGGGATTACCAAACCATTCGCAAAACTGCAGAATACTTTTTACAGTACGGTAGTCAATCTTCCCGAATGTTGTGTTCAGTGCGTTGCGATCGATAGGGCGGCAGACACAGCTTCCTATGGATAAGGGATATAGCCTATTGTGGTCTCCCAATATATACTCGACAGTACATGGGAGCACAAGTCCGTACTGGCACTTGTCGTCTCGAAGAGGAGGAATCACCCAACCAACAGTGAAAGCGACAGTTACCAAGCTTTACGACGCCGGAATACGTCTCTAGCCTAGACTTCTAGATGTTGTGCGTTAGGTTCCAAAGCGTTTTTAGGTTCATTAAATTTATTTTACAGTTGATATTTCTTAAGAAATTTGCCTTTCAGGTTCACCGCGTGATGTAGATGTACAATTCCTAAAATGCAATCTAAGATGATAAACAATCGTTTAATCTTCTTTTTGCAATGAAAATCCTAGCTACTAAAGAAAGAGAGACGGTATTCTTTCAACATAGAGCAGAGAGCACACACTAGATGCACTGTCCTAAATCAAACCAACAAGCAGTCTAAATGCAAATGCACATGCATGTATTTGTTTTCAGCTTTCTTAATGTGTGAATGACAAGAAGAATGCTAAGTACAAATCTGCTTTCGACACTTAAAAAACTACTAATTCAAATCAAATACAAGAGTAATTGAAAACTGCTTTCGACACTTGAAAAACTACTAATTCAAATCAAATACAAGAGTAACTGTATAATCGACCATAAAGAACAATAGAATTCTTTTCTTTGACTGAAAATGACACTTGCGACACTTTCAAATCAAAAGATGACAGTTCGACTATGCTACTACTTTGTAAAAGAGAACTGAAAATGGCAAAAAATACATATAAACATTCACAGTTCTTTGCACAATGCAGGCGGAATGATGGAAAGGAAGGGGTTTTCCACAATGGTATACTGATCACAAACAACAAAACTCCAGAATAGAGCTGAAAGGAGTGAATAAAAACCAGAACCTAGAGGTAAAATTAACCTTTTCTAATCATCGCACCTGCAACACAGGGAAGCAGGGATGCATCCCACCTACTGCACATGGGAGGTGCAATGCATACTGGTTTCCTTGAAGAGAGGGTGTGATGGTACCAGGACGAGACTTTACTTGGCTCTTGGTCACAGTTTGCAGCTCAGTTCAAGGATTTAGCCGAGAAAATGATGTACAGTAAATAGAAATCACAAGGGCTGATCTAATGAGGTTACTAGAGCCACCACTAGGGCAATTAGAAGGTTTGAAAATCGATTGTTCAGTTTATAAACAAAACCCAGAGATAGATTGAAGCAGCATTGATCTACTTTGCACTTGCATAGCAAATGCAGTTCGAAGGCTAGCTGGCTTGACTTCAGGCTCCGTCTGTAAGTTTATAAAACAAACAAATATAGACAAACAAACAATCTATTCGCTCCCCAATGGAGTCACCATTTTGTTATCGGGAAATCTAGTGTCCACTCGGAGCTACTAGTCCCACTAAGACTGGTAGCTATCTTAGAAACAAACAAACTAAAACCACTTTTGTTTTCCTTTATGAGAAGTAGATAAGAGGGGAATGAAGGACACCAACCTCAGTCTTGCGCTTGGTTCCTTGCTCGGTTCCTCTCCCTTCTGACAGATCTTTGCCGCTTCTCCTTCGTCTACCCAGCTTCAAAGAGCACCTGTGGAATCAAAGCAGCATAATACTATCGAAGAACAGAGATCTACAATCATAAACAATATAGGACCAGATATATATTGACCACACAAATGCATATATCATCAAACATACAAGAATGTGGAGGAAAACTTGAATAGCTTTATTAATAATAAAGAATAGCAAAGAGGATTACAACCAATTTTTCTGACCCAGCTTCATCCTCCAACATGAAATCCCTTCTTTCACCTCATGAAAAGCTTAGATCACCCAACACTATGATATTCCAACAAGAAACCAACAACACTTCCTTACAAGATACAAAATTCCAGCCTCTGGATCTCTGGGATGAGGGATCCATATATAGATGATTGCAGGGGGGTGAGTCAGCTTCTGGGATTCTAATTAGTGTCCTCTCTCTGATAGTTCTTGATTCCACTTGGAGATTGATGATCTCTTACTCATCCCTGGGCGAATTCAGAGAGGCAAGTGTCACAGGAGAAGTTTCTGGAAGATTCCATGATCATCCACCTCGCAAACTATCTCTGCCATTTGTCCACTCTCGCCCATCGCACCCCATAGAAGGGATTGTCAGTATGCATTGCACCTCCTGTGTGCATTAGGTGGGATGCATCGCACTTTGACCATGGAGCAGGTGAGATGGTCTAGTTTTGACCAGTTCTGAGCAGTTTTTCATGGAGAACTTCTGGGAGATGATGTAATCAGCTGACCTTGTTCTTTTAGGGTATGGAACAACACTTTTAGGGACTTAGTAGCCCTTGGTTTATAGACATGTTTGATTGGGGTTGCAGTGCCCAAAAATGTCTATAACAATATCAGCAATAGATCTAAGGGCTAGTTCTTTGAACCACTTTCTGGCCTCTCCATCAAGGCTCTCGACAAAAACTCTCATCCACACATCATTTTCACTTATGTCTAGGTTATCAGCATAACTATAAAAAGATTCAAGGTGTTCCTCAGCTGTTACTCCCTCTGTGCCAGTGAACTTAGGCATATACTTCTGATACTCTCCAGCAGGCATGGCATTCAAAGGAATAGGCAAAAATAAAGGCCCATACCTGGCAGCTACAATTCTTTCTATCTTCGTAGGTGCTTGCTGGCCTGCCATGACTGGGGTATGTGGAAGGACACTGGCAGATTGAGCAGTATGAAACAATGAAATGGATGACAGAGACAAAGGGATGTTATGGACTGTATGGGAAGCTTTCTTTGGACTGAGATTCAAAGGGGAACTAGATGGACAAGGAGCTTTATGAATCTCTGTAGGTGTTTGTTCACTAGCAACACTAGGCTCTAAGTCTTCAAATTGTGTATTCTCAACTAAAAACTCCTCATGCAGAGACAAATAATATTTCTTGGGCTTACCTGATCCTGATGCTCCTTTCTGTGATGTTTTCTTCAACTTGACAATCTTCTCAGGGTCAGGCACTGATTCAGCTGGTGATTTCTGAGGATTTCTTCAAGTATGTCTCACAAACTGAGCTAGGACTATACTGTGGAGTCGCCAAAGGTTGGTCTTCCTCTAGTGGAGTCACCAGATAGATGATTACAACCAGAAATGTGCCAAGACCTTGTCTATCATCAAAATCTGGAACTATGTCATTCTCCCAGGGAAGCTAAGCTTCAATCTCCTCTCCCGGCAACGGCGCCAATTAATGTTATCACCCCAAGAAACTCTCCTAGGTTGTATCTCAGAGATGCTCGGGAACATTACAAACTTCAACAAAAATGTTGGAAATAGGTGGATGAATGGAAGGAATGATGCATATTCAAGCCAGATAACCACTTCTACTATGCTTAACCCCAAACATGGGTGAACACCCCCAGAATACAAGGCTTTAGACCACCAATTACTCATAGTTTGAGGATTAGGTGAACATGGAGAATACTAATCAAATCAGTAGATGCACAAGACCATGTGATGGCCAGCTGCAATTAGTAAAGAGGTCTACAAATGTATTTCCTAATGCACAGACAAGATGACAGTTCTCTGGCACTAAGTGAACAGAAACCTACATAACACATTCAATGATACACACTAGATTCTAACACAGAGGTGGGATGACAACCTTTCTAATGCTAAACATCAAGAGCACATGAAAAATTCATAACAGGCACAGCCTAGAATATAGCAGAAATGGAAAGTGAGAAATTAACAGCAAAAGAAGCTTGTATTAGCTGAAAATGAAGACCAGACACTGCAGGTATCACAGTAGTTACAGTCTCCAGAAGTTGAACCTTACATCAAAATAACAACCATCAACCCTCATTACATCTGTGTTCTGGGTATATATAGTGTTTCATTACAAAATGCTCTGCTATCCTATGCGTGGAGGGGTCACAATGGGCCATCAACCACATTAACTATCTAATACGGGTCTCTGATACAATCTGCTGCTTCAATAAATTAATTTGACATTCTCTGTTGCTCGGATGTCCTTCCTGAACAGGTGGAGTGTTGTACAGAAGAAGCTCCATAACTGATAAATGCTTTAACTGCTCGAGGTTGTCCTTTTCTTCTCAGTGATTCTTCCTTTTTAATTACAGTTGTTGTAGAATAATTGCATAGGGTACTGGTAGATGGCCGCCATTTTCCTTTGGAAACACATCTTAGTCAAAGGTGGCGAAGACTTCACGGTGGGTGTACGAGTGGACGGAGGACGAACATCAACCATTGGATCGCAGTGATCGATGGCGGGGATCGGTTTGCAGAAGACATCGGGAGATATGAGAGTGGGGAGACTGTGGGTTGTTGGATCTCGGGCAGGGAGATCCAACGGTCGTTGGGCGATGAAGCTGCGTGAGGGTTAGCGAGCGGGGGAGGTGGTTTCGATGACGGGCTGTATTCCCTGCACCACTTATGGGAGGATGGCGGTAAACATACACTACCGCACGATCCAATATAACAGCGACGCGTGGCAGATGGGACCGGCGGGAAACCGCTTTCCCCGCGAGTTAAAGCGAGGACATGTTTCGGCGGCGGGAGGTGTGAATTTTGTCGGATCGTGCGGGAAACGATCGGACGGCGGAGGTTAAACGCACATGTTTTTTTATTGATGTGACATGGAAAGACTTCGCAGGTAGCTCTTTTTTGCGTAGGCACGGTTACATGGGTAAAGCCTTAGCGCTGAGGGGCTTACACAGGATTTTGGGAGAAAAAAAGAGATGAAGGGGTAAAGGGAGAATAAGGAGAATGAAGGGGAAGTGAGGAATGGACTGATGTGAGCCTCCTTCAAGCTCAAAACAGCATGGCCAAGCTGTCCTTGACCTTCAAATGTTGAATTATATAGTAGAGCTAACAAGAACCAGAATTATCTTTCTGTTCTGACCAGCTCGAAGAAAAATATGAACACCGCTGTTATCGGGAAAACTAGTGTCCATGCAGAGCTGCTAGTCCCACTAAGACTGGTAGATATCTTAGAAACAAACAAACTAAAACTACTTTCGTTTTCCTTTATGAGAAGTAGATAAGAGGGGAACAAAGAAGACCAACCTCTGTCTTGTGCTTGGTTCCTTGCTTGATTCCCTTCTGATAGATCTTCGCCACTTGCTTCCTTGTCTACCCAGCTTCAAAGAGCACCTGTGGAATCAAAGCAGCATAACACTATCCAAGAACAGAGATCTACTATCATAAACAATATAGGACCAAATATATATTGACCACACAAATGCATATATCATCAATCATACAAGAATGTGGAGGAAAACTTGAATAGTTTTATTAATATCAAGAATAGCAAAGAGGATTACAAACAATTGTTCTAACCCAGTGTCATCCTCTCAGCAATAAAGCCCTTCTTCACCTCATGAAAAGCTTAGATCACCCAACACTATGATGTTACACCAAGAAACCAGCAGCACTTCCTTACAAGATACCAAATTCTAGCCTATGGATCTCTGGGATGAGGGGTCCATATATAGATGATTGCAGGGAGGTGAGTGAGCTTCTGAGATTTGATTAGTGTCCTCTCTCTGATAATTCTTGATTCCACTTGGAGATTGATGATCTCTTACTCATCCCTGGGCGAATGCAAAGAGGCAAGTGTCACAGGAGAAGTTTTTGGAAGATTCCATGATCCTCCACCTCGCAAATTGACTCTGCCATTTGTCCACTGTCGCCCATCGCACTCCATAGAAGGGCTTTTCAGTATGCATCGCACCTCCTGTGTGCATTTAGGTGGGATGCAGCGCACTTTGACCATGGAGCAGGTGAGATGGTCCAGTTTTGACCAGTTCTGAGTAGTTTTTCATGGAGAACTTCTGGGAGATGATGTAATCAATTGACCTTGTTCTTTTAGGGGTTGGAACAACACTTTTAGGTACTTAGGAGCCCTTGGTTCATGGACATATTTGATTGGGGTTGCAGTGCCCAAAAATGTCTATAACAGTTGCCCCCTAAAGCATGAGGTCATTAATCTTTTGATGTCGGGTGAAATGCTTTATCATGAGGATCTGAAGTTTTTTCGAACTGGAAGGTGACCTGTAATAAGATACAATACAATACATTATCTTCATAATATTTTCATGATCTAGCTGAGGCGGGCATTCCCATGCTCAGCTTTATAAATTCATTTTCATGTACATAAGACAGACAATCGTCTGTGTGCAGACTAATGATTCTGGTAGAGCCATCATCCCTTAGATTGGATGATTATCTGTGTAGCAATGATGTACATTTGATGTCTTTATTTTCCTGAATATATATCGCAACTCGGATGGATGAAACTAGATCGGGGACCTCAATCGCGTTCGATCTTCACTCAAAGTACAAGTCGATCCATGTGAGAGATGTTCTGGAGTTGAACATGGAAAGACATCGCCTGATTACCAGCCAATGATGTAAGCTGTTAACAGGCGCGAGAGGAATCACCGATAATGATGATGACCCTCAAGGTACTACAGTACAATTCACGTGGTGTGAATAAGGGATTGACGTCGAACACCACGCAAAATCTTTCGGTTGAAGGCCATTGATGTAAACCTGTCGCCGGAAGTGAGAAACTTGCCATTGAGGCATGCAAGCTTCAAAGTACTGAAAGGGTTGTTCCTAGATCGACTTCCTAGATAATGAGCTAATGTCGACAAGAAGCGATCCATCATAGGAGGGCATTAGTGAATCCCACATCTATGACATGGAACGGAGCAAATGATTTTAATGGAGGTGAAAACAATCTGATGACATAAGGTTCAGGGTGGCGGTCATGAAAGAATGGAGCGTAAATGTATTGCAGTGGATGAGACACAGGTGAATTCTCTGAGCGACTTCTCTTGAACATATCAGCGACACTGACATGATGGATTGGTAGCATTAACCCCAAATGTGTATGGTGTGATGGACCAATGGTGATATGACCAGTGAACGGAACAACCCAACCCGACTTGGATGCGGAGCGAAAGTGTCATGTTCAAGAGCAACTTGCTACCAATAAAGTTTCTTTAAGTTTTCTTCCCAATTTTTCCCCAGTCATTGCTGACCAGTACCTCTTTATTTTTGTCAAGCTTGAGGAGGATAACATATGCTTGTTCTATAATTTGCCCTTCGGGCAAACCCATCGCTATGTTTTAACGAGCCTAGCGATAGTGAAACTCGTTCTTGTCGGTATGGACAAGTTTGTCACTATTCAGTTTTAATGAGTTTAACAACAAAGATAACTTGGTCCTTTTCAATTTTAGAGAGTCTGAAAGGGACGTAAAGAAAACTCCAACATTCCTTTTTCGTCATATAATCCCTTAAGTCCGAAAAAGTATAAAATAATACAAAAGGGATGAATTTTCGGTAATTTTAACGAGCTGAACAAAACAAGCGCTCGATATTTTTGTGTAATAATCCCTCAGGTCCAAAAAGATTAAAATCTAAAGGAGGGATAGCACTTCCGGTCACTTTAACGAGCTGGAGAGGCCAATTACTCGGCAAGCTTTTCATATTTTACAAGTCAGATGAAAAGAGCTTAGAGGAGACTCATTTTTCAAGGAACGAGTGATAAATTCGGGTAGCAACTAATTCCAGGTAAGGTTTGGAATTTTCCAATCACGGCAATGTCACAAGGATGGCTAACAGGATCACTTTTCGCAGTTGTTCCTCAAAAAGGGTAAACAATCAAATGGAGGTGAATGACCGGCCAATACAGAGTGGAGGTGATGATGAGAACACGACCAAGGCTTCAAAGGCTGATGATAATGCATTCACGATGGTTATTTACCGGAAATTGGTTCATTTTTTAATGAATGAGCTTAAACTCTGGGGGAAACATTTGCTCACTGCTTATGTTTAATTTTTAACGAGCTTGAACTCCACATAAAAACTGCTTGATATAATGGTCATTGATTACCTTGATTTTACCATTGACAAATTTGTTCCTTCAAAGGTTGTACTGCCTATTCAATTGCTTCATCAAACTAGTTAGAAATGAATAATATATGATTGAAAAATGAGTCAAAACACTAATATTTTACTTGAATTACATGAAAAGTAATTTAAAAGTGGTTTTTACCTCTCATTTTGAACTTTCATTTTGAACTTTGGTTTGTTGGAGCTTTGGAGGTGCTTTCCCCCTTGATTTTCACTAGCTGATTCCGGGAGATTCTGTGGACAATTCTTGGCGCCGTCTGGACCAGGTAAGAGCTAAACCTGAGCTCTTCAGTTTCATTCTTTCCTTTTTGAATTCTGAGCATGTTTCTTGGTTTTTCTGAGCCCCTGGGGTTTGAAGAATTCACCCTGGCTCCATCGCACCTTTCCTATATCGAAAGGTGCGATGCATGTTGGCTTGGCCATTGGCCAGTCAGCATGCATCCCACCCAGTACACTGCTGGGGGTGCAATGGGCACAAGGAGGGAAACTTGTGCACAATTTTTCATGGAAATTTTTGCCTGTTTTTCACCAAATCAGGATCCTGACTCTTCTCTTGTTTGTTTTCAGAGATTCATTGGAGAAAAATTCATGTTACATGGCGAGAACGTGAGCATGAAGAAGAGGAAATGCTTGCTTTACATGATCCAATTACGGTAAATGCACTGCGGAACTGTGGCCTGTTCAAGTTTTTCCGCATCTCTAGCATGAGGCAACAAATCAACTTGTTGCAATATTTTCTCAATGCATGGGATCCTACCAACCAGGTGTTCCAGATTAGGGGCAAATCCATCCCTTTGACTGTCGTGGACATCTATTTTTTGACCGGCTTATCGAGGCATGGTGCCCCTATCTCATTATCAAGTTCGGCCCGTGGGGGTGAATCCGTGAGAGATTATATTCGTCGGTACTACAGAGAGGGATCTCAGCCGAGTAAGGACGGCAAGATCAATATCCGAGATGTCACTGACAGGTCTTTGAGGACCATTCTATTCACTTTTGCTAGACTGGCTGGTAGTGCAGCTCTTCATGTGGCCAACAGGTCTTATATGCAGTATGCCTTGGAATGCCTTGAACCAAAGGTGTTCAACTGGTGTGATGCAGTACTCTCTATGATGAAAGAACAACTGACCAAGGTAAAAAACGGAAGATTGAAGAACTTTGGATATGGTTCTATTTTGACTACTTTTGCCTTGGAAAAGATCCCGCTGATGCAGCCGCAGTATGTTTCACTTGGTTTACCTCCACTGACTGAGCCACGAATGCAGAGATGGGTCGACCTTATGGCCATACATGCTAGTCAGTCCCAGGTTTCCTTTTCTGATACCTTCTTCGAGTGGTTCAATCGTCAAGAGATGGTTTTTTCCGAGTATCCATATGCTGGTATGGATTTCCGGGGTGACCTGGATTTGGTGTTGCCGGCTGGCGAGCAGTGGGGTGCTATCGGTAAATTCTCTGACGATATATCTATTTATCATTTCTTTTTATAATGTTCTTGTGCATTCTTCTATCAGGACTAATCAAAACTCATGTGCTCATGCAGATGTTGGACCAGTTCGGCCAGTAGTACGCCTGAGAGTGCCAACTGCCGCTCTAGCAGGAGAGGTTGTGGGAAGGGTTATCCTTCGCGACCTTGATGTGGCCAAGACTCTTTAAGCATTGCAAGATCAGGTCGAGGGCCTCACTCTTGGTATTCCAGACGTGAGGACTGATGAGCTACCTCTGAGGTTGCAGCGACATACTACCGGCGTGCCGAGTCGATGGACTAGTCTTTTATGCATGATTGCATAGGCGGTGACTTGTTATCACCAGCATCATTAGACTAGGGTGACCCCTAGCGTTTTGAGTTTTGGGTCATTTGACCAATTTTGTCTTGGTTACAGAACATTATGTGTAAACCATAAACAGTTATATATATGTTTTTGATTTTCGGAGTTTCATTTTGGTTAAGTTACATGATCCTGATGCAAATATTGATGAAATGCTCCTTTTTATAAATGTTGCAAATGTCTATCTAACACATAATTTTCCAATGATTCTGTGAATGTGTTTAAATTTCTGGAAATATGTTGATGTTGAATAGAATCAAACTGCCTTTCCAAAATCTTGACCCTTAGGAACATGCGATAATAGTTGGATTTCGGATGGAGTAGATACCAATGAGTTGTAGGATGACAAGTTGTGAGTCTAGCCTGACGACAAGTTGGCGTATTCCATGTGTGATGGCATCAGGGAGGAGTTCTATCAACGTGTTATATTCAACGATGTTATTTGTTGACCGACCAATATATACCCCTCTGAAACTTACTAACTCGCCGCTTGGATCAAAAATGGCCCAGGCCGCAGAAGATAGGTTCCGCGAACTATGACTCGCTCTGTCGGCATATCCAACAAATGATTCCAATAGGTTCAACATCTGCAACAAATGTAAAAATTGGATTACTTGAACAAAACAATTACCCTTAGAGAAAACAAAAATGTAACAAAAGCATAGGGGTTACTACACTGAATTATGCATAGTAACGCTTAAGGTACAACCCGTTACGGAGTTGCGCCAGTGGAATCCTGTCATAATCCACTAACTCATAGGCCCCTTTTGCTAATACACGTTTAACAATATAGGGGCCCATCCACAAAGACTTGAATTTACCTGCTCCCAATTTATCGGATTCCTGGTTGTAAAGTAAGACCAAGTCACCTTCTGAGAAGACACGGGGTTTGACATTCTTGTCGAACTGCACCTTGACTCATTTCTTATGGGCTTCATTAGCCAAAGCGGCATCACGACGGGTTTCATCCAATTGGATTAGTTCCAAGAAACGAGCCTCCTCTTCTGAAGTTCCGGGGAGAAGGTCGACTGCGAGTTTGAGGGACGAGATTTCACACTGAACTGGTAAGATTGCTTCTAGGCCATACACCAGTTGAAAGGGTGTAAACCCGGTTGCATTCCTTACCAACGTTCGGTATGCCCACAAGGTTGAGTACAGGATCAGGTGCCAACTCCTTTTGTGGACTCCAATCATCCTTTGCAGCATCCGCTTTAGGAATTTGTTGATTGCTTCAACCTGTCCATTGGCCTACGGGTAATATGGAGTAGAGCTGTCGTGGGACAACCCCAATTTGGCAGCCAATTCAACCATCATGTGATTGCGAAAATGTGATCCATGATCTGTGACTATGGCCTGTGGAACGCCGAATCTGGCGACTACATGATTAAAAAAGAAAAGGGCAGCCGTTTCGCCGATGTTGTTTAATGTAGGCATCGCCTCGGCCCATTTGGTAAAATAGTCTACCGCGACTATGATATACCCATGCCCCCCGGTCAAGGTGGGGTTACATGTCATGAAATCTATGCCCCATTTGGCGAATGGCCCAACAACAACTACTGGTTGCAGGGGTGTGGGTGGTCTTCTGGTTTTGCTATCGAAAATTTGACACGCATGGCAACTTCTGACTACTATTATGCAATCTTTGAACATTGTTGGCCAGAAGTATCCTGCTCATAAAAATTTTTGCGTCGTAGCGTAACCAGATTGATGCCCCCCACACGCTCCTGAATGGCAATCATTCATGACTTTTTCAGCCTCCTCATGGGTGAGACACCTCCTCAGAACTGTATCGACACCACGACAGTAAAGCGTATCACCGACGATCATGTAGTTTTTCGATTGGTATCGAATACGTCTTTGTTCCAAGCGAGAGGTATTAGACCTATATTTTTGGGTTTAGAGATAGATGATTATATCTCCATACCACAGATTGCTTGAAGATATCAGAAACAAAGATTCATCCGCGATTGTTTCTTTGGATGTTTCATCGTTGGACAATGATGGGAGATCGCATAGTAATTTTGCGAAAACCAGGGATTTCTTCGATTTGGATTTTACAAATTCCAGATCAAACTCTTGAAGAATTGCTATCCATTTTGAATATTTTCCCCCCAGTAACTATCGTGACAATATATAAGTCATGGGGTTGCAATCTGACAAAATGGTAGTTTTTCGAAAGAGGACATAGTGTCGAAATCTCTGTATCGCTTGAACAGCTGCGAGAGCCAGCTTTTCAATGTAGGAATATTTGCTTTTTGTATCATTTAAGTTTCTACTCAAATAATATATAGGATGTTCAATTCCATTGTCTTCTTGAACTAAAACCATTGCGATGGTTGTATCCGCTACAGCCAGATACAGGTTAAAGTCTTTTTGATAATCATGAGCGTACATTAATGATGCTTTCATTAGGGATTCCTTTAAAGCATCAAAGGAAGCTTGCGCGACCTGATCCCAGACGAAGGGTACTTATTTTTTCAATAGACATTTTGTTGGACATCTAATCCTAAGTGGGTTAGTGTGGAATTCGAATGGACAAAAGCAGTCCAAGAGACCTTGGGATCTGAATCCCAAAAGTCACATATGTGTACTATAAATGTGTATCTTATGTTAATAAAAAATGCATCACATGATTTATCTTTCATATCTTTTGTGCTGTCCATGTGTGTTTAACATGGTATCGGAGCCACTTGTTTTTCTGTGGCCTGTTATGTGCATGTCAGTCCTGCACCTCTGCCCTGCATAATTTCTTTGAACCATTTGTTTTATGGTTTCTGCCATCACTTATGAATATTTTCTCAGCTAGAATTTAGCTGCCACCTCTTGCATATACCTGCGCTGCTCCTCCATATTCCTTTCTCTGTGTTTTGTCTGCCTGACCAGCGCTGTCCAAGATAAGCTTTGTGCGCTTTCTGCCATAACGGTTGTCTGCTATTCGCTGCCACCCCTGTCTATCAGGTCTACTTCTTACATGCACCCAGCGGTTTCAGAAAACTATCCCTCTGCCATTCTGAATCTGCTCAGCAATCTGCGCTCTGTGTGATAATGGGTAACGCTTGGAATACCTGCTCCAGTACGTTCCTCTTCATTGCAATCATCTCCCATCCAACATTCAGCCTGTTGTTATGAACTTGTCTTTTTGGGCTGCAATCTTTAATGGTCTAGTCACTCGATTTATGGAGGAAGCGAACAAATAATGGCGTCGATCTATATTACATGCTAGGTTAATGGTCTGAAATTTTTCCTACGCTGCATCATAACCGCTCACCCCCTCTGTCCATAACGCATCTGCATAACATTTTTTCCATAACGCATCTGCATAACTGAGGGCTATTTGGTTCCGTCGAATTGCTAGCAGAAGTGGATTCGGAGTCCGATTCGGCTCACTGATATTATGTTGGTTGCATTTATTAAACTCTGAGATATGATCCATGCATATATCTAATGGTTGATTTCACTGTGGATTGGAAGGCGTTGATGGTCTTTTTATTCCTCCGCTTACTATTTGACTGTGTGCATTAAACCGGCACTCTGATTTGATAACATTACAATCAGATTAAAATTCTCTGTTTTGGCGCATTCTTGAATAAGAACAGTATATACGATAAGTATATTGGGGATGCAAATATGCGGGAGTTTTGTTAGAACTGTAGATATCGAGGGATCGCCATATTGAAACAAAGCTGAGTGGGATCGATTTAATAGAATTTCCAGCATATATGTATTGCAGAACCGTCAAGATCAACGTCGAACAATTGCAAATATCTATAACCATGTGTATTGAATATGTCTGGAAAGGGTTTCTGTTCATTATATAATTGTGCGCAGACAGAAGGTGTCCGCTGGCAAGTCGGTTCTTAGCTACCAAACCAATAGTTACATATCCGTGCGCGTGGAGAGCCTTTCCGAAGCCATCGTTGCTGGTTGACTATCGTTGAACAATAAAGCTGTATGCGTGTGCTGAATGCCATATGAGGTATAGCGTAACAGAGGCGAGGCTTCTTTTTAAACAAAGGGATTCAGTATTCCAGAGATTATCATTCTATCAGACCCGTCGTAGGTGGACCGAGAACAGCTGGAGCATCAGGTATAATTGTTTATAACTGTCGGCCATATGTCTATTGTATGCAGTGTTTGAAGATTCGTTAATAATATGCTGTGCGGTTAATTAACGAGGAACCGGTGTTGGCATAAAAAGGGCGATCAATACATATATATGTGTCTATGGTAAAATCAAACTTCTAATTATCGCAGATGGAAAGAGGATGCCGAGAGCGCATATATGGTAGCTTATATATATTTGTTATGACCGCCCATTGAAATTTCTTTTAAAGAATTGCATGAGAGCACCGCATGTTAAAACGCATAGTTTTCATAGCATTGAATCCGCCAAGCATAAGGCAACTCTAAGTTTGAACAGTTTATTGAATTGCCAATGGTTTTTATAAATTATCTGTAATGGTACACTGTCGTGTGCTGAGTGCATGGTTTGTATGCATGGATGATGGGAAGAGATTTTCATATATCACATGGGTGTCTGCATCCCTTGTTGGGAGACGTGTGAGCTGCTAGTGTAATTTTTCACTGGAACCCCATTCGAACTGCTACAGGAAACCAGGAGGGGTCTCTGTATGTTGGGCTACATACTCACGAGGCAAAGCTCATAAATTGCATTGTTAAAAAATAGTATCAATGGCATCTACAAATTAACCATACCTTGGTTTTATATTTCAACAGCCATTCTATCTACTTATGATAAGTAGCACATACCCTAATCCTACCTTGGTTACATAATGAACAGCAGATGATGTCAGGGAAACTGGAAAGTTAAATTATATATGTATTCATCACAACACAGAACCAAGTAGCAAATTCTGATTCAACGAAAAGCATGTCTATGCGTAGTAATTCAAGCTGGACTTCTTCTTGGCTTGAACTTGAATTATTCCTTCATTGAAATCTTCATGGGTAACCTCAGTTGCATCTCGACGCAGAGCAAGCATACCAGCTTCTACACAAACAGCTTTTAACTGTGCACCATTAAAATCATCAGTGGAACGTGCAAGCTCTTCAAAGTTGACATCTGGATGAACAATCATTTTTCTTGAATGAATCTGTAAAATCCGTGCCTGTGCATCCTCTGTTGGGTGAGGGAATTCTATCTTCCTGTCTAGACGGCCTGAACGCATTAAAGCTGGATCTAAAATATCTGCACGATTTGTTGCTGCTATGACCTTTATACGTTCATCACTGCTAAATCCATCAAGCTGATTCAGTAACTCAAGCATCATGCGTTGCACTTCTCTATCTCCACTTACTTCGCTGTCAAAACGCTTTGTTCCAATTGCATCAACCTCGTCTATAAAGATAATACATGGGGCTTTCTCCTTTGCAAGTTGAAAAGCATCGCGAACGAGTTTGGCACCATCTCCGATGAACATCTGGACTAATTGTGGACCAACAAGTTTTAAAAATGTTGCATTTGTTTGTGCAGCACATGCACGAGCCATGAGTGTTTTTCCTGTTCCTGGAGGCCCATAAAGTAGTATTTAGAAGGAAGAAGTCATTTAGTTGTGCATCCATACTGGTATACCTGAGCATTTTAAGGGTGAAACATATCTATTGTATCTGTGTCGGAAGGACTTTGAGCCTCTCATTCTTGCTGGACACAAATCTGGTATTGGGCAATGTATTTTTCAAACTGATTTTTGAAATCTTCAATAGCTGGGGTTTGTCTAGACTTGTTGAATATTCATTTCTTTGTTGAGACAATGGCTACATTTGATGATGTATTAGAGTTACTGAATACACTAATACACTCCACTATTGGTGGGAAGGTAAATGTTAGCAAAGACACTCTTTGTGACATTCAGACCTGCCTGCATGATGCACAAGAAAAGATCGAATTTTTACAGCTTGAATCTCAGCTACAGCAAGAAGAGCTACATCAAAATAGACACCATTCTGAACCTGTTTTTGTTCAGAACATTGAGACAACCACCCATCAGCAGCATGTTAATAATGGTACAGTTCATTCAAATAAAGCAGCAGTCGTACATGCAGATGCAGAAACTCAGTCTGCACTTCCCAAGCCCATCATCAGACCTTGGGAACAGCTTGTCCACAACAAGCACAGAACTGGTCTTGGATATGACAAGGACTTGTCCTTTCATATTCCAGACTACTCAAAGCCCATTCAGTTTCAGAGTGTTGGATTCATTGATGACAGTTCACCTGCTTCTCATGACAGTTCAGCTTCAGCTGTTCCAGAATCTGCCCCTCTTCAACAACAACAACAACAGATCATGAAATGCCAACACTGTGACCGAGTTGGCCATCTGAAAGATCACTGTTTTGATCTTCATCCATGTAAGCATTGTCATAAAACCAGTCATTCTTCAAACAGATGCTTCAAAAACAAACGTCCTGCAAGAACAAAGATTCATCTTGGATGGATCGCTTCTTGGCAACGGGCATCAATAGCCAAGAAGATATTCCAAACGCATGTTAGAACTTGTTCTAGAGTATTGAACAGTCTTGCAGTTGAGTTTTCTCCATCTTCTCACCTTGTATCTGACAGGGGGGGAAATGATGGTCATCTACAAGCTTCAAAGCCACATCAAGCGAGCCTGAGCCACAACCTGCCACACCAGTTTCAGAGTTGTAGCCAGAGACAAAGATGCTCGTGAACACAGATTGAGAACACTTCCTCTAGCAGAAGACTCCAGCTTCTTGCCAGTTTTGGAAGCGTTCCAGAGTTGTTGGTCATCCTTAAACCATCACAGATTGAGAACACTTCCTCTAGCAGAAGACTCCAGCTTCTTGCCAGTTTTGGAAGAGTTCAGGAATTGCATTAAGCATTCCAGAGTTGTTGGTCATCCTTAAACCATCACAGGTTGAGACTTCCCTTTTCAGGTTGAAGTTTTACCTTTTATGCTGGGTGAGACCTCCCTTTCATGGTTGAAGGTTTCCCTCTTTAAAACAATAGGATCACTTCCTCTAGCAGAAAACTTCAGTTTCTTGCCAGTTTTGGAAGAGTTCCGGGAACTGCACTAAGCGTTCCAGTGTTGGTGGTCATCCTTAAACCACTGCCCTTTATACCAACATTTCATAGAGCACATTCAGCCTAGTGCTGCCATGCATTTTTTACACATCTTGTATTACAGCTCTTTTCTTGGACTCATACATAACCCTTCGGATTAAGGGGGGGAATGTTGGACACCTAATCCTAAGTGGGTTAGTGTGGAATTCGAATGGACAAAAGCAGTCCAAGAGACCTTGGGATCTGAATCCCAAAAGTCACATATGTGTACTATAAATGTGTATCTTATGTTAATAAAAAATGCATCACATGATTTATCTTTCATATCTTTTGTGCTGTCCATGTGTGTTTAACATTTAGCAAGTTCGGACCCGGATGCGGGTGGCAATTTGATCACCAGCAATGGGCAGCTGGCATGATAATGTAGCCTGCCAGGACGGCCACACCAGGCGGCTCTGCCAGGCATTAATGCCATTAAAGGCCGAGGAGAAGGTAGTGCAGAGGGGAGATGGGTTCGCGCGAGGGGACTTAACTGCATTGTACGCAATTTTGTTGGGTTTCGTTATGGAGGCATCCAGAGAATTCCGCAAAAGGAATTACATAAAGGCGTATCTGCTCCAGATTGGGTATGCTTGTTGTATTATTATGTTGTGCTCTGAGCAAAGTGGAGAGGAGGCGATCTCTGGAAGTGTGAGCAGTGGCAGAGGCCACACCTCTGCTCAGTGTGTGCTCTATCGATCTATGCCGGAGAAAATCGCAGTGAGAACTCATACTCTGGTTCCGGTTTCTAATAGGGTGGTTCAGGGAGTTCAAGCTCTGCGTTTGGAGACTCGGCCTCCCACTGTCAATAGCTCTCAAGTTTCCCGGCTCATGGCGCCGAGACAGCGTGGAGTCCCGCGAAGAGGAGGTGTCTGGGGTATTAGTCGAAGGGAGGAGGTTCAAGCAAGGGAAATTCAGCCATTGGCTATGGTAGCGCCTCCGTCTTCTCCTTCAGAGGAGTCGGACCAGCTAGATAGTCAAGTGCATACATCCCGTTTCACATTCAGATGCCGGAGAAATCGATCTAGGGTGTCTATGCTGATCACTGTAATTGCGACAGAGGAAGACGATGAAGATTCCGATAGCCAGGAGGAAGATGCTGGGGAGCTGGCTCAGACTGGTATGACCCAAGCGAGGGCGGAAATTGGCAATGTCGTTAATCCTCCTCCAGGCGTTGTCAATCCTGAGGAGCACGCTCGTGTTCTGGGTCCGCTTCAGCCGCCAGCACTCCCACCGGGTTCCCGCCAGCCAGTGAACGAAGATGCAACTACACCAGAATTTGACAACAAAGCATAAGGTGAGCCTTCGAAGGCTAAAATACTGTTTTTGTTGCTGCACAATGGTCAAGTTTTGGAGTTTTGAAGGGGTCTCTTTTCTTTCCGAGATGCCCAGTTTTTGCTTTTGGGGTAGAGGAATGCCCAGATTTCGCAGTGTTTCCAGATCTCTGGAATCACCTGTCATCCTACCCTCAAATGCCACAATGATATCAGCAGCAAGGTGCGAGAGGCATGCAAAGGTTCTTTGGTTCTACAATTATGCTGCTGTTGTTCTTTTTGGAGGAATCTCTCTTGTAAGTCAGAGGACTACATGCTGCTGTTTTGTCCATGCTTATTTCTACTGCATCTATCTTTGTAATTCAGGTAGCCTTGCGCACCTGTTATGCTTTTCAGACAGAGGGTGGCTTTATCCATCCTCAGAGGCTAGTACCTCTCTGTAAATATTTTCTTACTTTCTTAATACAATAGCTTAGTCTTTACATAGAAAAAAAAACATTTAGCAAGTTCGGCGTAATTTGGAATGAACCTCCTCAGAAAGTTTGCTTTCCATTGGAGTTTCTGAATCTGAAGCAAATTTGAAGGTGGAGGAAAATTTATGATTGCCTGAACCTTACATGGGTCAAGACGAATCTCGTCCTTTGAGACTACAAAGCCAAGCAAATGACCAGAACTGACACAGAACATACATTTATGTGGATTGAGTCGTATCTTTTAGTGTCGGGAATGTAGAAATGTCGCTCTCAAATGCTGCGGATGATCAGTCCGCTTTCGCGAATGAGCCGGAAGATCGTCGAGATATGGTTGAATGATGTTTTTGATGTCATGGAAGGCATAATTCATTGCCCTTTGAAATGTTTCCCCTGCGTTCTTTAAACCAAAGGGTAACTTTCGATATGCAAATGTGCCCCGCGGAAAAATAAATGCAGTCTTTGACTGGTCTTGTGGGCGGATATTTATCTGATTATACCCGGAGAATCCATCCATAAATGAAAATATTTCACATCCGGCGGATTCATCAATTATCTGGTCAATAAAGGGTGTAAGGTAGTTGTCTTTTGGACAAGCTTGATTTACATCCCTATAATCGGCGCACACTCTAATCATTCCTTGTTTTTTCATTACAGGAACAATGTTCGATACCCAATCAGTTAAAGGAACCGGGTAAATAAAACCAGCATGGAGAAGTTTTTCAACTTCTGCCTTGATGGCAGTGGCTTTCTTGGGGTGCACCTGCCGTAGCCGTTGTCGTACTGGTTTGACATCTAGATACATCTTTATTTCGTGTTCAACTATACTCGAGTCAATGCCTAGCATTTCATCATATGACCAAGCAAAGACATCTCTGAATTCGCGAAAAAGAGCTTTGTATATTTCCAGTTCTGAAGTAGAACAACATTTGCCAACATAAATATTCTCTACAACATCTGTTTTGGTCGAGATATTTATGGCAATAGTCTCTTCGATATTGGACAAGTTTCGTTCGAAATCCACCGTGTTTACAGTATTTGGTAGGAAATAAAAAAATGAAGGATGATGAAGGTCATCAGTAGTATCTTCTTGACAATCCGGAAGATGGGAACGATGGTGGTAATCTTCCCATGGCGCCCCGTCAATTATCATTTACAGAACAATTCTTTCGTCGGTGTAATGCACTTGCGACCAAGGATCTGAAGGGGTGCCATATTCCTTAGACCTATCTATCCAAACGCTTGATGAGCGTTGATTAGGGCTTGCCTCCCATGCCAGAAACATTGATTGCTACAATATTTCTATTGGGCTTGGAGGCAATACTTGTAGATGATCCATGCTAATATCGATTTCTGAGATCTTTTGAATAGAAGATATCATATTGTAGGTTCCTACTGTTGCCACTTCCGCCAGATTGATTGGAGGTGGGAGGGAAAAAGTTCCCATTAATATAAGGTCTTTTAGTAGGCCTACTCCGATATTTTGAAGCGAATGGGGGCTTCCATGGATCATTGGAATGCTTCCCGTAACTTGGGAACTATTGGGGAGAAATGTTTGTTGGTCGACGATTGTAATTCCTCCTTGAAAGGGAAATGCAATCTTCCTAAAGTAGGTCGACACAACGGTAGCCATAGCATATATCCAGGGCCTTCCCAATAGGATGTTGTAATCAAGGTTTCCGTCGATTACTTCAACATCTATTTCTACTGTTTTCCCCCCCAGTTCAACTTGCAAGTTACTTAAAATCCCATATGGGGTATATGTTCATCCATCAAATGCTTTTAATGTCGTCGAAGATCGCGACAAGGTTGGAGATCCTAAAGTTTTCCAGCAACTCATCGACATAATACATGTAGATGCCCCCTCATCAATAATTGTTCGATGAACAGTTTTGTTGAGGGCTTTCACTTGAATGAGGAAAGCTAGTTGAGCTGGTAACTAAGGATCATATCCTTTGTGATTAAAGGACACAAGATTAGAATCCTTTGGGTCAATCCCACCTATTGCTAATAATAAAGCCTGCTTTTGGGAGGGGCAATTTTGCAGTACCTCGAGTGTCGACATAGCGGATGGCGATTGGGCTAGATCTTCCACTATATTATAATGTTGTGTTGCTCTAGCACGAGGATTAAATGTCGACTTGTGTACTAATCCCTTTGGTGGTTTTGGTGTTAGCTCTGGAATGATGGGCGGCGCAACTTCTGTCGAAGTTGTTGTCGAACTACTAGGTTGATCTTTATCCTTGTTGTTCGACAGCTGTGGATTCCCGTAATCTTTATTTCTTGTCGTTATCAAAGCATCATTTTGCTGTTTCGAAACCGACAACATCAGCACTTGGGACGGGGAAGCATTATCACTGGTAACCATATTTGTTCATGGATTTGGAAACGGATCAATTAATACCGCCGAGGTTTTCGAATTCTTGAAGAATTTTTTAAGCTTAGCTTTATATGGACAATCTTTTACCCAATGATCCTCATCACATATAAGACATGGACGATTTGGTTTCCTATTTCCAGAAGGGTTTGCAGAAGATTTTTCAGGTGATGATTCTTCCTGTTTCTTCTTCTTCCCTTTGTTTTTCTTCTTGCCTCCTGGTTGCTTGGTTTCTTTGCCTTTGTCTGTTGAGACGACATTTACTTCCGAGGTGAGAAGTTCTTCTTTTGCATTTTGACTAGAAATCTTATGGGCCTTTTTAGATGTAGCCTTTGTTGATTTCGTGTCTGTCGTACCAATCACGCCATTGCCAGCATGAGAGTCATTGTTCGATTTAGGAGGAGGAGGAACGGAAAATTACGGTCTGGGAGCGTCAGGGATTTTATCGTAGAGCGTGCCAAACTGAGTATAAATCAAGTCCAAATATTGCGCATGAGCAATAACTTGCTCTTCAGTGACGACTCCTCCCTTTGCCACATCTTCTGTAATGGAAGGTAATAATGACTTAATAAACCATTCAGCTAAAAGCTGATCAGGAACGTACGTTTTTACCATTCTACGACGACGTTGCCACTCATGAATATGATCAGATATGTGAGTGGCCATCGTTTGTTTGAAATTGGTAAGAAGTTCTGTTCCCGTTTCGTACCTTATGGGTAACTGAAAATGGGTTAAAAAGGTTGTGGCTAGGAACTGAAGTTATCAAATGAAGCTCTTGGTAATTCGATGTACCATTTTGCTGCCAGACCAGTTAACATTCTGTGAAAAAGGTGAAGCCTAATCGAATCATCGTTTAGGGTTTTTGATGAACACCATAGCTGAAAGGTCATCACATGATTCGACGGGTCTTCACCCGGATTTCCATTAAATTTAGGAATATCTGACGGAAGTTTATGCGGAATCGCTAGCCACCAAGGGGCGTAAGCAATTGGATTGTTCGTTAGCCGATTTAGATCCGGTAACTCTAAAGTCGCCACGAAGGGTAACTGTTGATTCAGGTTTGGCGAAGCATACCCAGGATAAGATGGAATCGCCTAGGCAGTTGGTATTTGCATACCAACATAATGCATTTGATGATGGTAACTTTGGTAAGGTTGATGGGCATAACCATTGTAGAATGGTTGATTTTGACCGTTTTGAATATACGGCTGCCCATTATTTGCAAAGATTTGTTGCTCAGATCCTTGGTAAACTTGTTGGAATTGCGGTTGTTGATATTGCACCAGCCATGGTTGTGAAGCCATGTGTTGTTGTCCAATACTAGCTATTTGACAAAGATGAGGGGTAATTGTACCTGTTTGGACCTGTGTCATTCCACTAGTTGGCGATTGTGGTTGAGCCGCAGGGATAAGAGGCTATTGCATTACAACCTGAGAAACCTGAGGTTGGCATACAACAAGCAACACTTGTACTTGCGACACCGTCACAATAGCTAGCGTAGTTGGTATATTTGACATAGGTAAACATTGTTTCATCGAGTATACAACTTTTAGTTGTTGAGGCAGTATTGGCATCCAACCGCTATATGTAATTCCAGCATAACCTGAATTTTGTTGTGAACTCTCGTATGGTTGTCCTCCCGGAGGAGACAATGAAAGGGTATATTGCCCCCCATATGGCGGTAATCTAGTACTTAAAGGAATGGTTTGCCCTTGAGGACCGGACTGCCCAAATTGACACCATGAAGGATCAATTTGCTGAGACTCAACATAAGAGTTCCTGGATATTATTTCGGATGAACAAACGGGAAAGGACCATACTGTCGAAATAGCCTCTGAGTGGGCCCCATCTAGTGATTGAGAGCTAGCTGGGATAGATGGTATGCCGGCGAACATTGTTGGAGTGACAGCAGGAAGTTTTGTCGTCACTGTGTCAGATGACATAGTCCTAGATGTCGATGGTTGTTCAAACATTTCTAGTCTATCCAAAAGATTTCCTAGAGATTCTACAGGAGCTTTTGATAACGGTAGACTAATTTCTGATGAAGAAGTATATAGGGTGATCTTGACTCCAAATTGTGATGGAGTACTAGATGGAGGATCCTCCACAATCTCTTCTATAGCAATCAGACCAGGTGGAAGAGGTAGACCGTTAGGTCCGTAAAATATTTTCGGTGTCGAAGAAGGTATAGATTCTACAGCGACAGATGTTTGGGGAATAACACCTTCCGAATCAGCTGTAGATGGAGCTGGTTCAGTAATACAAGTGTTTACCTTCACACTAGGATTAGCCCTACTGTCCTTTGGTGGCTGCGGAACTTCTTCTATAAAGGTAGGGATACCAGAAATGTTTGGAGTAACTGAAGTCTCCGATGGTGTTGGAACACTTGTTCTAACTTTACCAGGGGATTTTGAACCGGTTAAACGAGTTCGCTTCATCCGTAATAGTTTTTATTCTGGAGACAAAGACGGTCGACTCGTAAGCCTCCACGAATGACGAGGTTTCAATTGATTTTCTTCCACGATTGCAGATTACTCGATCAACTAAAAATCAAGGGGAAATATGTTTCCGAATTCAATGAATTTTAGACGCTTTGACACAAATTGTTTTTTCAATTTTTAAGAGTCGAGAAAAAACAAAAGATGACTCTAGTCGCCTTTGATTTTTAATGAGCTTGAAGTGACAAGTGCTCAGATGGACCTTTTCCTTGAAGGAGTCTGAAAAGGAATGAAAGAAACTACTCTGAAAATATAGACAGAGGGATTACCAAACCAATCGCAAAACTGTAGAATACTTTTTATGGTACGGCAGTCAATCTTCCCGAATGTTGTGTTCAATGCACTGCGATCGATAGGGCAACAGACACAGCTTCCTATGGATAAAGGATATAGCCTCTTGTGGTCTCCCAATATATACTCGATGGTACGTGGGAGCACAAGTCCATACTGGCACTTATCGTCTCAAAGTGGAGGAATCACCCAACCAGCAATGAAAACAACAGTTACCAGGCTTTACGATGCCAGAATACATCTCTAGCCTAGACTTCTAAATGTTGTGCGTTAGGTTCCAAAGCGTTTTTAGATTCATTAAATTTATTTTACAGTTGATCTTGTTTAAGAAATTTTCCTTTCAGGTTCACCGCGTGATGTAGATATACAATTCCTAAAATGCAATCTAAGATGATAAACAATCGTTTAATCTTCTTTTTGCAATGAAAATCCTAGCTACTAAAGAAAGAGAGATGATATTCTTTCAACATAGAGCAAAGAGCACACACTATATGCACTGTCCTAAATAAAACCAACAAACAGTCTAAATGCAAATGCACATGCATGTATTTGTTTTCAGCCTTCTTAATGTGTGAATGATAAAAAGAAAGCTAAGCACAAATCTGAATTATTTTTCAAAGTGACATTACTAACAAGCTTCTTTTCAAGACAAAATGAAGACAATGATGACACTTTGCGATTTGGAATGGAAAACTTGCTTTCGACACTTGAAAAACTATTAATTCAAATCAAATACAAGAGTAACAGTGTAATCAACTATCAAGAACAATCGGATTCTCTTCTATGACTGAAACAACACTTGCGACACTTCCAAATCAAGAAACGACAATTGAATTACGCTACTTCTTTATAAAAGAGAACTGAAAATGGCTCACAATACATAAAAACATTTACAATTCTTTGCACAATGGAGGCGGAATAATGGCAAGGAAGGGGGTTTCCAACAGAGGTATACTGACTACAGACAGCAAAACTCCTGAATAGAGCTGAAAAGAGTGAAGAAAAACCAAAGTCTGGAGGCAAAATTAGCCTTTTCTGATCAGCGCACCTGTTACACAGGGATTCCAGTATGCATCCCACCTACAGCACACAGGAAGTGCGATGCATACTGATATCCTTGAAGAGAGGGTGCGATGGTACAGTGCGAGACTTTTGATCCAGTTCTTGATCACAGTTTGCAGCACAGTTCAGGGATTTAGGCCGAGCAAGTGATAATCAGTAAATAAATCACAGGGGTAGATCTAAGGAGGTTACTAGAGCCACCACAAGGGCAATTAGAGAGTTTGTAAATCGATTGTTCAGTTCATAAACAAAACCCGGAGATAGACTGAAGCAACATTGATCTACTTTTCACTTGCATAGCAAATGCAGTTCGAAGGCTAGCCGGCTTGACTTCAGGCTCCGTCTATAAGTTTATAAAGCAAACAAATATAGACAAACAAACAATCTATTCGTTCCCCAACGGAGTCGCCATTTTGTTATCGGGAAATCTAGTGTCCATGCAGAGCTGCTAGTCCCACTAAGACTGGTAGCTATCTTAGAAACAAACAAACTAAAACTACTTTCATTTTCCTTTATGAGAAGTAGATAAGAGGGGAACAAAGAAGACCAACCTCTGTCTTGCGCTTGGTTCCTTGCTTGATTCCCTTCTGATAGATCTTCGCCACTTGCTTCCTTGTCTACCCAGCTTCAAAGAGCACCTGTGGAATCAAAGCAGCATAACACTATCCAAGAACAGAGATCTACTATCATAAACAATATAGGACCAGATATATATTGACCACACAAATGCATATATCATCAATCATACAAGAATGTGGAGGAAAACTTGAATAGTTTTATTAATATCAAGAATAGCAAATAGGATTACAACCAATTGTTCTGACCCAGCGTCATCCTCTCAGCAAGAAAGCCCTTCTTCACCTCATGAAAAGCTTAGATCACCCAACACTATGATGTTACACCAAGAAACCAGCAGCACTTCCTTACAAGATACCAAATTCCAGCCTCTGGAACTCTGGGATGAGGGATCCATATATAGATGATTGCAGGGAGGTGAGTGAGCTTCTAAGATTTGATTAGTGTCCTCTCTCTGATAGTTCTTGATTCCACTTGGATATTGATGATCTCTTACTCATCCCTGGGCGAATGCAGAGAGGCAAGTGTCACAGGAGAAGTTTCTGGAAGATTCCATGATCCTCCACCTTGCAAATTGACTCTGCCATTTGTCCACTCTCGCCCATCGCACCCCATAAAAGGGCTTTTCAGTATGCATCGCACCTCCCGTGTGCATTTAGGTGGGATGCAGCGCACTTTGACCATGGAGCAGGTGAGATGGTCCAGTTTTGACCAGTTCTGAGTAGTTTTTCATGGAGAACTTCTGGGAGATGATGTAATCAGTTGACCTTGTTCTTTTAGGGGTTGGAACAACACTTTTAGGGACTTAGGAGCCCTTGGTTCATGGACATATATGATTGGGGTTGTAGTGCCCAAAAATGTCTATAAGAACTGCTAACATTAGAACTAACTCTCATGAACTTCGAAGTGAAATCCGACAATGGTCTACTCTCAAGACTCCCTGGGATGATAGAATTTGTCATCTTTGTGATACTAAGAAAGTGGAGGATGAAAAGCACCTTCTTTTAGATTATCTGACCCTTACTCACATCCGCTCTCATTTCTCTAACATCTATCACAATTCCAATCTTCTTGATTTACTACGTCAGCCCAACTATAGTGATATTGGTGCGCTTCTTTCCCTTCTTTTGGAGCAAAGAAATAAGATCCTAAAAAAATACAATTAGATTCTCCTTCTTAAGGTCTGATAGACGCATTGGTCTTAGTGGAGGTTAATCATCATCATATTAAAACATAAAATAATTTAAAAACACTACAAAAAAAATAATAATATATATATATATATACACAAAAGAAAACCAAACATAAAAATGTAGAAAAAAAATAAAATTAACTTATCAAAAACGAAAAATAAAGCAAAAAAATTTAAAATAAATAAATAAATATATATATATATATATATATGTGTGTGTGTGTGTGTGTGTGTGTGTGTGTGTGTGTGTGTGTGTGTGTGTGTGTGTGTGGAAAAAACATAATTTAAGTAAAAAGAAAGAGAAAACTAAAAAAACAAATAAATAATATCTCATTGGAGAATTTAAAAAAAAAAAAACAAAAAAAAAAAAAACAAAATTAAACAACATTAAAATAAAATTAAAAACATAAAAAAATAATAATAATAAATCAAAAAAATAAAAATAAAAAACATTAGAACAAATTTAAGGAAAAATGTTTAAAAAACATTAAAAAAAACACATTAAAACACATTATTTTATTAAATTAATTTTTAAAAAAATTAAAATTAAAAAACCGAGGCCCCTCGAGCTTGGGCAAGGGGAGTTGTTCTGGGAACTGGCCATGCTCACCCAAGGCCTCAGGCCTAGGCGAGATAGAGTTGTACGCAGCTCTGCCCACGCCCAAACCTGAGGCCCTGTGAGCCCTACACAAGCAAGGCAGATTCCATTAATCGACCTTACCCGCCTAGGGCCCGGAGCCTCAATTTTTTTTAACTATTTTTTTTCTTCTAAAAAAAATGTTTTAATGTTTTTCTACTTTAACGTTTTCTTTTAATGTTTTTACTACTTGTTATGCTTTTTATTTTCAATGTGTCTTTTTTAATTTAATTGTATTTTTTATGTTTTTATTTTTTATTTTTTTAAATGATATGTGTTTTTTTTAATACTTTTTTTGTTATTTTTATTTAAATTTTGTTTGAATCATTCTTTTTGGAAAAAAAAATCAAATGTCTTCTTCTTTCGATATAAAATTCAGAAAATTTTTATAAAATTTGTTATTTTTCCGACTTCTTTTATTCATTTTTTTCATTAAAATCTTTTATTTAACATGTCATTTTTAGCGAAAAAGGTCCCGAAATATGTATTTTTTAATTATATCTATATGCAAAATGTGTATTTTTTGTCAAATGTTTAAATTATTATTTTTTTTGTGATAATTATTTTATGTGTATTGAAGTATTAATTAACAATATATAAAAATATAAAATTCTTAACCTCAAATTATTAATGTTATTATTTTTTTAAAACTTTGAAAAAAAAAATCATTATAAAAAAACGTTGCAAAGAAAAACAAAAGACACATGTTTGGACAACCCTTAAAAAGAATCTTAGAACGAAAAATAAGAAGAGGAATAAGACAACTTGAAAAATGGTTAAATAATTAATGTTTTAAAAAAAATTGTGCATACTTAGGACATACAAAAATTTAGTGTCAAAAATATGTCTTAAAAAAATGTTGATGTTTTTCAAAATCCATTTGAAAATCACCAACATTTTAAAAAATTATTCACACTTAATACATTAGAAAATTTGAAGTGTCAAAAATAAGCCATCTAAAAAAAGGGGTTGATGTTGCATCAACACTTTTCAAAATAAGCATGAAATCACTAACATTTAAAAGAAAAATCTTGATACATAAGAAAAATTGAGTGTAAAAAATGTGCTAAAAAAAATGTGTATTCTAAGTCAACATTTTTCAAAATCAGATGATTTTTTTGCTACCTCAAAAAAATGGGTACTCGGTACAGTTCTCATTTGATCGGTAACTATGTTTGTAATGAGACTAGTTCATTTCAATTTTGGCACCTCCATCGGGTGAGCACTTGGTTTCATTGTTGCAAATTAAATTTGATGCGTTGCTCCAATTGTATATGTAAGTCCAAGGGCATAAGTGATGGTCGGTCAGTGCTCCATAACGTTTTGACATTTGAATGTATACGTAGTAACATGTATCAGAGGCTAAAGGCATAAGTCGTGGCTGGTTATTGCTCCAAAACATTTTGACATCTAACTGTATACATAATAACACGCATCAGAGTCTGAAGGCATAAGTTGTGGTATATCATTTGGACTGTCCCCAAGGATTGTCCACGACCTCGGATCTATAACACACCTCCTCCCATATCTACCCACTTCCACCAGCTTGCCCTTGATAAACATGAGCTGAGGGTTACTATGACATGACCAACCTCCTAGATAATCTTAAGGAAATGGAGCCGACAAAACAAGACCTTATTGACTCCCCTCAGGTGCTACACGACCACCAGGCACTAACCAACCACTCCAGGTGCCCAACCCATGAGTTATCTCTCTTTTTCAGTGAGCTAGACCCCCATTCACTCCCATGACAAGGCCTCCAAGCGATTATAATCTTCTAGTCACTCCCACAAGCCTGCTTCCCAGCGATTACAATTTTTTTCATTCAGTTTTGTGCCAGCGACCCCAAGATCTGAGACACCTTTTCAAGGCTAGGATCCAGACCTCTGCCTAGAACTTAATGAAACTCCCAAAAATGATAAATAACACAAATTCAAAGCCTTTAGCACAAAACTTAATCAAGGACTTGACCTATCTCGGTCTAACCATGACAATTATTTCACCAAACACATTAAGAACATAAGATCTACAGGTCATGAATGCATATATGAACATAGAGATTTTAAACTTATTTGAGGTTTACCAAGAAGGACTAATTCCCTCTCACAATAGTTGTAATAACATTTATTAGGTCATGCATTCATTAACCATTCATTTATCAATCAAACATGATAAGAGCCATGACTTGAATCTATCATAAAACCATGCTTATAACTAGCATATAACCAAATAAATAAAAATGATAGAACAACCATTAAAGCCACATAATAACAAGTACATTTACTCATGAAATACAAGAGGAACTTAGCTCTTATTGACATATGTGAAAGCCAACCAAGTCAGGGACTTCCACGTACCACCCGACCATAGATTGGGCTAAACCAAATCTTTCTTTCAACCAATCACCCCCGTGCCATATTCTAAGCATGAATGTGGGATCTCATGGGATAAACCAATCCATAAACAACCAAGTGAATCTAGAGGTTAAACCACCTCCACCCTCACACTAATTTGATCTACCTAAACTAGTCTTAAGATCACAAAATCAAACCGAGCTTGGATGCCTCAGAATTCCTTCACCGTCCCTTGAGGAATTTTCTTATCTCCTCCCACCTGTTGACAGATTCCCGGAGAAAACCATCTCCACCCCCAACCCTTAGGATTTTTTTGAGACCAGCTCACTTGAATCCAAAACCTTTCAGCAATCCAAAGCTCGACTAAGAATGAATTCCATCACACCATGCCTATCTAGAAATGGTGAGGCAAGGTTAAAACCATTGTCGAAACCCAACAAAACCCATGCCAACAACAACAATGAACCAAATACACACATGCATGCCAAAACTAGTTAGGAAATCACACATGCAACCTGTTACTTGCAAGTATTCCCACTGAAGCCGCTTGATCCAACCTTTCCTTGCTTGATCCTTGTTTTATTTTGCTTTCCTTTACTTTCCTTTGATTTTCTTTGCTCTTAGTGTCCTTCCTTTGCTTGCATATTTTCCTTCTCCTCTTGGTGCTCTTCTTCTCTCTGAGACTAATTCCAAAACAAAAATGACAAAAGGTTGTGAATTGATCCTCATAAGTGTTTTTATTATTGAGGTCTCTAATTTCTTCATTTTTCCTCTTTTTTCCATCAATTTCCCTTTCATGCAAGTATGTGACCTTTCACCTTCCTTTTCTCCTATTTTCCTTTATTTTCATAAATAAAATGTCAATAATGTCTTTTTGTCTTTTCAAAGCCTTTGTCAATTTCTTTAGCCATAATAAACAACAAGTGATGCCCACTAGGATGCTTTGCCCAACATTCAGCTTGGAATATGTGTCCCATGATCTTGGTGTTATTTTTCCTTTATTAACTTTATTACATGGATTTTTAACCTGGGGTTGTTACAAATTGCTCCCCCTTAAGGAAACACCATCCTTGGGGTTCAATAACACCTACAACCAGTAAAATCATTGAAAACCAAAACATACTACTTATGGAGCTTTATAACACAGCTCGCTACAGTATTTACAATGACCACTACTGAAACATGACAAACATACTATTTATTAGAGCTTTATAACACATCTCATTATGGTATTTACAATAACAACCACATATATAGTCATACACATTTGCTTCAACTAGAAAATAATCATGTTGTATATGGAGCTTTATAATTCCAGCTCGATACAGTGTTTACAATATTATACACATATGCACATTTTCTCAACGAGCAAATAAAAGGATACAATACATGTGTCAACAACAAAGGAATCTACAGGCTCACACCTCTACCCTAAAAAATAGTACCAGGGTTCACCTCCTTCCCAGGAAGTCTAGAATCCATTTCCAAAGTCAAATCTGTATCCAATGTTCATTGCTACAATCCTTGCACTACTTGTTCTATCAGTGAAGAGTTACTAACTCATTGTTCTAGGACACACTCCCAATGTTCTTTTGATTTCATTTAGCAATGATAATGGGCAAAATCAATGTATTCCCCAACCTTCATTTCTTTGCTATACAATCCTTCGGGTAATCTGGTCACCCCCTTCCATGCAGTCACTCACCTTCCAAGTTCCCTGACATCCCTTTCCCAGGATCCATCCCTTGGCAAGGTTTCCTCACATCGAAAAGTTAAAAAAAATGGCATATCCTTGCCTCAAAACCATCATATCAGTCATAAAATGCTCATGGAAATCAATAGACACTATTGGGTACCAATGCCCCATAATGGCCCTACTCCTAAAATGCTTTACCAACATACTGTTTCATGTTCCAATTCCTTTCACTGTTATTGTTAATTCTTGTAGTCAGTTTCAACCACCCAAACTGGACATTTTCCATGCTTTCTTATACCAAACACATAATTTCCATTAGAATCAAAACAAATTAAAATAATTTCAAATCATACTTCATTGGTAGCCTGTCAATAAGGTACACCTGCAATTTTGTTTACTTCTTGGCACAACAAGTCAAACTAGCTCTTTAATCAAATCATCATGTATAAGCATATCACATCCAGTTATCTCAAATGCAACCAACATAAATCAAAATCATAGATCACATGTAACCTATCACAAATCAAATTCATAGCTCATATGCATAATTAAAATGAAATAAAATATCAACACTTATCCTTCAATCAGTTCTTTGCTTCTACCTTTGTCCTCATACTTTTCGTATACACACCAGACCAGTTGCCACACCCCGCAAGCACCAAGTGCTTCTTTTATCTTCAATCACATACACATACACAATATATATCATAACACATATATCCACACATAACGTACGACACTGCATAATACATACACCTACATCCGGTGTACAACACAACACCTATACCCGGTGTACAACAAAACACATACACCTACACCCGGTGTACAACACAATACGTATACATAGTACAACACAACAAATACACATGTCACAATACATTGAACACATAGTACCACATGTGCACAACACAACGTGTACGATGTGTACACAATACCACATGTACATAGTGCCACCTGCACAACGCGTACACAACACCACATGTACACAACACCATGTGTACACAACACCACATGCATGACATGTACATAACACCACATGCACGAAATGTACACAACACCACTTGCACACAACACCCCATGTACAACACGTACACAACACCACATGTACAATCATGCACACAACACCACATGTACATAATACCATATGTACAACATGCACACCACACCATATGTACACAACATCACATATGCAACATGCACAAAGCACCACATGTACACACACCGCATATCCATCATGCGCACAACACCATTTGTACACAACACTGCATAAACAACATGCACACAACACCATTTGTATACAACATTTCATAAACATGTACACAACATCATATATACACAACACCACATGTACACAACATCACAGGTACAATATGTACAACATATACACAATAGTAATACCACACATCTAGATACCACACTATCTCTACCAATGAACCTTGCTTCTGGTGTCTTTCCACTACCTATGCTTGTCCAACATGTCGTAGATCGCATTGTTTTCATTCCTCTAATGTATCCCTCAGCATAGTCTATCCATAACATAAACATAGACATAATATAATCACATAATATCAATTCATATCCACATGATACTAACCTTGTAGATCTATCAGGGCTACTCTTCCCACTTGATTGATCATAAACCAAGAACATCTTCATGCATTCACCTGCCTAAGCAATCATTGCTCCATAAGAATGATCCCTGCCAACCCTGTTAGACAACAACATACATAAATACATGTATAAAAATAAACATTAGCATAAAACAATCATGATCCCTGATGATCATATCAGACAACGACATATATATATATATATACATATATAATAATAATCATGATCCCTGATGACCTTGTCAGAGAGCGAAATACATACATTCATGTATACATATAATCATTATCATAAAAAAATCATGATCACAACATAATTACCAAATATCATAAGGTCTAGGTTAAGAGAACTCCGTTTATCCGTGAACAACATGCACAAAATTGAGAACAACAGTTCCTAACTTAGCCAAGGCATATATTACCTTAATCCCATTTACTTTACTTTCATGTTACCTTTCTCATGATTGTCCTGCCACCGCCCATTTACACCAATGGACCCAACCAATCCATTGATGGTCACATTCTTGCCTTTAGATACCCTTTACTCATGCACTGGGTTTCATCTGAATCTTACCTTATCTATTGGGTTTCATTCAGCTCTCCCCAAGCTCCATTAACTTTCCTCTTTCCCCAACCAATTCCCAATATGCCCAAAACATAAAAGGCAAGAACAAGCAACAAACAAGAAGGAAACCATGAAACACCAATAGCAATACAACACCACAAACAAAGTGGAATGACCATGCACTATACACAATCAAAACCACAATTCAAATGCAAATAAATCACCAAACATCGAAAGCATAAAACTAGCAACAAACACCATGACTCAACCCCATGGGTTCCCAATGTTTCCAAAGGAAAGCTCAACCTGAGCCTTTAAGATTTCATGGCAGTCTATTTAGTCATGCAGTCCCTGCATCATACTACCATAAACAAACAACTGTCAGTGTATAAATAAATATAACAATATATCAGTTGCCTTAGCTTGTTGTGTCAAACACGCTACCTTGTATCTAAACACATGCATATTTTATCTCTCAAGGGACTCCAATTCCTTGACAAATCCAGTCATAATTGAAAACCCGTTGTTATACCTGTCAAATACATGTTCATGAATCTAGCAGATATCCACATAATGTTAGACAAAATCAAGGTTAAGAAGACTTCCTATATTCATGCAAAGCACTCGTTCGTTTGGAGTTGTGGTTTCCAAACATAGCCAAAGGAATTCTGACCCAATTTCTTTCTTTTAACATTTACCTTACTGTAATTGAATCTCATTATGTGCTATCACATCACCCTGTTGTTAGTTATATAAACAAATTAACTATTACCTTGTCACGCTAATGATAAACATGTTGCCTTACAACTGTTCACACATGTCAGCCACATGTTCCAAAGATTAAGAAATCAATCTTTACCAATACTGATAGCCATTTCTTAATCAACTTACAATCATAGTCATAATACTACAACTAGCACCTACTTTCACTTAAGTACATATTAGTTGTCTCAACACATAATGTGTTAGTACAACCATCTTAAATAAAATCATTTCTTCATGCAATCTTATAGACACATACTCATATAATGTAATGAATCAAACATTCAAACAACCTATAAATATACCATGTTAAATAAACCAAACAAGCGATGTAATCACACTCATACCTCAATGTATATCAAAGGAGGTTATCACATCTTGATCTAAAATTAGAGGAGAACTTCTCCTTCCTAAAAATTGATCGTCCTCTAATGCTTTGCAAGTAAAAATGGGTCTTACACAAACACAAGTTTTTAAGGTCTCTTCAAGGTTAATGAGTTAGTTTTACATGTGAACTTTAAACAAGTAACATATCATCATTTAACTCATAAAGGCATTCAAGAAGAGAGACAACACAAAATTTGGTGACAGAGTTCACCCCTCCTGGGCTACATCTCCAAGCCTGCTAACATAGCTAGACCACTCCATATATTTCAGTGATGAAGAGTACATAAAGTTTGCTGACAATATGAGTGGCTAGTTTCCCCTTCAAGGAAACATTCTCCTGCAAAGAACTCTCACTCTAAAAAGCATGACAACCTACAGTCAGTCATGAAACAATCAACAAGAAAAGGGCTCTCACATCAAGACCTTGTACTCCATCTGAAAATGAGAAAACAAGTACAACAATTCCACATTGAAGTACAAAAAGAGAGCTTTCCTCAACAAGACATAGTGAGAAAAGACAAACATGAGTTGTACCAAATAAGTCACAACTACTGCAGTTAACATTTGAAGGCTAGAAAACCCCTACAAGGTCCTCTCCATGCTCAAAAGCCTTCAATAACTACTCCAAAACATTGATTGATATTGGCACCCATGGACTCAAACCTATAAAAGGTCTCTTTAGATGTGTTCCAATCAATGGATAAAGACTTCCATTGGATCTAGAATGTCCACAAACCCCTATCAGGACTCTTCCTGAGCTCCAAAAGGTAAAAAAATCATCAAGTTATGGCTCTCCCAACCTTCTTATGTGTTATCTTTCCTACAAATTGGATAAACTCGCAAATAGAGCAACGATTCCACCCTGAAATCCACTCAGGAAGCGATAATTTCACCCGCCACAGGTGAAAATTGTCGGATCTTTTAAATTCCCATTAACCCCCTTAAGCGTAAAACCAAGGCCACATGGGCCATAAGGTCGAGGGCTAGACCAATGGCTTGTCCCTGCCAACCGAGGCTCCTTTTCCTCCAAGCTAAGGTCATATTAGGGTGTTGTGGTCAGGGGACAGAGCTAACCACTTGCCCTCATCACGCTGGCCCTCCAAATCGTTAGATGGTGGTTATGCACCAGTAATATGGTCTGGCGCTAGGCCTTAACTCTGCCCAACTCCAAAATACTCAGCACTCAATCTTGTGGGATTCCATGTGACTTGGGGCTAGGGCCTAGAGCCCCACTCCCTACACCAACTCCTCATTTCACAGCTCTCAGTCCAGTGAAAGACTGTGTGACCATGGGTTGGGCCAAGCCTTGAGCTCCTCCCCCGCCGCTCCTCTACCAGAGTCCTATGGGCTACCGAAGACCAGGGGCCAGGGCTTAGTCCCAACCTCTCTCCTAGAACACACATTTCAATGCTCATTAACAATAACTCGCGAACATGGTAGATTAAGAAACATGTGCGTGGTGCAGTGGTAAGGCTTGATGGTGTTGTTTGGAAGGTCACAGGTCCGATCCCACCGGGGCATATGGAGCCAATACAAAATATTTTAACCAAGGTGGAGGTGCCACATGGCAACCTTTGGTTGGGCCATGTGGCAACCTTCCATTGGGCCACCAAAACACACTGCAACCCATCTAATCATGACAGCCTATGCCTATATGATCAAGCCACTTGGAAAGATGTGATTGGTCACATATGCCTTGTTGGTATGTTGATGTCATTATGACAAGAATATTCATAATCATAATGCATATAGCAATCATTAGCCACCATACCTGCATGCCCAACATAGAAACCTGTATGACGATCTACTCTTACCTCAAGGTCTAGTGTTGTGACATCGTTATGATAATCTACACTCCTGCTCTATCTCAAGCAACATATCATCATCATGATGACACAAACTGCAACATTGACTATCACAATGCATGCATAACAACCACCTAGACAACTAACATTCATGCATGATGAACACATTCCACCCATCCAGTCCAAGTGTTGAACCATGCTTTGATACCACCTTGTAAGATGTCTCCTCCCATATCTACCCGCTTTCACTGGCTTGCTCAGGGTAAACATGAGCTAAGGGTTACTATGACATGGCTCAAGCTCCTAGATAACCTTAAGGAAATGGAGCCAACAAAAAAAGACCTTACTTACTTCCCTCAGGTGTTACAGGACCACTAGGAGCTAACCAACCATTCCAGGTGCCCAATCCCTGAGTCAACTTTCTTTTTAGTGAACTATACCCCAGCCACTCCCATGACAAGACCTCTAAGCGACTATAACCCTCTAGTCACTCCCATAATCCTCCTTCTTGCGACCGCAATCATTTTCACTCAGTTTTGTGCTAGCGACCCTAAGATCTGAGCCACTTTTTCAAGGCTAGGATCTAGACCTTTGCCCAGTACTTAATGAAACTCCTAGAAATGATAAATAACACAGAGATGAAGCCTCTAACATAAAACTTAATCAAGGACTTGACATAGCACAGTCTAACCATGACAGTCATTCCGTCAAACACATTGAGAACATAATATTTATAGGTCATGAATTCATATCTGAACATAAGGATCTGAAACTTATTTGAGGTTTACCAAGAAGGACTAATGTCTTCTCACAATAGTTGTAATAACATCTATTAGGTCATGCATCATTAACCATTCATTTATCAATCAAACACGATAAGAGCCATGCCTTGAATCTATTAGAGAACCATGCTTATAACCAACATATAACCAGATAAATAAAAATTATAGAACAACCATTAAAGCCATATAATAACAAGTAAATTTACTCATGAAATACAAGAGGAACTTAGCTCTTATTGACATATGTGAAAGCCAACCAAGTTGGGGACTTCGATGTACCACTCGAACATAAATTGGGCTAAACCGAATCTTTCTTTCAACCAATCACCCCCATGTCATATTCCAAGCATGAACGTGGGATCTCATGGGATAAACTAATCCATAAAAAACCAAGGGAATGCATATGTTAAACCACCTCCACCCTCACACTATTGTGATCTCACCTAAACTGGTCCTGAGATCATAAAACCATACTAAGCTTGGATGCCTCAAAATTCCTTCACCATCCCTTGAAGAATTTTCCTGTCCCCACCCACGTGTTGAAGGCTTCCTGGAGAAAACCATCTCCACCTCCAACCCTTGGGATTTTCCTGAGACCACCTCATCCAGATCCAAAACCTTCCGGCAATACAAAGCTCAACCAAGAATGAATCTCACCACACCATGACTATCCAGAAATGACAAGGCAAGGCTAAAACCACTATCAAAATCCGACAAAACCCATGCCAATGACAACAATGAACCAAATACACACACATAAACCATCCATGCCAAAACCAGCTAGGAAATCATACATGCAACCTATTACCAACAAGTATCCCCACTGAAGCTGCTTGAGTCAACCTTTCCTTGCTTAATCCTTGCTTTCCTTTGTTTTCCTTTACTTTCCTTTGCTCTCCTTGTCCATTTTTTGCTTGGTTGCTTTCCTTCTCCTCTTCTCCTCTTTGAGACTAATTCCAAAACAAAACTGATAAAAGGATGTGAACTGATCCTCAAAAGCCTTTTTATTATTGAGGCCTCTAATTTCTTCATTTTTCCTCTATTTTCCTTCAATTTCCCTCTGATGCAAATTTGTGACCTTTCACCTCCCTTTTCTCTTATTTTCCTTTATTTTCATAAATAAAATGCCAATAACGTCTTTTTGCCTTTTCAAATCCTTTGCCAATTTCCTTAGCCATAGTAAACAACAAGTGATGCCCACTAGGATGCTTTGCCCAACATTCAACTTGGAATATGTGTCCCATGACCTTGGTCTTATTTTGCCTTTATTAACTTTATTACATGGAATTTTAACCCAATGCTGTTACAAGATCATTTGAGGTTGACGCCACCACAATACATATTCTATAAACGGATGGTCATAACAAGCCAATGAATTGGTAGACGTCGTGTGTTGAATCTACGAGGTCAACAATTTGACCTTCGCTGATTGATAGGTTCGATATTTTTTTTATTTAATTGTCAATTTGTCACATATTTAACATTTGGTGGTGACGAACACTGAAATCCAACAACACACCCAGAAATAGGTATTGTGTATAATAGTTAAGTCAATATATGATATATTATGGTTCTTTATGAGTTTTGGGAGCATTATTTATCCGAATTGAGATTTGGAAGTAGTTGAACAATCACAGTTCAGAAATGAATGTAACCAAAGGAGTTTGATGTTGTTTTGACTCATATTTGATGACCAAAATCTCGTATGTTCATTTTGAAGGTATATGAGCATGTTGTAGGTGTTTTGGATATATGAAGTAAACATGTTGCGATGAAGGGTTTGAATAACCAAATTGTAGTTCTGGTTGAAGCAGAATATGGGTAGCAGTATGACAACCAACATGAGTTATTAATGTGACATTTTGGTGTATGATGTATAGCAGTATAATTGTTGCAGGTTATATTGCAGTGCAGTGGTTTTAGGTTGTGTAACAGAGACAATGATTGCTACAATGGTAGTGGCAATATTTGCAGGTTGTGATTGCAATTTGTGGCAATTTCTTAATATGCATATTCGGTGATATATGATGATAATGGATCCAATTTGAAAATGAGATGAAATAGAGATCCAAAAGGAAATTGAAGAAGGAGGTTGGAGCCTACTCATTGTTGTGGTTGGAGCCTAAATCAGGTTGGAGCTTACTCATCTTTGAGGTTGGAACCTCAATTAGGGTGTAGCCTACAATGAACAACTACTTATATCTTCAAGGTCGGTGCCTTAAACATGTTGTAGCCTACCACAAGTGGTAGCTTGCATAATTTGGGGATAATTGTCTCCCTCAAGTTGGGATTGCAAATTGATGTAAATAATTGAAGACTGGACATAAGAAGAATTGGTGATTTTCTCCCATTTGGGTTTTTACCTAACATTTTTTATCTCCTTGTGATGTGGCACTTTATTGTTATTTCTAGTTATGCTGGTTAGTTATATGATGATGCATTTTGATTTATAATGACATAATGCTTATGAACACTACTACATAAATGTGTGAGTAATTGAGATTAAAAAACTATAAAATTGAATCAAGACTGATTCATCCCCTCTCAGTGACTTTTGGTCCAACATAACATTTATTTATATTTTATTAAGAAAATAAAAAATATTTTTATTGTATATTTTATTTTATATATAATTTTTAATATTTTTTTTTTTAAATTTAAGAAAAGTTCATTAAAATTGAAAGTTTAAATTATTAATTTTACATAATTTAAAATATTTAAAAATACATTTTAAATAATAATAAATAATAATCTTGCTAAATATATAAACCCATTCATATAAATCACATATATTAATATTAAAGGTCAAACGATTTGTTATATTAGTCAAAGTATATCATGTAATACAATCCTAATTAAAATTGAAATAAAATAAAAAATAAAATATTAAATGATTTTCGCCAAATTAAAACCCTTGTTCGCAACAACTCTACCAAAAATTAACTTGACCTTTATCTAAACCTAAATTAAAATATTTTTTTTACATGAAGTAAAGAAGGCCTTAACCTTTATCTAAAAATAAATTAAAACATATATTATATTTTTTAAATAAAGTAAAGAAGGCCTTATATAGTGCTAACGGCCTCATCTAATCTTCCATGTTCCATTTGACTTTACAAATAATTCCCACCGATCATGGGGCGAAATTTATCACAGTAAAGCCCATAATGGAAGGGCTTGATGTAAATTTATGAAAAACGCAAGCGAATCACGAGGTTTACTCGCAATGAGCATATCCACTAGGAGGACCGCGTGCCGGCCGGTGGGTCCCGCAAAACGGCGCGTGGGGCCGCGGGCTGCCCGCCGCAACGTGTCACGCGAACCCCTGATCTTGTGTGTCTCGGCCATATGGGAAGAGGTCGGACTCTCCAACCTCCGGGCAATCTTGTAGAAACGCACAAAATCTACAGACGAGGGGAAAGGATCGCCCTCCACGTGTCTCATAAAACGATCCAACGGCTATAAAGTGGTCCCAGTTTTGCCGAGGAACGAGTCACCGCGTTTCGGATGCCGAATTTTCACGACCAAGTCTCTGCCGGTACAGGTTATATTTTTCGATTTCACATCGTTGGGCAGCTTCATCTTCCCACTTCATCTTCCAGTACGAGTCCGCCTGGCAAATTGTGGTTGCATTGGGTGCAGTATTTGTACAGACCGAGACAAGGAACCCTTGAGCCCCGGCGCTGAGACATTTTATGTCTTTGGATCGCTTTTTGGTTGAGAAAAGCCAATATTGCAAGCGGGTTTTCATTCGTTTCAGAGATAAAATAGTGAAGGGAAAGTTGCCATGTTGTTTGAAGCAGAGGGGCAATGGACGCCCTCGTTAACAGGAGCCTGCATTGCATCATCTGAGCGAGGATCGAAGGCAGGATTGTGTAGAATCCAATTGTTTTTGATGGACTCTGGATTGCTATTGCAGGAAAAATAGCTAATTTTCATTTTTTGGGGCGTGGAAGAAATCATATCATTGAGGCAAAGTGTTGCTTCCATAAATAGTGTTGCTTTTCATGGACTTTTCATTGATATTGCAGGAAGCATAGTCATTTTTCTGTGTTTTACTCAACCTGTTGAGAAAATCATACAATTCGGCAAAAAGCTTTATTTAGATTCAGATCCTTTTTTATCTGAAATTCACTAATTGAAAATAGAAGCGGTAATATCGTCAAATTTGATAACTGTTTGTAGTGGTGCATTTTCATGGCCAATTTTGAGGAAAGGTTTGGAACACAACACAACCATTGGGATAGGCAGAAACCCAAATGGAGGGGCAATACCAATGTGCTCAGAAAGAATGTCACCGTGAGGTTTTCAGATCTGTATTCCTTCACTGTTGAAGGGACTCTTGATGATGCGAATCTGTTCAATGAGGTGAGAGAGAGGGTGCGACAACAGAGCCGAGTTTGGTGGGCTCTGGAGGCCAGCAAAGGGGCTGGTTGGTATTTGCAGCCCAAGATATCTTCTTTGTCTGAAGGGATTGCTGTGTCTTCGCTCTCACTTTCTGCGCTCTCTAATACCATTGCCTTGAAGAGGCTGATCAGGAAGGGGATTCCCCTTGCATTAAGGCCGAAGGTCTGGCTGTCGGTTTCAGGTGCTGCAAAGAAACGGTCCACTGTGCCAGATAGCTACTATGAAGACCTTTTGAAGGCTGTTCAAGGGAAGGTCACTGCTGCAACGCGGCAGATCGATCACGTAAGTTTCATCGTTTACATTTTGTTCTGTTAGTTTCTTTTGGACAGCATAGATATCACTCAAACCTAGCGCCTAGATGGAATGAATGCTGCTCATTGCAATGCAGCTGCTCAGGGTATGTTTCCTAAAGCATTTCCAAAAGAATGGTAGAGCATTTTCACTGAATCACTTAAAAATGGCTTTCTTACAAGAAATGCCAGCATTATGATGCAAGAGACTTAGGGTGAAAACCCTCATCCTGCAGTCAGAGTGAGCCCAACACAGCTCTTATCATTCAAGAGATTAAGATACTATGTTTCTTTGTGCACGAACCTACCGTGACTGATTAATACCATAAAGACATTTAGTGATCACATCATTATTATTCCACAAACACCCTCACTACCTTGATGTACTTAGGCAACATATAATGAAATACATAAACAATATAGACAGTCACACAACCAGACTTTCCTTCAAATTGATCATGGCCTTTAGCCATTTACATTTTTCAAACATGGCCTCTGGCCATTACAAATTCTCACTCTCACAGAGCTAGCGTTCCACAATTACGAAAATAAACTTCAGCTCTTTCTATCTCAGGCAGACTACTCTCTCTTTCTTTTCCATCTGCCAGGCCAAAGGCAATGGCAGCCTCACAAAATCCTTAGAGGCTACATTTTGCGTTGTCTTTGAACGTTTCTTCTAGAAGAAATCACTTCTTCTGGATCTGCTGCATCTTTATTTATAATCACTCTGTTAAGTTTTCATCTGCTAGAGTTTCTAGATTTCATGTTATGTAGTTATTTGTTTATCAAAATTGATCGTATCAACTTTGCCTGCTGCAACTACATGGCTCCTTGTGATTTCCACATGTCTCCTCCTTGGATGGCTCAGTGCCTTGATGATTGTCCTGCATCACATCAGAATTTTAGACTCTCCATTTTACGCTACAATGCTGAGAATCCACCACCTATCAAGATTTGGGAGATGAATGCTCAACCAATACGATTTTGTGGGGCTAATATAGCCTTTTCCTGTATCTTGTAGGAAATCAAAGAGCCATGTATAATGGAAGTGGGGAGCACTCATTTTTAAATGCCTTGTGTGGTTTTCTTTGGTTCATCCAAAATGCTACAAGTGCATGTTGAAAATTTTATGGTATCTGATGTGTTTCTCCTAACTTCTAAGTTGGTGTCTCATGCTCATAATTCCTTAAACCAATTTTCTGATGCACATGTCTCAATACTGAAATATCACAGAACATTGTAGATGCCATATGAAGGAAGAGCTTTTTCGTTTAGATCATTAAAGTATCCTTCCAGAACGATCAGAAATGATAACAAGCATACGTGAAAGTAGTGGATGGTCTGAATATTATGACCCCAAAATTTACAGTATGCACACACATACACAAAATAAAGAACTTACAATGCTATTAGACCATCACTGTAAATTGGGGCATGTGGCAGGATACACTTTTATAACAACTAATCATCATATTAGAACTTAGAAGATGAATGGTCAACAGCAGACTAATAAAACAGTTAAAGTTGAAATGAGAAAAGGACCGAGAGTGAAGATAAACACCAACAGCTTTTCTTTGTTCTTAGGCATCTATCAGGACCTTCATAAGACCAAATCCCAGCTATTTGCAAATGGGTTTGGTGAATATTTATAGCCTTTCAGATACCCTGGTGATTGAACCAAACCTCACTTCGGTCTTGATATGTAACATGTCATTTGAGTAGGCATATGGCACACCAAAATTAAATAAGGTCTACAAGTATAAGGTCTACAAACGAACTTACAATAGACTGAAATATCTCACAACATTGTAGATGCCCTATGAAGGGATAGTAGCTGCTTCATTTAGATTATGAAGGGATCCTTTGCAAGTATCAGAAAAACTGAATTTTGGGGAATCAGATTATAACAAGGAAACATGTAAGTTTTTAACTTTCTAATATCTATTGACACTCTGTTTTCACATTAGCTCCTGCCCATTTTCAACGACCAATTTGCAAATCTCACAGAATGATAAAGTTATCCCTTAACGCTCCTTCAATTTTAACAGTACATATGACTTCAGTCTTGATATGTAACATGTCATTTGAGTAGGCATATGGCACACCAAAATTAAATAAGGTCTACAAGTATAAGGTCTACAAATGAACTTACAATAGACTGAAATATCTCACAACATTGTAGATGCCCTATGAAGGGATAGTAGCCGCTTCATTTAGATTATTAAGGGATCCTTTTCAAGTATCAGACAAACTGAATTTTGAGGAATCAGATTATAACAAGGAAACATGTATGTTTTTAACTTTCTATTGACACTCTGTTTTCACATTAGCTCCTGCCCATTTTCAACGACCAATTTGCAAATCTCACAGAATGATAAATTTATCCCTTAACGCTCCTTCATTTTACCAGTACATATGATTAATAAACATTTTACATGGATCTCACAGTTATGAAAAATAACGACCTCACAAAATTGACGGTCATAAGGAAAAATGAGTTGTAAAATAGATAATACATGCCAATGGAGGCAATTTTTGCTTGCAACTATTTTACATTCGTAGCTTCATTTGAACTACTAGATACATGGATTTATACAAGGAGAATGAAATGACAGTTGACAAATTGGCTAGATATTTACTGGTGTTTTTGGTAATCACGATCAGTAGCGATTCTCCCTTGTCCACGAATCAGGTTGACGGAAACTTTACAATGTGTACACTAGTATCTTAAGTAAAATGTTATCAATTATTCTTAATTGGTTTTGGTTGTAACTGAGAAGACCTGTGCATTGTGGGAATCTTGTGTAATTTAGATAGATGAATTACTCATTGTCTTTGAAGTCATTATGAGTAATTTTTTCTGGCTCCCATGCAGGATTTGCCACGTACTTTCCCTTCTCATCCCTGGTTGGATACTCCAGAGGGACATGAATCTCTACGAAGGGTGCTTGTTGGATACTCTTTTCGTGACTCCCATGTTGGCTATTGCCAAGTAAGGCTAGCATTAAATATCTTTTTATTTCATTTTCCCTTTGCAAATGTGTAGTGCAAGATTTCCTTTAAATTGATAAACTCTTGTTAGCTGCGCCTTAATAATGAAAATATTATGCATTTTGGTTACAAGATATGTTGATCAAGTGGAAGTTATTGTTTGCAAAACAGGGTTTAAATTATGTGGCTGCATTGTTATTGCTCGTTATGAAAACTGAGGAGGATGCATTTTGGATGTTGGCTGTGCTCCTGGAGAATGTTCTGGTCAGTGATTGCTATACACACAACTTATCTGGATGTCATGTTGAACAAAGGGTATTTAAAGACCTCATGGCAAAAAAGTTACCTAGGTAAAACTTACATACTTTTCCTTCAATTTAGAAATGATATTAATATTCTATTTTTCATTTGGAAAATACTTTTATATTCCATTTGAGGAATATACATGTTCCGGTCCTTGAGGGGCTATTCATTTTCAAAGACAAAATCAAAGCCATTACATCAAAGCTCATCATGTCACTTATGGGAATTGAACCTGGGTCGGAGGATCCCAATCATTCCTCACTTCTTTTTCGTAGTATATCATTGTCCTTTTCTTTTTGGATGACAGAATTGCTGCACATTTAGAACATCTGGAATTTGATGTCTCTCTTGTGGCAACAGAGTGGTTTCTTTGTCTCTTCGCAAAAAGTTTGCCATCTGAAGTAAGCATCAAATTTTCATTCAAAAGATTGTGTAATTTTATGATCCAAACTATTTAAACTGTGGATATCTACTAACAAATAGTTCACTGTGGGTGCTACTGTAGACTACCATGCGGGTGTGGGATGTTCTCTTTAATGAGGGTGCCAAAGTTCTATTCCGAGTAGCATTGGCTATTTTCAAGGCAAGTCTATTTATTTTATTAATACAGCACACTATATGTCCCCGTCGAGCTTTTTGTATTTTTAAGTTTCCCATAGGCTCATTATTCTCCTTTAATTACAGATGAAAGAGGACGAGCTATTAGCTGCTCAAAACATTGGGGATGTTATTAGCATCTTGCAGAATACAACACATCATGCATTTGACCCAGATGAACTATTGAAGGTGAGAAAAATATGTAGCCAATAACACATAACACATATAAATTTTGCGGATCTCTTTTTTATGTTGCTCTTAAAGGGCCATCTGTGATGTAATAGAAAACAGTTCTTTCTATCGACATTACAGTTGAGCTCAATTTTTAAAGACAGTGCTAGTCCTAATCATTAGTAATATGTAGAATAGTATAATTACTGCTTGTCGGCATCACAATAGTTTTGTTTCTGTACAGCTTTAAGTCTCAGTTACTCTTATTTTCCTTATGGCAGGTAGCATTCGAGCAGATCGGTTCTATGACTACGAATACAATTACAAAACAACGTAAAAAGCAAGAACCTGCAGTCATGGCAGAGTTGGACAAGAGGTCAAGGCGACTTGGTTCCATGGCAAGTGATAAATCATGAGTATCTGTTGATTAGCTGTTAAACTGGCTACTTACAGTGTTTGTGTGCTAATAACTTGGGCAGAATCAAATGATGTCACAGAAGTCATATCTGTTTTGTTACGTTAAAGGCTATTGCAGTATATGTGACAGAGATGGGGCAGGTATCTTTTGACCACTAAAAGGATGGAATCATGCGAATTCCCTAATATGATAGTAGCAGTGTATAGCGAGGTTTTGAATACTTTCATTGTCATAAATTTTAACAATCATTTAACAATGATGAGATGCAATTCTGTCTCCATTATTGTTTTGTCTATTTATTAAAAGGTTCTAAACATGCTTACCTTGTTACAAATTGCAAGGTATGCTAAGTCAGGAAGTTCCTGGTCCTGAGCCATGTAAGGTCCTCGTCCTGAGCTCATGTAAGGTCCTGCCCCTGAGCTCAGGTAAGGTGTTATGTGAAAAATGAGATGGCTCTCTTTTTCAAGTGTTGCAATCTTAAGCTTTTTTTTTTTCATTACTTCTGGGAATGTCTTCATGATTATTAAGATATTGTTTCTATGTTTTAGGTTTCCATAGTTTTGTGAGAAAACATCGATTCCTCATATTAGTGGTTTTAAGGGAAACCAAACGTACATCTTTATTGACAAACAGAAAGTTAAACAGTGTTTAGGTTTACCATGGGCTTGGTTTGTTAAACAGGGGAGGGGTGGTGATACTCACTTCCCCGGGGTTTAATTCCCTCAAAGTGAAGTGACATTTCAGCCCCTCTAAAAAGTTGAGTGGACATGCCATTACTGCATAAGAAGGCTAGGCATGCGCGATAAGTTCAATATTGCTATAAGCTTTCCTCCCTGGTGTTCAAAGGACGACATTAGTAGTTAAATTGAATGCTTCTTCAATTTTCCAACATAGTGGCTAGAATTGAGCTCCTTTACTAGTCGTTATTGGGAGACATAGAAATTAAAAATACATGTAGACAAAGAAATCACAAATACATGTAGTTATTGGTAATCATGATCCAGAAAATGCTCATCTTCGAACTGAAACTCAATGCAGTTCTCTAAATAGATTGTATGGTCTATCTAAGTAGACATTCTTCCCTATATTATTTAAAACATGAAATGACTGTATTTTAAGTGATCATCCAATCCCGTAGCCAATGAATTTCATGATATTCCTTTTGAATCAAGATAATATTTGCCCCCTTTCCCTGTCATCCATTGGAGCTGCATATTGAGCTTGGCTTATGTATTAACAAAACGGTGAGCCATTGGGAACATTGATTAGAGTTCCCATAGAAATATACGATTTCCAAGAACAAGCCACTGTGGCGTCCATACTTACTTCCCCTGGCCATAAGGCATCACCCTATTCGCTTCATTAAGGCATTGCTTCCCTTGGCCATAAGGCATCACCCTAGTCGCTTCATTAAACCATGTATGAGGTTAAATTTGACATATAATAACAATATAATACATAATTTTTATGCAATATAAATTAGCACTAGAAATAATATTGCATATTTCGAATTCATTTATTCTCCATTTAATTCAAGGTATTAGCAAATTGCCAAGCAATTTACTCAACCATAGGAATCAACTATAGAGTCCACCACCCCTCGAAGGGCATGATGCCACCGGGGCAAAGGGTTTTATTTACATGGCGCTAATCTCTTCTCAACCCAACCTACTTTACTGCAATGCTTAGCCAATTTGTTTACTTTACTGTCATGCTTGGGCAATTTATTTACTACATGGCACTATAGTACACTAACCCACCCAATTCCACAATCGCTCAAGAATCTTCTTCCCCTCCAATGTTTTGTAGTGAGGCAGAAAGACATTGACTGTTGGTTGGTTTCTCAAGAAAAAAACACTTGGGTTCAAAACAATCAATGAACCATGATAACATGGTCACATTCTTGAAGGTGTTTGCCTGAGCAAGTGGGCATTTTAGTCATCGTTTCTCTTATATCCCCATAACATGGAAGAGGAATAGTCCTAATTTTCTCACCATTTGTGGACCATTTGTGGTGATATATCCCCATAACATGGAAGAAGAACTATGAACGGTGAGAATGAAAGAATATCCCAACAGAGAAGATGAAAACTGAACGAAGAGAATGGAAGAATACCTCCACTGGGAGGCGAGAAGGGACCTTCCTAACATGGAAGAAGAACGCTGAATGGAGAGAATGAAAGAATATCCTAACATAGAAGAGGAAAATTGAACGAAGAAAATGGAAGAATCTTTCCAGTGGGAGGCAAGAAGGGACTTAATTGAACGAAGAAAATGGAAGAATCTTTCCAGTGGGAGGCATGAAGGGACTTTTTCTTCGAATGAGATTTACTGTCTTCATAAGCTATGAGAATTTGTACCTGCTATGCATACCAAGGTTCAAGGTTAATAGGAAGCATGGGCAAGAAATGGTAGTTCTCGAGGACAGTAATTAGCTCAAATGATCCAACCACTCTTTTTTTTCCTTCCCTTTTACCATAGTCTCCTTGTTGCTTTCTTATAAAAAAAGAATGTGGGTATGTATATTTTTATTCAAATTTTTACCTGACATAAATTAATTTAATAAATAAATAAATTTAATAAATAAATTACACCTTAATAAATAAATTACACCATAATCCAAACCCACCAAATTATTCGGACATTGGCTTTAAACTCAGCCTAGTAACTTTTACGATGCATTTCACATTCTTATAACGCAGAATTGTTATAACTCAATGCATATGGTTTGACCTCCTCAAGCACTTGCAAATAGTATATGGTTGAATATACATAAATTTCTCCATATAAATAATATATGATTTTATCATACTGTAATAGTCAAAATTAAAGTATTAGAATCACTTGTTTAGATGATATCATGGAGATTTATTAGGTGAGGTTTATTTTAAAATAGAGTTTTTAAAAGTTTAATTGGATTATTTATAATTGCTACGTGGATAATAGGATTTAATTTTCATAAAATATTTTTAGTAATAGTTACAGATCAAAAAGTAACATTTATCTTCAAAGTATTGCTCTTTTCTTTTTTTTAATTAAATTGATTAATTAATCAACACAAATATATAAACTAAATGGCTGGTAATGCCACCATCAATTCATAAAAGGCATAAAAATAAAAAAATTTACTCAATTACAACTTTATTATTATTATTAATAATAACAACAAAAATAATTAATATATAAATTAAACATATATACATTCAAAAAAATATGTAATGAGATTGACCTTGGAGAGTCATCTCTACTTTATCATGAGGATTTATAATTTCTAAATAGATTTTATTATAATACTTAGTTTTATCAATACCACATGTCCAAAAAAAACACTTTATATGGTATTTTTTTTTAATTAATCAATTTAATTAAAATGATAAAAATGACGTAATTAAGTTGGAGATAAATATTAACTTTTGATTTGTAAATACCTAAGAATATTTTAGAATATTTCACGGAAATTAAATGCCTACTATCTACTTAATAATTATTGATAATTAAATGAAAATTGTGGAAGCCTTATTCCAAAATAAACATGCCTATTGGCATTAAAAAATGGTATAGCAACTAGTGTCATGAAATAAGTTAAGCATGCGGTAATGATAAGTCATACTATTGTAACAAAGCTTATTTAGGAATTAAGCATTCCCTGTTAAAGTAGAGATGAATTGCTATAGTTTATTCATGTAACTACATGTTTTTTCAAATACATTTATAATTTATTCCTGGATTGATGTTTATTAATATTTATCAATAATTTAATTTATACAATACTCCTAATTAATATGATTTATAAATTTGTAAAATAATTAATATTTCATAATTAATAATTAATAATATTACTACAATTATAAAATCTCATTGGGTTTTTAAATTTGTAAATTAATTAATATTTCATAATTAATAATTAATAATATTAATGCAGTTATAAAATCTCATTACGTTTATAGACTTGTAAAATGATTAATATTTCACAATTAATAATATTACTGCCATTATAAAATCTCATCTCATTAAGTTTAGATTAACCCTTTTGCCCATTTAATAATGGTTCGTCACTTTATTATAATTTAATATTAAAATGGGCGCCAATAAAATTGTATAGCTTTTCTTCTTTTCATATTAATTGTAAAGATGGGTATGTATAGGATATGAATTTTATCCTATCAAGATTTTAATCTTTGATATGACGGTTCATTGATTGCGGTGATTAATTATTTGTGTTTAATTTTTCTTTTTGCGTTTATTGTAATTTTTTTTAATCTCATATTAATGGTAAGAATCAGTTTACAACAACATAACATAATTAATCATTTATGTATTAATGTGATTATTTATAAAAATAATGATCTAATAACTAATAGATAGATAATTAAGTGTAAGATTATAATGTTAATTAGTTAAACGCCAAGTGAAAAACATTTAAAGAAACTTTATAATTACTTCTAATAAACATTAAGTATTGCATCTTTAATGATTATATTTATTTGTAGCTCAATTTTTCATGATTAGATGAAGAGTTGTGTGCTTACTTTTTCTTATAACGACTAATGGTTGTATCTTTGGTGATTAATGCACTTACCACTTGAGATTTATTTTGTGTGTTTTTAGCAACCTTAAAATTTATAACTTATATATAAATTGTCTAAATCAAATCATCAAATATGATATGGGATTCTTTTTTATTCTTTTTTATTTTTTATTCAATTTTGTTATTTCTTTTATAGAGTATTCATGAAGCATAAAAACAATAATTTGATGTTCTTTTGGAATTGATATGGTTTGAGGGGAAGAATTGGATTTGGCTGGTCTTTCGGTTTGTTCTTGTAAATGTCAACAATTTATTTTAGGTAATGTGGGCATATATCTTTTTAAGAGATTATTCAAGAAAAAGACTTTTTAAGAATAGATTTCTATCACGAGGGTGCTAGATCAAGGAATATTTGGTGGAAATATGACTTTAATTTTATTATTCAAACTATTTAACAATTGATTCTATTAGATTAGTTATAAAATTAATATTTAATTTTGTTCATGTATCAACATAGCTGTTATGAAAGCATGATAATGTTAGATGATCCAAAAATACAATTTTATCATAGGTTATAAAATTAGAATAAAATAATTATTAATTTAAGATATTAAATTAATAATTATTATTCTAGAATGTTTAATTATTTAATGGAGACTTTTAGAATTAGCATATTGTTGTAACTAGATATGACTCTCCAAATGTGTCGTATCTTAGGCTCTATTTTAGGAGATTTGTTAGCTAGTTGATTTTTATAGCATTTATTGTAAATTGACACTTGTTATTTAATAAGTGATCCATAATTAGAGGTAGTTAGGACATGGAGCTTATAAATAGCTCATTGCAAGAGTGTTTGTGTTGTTAAGGTGTAAACTCTTGCAAAATCAATTATGTAATTATTTTTTTCTGATTAATAAAATTATGTGTCTGAGGACACTTCTGCCATTATTGTGGTATCAGAGCTCCAGTAATGCTGCAGTAGATGCGAAGAGGGGATTCCAGCTCTACAAGTTTGTGGAAGATTCCATTAAATTGATCAACAATATGTTTGGTATGGAAATTGTCCAATTTTTTATTTAAGTGGAAAAGATATTTTATTATTGATTTTAGATTTTTAAAATTTGAAAATCAATTTTTTATTATTGTCCAAAATTTGCCTTTATATCTTGAATTTCTGTTATTAATCTGCTTCAACACGCTGTTCGGCCATGATAATCACATCCTCCGCAGTCAGATCTAGCCCACTTATTTTCATGCCCGACCTTTTCCTTAAGATGGCAAGGCAAATCAATGGAAAATATTCTAAATCCTGAGAACCCAAAAACAGTAGCTTCTTCACTCCATTCTTATAGCTTGCATCGATCACATTTGTTTGAATCTGTAGAATAATGGCTATGAAATCAGCAGGGTAAGTATTGTTGGCATGAATACCTCCAACTTTCGCTACTGCGACAATTACATACTTGGGCGTCTCAACGAAAAAAAATTATTTACATCTGCTTGTCAAGTGAGATCAAGTTCCTGGTGAGTCCTCAGGACCAGATTCTCAAATCCGGACTCAATAAGGTTTCTAACAATTGCAGAGCCCACTAATCCTCGGTGACCAACAACAAATAACTTGGCCTTCTTGTCCATCAGAAAGGATACACTGCAAACTTCTTGTCCAACTTCGCCCATGATGCCCAATTGAGATCAAGGCTTGAAAGATGAAAGACACGACCTTTGTTGAGCAACCAATCACAGAAGTCACCTCATTGGTTCCCAGAAGCGCAGCGTGCTGATCAGGCAACCATTGATGAAAGTCTGGTCCTTCGCTGCATCAACATGAGCCTTATCCGTGGTATATATCCACCCTTAAAGCCTTTCTACTGCGTTCAAAGAATAGCCGTTCAAGAATTGAGTCTGTAGATCACATTGGAAAGCACCATTGAATTGCGCAAGGTAGGACCTGAAGCGTGGTGAGTTCACGTTGTACATGAACACAATAATTACTCAAGCTCCCCAAAACGTCCCTCTTTAAGGTTATAGAGGCTGTACTGTAAATCATTACGATGGGTTGTATTGACATGTAAAGACTCGACTTGGTTTGAAAGTTTTTTATTTAGTGTGTTTGTATAGAGTTTATATTTTAACTTGGAGACCATGTTCGAAATCTCTGCGGGGAATAAAATCTAGCCAGATGTTACAAATTACCTGTTGGGAACGCTGAGAACTCTTTTTTCAATAAATGCGATCCTCCAGATTGTTTCAATTTATTTTGCAAGAAATTTATGGGGAAAGCATGCGCAAGGTTTACAAAACAAATTAGAAAGCTAGCAAAGCCAGCAACAAGCCAGCCTGCCAGCCAGCGTGAGCAAGAAGCCTACCAGCAAGAAGCTAGCAAGAATCCAGCCTTCAGCCAGCGTGGAGGAGAGCCTGAAACAAAAAAAAATTCAGTGTCTTAATTTTTAAATTTTGTAATGTTAATGGAGTGAAAAGTTTTTTCCATTGTTTGTATTTTTTTGTGGAGAGACAAGGAATATTTTTTATTTGGAGGGATAAGGTATATTGTATTTTGGAGAAATCTCATGATTTTTTAATTTTGGAGTTTATGGTTTGTGGAGTAATAAGGGATATTTGTAAATGTTAAGGATTGTAAATTTTGGAATAATAAGGAGACTTTATTTGTAATTTGTTTTCGGAGAGATAAGTGTGGCATTGTAACTCAAAGTAATTTTACTTTGAGGGGGGGTAATTTTTTACCAGATTGTGCAAAAGCACCATTGTAAAAATCAAATTTTGAAAGTTGCCTTGTAAATATTTGAGAAATTGACTAGAGCCAAGTGCAAAGCTCAGTCAATTTTCTCCTGTTTTGACGACTATTCGAGGGTCAAGGCCAAGCCCCGATAGTTCGTTTTTTGCGTCTGGTGTTGCTGTTGTGTTGCGCATCTTGAGTTTTTTGGAGCTTGGTTCGTGGTGTGAAGTCTTAACATTACAATGTCTAAGTTGATTAATTTGTTTTCTGATTCGGAAAAACTTGAAGGCACCAAATATTATAAAACATGGCATCGTCTCATCGAAAGCACACTCATTTACAATGAATTATGGCAGGGAATATGTGATGGAGATGTTAAGCCAAATAAACCTATAAATGCAGCTGCACTAGCAAAATGGGAAATCAAGAATGTTAAAGCCTTAGCTCTTATTAAATCTTCTGTGAATGATGAAATGTATGTCCATATAGAAAATGCTACAGATGCATGGTCTGCTTTGAAAACTTTTAAAGATCTCTTTGATACTCAGCCCGAATCAAAGAAAGTCGATCTACAATTAAAATTGTTGCAAAAAAAATTAACTGAAGGCGGTGATGTTCTTGAATATATCTCAAGACTTAAGAATATTAGGCAAGAAATTATTAATGCTGGTTTTCCCGCAATTGATGATAGCTTTATGGTCACAATTGTAATTGCTGGACTTCCTTCTTCCTACACGCATTTTTTGGAGACTCTACAAGTAACTGGGAAATTAGAGAAACTAAAGTTTGATGAACTCTGTGAAATGTTAACTCAACATGACAAAACTTTTGGGAAGAAGAAGAAAGTTGGTGAAGATGTTTTTCTCACAGAGGCCAGCACTAGTAAGTCATCAGCAGACAGTTCTCGAGGCAGAGGCAGATGGAATCAGAATCAAGCAGCACATAATCGAGGTCGAAGCCAAAGCAGAGGAAACAATTTTAACAGAGGAGGAAGAAATAATTTTCAAGGTAGAGGAAACAACCAAGGAAGAGGCAATTTTCAAGGACAAGGATATAATAATCAAGGTAGAGGACAATCTCAAAATAGAAGTCAAAGCAGAGGCAGAGGACAATCTTCAGGAAGAGGAAGAGACTTAAGTCAAATTGTGTGTCGAAGATGTAACAAAGTTGGCCATTATGCTGAAGATTGTCGAACTTCACTTAATAAAATTCCCAAGTTTCAGCAGCATTCAGCGCAATTTGCAAATGATCAAGATGATGATAACTCAGAATATGTTTTTACTTCCTCACCAGCATCACAACTTTCATCCCATCTTAGAAGTGACTATGAAGATCCCTGGATCTTGGATTCCGGAGCAACTCAGCACATGACTTGTCGACGTGATTTTTTCTGGAATTTTCAAGATTGCCAACTTAATTCCATTTTTCTTGCTGATGATACAAAACATACTCCTTATGGAAAAGGAGCAGTTAAAGTTTTTCTCCCTGGCATTGGAGAAAAAATGATTTCCAATGTATGGTATGTACCCAGTTTTAAGAAAAATTTGCTCTCTTTAGTCACGATTTGACAAGCAGGACATCAGGTGATTATGGAAGATGGTTTAGTCAAGATTAATTCAGTCAAACAGAACTTGAAAACAGTCATGACAGGTTATGAAGATGGAAAACTGTTACGGATGAAAGAGACAGTTATTCCAAGGCATTCTGATTTTGCAGGGGCGGTGACTATAGGTATTTCACCTATAAGACTATGGCATGTAAGATATGGACATTTGAATTTTGAGAGTCTTTCTCAATTGCAGAAACAAGGAATGGTTAAAGGACTTCCCACATTCAAAAGGGGAAATGCAAAATGTGAAGCTTGCATTTATGGCAAACAAAGTCGAGAAAGTTTTCCAACAAGTTCATGGCATGCAAACAGGCGGCTACAACTAGTTCACAGTGATGTTTGTGGACCACTACAAACTTCCTTTGGTGGATGCAAATATTTCTTACTATTCATTGATGATTTCAACAGAATGACTTGGGTTTACTTTTTGAAGAACAAGTCAGAAGCATTTGATAAATTTAAAATTTTTCGCCAACTTGTTGAAAATGAAGTCAAAGAAAAGATAGGTACTCTCAGGACAGATAATGGGGGAGAATTCACTTCAAATGAATTCAAAACTCATTGTAGTGAAAATGGCATAAGACGACATCTTACTAATGTTTACACTCCAGAGCAAAATGGAGTAGTCGAAAGAATGAATCGCACCTTGTTAGGAATGGCGAGATCCATGTTAACTTTCAAGAGGTTAAGTCCAACATATTGGGCAGAAGCAATACATACAACTGTCTACTTAAGAAACAGATCTCCAACTACTTATTTAGACGGAATTACACCTTATGAAGCTTGGTTTGGTTTCAAACCTCGAGTTAAACATCTTAGAGTTTTTGGGTCAGTGTGTTATGCCTTAGTTCCGAAAGAAAAACGAACTAAGCTTGACTCAAGAAGTTTAAAATGCACAATGATTGGCTATTCTGATGAGAAGAAAGGGTATCGTCTTTTGACCAATGGGAAATTTATAGTAAGCAGGGATGTCATTTTTGATGAAACTGAAAATAAGAGTGCTGAAGAAATTGAAAATCTTCTTCACAAGTTAGAAACTAAGGGAAGTAAAAGAAATGGAAAAATGCAAAGTCAACCAACTTCACCAAATTGGTATGAACTTGATTTTCCTTGCTCTGAAGATGAGTCATCCAGTACATCTACATCAACAACATCATCTGGGTCTTCTAGCAGTTCATCCGCATCTCCAAGCAGCAACAGTTCTTCTGACAGTGATTCTCCACATTCTTCACCTGAACGACGAACATCAGTTTATATTAATCCTCTTTACAATGATGGGGACTTTACAGAAGTGCAAACAAGTGAGCACCAACTTCTTAAATGGGCAGTTCAACTTTTGAAAGATGTAAAGCCTGATGAACAGAATAAAATAGGCACCAGAAGTGCACATAGAAGTGAAGGCAATTTTGCCTTGATAGTAAATGATTTTACTGAACTTTCCACATATAAAGAAGCAGTAAAACATAAAGAATGGCAACAGGCTATGGTTGAAGAATATCAAGCAGTAATTGATAACAACACTTGGAAACTTGTTGATATCCAGCAAATGTTAAACCCATAGGATGCAAATGGGTTTACAGAATTAAGTATAATCAAAGGGGAGAACTTGAAAAGTATAAAGCATGACTTGTCGCAAAAGGTTTTGCGCAGCAGGAAGGCATTGATTATGAGGAAACTTTTGCTCCTACAGCTAAATGGAACACCATCCGATTAACACTTGCATTGGCTGCTCAGAAAGGATGGAAAGTTCATTAAATGGATGTGAAAAGTGCTTTTCTCAATGGAGATTTACAGGAGGAAGTGTATATGACCCAACCGCCAGGTTTTGAAATTGAAGGACAAGAACAAAAAGTCTACAAATTGATTAAGGCTTTATATGGATTAAAACAAGCTCCCCGAGCTTGGTATGCAAAGATGGATGACTACCTTAAGAAATTTGGTTTTCAACGAAGTGAATCTGATGATACTTTGTATGTGCGACAATAGGGAAAATATCTGGTCATTCTTGTTATGTATGTAGATGATTTGATCATTACTGGCAACCATGATGATCATATTGCACAGGTGAAAAAGGAGTTACATGCAGGTTTTAAGATGACAGATTTGGGATTACTTCACTACTATCTTGGAGTTGAAGTCTTCCAACGTCCACATCATATTTTCATTTCTCAAAGTAAGTATGCAGCAGAGGTTCTTCAGTGATTTGGCATGCAAGATTGCAAGCCCGTTCTCACCCCCATGGAGCAAAACTTGAAACTTTCAAAATTTGAAGGGGGGGAAAAGGTGGACAGTACAACTTACAGACAGTTGATTGGCAGCTTGATTTATTTGACAAATACTCGTCCTGATCTATCTTATGCAGTCAGTATTCTTTCACGTTTTATGCAGGAACCACGAGACAGCCACTGGAATGCAGCCAAAAGAGTTCTTCGATATATCCAAGGAACAAAAGATTTTGGTCTTCTTTACACAAAGACTAAAAATTTTGTACTTGGTGGATATTCTGATGCCGACTTTGCTGTGAGTATTGATGATCGAGCATCAACATCAGGTTATTTAATGAACATGGGGTCAACAACAGTATCTTGGAGTTGTAAGAAACAAGCTACAGTGGCCACTTCTTCAGCAGAAGCAGAATACATTTCAGCATGGGAAGCAACATGTGAAATTGTTTGGTTGCGCCGAATTTTGCAGGACTTGGGCATTTCTCAGACAGAAGCTACATCATTATTCATTGACACCAAGTATCATCATATCAGATCTCTCATTGCCAAAGATGTCCTTAAGCCAGTTTATTGTCCTTCCGAAGATCAAATCTCCGACATTTTCACGAAACCGCTTGGCAGAATAAAATTTACTAAGTTCAGGGATGAACTTGGTATCTGTTGTAATGTATCTTTGGATCATAGGGGGGAATGTTAGATGATCCAAAAATACAATTTTATCATAGGTTATAAAATTAGAATAAAATAATTATTAATTTAAGATATTAAATTAATAATTATTATTCTAGAATGTTTAATTATTTAATGGAGACTTTTAGAATTAGCATATTGTTGTAACTAGATATGACTCTCCAAATGTGTCGTATCTTAGGCTCTATTTTAGGAAATTTGTTAGCCAGTTGGTTTTTATAGCATTTATTGTAAATGGACACTTTTTATTTAATAAGTGATCCATAATTAGAGGTAGTTAGGACATGGAGCTTATAAATAGCTCATTGCAAGAGTGTTTGTGTTGTTCGGGTGTAAACTCTTGAAAAATCAATTACGTAATTATTTTTTTCTGATTAATAAAATTATGTGTCTGAGGACACTTCTACCATTAGATAAATACATTTGGATCTTGGAAGTATATAATACCTTAGGGATCACGTTTTTCTCTAAGATAAGTTGAATAAATGTTGGATACCTTTTAATGTAGAGGTGAAATAAAAGTTCAATTGTGCCTCTACATTGTGGGTTTTCAAAGTCTTATTTTTGCATTGTTGTTAGTTTTCTAGGGTCTTCCATTTAAGGAATTCCTTTTATTCTTGGGATTCACTGAAGATACCCTATTTACATTGTGGTTAAGTTGAAAATTTGTGGTGCATTTTAGAATAGAAATATCTATGTTACATTTGTGATAATGTTTGTAATAATGTTCACATTAATGTCCAAATTTTATTGTTTAGCCTATTTTTATTTTAAAAGGCATATCTAGATGTGAATATGAATATCTAAGTTTGTGATATATATATATATTTTACATAATTTTTTAATCAGTGATTTACAATATTTAAATAATTGATATTAAATTATAAATATTATATTTAGATATACAAAATTATTTTAAATAATTTATTTAAAATTATTATATAATTAACTCTCTCTCTATCTATCTATATATATAATTATAATAATAATAATTTATAATCAACCATAACATAAAAATAACCAATATTAAAAAATAATAAAAAACTCAATACCATCACCACCAAGATTGGTTCATAAAGCTTATCAAAATCTCACTAATAATTATTCTCTTTCGCACTCAACTTTCTTGTCATTGTAAATATGTATAGTATTCTACTACCTTTAGTAAACTTCCTCCAACAAAAAAGAATTTCCTTTTCTGGACTCCCCGTCCCTTTTAAAAAATCTTGTTAAATAAGTATAAATTTTTATTATTTTTTTAAAATGTTATTTTTATAATTATTCTTTTAAAAATGTTATTCCATAATTACACAATAACTAAAAAAAAATATTAATTTTTTCTCAATCCTAATTTCACTTTTCCGAAATTTTAAATTGAAAAACTAGTTTTTTTTATAATAGTAGTAGTAAAAGAAGATGGTTGACCATCTAAAAAGAATGGTTGAAATTTCGCTTAAAATTTAATTAAAACTTAATCCAATTATTTAATAATTAATTTAAGTCTTAACCCAAATATTTAATAATTAATTTAAGTCTTAGATTAAAAATCTTAGTTATATATGAAAAAATTATATTTAATAAAATATAAAATATTAATATACATTATTATAATCATAATTAGTGTTGTAAGGATCGTCAAAGATTATTGAGTGTCTACGAAGAATATTACAACATTGAAAAAATATTGTAAAATATTGACAAAATAAAAAGAATAAAAAAAATTAAAATAAACAAAAATATTGTAGAAAGGGCGGTCTTTTCAATAATCTTGCAAGAATGAAAAGAATATCTTTGTCACTAAAAGAGATCGAGGCTTCACTCTGCTAATGTTTTCTCGCTATCTCCTATTTGCACGCTATCATGACAGTGTCAAGAGGGGGCTCATAGGCCCCCTCCTTTCGGGATGCCGTCATAGGCAAGGCCAAGGTGCCCGAATCCTCATTCTTCACATCGACATATAACACTTTCAACTCCTCTAGAAATTCAAATGGTGCTCGCTCAAGGGATGAAGGAGTGGGGAAGAGCTCAGACAAAAACCCCACCTCACAACTCACTGATGCAGGGAGCTCCCAACAACCAAACACAGAAGAAATGGTTCGGCTTCATAATAAAAAAAGCAACCATTGCAAGCCAAAGACAAAGAAAATATTGATACTAGAAATTCAAGACCTTGATGTTGCGGCATGGGCATTTGGCTCTCGGAAAAAATCTTAAACAGGCAAATTCAGATCAAGTGGCACCCAAAGGGAGAAATAAGGTTGTAGTTGGTATCTAAGACTGCTAGGTTATACATGTGCTATTGGAAGGAAAACTTCACACTAGAAAAGGAAGACTTCACTAGGGTACCCGTTTGGGTGAGACTCTATTCTCTCCCCACAGATTACTGGTCGCCCTTACTGTTGAAAGGAATATGTGACGAAATAGGAGAATACATCAAAATGTCTAAGGGCACTAGGGTTGGCCACTATGTCTCATATGCTAGAGTTTTCATCCAAAAGCTATTAAACTAAAATTCAGGGATGAGGTAGGGCTTTAGAACATAGACTATGAGCATACACCATTCAGATGCCGAAAGTGTCATGAGCATGATCATCTCTTCAGAGATTTCCCCCAGGCTGTCTCCCAACAGACCAATGCTCAAGCTCAAAATAAAATGGATGAACAAGGCTTCACTAAGGAAACCTCCAGAAGTAGGAAACACAAAAGAAATCAAGGAAAATAAGGTCAACCACCACCATCAAACATAAATAAATTCAAAGCTTTGCAAGAGGAACATGAAGAACAAAATACAAAGGAAAACATCGAGGAGGAAGGCGAAATGCGGAATCAACTACCCACACTCCAAGAGTAGAATTGGTAGGGCACTCCTAAACAGAGCCAAAATGACAAACGACCTGTCCTCAGAAGATGTAGACATGGATCAAGAATCCAAAGAAAACTTTGAAGAAGAAAAAGTGATAAAAGAAGCTCTAGGAGGAGTTGACCTAAACTTGATAGCAGGAGTGTGGGAAAAAAGTGGCCTAGAAGCAATACTAGAGGAATACATCCAAAAAATAGGAGGAGCATATCTCGTACAAGAAGATCTTAAAAAACCACAATGAGGAGACACCTAGAGGATAGTACCTACAAGGGGATTCTTTCTAACATCACAACTGATCATTATAACCCAAAGGTCCAGGCCAAAAACAAGGAAGAAAAGCAACAAGCCAACTACTTCAGGAACTAAGTGCAAGACTAATTAATGAGGGCAAGATAAGAGCTCTCACCCTAACTCCTCATATTTCTCAATGAATTGCATCTCATGGAAAATCAGAGGCTTAAATGGATCTGGAAAGAAAAACTCTTAAAACAAAGAATAATGACAATTAAACCAGAAATTGTTCCTCTAGGAGACAAAGTTAGGTATGGAAGACTTGCTAACCCTGAAAAAAGAATCCTGCAAAAGTTACATTTACTTAGCCAATGCAACATGTGGTACAATCAGAGGTCAGTTAATTCTATGGAAGGACTCACTATATGAACTATTCTCCTCAATAGCAACTAGCATCTCCATCACTGTAGTCTTGAAAGTAACAAGAACCACATATACAATATGTGTGACTAATATCTATGGACCTCACAGAGGGGAAGAGAGGATCCAAATGCCATCTTCAGTGATGAGAATTATTGAAGGCATACCACAACCATACAAAATCATTGGAGGGGACTTTAACATTATCCTTAACCTATTCGAAAAGAAGGGACTTAGAAAACTGGACAGGTACGTTGAAGCCTTCCAAGAAGCCTTCTGGTGGACATGCAGACAATTAATGGTATTTACACCTGGAACAAAAAAAGAGGAGATAGGGATATTGCCACCTGTTACATGTCATTTTGTCACATTAGGCAAATGACCATCGGTTTGGATCTTTCACTATCCATAAATGTGTTCCAAAGCATTCCCCTGCAAAGTTAGAATCCAAACTATCCCAAAGAAAGTGAAATTCCTGGATCCCATGGTTCAAAACCTTGTTTTTGGCTTCTTGCACAGTTCCCTAGTCAATCTCTACGCATACGTAGAAAGGTCCATTAGAAACTGCGCATAAGTGCGCTCTGTCTTACACTGTGGCCTGCGCACATGACTTAATAAATGTAAAAATAAAAAGTAAATTCTAGAAGCATTGTTAGTCATATCTATCCCAACTAACAAGCTTCGAATGGATGCCTATTCAACCCTGATCCCTCCCATCATGGAGCTACTCCCTCTCTTTGTGGAACCCCTATCCCACCAATAGTGGATCTCATCCCTTGGGAAATGGATCCCAAACTTCCCCTCCTTGGCCTATAAAGCTAACCCAGGCCTGAGGATTGAGGAGGACTATTGGAAGTAGGCTTATGCTGCAAAAATAAGGTTGGAAGGCTATTCAAGGAGAGGGTTGGAGATTGTAGGAAAGGACTTGCAACAACAAGGCTTCAAGTTTGTAAGTCTATTCTCCATTCTATTAACATAAAGGCAATTGTTCTTTCTTAATTATGTCTTTGTTGATACAATTTGTAGGATTCCTTGATCACCTACATAGATTATGATTGCATATTGATCAGTTTATGATATATGATTGAGTTAATTAGTTAATTTACTATATATTGGACACTTTGATCTTGTGTATGTTTCTGTTTATGCAGATCTCCTTTAGAACATCATGGATAAGTTGTGGGAAGCGATGGGAAGATTTCTAAAGCATCGAGGAGAAGCAGAAGGTCAAAAGCTCTGAAGGGGACTTCATCAGGCATTCCAATTAAACGGTAAGTGACCTCTATCATAGTATTTGTTTCAATCAATCATAGTCTAGGGAAAGGTAGTAGTTCCTAGTTGTTTGTTACTAGATTTCTCTGAGGTCTAGGGAGATCACTCTTGTCCACAAGAGGGATAAGTCCACATAACAAATTGGCGACTCCACTGGGGATTCGTCTCTCTCCATTATTTTCCTTGTTTGACCTTTTGAACCTTATATAGAAGTCTTCTCTAAGTGTTTGGAAATCTTAAAAATATGGATTTTGGGTTTTATTTGATTGAATTTTTATTTTTTTCAAAATTTTCACGGGGTGCACACTTTAGCTTCAGGTGCAAAGCGCACATCTATGCAGTTTTCTTTATACAACAATGCATATGTGCACTGGCTTGTTCTATGATGCGTGTACATACCTGGAATTTTTGAAAATTTATGTTTTCTCCTCATCAAGTCCAAAGATTTTGATTTTTCTTATTGAATTACACTTGCTTGCCTTTTGGAACTCTCCTCCTTATTTTGATTTGAATGTTTGAGTTGCTTTTTGAAAAATTCTTTACTTTTGCAAATTAGAGATCAAAGTTTTACCTAGTGAATTATTTATTAATCAATAGAAGGACTCGTCATTTATGAGATAGTTTGAGTTTGCCCTTTTTATGTCAATACATCAGATTAAGTACTTTGTTTTCTCAACTGCAAAGTGTCATTAGTATTAGGGAAATTTAGGTTTTGTCAAGAAATCTCTCTTGGTTGGAAGTTTGTTGTTTTGCCAAAGTGATTACTGATTATTTCTTTTGATAAGACAACATAATATTCTGCTTTACATTGATTTACAACGCATTAAGTCAAGTTGAAATTATAGCTTGTGTATGTTGAAGGAAGAATTTATTGATTGTTTGTTTGGGTATGCTAGAAGTTGGTACGCTCAAAATTTTGTAACTTGGATTTTGAGAAGTTAGGTTGCATTTTTCGAAGAAGAGCCAAGAATCATGTATTTTGCATTCTTTCTGATGTGGTTTTTGAAATGATTCATTGATTCTTGTATATTTCAAAAAGTTAGTGAAACCTCTTCCCTTATTTTAGTTACAATTCATCGAAAAGAAAAGATTACAATTTCATATTCGATTGCATTAGGTTTTGAGTCAAGTCATAACACCACTAGTTTCATGTCCGTTTACCCTGTGAGTAAACAACAACTTTTAAAATCAACGCTAATAAAATCAATCTAGACTTTTTTTATTTTCTTAGGTCTCTTTTCCACCTACATTAGATCAAGTTGTAAGGCTTTGGAAGAGAGACGTGATTTAACTTTCTAAAGAGGAAAATAAACATTAGCATCTTGTGATAGGGAGAAAAATCCATTTGCTGCAATTTTGCTCTGGGAAGCTCCACTTACAAAGGAGTCAAGCACGAGATCATATCGAACCCAGTGGAGTGATCGACCTCACTTCATTGGTTATAGTAGAGACATTTACACGTATTAAAAACGGTGTTGAAAGGTACTTGGGAGTCACTTGGAAGTAAACCTCAGATTAACCATGTTGAAGAAATTTCAAGGGGATTGAGCTTTGTTACTCTTCCCTTGTGTGTACGTCCGATCTGCGACTATCGCCCCAGGTTAAATTGTTTTATGTGGTAACCATAGAGACCATAATCTTAGGGATTTAGTCGAGGTGATGATAGAGGGGAAGTCTTTGTTGTACCTGGAGCAAACATTGGATAAACTCACTTGGACCTTTCTAGAGGGTATTCTTCATTCAATATGGCATAAATGAAGCTTACTTGCACCGAATTGTGTACATTAAGCAGGTTTCCAGTGTAATTGGTTCCACTCGCTCTATCTATAGCCACTTTTCACTTTGATCTCTGCAACATTGGGTTTCATCACCAACTAGTGATTTCACTGTGAAAAGCTTGTTTGCATGGTTGTTATAGACATTTTTGTGCCCTACAACCCCAAGCATGAAATGTCCATAAACCAAGGGCTCCTAAGTCCCTAAAAGTGTTGTTCTAACCCCTAAAGGAACAAGGTCAACAGATTACAGCTGCTCCCAGAAGTTCTCCATGAAAAACTACTCAAAATTGGTCAAAACAGGATCATTGCAGCTGCTCCACTGGCTAGGTGCGTTGCATCTCACCCAAATACACTGTGAGGGTGCGTTGCATTTCAAAAGTCCCTTTTGTGGGGTGCGATGGGTGAGAAATGACAAATGGCAGTGTCATTCCGCGAGGTGGAGAGGCAATGGAAGCTTCCAGAATCTTCTCCTGTGACACTTGCCTCACTGAATTCGACCAAGAATTAGTAAGAGGCCCTCAGTCTCCAAGTGGAAGCAAGAACTGTCAGAGAGAAGACACTAATCAAATCACAAGCTGACATCCCCCTTACAGATATCTATATATGGATCCCTCATCCCAGAGATCCAGGAGGCTGGAATTTTGCATATTGTAAGGAATTGTTGTTGGTTTCTAGAGACAAACATCAGATTGTTGGGTGGTCTAAGCTTTGTTTGAGGTGAAGAGGGGCTTCTTTGCTGGGAGGTTGATGCTGGGTCGGAAAAACTGGTTGTAACTCCTCCTGGATCTTTTCTTGTTTATCAATAAAAGCTATTTGAGTTTTCCTCCATGCTTTTGTGTCAGTGATGCTTGTTACATTTGTATGGTCAATTTACATCTGATCCTAGATTTTTTATGAATATAGATCCATGTCTTTGTATAGTGCTATGCTTCTGTGATCTTACAGGTACTTCGTGAAGCTGGGCGTGCAAGGGAGCAGGTAGCTGGGGACTATCAAAGAAGAGAGGGATCGAATCAAAGGATTAGCGCAAGACAGAGGTTGGTCTTTCTATTCCTCTCTATATATAATTCATAAAGGAAAAACATAAGTAGATTTTCTCTGTTTGTTTCTAAGGCAGCTGTCACACCTTAGTGGGATAGAGCAGTTCTAAATAGACACTTTTCCCTGTAACAAAATGGCGACTCCGCTGGGGAGCTAATTAGTTTGTTTGTTTATCATTCTTTGTTGTTTCTTTCATAAACTTATAAGTAGCATTCGAACTGCATTTGCCATAAAAAATGCAAAGTAGATAATTGCTGCTTCAATCCATCCACTGGATCTGTTTATGATTTAAACAACTGATTCACAAACTATCTGATTACCCTTGTGATAGCTCTTAGATCCTCCTTAGATCTACCCCTGATTGTTGCATTACTGATTGCTTTTTACTCGGCCAAAAACTAAGAACTGAACTGTAAAATGTGACCCGGAACCCGAACAGAGTCTCGTTTTTGGCCCAATGCAGGTACTGTTCAGAGATTCTGAATTTCAGTGCACTTCCCGAGTGGACAACCTGCGCTGCATTTCAGATTCCTTGTGTTACAGGTGCGCTAATCAGAGTAGCTCTGTGCAGTTGTGGCTTCTGTGATTCATTCTTTCCAGTTCTATTCCTGAATTTTGCTGCCTGTGATCGGTATATGTCTGTTTGAAACCCCTTTTCTTTGCTGTTATTCCACCTCCTTTGTACAAAAGAACTGTAGATGTTTTTGTGTGTTTGTTGAGTCATTTACAGTTCTCCTTTGCAAAAGTAGCATAGTCGTACTGTCGTCCTTTGATTTGAATCTGTCGCAAGTGTCGATTTCAATTGTAGGAGAAAGTTTGATTGCTGTTGATGGTCGATTATCCTGTTACTATTGCTTTTGGTCTGAATTTGTAATTTTCTAGTGTCAAAAACAAGTATTCATTTCAAAATCGTAAGGTGTCGTAATCGTCTCTATTTTTGATTTCGAAAAGAAGCTTGTTTATATTTGTCGCTTGAAAAGAAATTTAGATTTGTACATCAACTTTCTTTTTAGCATCCATATACTAAGAAAGTCAAAAACAAATACATGCATGTGCATTTGCATATAGACAATCTGTTTGGCTTGATTTAGGAAAGTGCATTTACAGTGTGCTCTTTGCTCTTTGTGAAAAGATTCTGTCTTTCTTTTCCCTAGTAGCTAGGATTTTCATTGCACAAAAGAGATAAAAAGTTTGTTTATCATCTTTAGATTGCATTTTAGGAATTACATCTACATCTTGTGGTGAACCCGAAAGGAAAACTTCTTAAGCAAGATCAACTTAAAATAAATTCAATGAATCTAACAACGCTTTGGAACTTAACGCACAACATTTAGAGGTCTAGGCTAGAGACGTATTCCGGCATCGTAAAGCCTGGTAACTATTGTTCTCACTGATGGTTGGGTGGTTCCTCCACTTTGAGACGATAAGTGCCAGTACGGACTTGTGCTCCCACGTACCGTTGAGTATATTTTGGGAGACCCCTATAGGCTTAAATCCTTTATCCATAGGAAGCCGTGTTTGCCGCCCTATCGATCGCAATGCACTGAACACAGCATTCGGGAAGATTGACTGCCGTACCGTAAAAAGTATTCTGCAGTTTTGCGATTGGTTTGGTACTCCCTCTACCTAGACTTCCAGAGTAGTCCCTTTCGTTCCTTTTCAGACTCCTTAATGGAAAAGGTCCATCTGAGCACTTGTCACTTCAGGCTCATTAAAAATCGAAGGAGACTAGAGTCATCTTTTGTTTTTTCTCGACTCTTAAAAACTGAAAAAACAAGTTGTGTCAAAGCGTCTAAAATTTATTTTAAACGAAATATTCATTACCCATTTCCTACGTTGATCTTGGGTTGAGAAAATGGAATCCACCAACCAAGGAATTCCCCTTGGAGGAAATCCTAGTCCCTTCTCCTCTTGGGGAGATGTTGGTGCACCCCATATGGCCACATTGTCGCTTCCAGGACTGACAATTGGTTTGCCTGTATGGCTCTTCTCAACCTCTGTCGTTCAGAACACCACAATTCTTGAACAATCGAATCAGCAATTAGACGAGTCCAGAGTTACCCACCAACCTTCTACTTCCTCTAATTCTTCCTCTCCTCCTTCCTCTTCGCTTGATGGGGCTGGTAAAGCCAAAAGTCAAGTACCTAAGGAGAAGAAGGAAAAGAAGAAGAAAGAGAAGAAGAAGAAGGAGCCAAAAGCGAATGGGGGCAAACGAGTGTTGTCTAACAAAAAATCCACACACTGCACCGACCAAGCCTAAATCGCCATGTGTCATTTGCAAAGGAGACCACTATCACAGAGATTGTCCTTGCATCCCTCGGATCTTAAGGGACTGGTCTCCTCGTTTGCACAACCCGGTGTCGTCAACCTCTGATGATCATGTTGAAAACACACCGTTAACTAGTGAAAGTGAAGCCCCAGGACAAAAAGGAAAATATAGATTTCCTTATAAACTGTGCGAAGGCGATCATGCCGTCCACCATTGTCCCTTCTTAGACGAAGCTAAAAGAGTTTTGGATGATCGTTCGGTTTCACCGATACGACTTCCTCCTGGATATAAAAAACTCTTGCCAAGTCCGTCACTAGTTGAAAATCCGGCTGGCCCGTCCAGGTGGTCGGCTGAAGCACCTATCATTGAGGATAAACCATCTGAATCCATGCCAGACGAAAGTCAAAAGGTCGAGGCGGCAGTTGACCCGGTCTTGCCTTCAGAGGTTCCATCTTCAGATGATATAGTCACTGAAGAGAACAAGGATGACACCGTCCAAATTCTTTTCATAAGCACAGACTCCAACGAACATGGGGGCAATTTACCCGTTCCTTTACCGCAGGAAGGAAGTTCGTCAGAGTCGTACCCGGCCGTCTATTTGGTCCCACCTCCAAGCAACCTAGTTGTCTCCTTCGACTGGAATCAACTAGGCATACCCCGTTTACCGGCCAGTATACCATTCCGGATTATTGTTCAAATATATAGAATGGTTATGGCTGGTACCATCATAGATGAGGGGGCTTCTGTGAGTATCCTTTCCTCAACTGCTTGGAAAGCGCTTGGTTCGCCATCGCTTTTGCCTGAGATGAGAAATCTAACAGGTTTTGATAAAGGAACCAGTCGACCATTAGGGATCCTTCCCAATGTGCCCATAACATTGAGAGGGAAAACCGTTCACATGAACGTAATGGTAGTTCAAGGGCCCCTGGATTACAATCTACTCCTTGGACGAGACTATATTTATTGCATGGGAGCAATTGTCTCCTCACTCTTTAGAGTAATGTGTTTTCCGCACGAAGGAAGAGTGGTCAAGCTCGTGGACCAACTTTCATTTCTCGAATCACGCATAGCAAATAGTCATATACCATCCCTAAATGGTCTTTTCACGCAAGAAATGTCTCAATCTCCAGTCCGTCCACCCGATGAGCGCGAGTGATTCGAGAGGACATGACTGAAACCCAGGGGGCATGCACCCTGGTCTGCTTCGGTAGGAAAACTTTGGGTTTAGGGTAGGTTTCCGCAGGAGAATATGACTAGTCTGTACCCCCCGTCCGTGATTGGAAGAGGGGGTTATTCTAGAACAAGATTCTCTTGTCAAAGTTATGTGAGTTGGCGAGAATCGCCGCTCACCTTTGTTTATTCGGTAGACATCGCCAGAGAAGTGTTTTGTTTACGCCGTAAATAGAACTATCTTTGGTAACCTGTAAGAGGTAGGCCTCTCTCGGTAAAACAAATGTTTTAACGGACTAAAGAAGGGGTAACCTTGAAACTCTGTTTTATACCTGGGGGCATGCAAACCTTTTGGAGTGCAAGCAAAGAGCGATCATTTATCCATTTTTTGGATTGGTCGTTTCCTAACTTGCATAAAGAAAGGATGTGGGGCAAAACTCTAAAAGCTGTCGTTTTTATATGAGACATTCTTATCACACGACTGGATTAATCGAGCAGTTTTAGCACATAGTTCAAGCTCGTTAAAAAATAAACATAAGACATGAGCAAATGTTTCCACCCGCGTTTAAGCTCGTTAAAAAATGAACTATTCCCCGGTAAATAACCATCGTGAATGTAATACTTCAGCCATTAAAGCCTTGGTCGTGTTTGCACCATCACCTCCACTTTTTTATTGACCGATCATTCACCTCCATTTGATTGTTTACCCATTTTGAGGAACAACTGCGAAGAGTGATTTCACTAGCCATCCTTGTGACACTGCCGTGATTGGAAAATTCCAAACCTTACCTGGAATCAGCTGCTACCCGTTTTATCACTCGTTCCTCAAAAGACGAGTCTCCTTTAAGCTCTTTTCAACTGACTCGTAAAATATGAAAAGATTGCCGAGCCATTGGCCTCTCCAGCTCGTTAAAGGGACAGGAAGTGCTATCCCTCATCTAGATTTTAATCTTTTCGGACCTGAGGGATTATTACACAAAAAGATCGAGCGCTTGTTTTGTTCGGCTCGTTAAAAGTATCGAAAATCCATCTCTTCTGTATTGTTTTATACTTTTTCGGACTTAAGGGATTAGATGACGAAAAATGAATTTTGGAGTTACCTTTACGTTCCTTTTCAGACTCTCTAAAATTGAAAAGGACCGAGTTATCTTTGTCGTTAAACTCGTTAAAAAAATTAATAGCGACAAACTTGTCTTTAGACGAGAACGAGTTTCACTATTGCTAGGTTCGTTAAAACATAGCGATGGGTTTGCCCAAAGGGAAAATTATAGAACAAGCATATGTTATCCTCCTCAAGCTTGAAAAAAATAAAGAGGTATTGGTCAGAAATGACTGGGGAAAAATTGGGAAGAAAACTCAAAGAAAATTTGTTGGTAGCAAGTCGCTCTTGAACATGACACTTCCACTCCGTGTCCGAGTCGGGTTGGGTTGTTTCATTCACCGGTCACATCACCATGGTCACGCCATACCATCCACATTTGCGGTTAATGCTACCAATCCATCACATCAGTGTCGCCGATATGTTCAAGAGAAGTCATTCAGAGAATTCACCTGTGTCTCACCCACTACCATACATTATACTCCATTCTTTCATGACCGCCACCCTGAACCTTATATCACCAGATCGTTTTCACCTCCATTAAAATCATTTGCTCCGTTCCGTGTCATTGATGTGGGATTCATTAAGGCCCTCCTGTGACGGATCACTTCTTGTCGACATCAGCTCATTATCCAAGAAGTTGATCTAGGAACACCCCATTCAGTACTTTGAAGCTTGCATGCCTCAATGGCAAGTTTCTCACTTCCGGCGATAGGTATACATCAATGGCCTTCGATCGAAAGATTTTGCGTGGTGTTCGACGCCAAGTCCTTTATTCACACCACGTGAATTGTACTGCAGTACCTTGAGGGTCATCATCATTATCGGTGATTCCTCTCGCGCTTGTTAATAGTTTACATCATTGACTGGTAATCAAGCGATGTCTTTCCATGTTCGACTTCAGGACATTTCTCACATGGATCGACTTGTACTTTGAGTGAAGATCGGACGAGATTGAAGACCCCGGATCTAGTTTCATCCATCCGGGCTACGATATATATTCAGGGAAATAAAGACATTAAATGTACATCATTGCAACATAGATAATCATCCTATCAAAAGGATGATGGCTCTATCAGAATCATCAGTCTACACTCAGACGATTGTCTGTCCTATGTACATGAAATTGAATTTATAAAGCTGAGCATGGGAATGCCTACCTCAGCTAGATCATGAAAATATTATGAAGATAATGTATTGTATTGTATCTTATTACAGGTCTCCTCCCAGCATTGAAAGAACTTCGGATCCTCATAATAAAGCATTTCACCCGACACCAAAAGGTTAACGACCTCATACTTTAGGGGGCAACTGTTATAGACATTTTTGTGCCCTACAACCCAAGCATGAAATGTCCATAAACCAAGGGCTCCTAAGTCCCTAAAAGTGTTGTTCTAACCCCTAAAGGAACAAGGCCAACAGATTACAGCTTCTCCCAGAAGTTCTCCATGAAAAACTACTCAAAATTGGTCAAAACAGGATCATTGCAGCTGCTCCACTGACTAGGTGCATTGCATCTCACCCAAATACACTGTGAGGGTGCATTGCATTTCAAAAGTCCCTTCTGTGGGGTGAGATGGGCGAGAAATGACAAATGGCAGTGTCATTCCGCGAGGTGGAGAGGCAATGGAAGCTTCCAGAATCTTCTCCTGTGACACTTGCCTCACTGAATTCGACCAAGGATGAGTAAGAGGCCCTCAGTCTCCAAGTGGAAGCAAGAACTGTCAGAGAGAAGACACTAATCAATCACAACTTGACTCATCCCCCTTACAGATATCTATATATGGATCCCTCATCCCAGAGATCCAGGAGGCTAGAATTTTGCATATTGTAAGGAATTACTGTTGGTTTCTAGAGACAAACATCAGATTGTTGGGTGGTCTAAGCTTTGTTTGAGGTGAAGAGGGGATTCTTTGCTGGGAGGTTGATGCTGGGTCAGAACAACTGGTTGTAACTCCTCCTGGATCTTTTCTTTTTTATCAATAAAAGCTATTTGAGTTTTCCTCCATGCTTTTGTATCATTGATGCTTGTTACATTTGTATGGTCAATTTACATCTGATCCTAGATTGTTTATGAATATAGATCCATGTCTTTGTATAGTGCTATGCTTCTGTGATCTTACAAGTACTTCGTGAAGCTGGGCGTGCAAGGGAGCAGGTAGCTGGGGACTATCAAAGAAGAGAGGGATCGAATCAAAGGATTAGTGCAAGACAGAGGTTGATCTTTCTATTCCTCTCTATATATAATTCATAAAGGAAAAACATAAGTAGCTTTTCTCTATTTGTTTCTAAGGCAGCTGTCACACCTTAGTGGGATAGAGCAGTTCTAAATAGACACTTTTCCTTGTAACAATGGTTTGAATCCTTAGATTTACTAGCGTGTGTTAATTATTTGTTTGTACCTTTTTACAGAACTTAGGTGTGGATTGTGATTTTCAATTGTTTAGTATTGATAGTAAGTTTATCTAAGTTGAATCTAATGGAAATAATGCCGGAAGTTACCAATAAAGACCTTGCTCTTAACGGGAACCCTAAGCCTTTCCCTGGTTTTGCAAATTTTGACCCTCCTTATATGGCTACATTTTCACTTCCTGGATTCATTATAGGTTTATCAGTGTGGTTGTTTTCAACTTATTTGATCCAAAATACCCAAACTATTCCACCTCAATTGATTTTTTCACCTCAACCGAGTACATCATCCCAACATCACCAACCTCTTGTTGACCCTTTACCTTCTTCACCTAACATGTCCTCTTCCTTTTCTTCTTTTTCGCTTGGTAAAAGCCTTTATGCTAGTAACCAGGTGACTAAGAAGAAGAAGAAAGATAAGAAAGAAGTAAACCAACCAACCATGGTTGTAGGTAATGGTAATGTTTAAGAAACTTCCAGTATGCATCGCAAGCCCAGATAACCTTGCAAGCTTTGTAAGGGTGACCACGTCCTTATTGATTGTTATGGTATTCCCAATGTCTTTGAAGTATGGTCAAAAAATTCCTATCAACCTACTGTTGATCCATCAACCAATGATTATGAGGTTCTCGAGAAAAAGGGTAAAGTTAGGTTTCCTTGTAGGTTATGTAAAAGGATTCATCATCGTTACCTTTTCCCTCACATGGATGAAGCCTCAATATTGTTGGAAAAACTTATTGGTTCACAACAACAACTTCCAACTGGTTACAGTAAAAGTTATCACAACCTACTGTTAGTTGACGGAGTGATTAATCTAATTCCAAGTACTGTCAATTCCACTCTTCCATTGAAGAGTGAAATACATATCACTCATGTTTATGAGCCATTAGTTGATTAAGTGGTCGACTCGATTCTATATTTAGTTGATCCCACTCTCCCTTTATAGATTGAACTTAATACCACTTAGGTTCTTCTTGTTAATTTAGATTCTTCTACACATGGGGGAATTTCACCTATTTCCATTGATCCCCCTCCAAGTTATGAGTTTGTTTCCTTTGATTGGAGTAGACTGACAGGACATCATCTTCCTTCTTCCACCCCTTTCCAAATCATTATGAAAGCATATGGTAAGAATGAGCAATGCACAAATGTAGATGAAGGTGTTTCTATCAGTATTTTATCCTCATCTACTTGGAAATATTTGGGTTCCCCTCAACTATGCCTGTTACACATAATATGTTGGCTTTTAATAGAATAAATGATTGAGAGTGAGTCATAAGATCATACCACCACTGACAAAATTTAGCCCTTGATCCCATATCAAGTTTTTGAACACCATGCATCCTAGTCATAGGGAGTATTGAAATACACGATGTGTCCATCGATAGTGCTATGGTCCCTAACCATCTTTTCCCATCTCATTGGCCAGATGAGAGGCGCTTCCCATGAGTCCTAGACTCTATGGGTAGGTTTTTTTCCAATGCATTAATAGGAGAAGGTGAACCAATCATCCTGATCATATGCCATAGGAGAAGGTGAACCACTCATCTTATGCCTATGTCAATTGTAGGGGAAGGTGAACCACTCACTCTACATGCATATGTCTGGGTAGGGGAAGGTGAACCACTCACCCTACACACCTGTCAACCATAATGGGGTATCATAAGGGAAGGTAAAACACTTACCCTGTATCTAGCACATCATTAGGGGAAGGTGAACTACTCACCCTATGGTCGCTCATAGCTCCAAGAAGTACCCAAAGCCCCTAGGAGCTCCCAGAGCTCTGTGTCCAACTCATACGAGACCCTCATAGGAGGGTTGTTTAATGAATCCAAGTCTCTCCCGGAAGGTTAAGAATTTGACCTTCCCCAAAGGCTTCATGAGAATGTTTGTGACCTACTCATCCATCCTGATGTGTTGGAGCCTTATTGCTCCCTGTTGTACCATATCCCGAATAAAGTGGTACCTGGTATCAATGTGCTTGGAGCAGTTGTAGAACATGTGATTCTATGATAGACGAATCCAACTCTGGTTTTTGTAGAAGATCATGGTGGTATATAACACATGCTCAAATATCTCACCGAAGAGCTTGCTCAACCAAACTGCTTCACAACAGGCCATACTCACAACGATGTATTTGACCTTGGCAGTGCTCAGTGCAACCGATTTCTGCTTCCTGCTCATCCAAGATATGGAAGTAGACCCCAAAGAGAAACAACAACCAGACGTGCTCTAATGATCCACCACATTGCCAACCCAGTCAACATCTGTATTTCCATGTAGCCTCAAATTCTCGGCAGTGTATCTCAGTCCATAGTGGATTGTGCTTCGTAGGTATCTCAAGAGATTCTTAGTAGCAACCCAATGAATGTGATGAGGCTCAGCCATAAACTGATTCCACGTGTTCACAAAAAAACATATGTCTGGATGAGAGTTTACCAAAAACATCAGAGCCCCCAAAAGTTGACGATACTCATAAGGGTTCACAAATCTGGGCCCAACAACACTTCCACATAACTTCTTAAATCTGAGTTCCATCGGAGGAGTCACAAACTTGCAGTCCACCATCCCACATCACTCAAGTAGCTTCACAATGTATTTTCCTTGAGAAAGGAAAATCTCTCCCGAATCTTTCCAGACCACCAACCTTAGGAAATAATGCATCAGTCCTAGGTCCTTCATCTTAAACTCGGAAGCCAACTCCCTCTTGTATTAATGAATAAGAGGGTCATCGCCTGTGAGAAAGAGATCATCCACATAAAGGACTAGAATGAGATGTCTGTCCTTTTCAATCTTGAAGTATAGGTTTGGGTCAACATCGCTCCTTGTAAATCCCAGCTTGATAAGATATCTATCGATCCTCTCATACCAAGCTCTAAGGGCTTTCTTCAACCCATAAAGGGATTTCTTCAACCTGCATACATGTGTCTTACGATATTGAACCTCAAACCCTTTGGGTTGTTCCACATAGACTTCCTCCTTAAGCGAACCATGAACGAAGGAAGTTTTGACATCCATCTGGTGTAGGCTCCATCCTTGAGAGGTAGCAAGGGCTATAATCGAACAGATGGTGATATATCGGGAAACCGATGCAAATATCTCATCGTAGTCCACTCCTTCCTTTTGAGAGAAGCCTCGAGCAACAAATCTGGCCTTGAATTTCTCAGCACTCCCATCAGCTCCATGTTTGATCTTGTAGAGCCATTTTGAAGTGACCACTGACTTATCCTTGGGTCTAGGAACCACATCCCATACATCGTTCTTCATGATCGAATCATACACCTCGTTCATCACATCCTTCCAAACTTGTTGCTTCACGACATCTTTGAATGTACAAGGATTAGATTAAACAATGGAACTCATGGCAGCGAAGTACCCTTGGTACCTATTCGGCTTCTTGCTTTCACAAAATTTCCCCCTTGATGCCATATGTTTCTTAATGTCTTCAAGAGTATCTTTGAACCACAAAGGTATTTTTCTTGAAGTAGAGAGCTCACTAGGAGGTGGATCAATGGGATCCATCAAACCTTCCACATCGGGAATCAGTTCATCAAACGAAGGTTCACCGGCTTTTCTGCATCAACATCATCATTGTCCTTCTTAGGAATAGGATGATCTCGTATCTTTCTAAGAGAAGAATCTTTGTCGAAAGTGACATCATGACTTAATTCTACTTCCCTTTGACCAAGCACATATATTCTATATGCCTTCAAAGTTTCATTATATCCCACAAATGTTCCTTTCTTCCCAGATGCATCTAGTTTATTTATTTTCTCTTTCGGCACATGAAAATATACAAGACAACCAAAAATTCTAAAATGAGAAACATGAGGGTTCTTACTTGTGAATACTTCTTGGTGTCTTGAAGTCAAAACATTGATGTGGGCACCTATTTTGGACATACACAATGGTGTTGGCAACTTCTCCCCATAAGAACTTCGAAATACCTTGATCATGTAGCATAACAGGGGTGGCTTCTATGATAGTACGATTCTTCCTTTCGGTAAAACCATTTTGTTCAGGAGTATATACGGTAGTGGTCTCCCTCTTAATGCTAGCTTCTCTACAATAGTCTTTGAACTCATTTGACTCATATTCAGTCATTATCCTTCCTCAATATTTTGATATTCTTCCTATTTGATTCTCAATCAAGGCTTTGAAAGAGTGGAACCATTTGAACACTTCACCTTCTTCTTTAAGAAATAGATCCATGATTTGGAAGAGAAGTCATCCAAAAAAATAGCATAGTACAAATATCCACCCAAATATGTCACGGGAAACATACCTGATAGATCATAATGGACCAATTGAAGAATATTGGTGGTTTGAGTTTCACTTGAGGGGAATGGTCCCCTTATATGTTTTCCAACTTCACATCCCTGACAAACACCTTCATGATTTAAGTTGAATTCGGGCATACCTATGACCATCTTCCTTACATCAGGTAAGGCTTTGAAATGAAGGTGAGAAAATCTTCAATGCCATAATTCGAATTGAAGAGAAGTATCACAAGTCATTTCTCCCAACAGACTTCCTCCAACCTAATAGAGACCTTCAACCCTAAATCCAAGAGTGAATGCATCTCTTGGGTTCCTTTTCCAAACACAAACCTTCCCATCAATGAATATCACCTTGAAACCTTTATCTTCCATCGTAGAAATAGAGACCAAGTTCTTTTTTAGATCAGGTACATATAATACTTATTGTAAGTGGAGGGTTTGACCTTGATTTAAATGAAGAGTAATAGTCCCAATTCCTTTCACGGGATAAGTGGCATTATCCCCAAGTATAATCTCCATATTTGTCTTCTTTTCAACCAAGTTTGAGAGATATTCTTTGTACCAGTGAAGTGCCTTGAGGCACCACTATCAATCAACCAATGATCCAATGTATCCAAAGGATAGGCGGTGGAGAGGGAAGAAATATGAAAAATTCTTTTTTCTTTACAACATTAACTTCTTCATACCTGGAGTTTCTCGAATTCTTGGGAGGACAACCATTTCCATTTCGAGTAGCGAGAGAATTCCTCTTTCCTTTGTTCTTGAACCTGCTATTCCTTTGATTTCCATTTCCCTTGAAGTTGTTGTTATTGTTGTCATCATCTCTTGGAGTATCCTTATTGTGAGGAAACTTTCTAACGAAGTGGCCAAACCTGTTACAATTGAAGCACCTTCCTTTTATTCCTTCTTTGAATCCCAGCTTGAACCCTTGACCTTGATTCCTTGGACCAACATTGTTCCTCCTCTTAGAATGAGAAGAGAAGCAGGTGGGATTGTTTCCATTTGAGGGCTTGTCTCTTTCCATCATCCTTATTTATTCTTGAGTGCGTTTGGCCAATAATTCATCAAATCCTGAAATCCTATCATTGTTGAGGATGGTAGTGTTGAACACAATCCATTCTCTTGAAAGGCCTCCAAGTGCCATAAGAGTAATCTCCCTATCACCAATGACTTCTCCAATAGATAGGAGATCATTCTTGATCTCGGTAATCCTCATGAAGTAGGATTGGATGGATTCTCCTCTATCCATCTTGATATATTTCAACTTTTTCTTGAGAAAGAAAACTTGACTTTCATTATTTACTTTGAACATCCCAACCAACTTTTCATACATCTCTTTAGATGTTTCCAAATAAGAAATATAGGCAACCAAAGGCTTATGATTAGAATCAACAATAATCTTCCTAGCTTTAGCCTTACCTTTCTTATAATTTGTTTGTGCAGCTACGGATGCATTTGAAGGAGGCTTTGCTATTCTTCCTTTGACATAGTCCATGGAATAATTTTATACCAATGCCAAATCTAAAGTAATATTCCATGATAGTCAGATTTTTACTTGAGCTTGTCCTCAGATTTGAAGAAATATGTAGTCATCATTGAAACTAGTTCCAAGTCCTTGTCCAACTACTTCCCTTAGTGATTTCTTTTCCTCACTCTTGCTTGGGCTTTGTCTTCACTTGAGCTTTGATGCCATGTTTATTTTAGATAACAATGGTATGTTCTATGTCTTAGCACAATTTACTTCAATGTTCCTTTAGCAACCCAATGACAATTTCCAATTATATCCAGTAGCAATCACATTAACTTAAACATATTGACAATAAATGCAAATGGAACATAAAAAAATGTGAAGAAGACAAGCCAAGAGAAGAGGACACAAGATATGATGAATGCCAAGGACAAACCCAATTTGGGGAAACTTTTTGATCAAATCTTCTAATTATTCTTCAATAGTTCATCAGAGAGAGAGAATTTAAATACCAGAATTACATGTCCAATACAGTCCAGCCAAATCAACAGTCAACAATAGTGAATGCATCCATAACCAGAAAGTCAATGGTGGTAAAAAAGCTCCAAATTCCCTCCAAGCAGCTCGGTAGAAGAATTCAGTCTGCCAAGGGAGTCAAAGTCAACCCAAAAACAACTTGGTCAACCTAGTCAAATCCTGCTGTAATTTCTACTGTCAAATAAGAAAGTCAACGCTGAAGTCAACTCGGTCAAATTATCCCCAAACACCTCGAAAATCATGCCAATCAATGTAGCCTCCAGAATCAGAATTCTTCCCTCCAGATCGAAGTCAAAACATGGTCAAACAGTCCAAGTCAACGTTGGTCAACGCTGCCCTAATCCCTGAAATTTTCAGCCTCCAAACCAGTCCAAAAATTCGTCCTCTTCCACACGTGCGAAGTAGAGAAGCCTCCAAGTTGTACGAACCAATCAAGAGAGGAGAGAGAAGATGATGTGATGAGTTGAGATGATGTCCAAATGAGAGAGAGGTCACTCCTATTTATACACTTCGTTGAGGGTGAGGAGACACATCCATTGGGCTTCATGAGCCTACATTTGACTGAGGCCGACCTTGACAATTTGTGCATGAGAAAGAATAAATTCAAAATTTCATTTCTGCTTGTCAGAATGAGATGATCTTTGTATCAAAATTTTACGTCTCGAAAAGAGGAATCCAATGAAATAATAATCTCCATCATACGAGTTGTACTAGGGTGGAAGTTGGCCCTAGTTGGAAATTTTAACTTTCTGTTACTTTGTCAACGTCATTTAAAAAAATTAAAAACATGTGGCCATGAGGACACTTCTGTTATTGTATCGACCTCATTTTAAAAAATGAAACAAGTGGCTGTGAGGATAGTTCTTTTACTATGTCAACCTCATTAAAAAATGAAATAAAGTTATTCAGAGGATGGTTCTTTTGTTATGTCAACCTCGCTAAAAAATGAAATAAACTCTGAGCATAGTTATTTTTGTTTCAAGCTTGCATAAAAATGAAACCACTTTATGAAATTCATGAGCATAGTTCTATTTCAAGCTCGTTAAAAAATGAAACAAGTCCCTTTTTAAACCGAGTATTTTATGTGATTTTATCAATAAACCTTTATTTCATCTGCCTATATCAATTACTTAAGCAGATCAAACAAAGCTCGGGGGGCATGTGCCTCTTCATGGGTACATTGTAATTACGTTTTGTGTGCAACAATTTTTTGAGCATCTTTTTATGATTTTCTATTACTTTTCCTATTTATCTTGTATTACATTTGATTACTGATGCATTGACATTGGTAAACATCTGTAATAAAGTAAAAACAATATTCATCCATATATTGTACAAGATAGAATGAAATAAAAGTAGTAGTTTTCATTAAGTAAAATGTCTATAAAAAGTATGTTTTTACAAAAATGTCATCCAAAGACATGAGGCCCCATGGCCTTTATTATCCGGACATGCCGATACATCATCAAAAAGAAAAAATCTAGCCCTAAGACTAGTGGCTACACATGATGATCATGGTAGCATACAACAGCGCAAGCTACTCATCATAGCAAGTGACTAATAAGTCTGAGAACCCCCACAATGTGCCTCTGATAGCGGAGAGGCAAGTCATCAATCCCGACATCCGGGATGTCTAGGGTCAACCTCTCAAGGTTGTTCTCTAACTCAGTCAATGCCTCTGCTGCGTCCAGGTTCTACACTGTAGGAGCTACTGGATGCTCACCGTGTCTATCATATCTGCGTAACCCTATCGGTCTCACTAGGGCCACATCTACATGATCATTTCGGACAATTAGTTTTGGATGCCAAAAAACAACAAAAAATTAAAAAACAACCAAAGTGTGAAGTTTTTACCTAGATCGCCCCACTACATCCCAGCTGGCAATGGCATATCTGGATCACCTGTGTAATCCATGTCTATGTATGGAAAATATTCAATCATGATGATTTGATTTTCCAGCCACCCGAAGAAATTAAGAGTATACTGGATCGTTGGTCCTTTTCTACCTCCGTGGCATGCCATCAGTGTGACCATTTCAGCATGTGAGGGTCCCGAGGTCCTCCTCTCTCTATAGCTACCTGTGGAGCAAGAAGAGGGATCCGCTCTAGAGAAAATGAGATGACAAAGGCACCATACCCAAAGTTCTTGAGTTTTCCTATTTTGACTCTAGTTAGTTTCCCTTTCAGATTGGCAACTACAACCTCGCACCAGTTGAATATAGTAGGTTGCAAACATTCTACGGTAGTTTTCATCTGAGCCTTTGTGAGAAAATGAAGAGCTACACTTCCACATAGTCGTGCAACAGTGAACCCAATAGCTTTCAAAGGAAGCCTTGCTATGGTTTTAATGTCAATTCTCCCATCTTTGAGAGCATCTCTTTCAATGCAATGTTGTATCAGATAGGTGGCATTTGTTTCACCACCTCGCCTATGTCCATACAGAGAAATTTCCACCCCATGGCGTGGAAGCCTAGATAGAAGTAAATGTCATCAACATCAATGATGAGCCTATGGTCTCCAATTATGAAGCATTCTTCTTGTACATTCCACTTGCTCACCATCCACTCTATTAGAAAGTCTAGTTGGGCCTTCATGCTCGGAATAGTGAAAAACTTATACAGGCCACAGTTTTTCAATGCCTGTATGGTCTTTGGATGGTTCAAAGTAGCTATGTCTTTTTCTTCATGTTCACGCTCTCTCCACTCCATTTTTGTGGCTCAAAACCCTGCAAACAAACATGGAAGATCATTAGAAAAGATCATGGTAAAATTTTGCAAGTAATTTGGGCATTTTCTATTAATTTTTTTTATGTCCTCCACACTGTCTGCCACTAACTAAACAAAATAGTGCATATTTGCATAGATCTAGCCTTAGGAACCGCGCACCTCCAGATTTTTAGTGTGAAAAATTCAGTCGATGTGCGCAGGACCGATAAGGGTAAGTTGCGCACATTGCGGCGAATTTCTAATTGAAAATTGATTAGGTAATCAAAATTATGCTCAAAAATCAAAGTGTCACAATTTTTTTAAAATTAGCTTTAGATCAAAGAGCTCATCATTATGATTCCAATGGTGTGAATAACACTCAAACCTGAGCTCGTATGTAGAAGTTAGAGCAAGTCAAAGTTCAAATTTGACTTAGACACATGGCAGGATTGGATGATGTGGTAGGGACTTTCAGCGAATGAGGAGGCACCAAGTGGCAGGCCGCCATTGGCCCCCACATATCACAATCACAAGTCGTAGGCGGATCATGTTAAAGAATCAGCCCCCGAGCAGGGAAGGGTTGTGATGCGATAAATCACAATCACACTTCACAAAAGATAGGTGGAAAGGTGTTAAAGGATCGGCCCGACAGAAGTGATGCGATAAATTGGCCCCAAATGTACCCAGGTTGCGATGCGATAAATGCAATTGTATATTGCATTCAGAACTTGCAGGAAAATGAAGTCTCTCATTATGATTACCCACGGATACTTTTCCGAATTTCGATTAAGTGATAAGTTTTGGATGCGATTTGTTTATGGATTCCAGTTTATAATTCCATTGGGTTTTCCACATTACAGTCGCACAATTTCTGCCGCATTCAAAAATCGTAAGCCTGCTGGTCCCTACCGATTGCGATTTGTGATGAACAGTCGAATGATAGAATATGGCTCACCACTCGGCAAAATTCTCACTCAGTTAGGGCTTTTGGGGCTAATTTGTAGGATCATGTCAGATGTGGAGCATTTGTGAAACAAATAGTGGGATAACTAGGAGAAGTCATAAGTCCTTCAATTTCCCCAAAATTGGTTGCAAAAAGAGGCTAAATGGCCATTTTTGAGTATGTTGAACTGATTAAAGCAGGTTTCAGAAGAATTTGAGCATTTTAAACACATATTTTTACACTTTTGAGCATAATAGAGAGGCCCAGCCATTGGAAGCTGGACCAAGGAGACGTAGCCCAGAAGGGGTGAACTCCTTTATCATGTGCTTGTTGTAATGTTTTTTTGATGATGTTCTGTAAATGTTTATGCTGTTGTTTAGTTTCTAGCTTATATTAAATTTCTTATAAAATTAAATATAAACTCTTCATTTCACTTCCAAAAATTGATGCATCCTTAAGCACAATGAAAGAATTTTGTTTATAATATGAGGAAGATCTTAACACTGCAAACTAATATTCTAAATCAGATCAATTTGGTATCAGAGCACTAGCTTTTCTTTGTGAAAGAAGGATTTAATTGTTTACAAGTTTATGTGTTGCTTACAAGGTTAAAACTCAAAAGAGGTGAAGGAAAGATGGTTGGAAGCCTTGAAGTTGGGTCAAGTGGAAGAAGAGCAAGGTTGCCACAATCTCCAACACCAGTTCAACCTCAAGTTGCAGTTGAGACTCCAAAGATCATGTATCATGAAGGGGAACCTACAAAGTTGAAAGAATATGATAAGACCTTCAAAAAGGCTTTCTTTGATATGACAAAGATTGTGAAGGTCCTCTATGAAGAGAGAAATAGCATGTTGTAAGGAGAAAGTTCCAAACCTCCAATGGAGAAGGATCTTTAGGAGGAGGTAATGGAAAAGGAGGTAATGGAAATGGAGACAAAACTCCACCCTCTCCACCATCTTCTTCATCATCTTCTTCACAAACATATTCACACTCTTCCACTAACACAACCCTTACTCATACTCATCATCATTCTTCAAAAGGAACTGGTAAATCACCTTTTTAAAACTTGATGTTAAATTTGAGCTACCTATGTATAATGGTGAAGTGAATGCATAGAAGCTTGATAATTGGATTCATTAGTTGGAGGTTTGTTGCAGGATTGAAAACCTTCAAGAGGATGACATAAAGATTCAGTTGGCTTCCTTGAGAATAGAGGGTGCAACACTTGTATGGTGGGAATTGAAGACCCAAGAGGATATTAAAAAACACGATAATATCTCAATTTCTTGGAATAATTTCATTGCTCGAATTAAAAGGAATTATACCCTCTAGCTTATTTGCAGAAAGCCATCATGAATTGACACAACTTTAGATAGCTTAAAGGTCAAAATGTGCAAGATTAGACTCAAGAATTTAGAAAAAGGTCTCTGATGTTAGGTGCAGATTTGAAATCATAGGACACTTTGTTGAAGTACATAGGGGGTTTACATAGTTATCTTAGGAATACTATCTTAATGTTTAATCCCAATAATCTAGATGATGTGTGTGTGCAAGCCACTCATCTTGAGGCAATAGGGAAAAACATCCCATAACAAGGTAGTAAAAATCCATTTAAGAGTAAGGGAAAAGAAAAGCATTTCAAAGGGAAAGCAAAGAAAAATGTGTCTATCAAAAAAGGAGAGAAATTACATGCAAATACTGTTCCAAAGAGGGTCACGATGAAGCTCACTATTGGAAGCTTCATCCTGAAATGAAACCAAAAAGAAACAACAACAAGGGAAAACAAAAGACAATTGCAACCACTCAACAGGATTTGGGATCTGATTCGGGTGATGAAACTAAAATCACAACCATGGGGTTAAAAGGAAAATAATCCATTGCCAGCAATAGTTCTTCATACTCGCAAAATGAAACTCCAAATGAAAAGAGCAGAATAAAACTGTTTCACATAAAGGGTGATCTCAAAACATAACAAGATTGATACACTATTTGATAATGACTCTCAAGCCAGTCTTATCTCTGAAAACATTGTCAAGAGTTTAAATATGGAAACTGTTCCACATCATAAACCATATCCACTTGGATGGGTATGTGACAATGCACAATTGCAGGTTACTAGAAAGTGTAAACTGAGATTCACTATTACTGCAAATTTCATAGATGAAGTGGAGCTTGACGTTGTGCTGTTAGATATCTGTGGCATGGTTTTGGGAAGCCCGTACCTTTATGACATTAAATATATTTTCCCATCGATATGGAAATAAATATCATTTATTCAAAAATGGATTAGAATATATTGTGAGAGATCACATCAAGAAAACAAATCTTTCACTTGTTAATGCAGGGCAAATGAAAAGACTGGTGAATTTGAGCAAGAATTTCGTGTTTCTCATAAATCAAATCCAAAAATGATTTTGATACTGAAGCTTTTAAAGGATGTGATTCAAATTTGAAATCTGAATTGGTTGACGTAGTTAACCAATATGATGAAATGTTTTAGGAACCAAAGGGATTACCTCCCAAGAGAGGAATCCAACATGAGATACAGTTGCAACAAGATTTCCCTCTTCCTAACATTGGCATGTACATGATGTCAGTGATGGAAAGCGCAAAAACTAAGACGCAAATCCAAGAATTGTTGAATAAAGGGAGCATCAGAACATCTTCCTCACCTTGTGGTTCACCTATTGTCTTGGTGCCAAAGAAGGATGGAACTTGGTGCATGTGTGTGGATTTTCGCGTAATAAACAAAATTATGGTAGAGAATCGTTACCCACTATCTCGAATAGATGATTTAATGGATCAGTTGAAATATGCAAAGTATTTTACTAAGCTTGACTTAAGAAGTGGCTACCATAAAATTAGAATAGCTGAAGGAGACATTTGGAAGACAACATTCAAAAAAAACAAGGATGTTTGAATGGCTAGTTATGTTGTTTGGTTTATGTAATGCTCTTGCTACATTCATGCTTGTGATGAATGATGTGTTGAGGCCATTTCTTGATGAATTTGTCATAATATACTTAGATGGCATCTTAATTTTCAGTAAATTCCATGATGAACACGTCATGCATGTAATAAAAGTACTTGATGTCTAGAAAAAAGTACAGTTGTATCTTAGGATGTCAAAGTGAAAGTTTGGAAAGACTTCTTTAGTTTACTCGGGTCATATTGTTGGAGGAGGTGAGTTGAAAATAGATCCCTCCAAGGTTGATGTCATTGTAAATTGGCCAAGGCCCAAGACAATTACAAAGGTAATAATTTTTCTAGGAGCAACCCAATATTGGAGGAAATTCATTGCTAATTTTTCTCTTATAGCAACTCCTTTGCATGCGTTGACCAGCGTGAAAAAGGTTTTTTAATGGGGAGGCAAACAACAAAAGGCCTTTGATGCATTGAAGGAAAAGATCAGTACAACTCCCATACTCGCACTTCCAGACTTGAGACAATCATTTGAGATTCAAACAGATGCTAGTGACTACGCTATGGGTGCAGTCCTCATGCAGCATGGTAAGCCTATCTGTTTTCATTCAGAAACTTTTAATGGTGCAATGATTAACTATCCTACATATGACAAGGAATTGTATGCATTGGTGCAAAGTGTGGAAAAATGGAAACACTACCTGATGGGTAAGGAAACAATCATTCACACTGATCATCAACCATTGCAATACTTGCAATCTCAATCAAAGTTGCAGCAATCAAGGCACTTCTGATGGATGGGTTTCCTTCAACAATTCCACTTGGTAATCAGGTATAAGAAAGGTATCTACAATAAAGTTGCTGATATGCTTTCTAGGCTGATTGTTAGTGTAGCTACTTTACTCAAGCATAATTCTATTTTACATGAAAGTTATATTGAGAAATATGCATTAGATAATGACTTTCAAGATGTTTATGAAAGCTTGAGTCAAGGTAACCAAGTAGAGGAATTGGATTATCATTTGCATGATAACTTTTTGTACCATCTTGGAAAGCTTTGTATTCGCAGGGAGAAAGAGTTAACATCATAAGAGAGGCACATACTTCTCTTATTGCTGGGAATTTCCATGTAAGTAAGACAATGGAACATCTACAGAGTATTGTTATTGGCCTCGTATGCTTGAAAGTGTGTCTCGTTTTATTAAGGGATGTTCATTATGTGCAATCAGTAAGACTAGTAATAGGAAGTTAGGATTGTACACACCACTTCCGGTTCCTTCACGACCATGGGAGAGTGTTTCTATGGATTTTGTAGGAGGTCTTCGATTTTCAAAAAGAGGTCATGATTATTTGTATGTAGTTGTGGATAGGTTCAAAAAAATGTGTATTTTGATGCCATGTAAAAAACAAGTTACAGCTGAACAAACTGCTCAGTTATTCTTTTAGAATGTTTGGGTGCATTTTGGATTGCCTACATCCATCGTTAGTAATTCAGATTTTCGCTTTGTGGGTAATTTTTGGTCAAACTTGTGGGGATTCATGGAAACCAAATTGAAAAGGATTACAACCTTTCATCCAAAAATAGATGGTCAAACATAGGTAGTGAACAGAACATTGATACATCTTCTGCGTGGGTATTGCAGAAAGAATCCTAAGTTGTGGGATGAACAGTCGCACTATATTCAACATGCTTACAATTGAGCCAAGCACTCTTCCACTCAAACTTCACCATTTGAGGCATGCATGGGATACTTGCCTAAATATCCTTTGGATTTTATTTTTGGAAAAGATGTTTCTATTGAAGGTCATAGAGACATAGGCAAAGCAAGAAAGTTCATTGAACAAATCCAATTAGTGCACCAAAAGGTTAAAGAACAACTTGAGAAAAGAAAATGAAAGTACAAAGAAAGGCATGACAAGCATCGTCCAGATCACAAATTTCAAGTTGGCAATGAAGTTTGGCTTCACATTAATGAAGAGAGGCTCCAAGGAGAAGTTAAAAATTTCAAACCAATTAGATATGGTCCATTCAAAATTTTGGAAAAAAGATTGGTAATAATGCCTTGAAGTTGGATTTGCCTTCATATATGAAAATTTATGCTATTGTTAATGTTGAGAATTTAAGGTTGTATGCACCTCCTTTGATTGAATATCAAGGAGAGAATGTTCAAATTCCATCTATTGAATATTTTTCTCCAGAATGCCTTGATGTGCTTCAACAAGACATTATACTTGACAGAGATTTAAGGACATCAAAAGGGGAAGTGGG